>JAHSPW020000013.1:5240000-6440000 GCA_019985065.2 Arctostaphylos glauca | reverse complement strand
CAACTTTCGACGCGGTAGGCGTTTCGGTAAAAACACGACTTTCCCGCCTGGAGATTGTTCCGAACGAAACATGAATGTTCTAATTTTTGATTTCACACAGAACCAGACGTTCGGTGAGTTTTGTTTCGAAATTCGACACGGTGCCGAAAGATCGCAACTTTCGACGCGGGAGGCATTTCGGTAAAAACACGACTTTCCCGCCCGGAGTGTGTTCCGGACGAAACGTGAATGGTCTATTTTTTGATTTCACACAGAACCAGACGTTCGGTGAGTTCGGTATCGAAATTCGGGACGGTGCCTGAAAGATCGCAACTTTCGACGCGGGTGGCGATTCGGTAAAAACACGACTTTCCCGCCCGGAGTGTGTTCCGAACGAAACGTGAATGGTCTAATTTTTGATTTCACACAGAACCAGAAGTTCGGTGAGTTTTGTTTCGAAATTCGACACGGTGCCGAAAGATCGCAACTTTCGACGCGGGTAGCGATTCGGTAAAAATACGACTTTCCCGCCCGGAGTGTGTTCCGAACGAAACGTGAATGGTCTAATTTTTTATTTTACACAGAACCAGACGTTTGGTGAGTTTTTTTTCGAAATTCGACCCGGTGCCGAAAGATCGCAACTTTCGACGCGGGTAGCGATTCGGTAAAAACACGACTTTCCCGCCCGGAGTGTGTTCCGAACGAAACGTGAATGGTCTAATTTTTTATTTTACACAGAACCAGACGTTCGGTGAGTTTTATTTCGAAATTCGACACGGTGCCGAAAAATCGCCACTTTCGACGCGGTAGGCGTTTCGGTAAAAACACGACTTTCCCACCCGGAGTGTGTTCCGGACGAAACGTGAATGGTCTAATTTTTGATTTCACACAGAACCAGACGTTCGGTGAGTTCGGTATCGAAATTCGGGACGGTGCCTGAAAGATCGCAACTTCCGACGCGGGTGGCGATTCAGTAAAAACACGACTTTCCCGCCCGGAGTGTGTTCCGAACGAAACGTGAATGGTCTAATTTTTGATTTCACACAGAACCAGAAGTTCGGTGAGTTTTGTTTCGAAATTCGACACGGTGCCGAAAGATCGCAACTTTCGACGCGGGTAGCGATTCGGTAAAAACACGACTTTCCCGCCCGGAGTGTGTTCCGAACGAAACGTGAATGGTCTAATTTTTTATTTTACACAGAACCAGACGTTCGGTGAGTTTTGTTTCGAAATTCGATACGGTGCCGAAAGATCGCAACTTTCGACACGGTAGGCGTTTCGGTAAAAACACGACTTTCCCGCCCGGAGTGTGTTCCGGACGAAACGTGAATGATCTAATTTTTGATTTCACACAGAACCAGACGTCCGTGATTTTGGTATCGAAATCCGGGACGGTGCCCGAAAGATCGTAACTTTCGACGCGGGTGGCGTTTCTGTAAAAACACGACTTTTCCGCCCGGAGTGTGTTCCGGACGAAACGTGAATGGTCTAATTTTGGATTTCACACAGAACCAGACGTTGGGTGAGTTCGGTATCGAAATTCGGGACGGTGCCCGAAAGATCGCAACTTTCGACGCGGGTGACGATTCGGTAAAAACACGACTTTCCCGCCCGGAGTGTGTTCCGAACGAAACGTGAATGGTCTAATTTTTTATTTTACACAGAACCAGACGTTCGGTGAGTTTTATTTCGAAATTCGACACGGTGCCGAAAAATCGCCACTTTCGACGCGGTAGACGTTTCGGTAAAAACACGACTTTCCCACCCGGAGTGTGTTCCGGACGAAACGTGAATGGTCTAATTTTTGATTTCACACAGAACCAGACGTTCGGTGAGTTCGGTATCAAAATTCGGGACGGTGCCTGAAAGATCGCAACTTTCGACGCGGGTGGCCATTCAGTAAAAACACGACTTTCCCGCCCGGAGTGTGTTCCGAACGACACGTGAATGGTCTAATTTTTGATTTCACACAGAACCAGAAGTTCGGTGAGTTTTGTTTCGAAATTCGACACGGTGCCGAAAGATCGCAACTTTCGACGCGGGTAGCGATTCGGTAAAAACACGACTTTCCCGCCCGGAGTGTGTTCCGAACGAAACGTGAATGGTCTAATTTTTTATTTTACACAGAACCAGACGTTCGGTGAGTTTTTTTTCGAAATTCGAAAAGGTGCCGAAAAATCGCAACTTTCGACGCGGTAGGCGTTTCGGTAAAAACACGACTTTCCCGCCCGGAGTGTGTTCCGGACGAAACGTGAAGGGTCTAATTTTTGATTTCACACAGAACGAGACGTTCGGTGAGTTTTGTTTCGAAATTCGATACGGTGCCGAAAGATCGCAACTTTCGACACGGTAGGCGTTTCGGTAAAAACACGACTTTCCCGCCCGGAGTGTGTTCCGGACGAAACGTGAATGATCTAATTTTTGATTTCACACAGAACCAGACGTCCGTGATTTTGGTATCGAAATCCGGGACGGTGCCCGAAAGATCGTAACTTTCGACGCGGGTGGCGTTTCTGTAAAAACACGACTTTTCCGCCCGGAGTGTGTTCCGGACGAAACGTGAATGGTCTAATTTTGGATTTCACACAGAACCAGACGTTCGGTGAGTTCGGTATCGAAATTCGGGACGGTGCCCGAAAGATCGCAACTTTCGACGCGGGTGGCGATTCGGTAAAAACACGACTTTCCTGCCCGGAGTGTGTTCCGAACGAAACGTGAATGGTCTAATTTTTGATTTCACACAGAACTAGAATTTCGGTGAGTTTTGTTTCGAAATTCGACACGGTGCCGAAAGATCGCAACTTTCGACGCGGGTAGCGATTCGGTCAAAACAAGACTTTCCCGCCCTGAGTGTGTTCCGAACGAAACGTGAATGGTCTAATTTTTTATTTTACACAGAACCAGACGTTCGGTGAGTTTTATTTCGAAATTCGACACGGTGCCGAAAAATCGCAACTTTCGACGCGGTAGGCGTTTCGGTAAAAACACGACTTTGCCACCCGGAGTGTGTTCCGGACGAAACGTGAATGGTCTAATTTTTTATTTCACACAGACCGACACGTTCGGTGAGTTTTGTTTCGAAATTCGACAAGGTGCCGAAAGATCGCAACTTTCGACACGGTAGGCGTTTCGGTAAAAACACGACTTTCCCGCCCGGAGTGTGTTCCGGACGAAACGTGAATGGTCTAATTTTTGATTTCACACAGAACCAGACGTTCGTGATTTCGATATCGAAATTCGGGACGGTGCCCGAAAGATCGTAACTTTCGACGCGGGTGGCGTTTCGGCAAAAACACGACTTTCCCGCCCGGAGTGTGTTCCGGACGAAACGTGAATGGTCTAATTTTGGATTTCACACAGAACCAGACGTTCGGTGAGTTCGGTATCGAAATTCGGGACGGTGCCCGAAAGATGGCAACTTTCGACGCGCGTGGCGTTTCGGTAAAAACACGACTTTCCCGCCCGGAGTGTGTTCCGAACGAAACGTGAATGGTCTAATTTTTTATTTCACACAGAACCAGAAGGTCGGTGAGTTCGGTATCGAAATTCGGGACAGTGCCCGAAAGATCGCAACTTTCGACGCGGGTGGCGATTCGGTAAAAACACGACTTTCCCGCCCGGAGTGTGTTCCGATCGAAACGTGAATGGTCTAGTTTTTGATTTCACACAGAACCAGACGTTCGGTGAGTTTTGTTTCGAAATTCGACACGGTGCCGAAAGATCGCAACATTCGACGCGGTAGGCGTTTCGGTAAAAACACGACTTTCCCGCCCGGAGTGTGTTCCGGACGAAACGTGAATGGTCTAATTTTGGATTTCACACAGAACCAGACGTTCGGTGAGTTCGGTATCGAAATTCGGGACGGTGCCCGAAAGATGGCAACTTTCGACGCGCGTGGCGTTTCGGTAAAAACACGACTTTCCCGCCCGGAGTGTGTTCCGAACGAAACGTGAATGGTCTAATTTTTTATTTCACACAGAACCAGAAGGTCGGTGAGTTCGGTATCGAAATTCGGGATGGTGCCCGAAAGATCGCAACTTTCGACGCGGGTGGCGATTCGGTAAAAACACGACTTTCCCGCCCGGAGTGTGTTCCGAACGAAACGTGAATGGTCTAGTTTTTGATTTCACACAGAACCAGACTTTCGGTGAGTTTTGTTTCGAAATTCGACACGGTGCCGAAAGATCGCAACTTTCGACGCGGGAGGCGCTTCGGTAAAAACACGACTTTCCCGCCCGGAGTGTGGTCCGGACGAAACGTGAATGGTCTATTTTTTGATTTCACACAGAACAAGACGTTCGGTGAGTTCGGTATCGAAATTCGGGACGGTGCCTGAAAGATCGCAACTTTCGACGCGGGTGGCGATTCGGTAAAAACACGACTTTCCCGCCCGGAGTGTGTTCCGAACGAAACGTGAATGGTCTAATTTTTTATTTTACATAGAATCAGACGTTCGGTGAGTTTTTTTTTGAAATTCGACAGGGTGCCGAAAGATCGCAACTTTCGACGCGGGTAGCGATTCGGTAAAAACACGACTTCCCCGCCCGGAGTGTGTTCCGAACGAAACGTGAATGGTCTAATTTTTTATTTTTCACAGAACCAGACGTTCGGTGAGTTTTATTTCGAAATTCGACACGGTGCCGAAAAATCGCAACTTTCGCGCGGTAGGCGTTTCGGTAAAAACACGACTTTTCCACCCGGAGTGTGTTCCGGACGAAACGTGAATGGTCTAATTTTTGATTTCACACAGAACCAGACGTTCGGTGAGTTCGGTATCGAAATTCGGGACGGAGCCTGAAAGATCGCAACTTTCGACGCGGGTGGCGATTCAGTAAAAACACGACTTTCCCGCCCGGAGTGTGTTCCGAACGAAACGTGAATGGTCTAATTTTTGATTTCACACAGAACCAGAAGTTCGGTGAGTTTTGTTTCGAAATTCGACACGGTGCCGAAAGATCGCAACTTTCGACGCGGGTAGCGATTCGGTAAAAACACGACTTTCCCGCCCGGAGTGTGTTCCGAACGAAATGTGAATGGTCTAATTTTTTATTTTACACAGAACCAGACGTTCGGTGAGTTTTTTTTCGAAATTCGACACGGTGCCGAAAAATCGCAACTTTCGACGCGGTAGGCGTTTCGGTAAAAACACGACTTTCCCGCCCGGAGTGTGTTCCGGACGAAACGTGAAGGGTCTAATTTTTGATTTCACACAGAACGAGACGTTCGGTGAGTTTTGTTTCGAAATTCGATACGGTGCCGAAAGATCGCAACTTTCGACACGGTAGGCGTTTCGGTAAAAACACGACTTTCCCGCCCGGAGTGTGTTCCGGACGAAACGTGAATGATCTAATTTTTTATTTCACACAGAACCAGACGTCCGTGATTTTGGTATCGAAATCCGGGACGGTGCCCGAAAGATCGTAACTTTCGACGCGGGTGGCGTTTCTGTAAAAACACGACTTTTCCGCCCGGAGTGTGTTCCGGACGAAACGTGAATGGTCTAATTTTTTATTTCACACAGACCGACACGTTCGGTGAGTTTTGTTTCGAAATTCGACAAGGTGCCGAAAGATCGCAACTTTCGACACGGTAGGCGTTTCGGTAAAAACACGACTTTCCCGCCCGGAGTGTGTTCCGGACGAAACGTGAATGGTCTAATTTTTGATTTCACACAGAACCAAACGTTCGTGATTTCGATATCGAAATTCGGGACGGTGCCCGAAAGATCGTAACTTTCGACGCAGGTGGCGTTTCGGCAAAAACACGACTTTTCCGCCCGGAGTGTGTTCCGGACGAAACGTGAATGGTCTAATTTTGGATTTCACACAGAACCAGACGTTCGGTGAGTTCGGTATCGAAATTCGGGACGGTGCCCGAAAGATGGCAACTTTCGACGCGCGTGGCGTTTCGGTAAAAACACGACTTTCCTGCCCGGAGTGTGTTCCGAACGAAACGTGAATGGTCTAATTTTTTATTTCACACAGAACCAGAAGGTCGGTGAGTTCGGTATCGAAATTCGGGACGGTGCCCGAAAGATCGCAACTTTCGACGCGGGTGGCGATTCGGTAAAAACACGACTTTCCCGCCCGGAGTGTGTTCCGATCGAAACGTGAATGGTCTAGTTTTTGATTTCACACAGAACCAGACGTTCGGTGAGTTTTGTTTCGAAATTCGACACGGTGCCGAAAGATCGCAACACTCGACGCGGTAGGCGTTTCGGTAAAAACACGACTTTGCCGCCCGGAGTGTGTTCCGGACGAAACGTGAATGGTCTAATTTTGGATTTCACACAGAACCAGACGTTCGGTGAGTTCGGTATCGAAATTCGGGACGGTGCCCGAAAGATCGCAACTTTCGACGCGGGTGGCGATTCGGTAAAAACACGACTTTTCCGCCCGGATTGTGTTCCGAACGAAACGTGAATGGTCTAATTTTTGATTTCACACAGAACTAGAATTTTGGTGAGTTTTGTTTCGAAATTCGACACGGTGCCGAAAGATCGCAACTTTCGACGCGGGTCGCGATTCGGTAAAAACACGACTTTCCCACCCGGAGTGTGTTCCGAACGAAACGTGAATGGTCTAATTTTTGATTTCACACAGAACCAGACGTTCGGTGAGTTTTGTTTCGAAATTCGACATGGTGCCGAAAGATCGCAACTTTCGACGCGGGAGGCGTTTCGGTAAAAACACGACTTTCCCGCCCGGAGTGTGTTCCGAACGAAACGTGAATGGTCTAATTTTTGATTTCACACAGAACCAGAAGTTCGGTGAGTTTTGTTTCGAAATTCGACACGGTGCCGAAAGATCGCAACTTTCGACCCGGGTAGCGATTCGGTAAAAACACGACTTTCCCTCCCGGAGTGTGTTCCGAACGACACGTGAATGGTCTAATTTTTTATTTTACACAGAACCAGACGTTCGGTGAGTTTTTTTTCAAAATTCGACCCGGTGCCGAAAGATCACAACTTTCGACGCGGGTAGCGATTCGGTAAAAACACGACTTTCCCGCCCGAAGTGTGATCCGAACGAAACGTAAATGGTCTAATTTTTTATTTTACACAGAACCAGACGTTCGGTGAGTTTTATTTCGAAATTCGACACGGTGCCGAAAAATCGCCACTTTCGACGCGGTAGGCGTTTCGGTAAAAACACGACTTTCCCACTCGGAGTGTGTTCCGGACGAAACGTGAATGGTCTAATTTTTGATTTCACACAGAACCAGACGTTCGGTGAGTTTGGTATCGAAATTCGGGACGGTGCCTGAAAGATCGCAACTTTCGACGCGGGTGGCGATTCAGTAAAAACACGACTTTTCCGCCCGGAGTGTGTTCCGAACGAAACGTGAATGGTCTAATTTTTGATTTCACACAGAACCAGAAGTTCGGTGAGTTTTGTTTCGAAATTCGACACGGTACCGAAAGATCGCATCTTTCGACGCGGGTAGCGATTCGGTAAAAACACGACTTTCCCGCCCGGAGTGTGTTCCGAACGAAACGTGAATGGTCTAATTTTTTATTTTACACAGAAGCAGACGTTTTGTGAGTTTTTTTTCGAAATTCGACACGGTGCCGAAAAATCGCAACTTTCGACGCGGTAGGCGTTTCGGTAAACACACGACTTTCCCGCCCGGAGTGTGTTCCGGACGAAACGTGAAGGGTCTAATTTTTTATTTCACACAGAACGAGACGTTCGGTGAGTTTTGTTTCGAAATTCGATACGGTGCCGAAAGATCGCAACTTTCGACACGGTAGGCGTTTCGGTAAAAACACGACTTTCCCGCCCGTAGTGTGTTCCGGACGAAACGTGAATGATCTAATTTTTGATTTCACACAGAACCAGACGTCCGTGATTTCGGTATCGAAATCCGGGACGGTGCCCAAAAGATCGTGACTTTTGACGCGGGTGGCGTTTCTGTAAAAACACGACTTTCCCGCCCGGAGTGTGTTCCGGACGAAACGTGAATGGTCTAATTTTGGATTTCACACAGAACTAGACGTTCGGTGAGTTCGGTATCGAAATTCGGGACGGTGCCCGAAAGATCGCAACTTTCGACGCGGGTGGCGATTCGGTAAAAACACGACTTTCCCGCCCGGAGTGTGTTCCGAACGAAACGTGAATGGTCTAACTTTTGATTTCACACAGAACTAGAATTTCGGTGAGTTTTGCTTCGAAATTCGACACGGTGCCGAAAGATCGCAACTTTCGACGCGGGTAGCGATTCGGTAAAAACACGACTTTCCCACCCGGAGTGTGTTCCGAACGAAACGTGAATGGTCTAATTTTTTATTTTACACAGAACCAGACGTTCGGTGAGTTTTATTTCGAAATTCAACACGGTGCCGAAAAATCGCAAATTTCGACGCGGTAGGCGTTTCGGTAAAAACACGACTTTCCCACCCGGAGTGTGTTCCGGACGAAACGTGAATGGTCTAATTTTTGATTTCACACAGAACCAGAAGTTCGGTGAGTTTTGTTTCGAAATTCGACACGGTGCCGAATGATCGCAACTTTCGATGCGGGTGGCGATTTAGTAAAAACACGACTTTCCCGCCCGGAGTGTGTTCCGAACGAAACGTGAATGGTCTAATTTTTGATTTCACACAGAACCAGAAGTTCGGTGAGTTTTGTTTCGAAATTCGACACGGTGCCGAAAGATCGCAACTTTCGACGCGGGTGGCGTTTCGGTAAAAACACGACTTTCCCGCCCGGAGTGTGTTCCGAACGAAACGTGAATGGTCTAATTTTTGATTTCACACAGAACCAGACTTTCGGTGAGTTTTGTTTCGAAATTCGGGACGGTGCCCGAAAAATCGCAACTTTCGACGCGGGTGGCGTTTCGGTAAAAACACGACTTTCCCTCCCGGACTGTGTTCCGAACGAAACGTGAATGGTCTAATTTTTGATTTCACACAGAACCAGACTTTCGGTGAGTTTTGTTTCGAAATTCGACACGCTGCCGAAAGATCGCAACTTTCGACGCGGGAGGCGCTTCGGTAAAAACACGACTTTCCCGCCCGGAGTGTGTTCCGGACGAAACGTGAATGGTCTATTTTTTTATTTCACACAGAACCAGACGTTCGGTGAGTTCGGTATCGAAATTCGGGACGGTGCCTGAAAGATCGCAACTTTCGACGCGGGTGGCGATTCGGTAAAAACACGACTTTCCCGCCCGGAGTGTGTTCCGAACGAAACGTGAATGGTCTAATTTTTGATTTCACACAGAACCAGAAGTTCGGTGAGTTTTGTTTCGAAATTCGACACGGTGCCGAAAGATCGCAACTTTCAACGCGGGTAGCGATTCGGTAAAAACACGACTTTCCCGCCCGGAGTGTGTTCCGAACGAAACGTGAATGGTCTAATTTTTTATTTTACACAGAATCAGACGTTCGGTGAGTTTTTTTCCGAAATTCGACACGGTGCCGAAAGATCGCAACTTTCGACGCTGGTAGCGATTCGGTAAAAACACGACTTTCCCGCCCGGAGTGTGTTCCGAACGAAACGTGAATGGTCTAATTTTTTATTTTACACAGAACCAGACGTTCGGTGAGTTTTATTTCGAAATTCGACACGGTGCCGAAAAATCGCAACTTTCGCGCGGTAGGCGTTTCGGTAAAAACACGACTTTCCCACCCGGAGTGTGTTCCGGACGAAACGTGAATGGTCTAATTTTTGATTTCACACAGAACCAGACGTTCGGTGAGTTCGGTATCAAAATTCAGGACGGTGCCTGAAAGATCGCAACTTTCGACGCGGGTGGCGATTCAGTAAAAACACGACTTTCCCGCCCGGAGTGTGTTCCGAACGAAACGTGAATGGTCTAATTTTTGATTTCACACAGAACCTGAAGTTCGGTGAGTTTTGTTTCGAAATTCGACACGGTGCCGAAAGATCGCAACTTTCGACGCGGGTGGCGTTTCTGTAAAAACACGACTTTCCCGCCCGGAGTGTGTTCCGATCGAAACGTGAATGGTCTAATTTTTGATTTCACACAGAACCAGACGTTCGGTGAGTTTTGTTTCGAAATTCGACACGGTGCCGAAAGATCGCAACATTCGACGCGGTAGGCGTTTCGGTAAAAACACGACTTTCCCGCCTGGAGTTTGTTCCGAACGAAACATGAATGGTCTAATTTTTGATTTCACACAGAACCAGACGTTCGGTGAGTTTTGTTTCGAAATTCGACACGGTGCCGAAAGATCGCAACTTTCGACGCGGTAGGCGTTTCGGTAAAAACACGACTTTCCCGCCTGGAGTTTGTTCCGAACGAAACATGAATGGTCTAATTTTTGATTTCACACAGAACCAGACATTCGGTGAGTTTTGTTTCGAAATTCGACATGGTGCCGAAAGATCGCAACTTTCGACGCGGGAGGCGTTTCGGTAAAAACACGACTTTCCCGCCCGGAGTGTGTTCCGAACGAAACGTGAATGGTCTAATTTTTGATTTCACACAGAACCAGAAGTTCGGTGAGTTTTGTTTCGAAATTCGACACGGTGCCGAAAGATCGCAACTTTCGACCCGGGTAGCGATTCGGTAAAAACACGACTTTCCCGCCCGGAGTGTGTTCCGAACGACACGTGAATGGTCTAATTTTTTATTTTACACAGAACCAGACGTTCGGTGAGTTTTTTTTCAAAATTCGACCCGGTGCCGAAAGATCACAACTTTCGACGCGGGTAGCGATTCGGTAAAAACACGACTTTCCCGCCCGGAGTGTGATCCGAACGAAACGTGAATGGTCTAATTTTTTATTTTACACAGAACCAGACGTTCGGTGAGTTTTATTTCGAAATTCGACACGGTGCCGAAAAATCGCCACTTTCGACGCGGTAGGCGTTTCGGTAAAAACACGACTTTCCCACTCGGAGAGTGTTCCGGACGAAACGTGAATGGTCTAATTTTTGATTTCACACAGAACCAGACGTTCGGTGAGTTTGGTATCGAAATTCGGGACGGTGCCTGAAAGATCGCAACTTTCGACGCAGGTGGCGATTCAGTAAAAAAACGACTTTCCCGCCCGGAGTGTGTTCCGAACGAAACGTGAATGGTCTAATTTTTGATTTCACACAGAACCAGCAGTTCGGTGAGTTTTGTTTCGAAATTCGACACGGTACCGAAAGATCGCATCTTTCGACGCGGGTAGCGATTCGGTAAAAACACGACTTTCCCGCCCGGAGTGTGTTCCGAACGAAACGTGAATGGTCTAATTTTTTATTTTACACAGAAGCAGACGTTTTGTGAGTTTTTTTTCGAAATTCGACACGGTGCCGAAAAATCGCAACTTTCGACGCGGTAGGCGTTTCGGTAAACACACGACTTTCCCGCCCGGAGTGTGTTCCGGACGAAACTGAAGGGTCTAATTTTTTATTTCACACAGAACGAGACGTTCGGTGAGTTTTGTTTCGAAATTCGATACGGTGCCGAAAGATCGCAACTTTCGACACGGTAGGCGTTTCGATAAAAACACGACTTTCCCGCCCGTAGTGTGTTCCGGACGAAACGTGAATGATCTAATTTTTGATTTCACACAGAACCAGACGTCCGTGATTTCGGTATCGAAATCCGGGACGGTGCCCAAAAGATCGTGACTTTTGACGCGGGTGGCGTTTCTGTAAAAACACGACTTTCCCGCCCGGAGTGTGTTCCGGACGAAACGTGAATGGTCTAATTTTGGATTTCACACAGAACCAGACGTTCGGTGAGTTCGGTATCGAAATTCGGGACGGTGCCCGAAAGATCGCAACTTTCGACGCGGGTGGCGATTCGGTAAAAACACGACTTTCCCGCCCGGAGTGTGTTCCGAACGAAACGTGAATGGTCTAACTTTTGATTTCACACAGAACTAGAATTTCGGTGAGTTTTGCTTCGAAATTCGACACGGTGCCGAAAGATCGCAACTTTCGACGCGGGTAGCGATTCGGTAAAAACACGACTTTCCCACCCGGAGTGTGTTCCGAACGAAACGTGAATGGTCTAATTTTTTATTTTACACAGAACCAGACGTTCGGTGAGTTTTATTTCGAAATTCAACACGGTGCCGAAAAATCGCAAATTTCGACGCGGTAGGCGTTTCGGTAAAAACACGACTTTCCCACCCGGAGTGTGTTCCGGACGAAACGTGAATGGTCTAATTTTTGATTTCACACAGAACCAGAAGTTCGGTGAGTTTTGTTTCGAAATTCGACACGGTGCCGAATGATCGCAACTTTCGATGCGGGTGGCGATTTAGTAAAAACACGACTTTCCCGCCCGGAGTGTGTTCCGAACGAAACGTGAATGGTCTAATTTTTGATTTCACACAGAACCAGAAGTTCGGTGAGTTTTGTTTCGAAATTCGACACGGTGCCGAAAGATCGCAACTTTCGACGCGGGTGGCGTTTCGGTAAAAACACGACTTTCCCGCCCGGAGTGTGTTCCGAACGAAACGTGAATGGTCTAATTTTTGATTTCACACAGAACCAGACTTTCGGTGAGTTTTGTTTCGAAATTCGGGACGGTGCCCGAAAAATCGCAACTTTCGACGCGGGTGGCGTTTCGGTAAAAACACGACTTTCCCTCCCGGACTGTGTTCCGAACGAAACGTGAATGGTCTAATTTTTGATTTCACACAGAACCAGACTTTCGGTGAGTTTTGTTTCGAAATTCAACACGCTGCCGAAAGATCGCAACTTTCGACGCGGGAGGCGCTTCGGTAAGAACACGACTTTCCCGCCCGGAGTGTGTTCCGGACGAAACGTGAATGGTCTATTTTTTTATTTCACACAGAACCAGACGTTCGGTGAGTTCGGTATCGAAATTCGGGACGGTGCCTGAAAGATCGCAACTTTCGACGCGGGTGGCGATTCGGTAAAAACACGACTTTCCCGCCCGGAGTGTGTTCCGAACGAAACGTGAATGGTCTAATTTTTGATTTCACACAGAACCAGAAGTTCGGTGAGTTTTGTTTCGAAATTCGACACGGTGCCGAAAGATCGCAACTTTCAACGCGGGTAGCGATTCGGTAAAAACACGACTTTCCCGCCCGGAGTGTGTTCCGAACGAAACGTGAATGGTCTAATTTTTGATTTCACACAGAACCAGACTTTCGGTGAGTTTTGTTTCGAAATTCGGGACGGTGCCCGAAAAATCGCAACTTTCGACGCGGGTAGCGTTTCGGTAAAAACACGACTTTCCCGCCCGGAGTGTGTTCCGGACGAAACGTGAATGGTCTATTTTTTTATTTCACACAGAACCAGACGTTCGGTGAGTTCGGTATCGAAATTCGGGACGGTGCCTGAAAGATCGCAACTTTCGACGCGGGTGGCGATTCGGTAAAAACACGACTTTCCCGCCCGGAGTGTGTTCCGAACGAAACGTGAATGGTCTAATTTTTGATTTCACACAGAACCAGAAGTTCGGTGAGTTTTGTTTCGAAATTCGACACGGTGCCGAAAGATCGCAACTTTCAACGCGGGTAGCGATTCGGTAAAAACACGACTTTCCCGCCCGGAGTGTGTTCCGAACGAAACGTGAATGGTCTAATTTTTTATTTTACACAGAATCAGACGTTCGGTGAGTTTTTTTCCGAAATTCGACACGGTGCCGAAAGATCGCAACTTTCGACGCTGGTAGCGATTCGGTAAAAACACGACTTTCCCGCCCGGAGTGTGTTCCGAACGAAACGTGAATGGTCTAATTTTTTATTTTACACAGAACCAGACGTTCGGTGAGTTTTATTTCGAAATTCGACACGGTGCCGAAAAATCGCAACTTTCGCGCGGTAGGCGTTTCGGTAAAAACACGACTTTCCCACCCGGAGTGTGTTCCGGACGAAACGTGAATGGTCTAATTTTTGATTTCACACAGAACCAGACGTTCGGTGAGTTCGGTATCAAAATTCGGGACGGTGCCTGAAAGATCGCAACTTTCGACGCGGGTGGCGATTCGGTAAAAACACGACTTTCCCGCCCGGAGTGTGTTCCGAACGAAACGTGAATGGTCTAATTTTTGATTTCACACAGAACCAGAAGTTCGGTGAGTTTTGTTTCGAAATTCGACACGGTGCCGAAAGATCGTAACTTTCAACGCGGGTAGCGATTCGGTAAAAACACGACTTTCCCGCCCGGAGTGTGTTCCGAACGAAACGTGAATGGTCTAATTTTTTATTTTACACAGAATCAGACGTTCGGTGAGTTTTTTTTCGAAATTCGACACGGTGCCGAAAGATCGCAACTTTCGACGCTGGTAGCGATTCGGTAAAAACACGACTTTCCCGCCCGGAGTGTGTTCCGAACGAAACGTGAATGGTCTAATTTTTTATTTTACACAGAACCAGACGTTCGGTGAGTTTTATTTCGAAATTCGACACGGTGCCGAAAAATCGCAACTTTCGCGCGGTAGGCGTTTCGGTAAAAACACGACTTTCCCACCCGGAGTGTGTTCCGGACGAAACGTGAATGGTCTAATTTTTGATTTCACACAGAACCAGACGTTCGGTGAGTTCGGTATCAAAATTCGGGACGGTGCCTGAAAGATCGCAACTTTCGACGCGGGTGGCGATTCAGTAAAAACACGACTTTCCCGCCCGGAGTGTGTTCCGAACGAAACGTGAATGGTCTAATTTTTGATTTCACACAGAACCTGAAGTTCGGTGAGTTTTGTTTCGAAATTCGACACGGTGCCGAAAGATCGCAACTTTCGACGCGGGTGGCGTTTCTGTAAAAACACGACTTTCCCGCCCGGAGTGTGTTCCGATCGAAACGTGAATGGTCTAATTTTTGATTTCACACAGAACCAGACGTTCGGTGAGTTTTGTTTCGAAATTCGACACGGTGCCGAAAGATCGCAACATTCGACGCGGTAGGCGTTTCGGTAAAAACACGACTTTCCCGCCTGGAGTTTGTTCCGAACGAAACATGAATGGTCTAATTTTTGATTTCACACAGAACCAGAAGTTCGGTGAGTTTTGTTTCGAAATTCGACACGGTGCCGAATGATCGCAACTTTCGATGCGGGTGGCGATTTAGTAAAAACACGACTTTCCCGCCCGGAGTGTGTTCCGAACGAAACGTGAATGGTCTAATTTTTGATTTCACACAGAACCAGAAGTTCGGTGAGTTTTGTTTCGAAATTCGACACGGTGCCGAAAGATCGCAACTTTCGACGCGGGTGGCGTTTCGGTAAAAATACGACTTTCCCGCCCGGAGTGTGTTCCGAACGAAACGTGAATGGTCTAATTTTTTATTTCACACAGAACCAGACTTTCGGTGAGTTTTGTTTCGAAATTCGGGACGGTGCCCGAAAAATCGCAACTTTCGACGCGGGTGGCGTTTCGGTAAAAACACGACTTTCCCTCCCGGACTGTGTTCCGAACGAAACGTGAATGGTCTAATTTTTGATTTCACACAGAACCAGACTTTCGGTGAGTTTTGTTTCGAAATTCGACACGCTGCCGAAAGATCGCAACTTTCGACGCGGGAGGCGCTTCGGTAAAAACACGACTTTCCCGCCCGGAGTGTGTTCCGGACGAAACGTGAATGGTCTATTTTTTTATTTCACACAGAACCAGACGTTCGGTGAGTTCGGTATCGAAATTCGGGACGGTGCCTGAAAGATCGCAACTTTCGACGCGGGTGGCGATTCGGTAAAAACACGACTTTCCCGCCCGGAGTGTGTTCCGAACGAAACGTGAATGGTCTAATTTTTGATTTCACACAGAACCAGAAGTTCGGTGAGTTTTGTTTCGAAATTCGACACGGTGCCGAAAGATCGTAACTTTCAACGCGGGTAGCGATTCGGTAAAAACACGACTTTCCCGCCCGGAGTGTGTTCCGAACGAAACGTGAATGGTCTAATTTTTTATTTTACACAGAATCAGACGTTCGGTGAGTTTTTTTTCGAAATTCGACACGGTGCCGAAAGATCGCAACTTTCGACGCTGGTAGCGATTCGGTAAAAACACGACTTTCCCGCCCGGAGTGTGTTCCGAACGAAACGTGAATGGTCTAATTTTTTATTTTACACAGAACCAGACGTTCGGTGAGTTTTATTTCGAAATTCGACACGGTGCCGAAAAATCGCAACTTTCGCGCGGTAGGCGTTTCGGTAAAAACACGACTTTCCCACCCGGAGTGTGTTCCGGACGAAACGTGAATGGTCTAATTTTGGATTTCACACAGAACCAGACGTTCGGTGAGTTCGGTATCGAAATTCGACACGGTGCCGAATGATCGCAACTTTCGATGCGGGTGGCGATTTAGTAAAAACACGACTTTCCCGCCCGGAGTGTGTTCCGAACGAAACGTGAATGGTCTAATTTTTGATTTCACACAGAACCAGAAGTTCGGTGAGTTTTGTTTCGAAATTCGACACGGTGCCGAAAGATCGCAACTTTCGACGCGGGTGGCGTTTCGGTAAAAACACGACTTTCCCGCCCGGAGTGTGTTCCGAACGAAACGTGAATGGTCTAATTTTTGATTTCACACAGAACCAGACTTTCGGTGAGTTTTGTTTCGAAATTCGGGACGGTGCCCGAAAAATCGCAACTTTCGACGCGGGTGGCGTTTCGGTAAAAACACGACTTTCCCTCCCGGACTGTGTTCCGAACGAAACGTGAATGGTCTAATTTTTTATTTCACACAGAACCAGACTTTCGGTGAGTTTTGTTTCGAAATTCAACACGCTGCCGAAAGATCGCAACTTTCGACGCGGGAGGCGCTTCGGTAAAAACACGACTTTCCCGCCCGGAGTGTGTTCCGGACGAAACGTGAATGGTCTATTTTTTTATTTCACACAGAACCAGACGTTCGGTGAGTTCGGTATCGAAATTCGGGACGGTGCCTGAAAGATCGCAACTTTCGACGCGGGTGGCGATTCGGTAAAAACACGACTTTCCCGCCCGGAGTGTGTTCCGAACGAAACGTGAATGGTCTAATTTTTGATTTCACACAGAACCAGACTTTCGGTGAGTTTTGTTTCGAAATTCGGGACGGTGCCCGAAAAATCGCAACTTTCGACGCGGGTGGCGTTTCGGTAAAAACACGACTTTCCCGCTCGGAGTGTGTTCCGAACGAAACGTGAATGGTCTAATTTTTGATTTCACACAGAACCAGAAGTTCGGTGAGTTTTGTTTCGAAATTCGACACGGTACCGAAAGATCGCATCTTTCGACGCGGGTAGCGATTCGGTAAAAACACGACTTTCCCGCCCGGAGTGTGTTCCGAACGAAACGTGAATGGTCTAATTTTTTATTTTACACAGAAGCAGACGTTTTGTGAGTTTTTTTTCGAAATTCGACACGGTGCCGAAAAATCGCAACTTTCGACGCGGTAGGCGTTTCGGTAAACACACGACTTTCCCGCCCGGAGTGTGTTCCGGACGAAACTGAAGGGTCTAATTTTTTATTTCACACAGAACGAGACGTTCGGTGAGTTTTGTTTCGAAATTCGATACGGTGCCGAAAGATCGCAACTTTCGACACGGTAGGCGTTTCGATAAAAACACGACTTTCCCGCCCGTAGTGTGTTCCGGACGAAACGTGAATGATCTAATTTTTGATTTCACACAGAACCAGACGTCCGTGATTTCGGTATCGAAATCCGGGACGGTGCCCAAAAGATCGTGACTTTTGACGCGGGTGGCGTTTCTGTAAAAACACGACTTTCCCGCCCGGAGTGTGTTCCGGACGAAACGTGAATGGTCTAATTTTGGATTTCACACAGAACCAGACGTTCGGTGAGTTCGGTATCGAAATTCGGGACGGTGCCCGAAAGATCGCAACTTTCGACGCGGGTGGCGATTCGGTAAAAACACGACTTTCCCGCCCGGAGTGTGTTCCGAACGAAACGTGAATGGTCTAACTTTTGATTTCACACAGAACTAGAATTTCGGTGAGTTTTGCTTCGAAATTCGACACGGTGCCGAAAGATCGCAACTTTCGACGCGGGTAGCGATTCGGTAAAAACACGACTTTCCCACCCGGAGTGTGTTCCGAACGAAACGTGAATGGTCTAATTTTTTATTTTACACAGAACCAGACGTTCGGTGAGTTTTATTTCGAAATTCAACACGGTGCCGAAAAATCGCAAATTTCGACGCGGTAGGCGTTTCGGTAAAAACACGACTTTCCCACCCGGAGTGTGTTCCGGACGAAACGTGAATGGTCTAATTTTTGATTTCACACAGAACCAGAAGTTCGGTGAGTTTTGTTTCGAAATTCGACACGGTGCCGAATGATCGCAACTTTCGATGCGGGTGGCGATTTAGTAAAAACACGACTTTCCCGCCCGGAGTGTGTTCCGAACGAAACGTGAATGGTCTAATTTTTGATTTCACACAGAACCAGAAGTTCGGTGAGTTTTGTTTCGAAATTCGACACGGTGCCGAAAGATCGCAACTTTCGACGCGGGTGGCGTTTCGGTAAAAACACGACTTTCCCGCCCGGAGTGTGTTCCGAACGAAACGTGAATGGTCTAATTTTTTATTTTACACAGAAGCAGACGTTTTGTGAGTTTTTTTTCGAAATTCGACACGGTGCCGAAAAATCGCAACTTTCGACGCGGTAGGCGTTTCGGTAAAAACACGACTTTCCCACCCGGAGTGTGTTCCGGACGAAACGTGAATGGTCTAATTTTTGATTTCACACAGAACCAGAAGTTCGGTGAGTTTTGTTTCGAAATTCGACACGGTGCCGAAAGATCGCAACTTTCGACGCGGGTGGCGATTTAGTAAAAACACGACTTTCCCACCCGGAGTGTGTTCCGGACGAAACGTGAATGGTCTATTTTTTTATTTCACACAGAACCAGACGTTCGGTGAGTTCGGTATCGAAATTCGGGACGGTGCCTGAAAGATCGCAACTTTCGACGCGGGTGGCGATTCGGTAAAAACACGACTTTCCCGCCCGGAGTGTGTTCCGAACGAAACGTGAATGGTCTAATTTTTGATTTCACACAGAAGCAGACGTTCGGTGAGTTCGGTATCGAAATTCGGGACGGTGCCTGAAAGATCGCAACTTTCGACGCGGGTGGCGATTTAGTAAAAACACGACTTTCCCGCCCGGAGTGTGTTCCGAACGAAACGTGAATGGTCTAATTTTTTATTTTACACAGAAGCAGACGTTTTGTGAGTTTTTTTTCGAAATTCGACACGGTGCCGAAAAATCGCAACTTTCGACGCGGTAGGCGTTTCGGTAAAAACACGACTTTCCCGCCCGGAGTGTGTTCCGAACGAAACGTGAATGGTCTAATTTTTGATTTCACACAGAACCAGACGTTCGGTGAGTTCGGTATCGAAATTCGGGACGGTGCCTGAAAGATCGCAACTTTCGACGCGGGTGGCGATTTAGTAAAAACACGACTTTCCCGCCCGGAGTGTGTTCCGAACGAAACGTGAATGGTCTAATTTTTTATTTTACACAGAAGCAGACGTTTTGTGAGTTTTTTTTCGAAATTCGACACGGTGCCGAAAAATCGCAACTTTCGACGCGGTAGGCGTTTCGGTAAAAACACGACTTTCCCACCCGGAGTGTGTTCCGGACGAAACGTGAATGGTCTAATTTTTGATTTCACACAGAACCAGAAGTTCGGTGAGTTTTGTTTCGAAATTCGACACGGTGCCGAAAGATCGCAACTTTCGACGCGGGTGGCGATTTAGTAAAAACACGACTTTCCCACCCGGAGTGTGTTCCGGACGAAACGTGAATGGTCTATTTTTTTATTTCACACAGAACCAGACGTTCGGTGAGTTCGGTATCGAAATTCGGGACGGTGCCTGAAAGATCGCAACTTTCGACGCGGGTGGCGATTCGGTAAAAACACGACTTTCCCGCCCGGAGTGTGTTCCGAACGAAACGTGAATGGTCTAATTTTTGATTTCACACAGAACCAGAAGTTCGGTGAGTTTTGTTTCGAAATTCGACACGGTGCCGAAAGATCGCAACTTTCAACGCGGGTAGCGATTCGGTAAAAACACGACTTTCCCGCCCGGAGTGTGTTCCGAACGAAACGTGAATGGTCTAATTTTTTATTTTACACAGAATCAGACGTTCGGTGAGTTTTTTTTCGAAATTCGACACGGTGCCGAAAGATCGCAACTTTCGACGCTGGTAGCGATTCGGTAAAAACACGACTTTCCCGCCCGGAGTGTGTTCCGAACGAAACGTGAATGGTCTAATTTTTTATTTTACACAGAACCAGACGTTCGGTGAGTTTTATTTCGAAATTCGACACGGTGCCGAAAGATCGCAACTTTCGACACGGTAGGCGTTTCGATAAAAACACGACTTTCCCGCCCGTAGTGTGTTCCGGACGAAACGTGAATGATCTAATTTTTGATTTCACACAGAACCAGACGTCCGTGATTTCGGTATCGAAATCCGGGACGGTGCCCAAAAGATCGTGACTTTTGACGCGGGTGGCGTTTCTGTAAAAACACGACTTTCCCGCCCGGAGTGTGTTCCGGACGAAACGTGAATGGTCTAATTTTGGATTTCACACAGAACCAGACGTTCGGTGAGTTCGGTATCGAAATTCGGGACGGTGCCCGAAAGATCGCAACTTTCGACGCGGGTGGCGATTCGGTAAAAACACGACTTTCCCGCCCGGAGTGTGTTCCGAACGAAACGTGAATGGTCTAACTTTTGATTTCACACAGAACTAGAATTTCGGTGAGTTTTGCTTCGAAATTCGACACGGTGCCGAAAGATCGCAACTTTCGACGCGGGTAGCGATTCGGTAAAAACACGACTTTCCCACCCGGAGTGTGTTCCGAACGAAACGTGAATGGTCTAATTTTTTATTTTACACAGAACCAGACGTTCGGTGAGTTTTATTTCGAAATTCAACACGGTGCCGAAAAATCGCAAATTTCGACGCGGTAGGCGTTTCGGTAAAAACACGACTTTCCCACCCGGAGTGTGTTCCGGACGAAACGTGAATGGTCTAATTTTTGATTTCACACAGAACCAGAAGTTCGGTGAGTTTTGTTTCGAAATTCGACACGGTGCCGAATGATCGCAACTTTCGATGCGGGTGGCGATTTAGTAAAAACACGACTTTCCCGCCCGGAGTGTGTTCCGAACGAAACGTGAATGGTCTAATTTTTGATTTCACACAGAACCAGAAGTTCGGTGAGTTTTGTTTCGAAATTCGACACGGTGCCGAAAGATCGCAACTTTCGACGCGGGTGGCGTTTCGGTAAAAACACGACTTTCCCGCCCGGAGTGTGTTCCGAACGAAACGTGAATGGTCTAATTTTTTATTTTACACAGAAGCAGACGTTTTGTGAGTTTTTTTTCGAAATTCGACACGGTGCCGAAAAATCGCAACTTTCGACGCGGTAGGCGTTTCGGTAAAAACACGACTTTCCCACCCGGAGTGTGTTCCGGACGAAACGTGAATGGTCTAATTTTTGATTTCACACAGAACCAGAAGTTCGGTGAGTTTTGTTTCGAAATTCGACACGGTGCCGAAAGATCGCAACTTTCGACGCGGGTGGCGATTTAGTAAAAACACGACTTTCCCACCCGGAGTGTGTTCCGGACGAAACGTGAATGGTCTATTTTTTTATTTCACACAGAACCAGACGTTCGGTGAGTTCGGTATCGAAATTCGGGACGGTGCCTGAAAGATCGCAACTTTCGACGCGGGTGGCGATTCGGTAAAAACACGACTTTCCCGCCCGGAGTGTGTTCCGAACGAAACGTGAATGGTCTAATTTTTGATTTCACACAGAAGCAGACGTTCGGTGAGTTCGGTATCGAAATTCGGGACGGTGCCTGAAAGATCGCAACTTTCGACGCGGGTGGCGATTTAGTAAAAACACGACTTTCCCGCCCGGAGTGTGTTCCGAACGAAACGTGAATGGTCTAATTTTTTATTTTACACAGAAGCAGACGTTTTGTGAGTTTTTTTTCGAAATTCGACACGGTGCCGAAAAATCGCAACTTTCGACGCGGTAGGCGTTTTTGTAAAAACACGACTTTCCCGCCCGGAGTGTGTTCCGAACGAAACGTGAATGGTCTAATTTTTGATTTCACACAGAACCAGACGTTCGGTGAGTTCGGTATCGAAATTCGGGACGGTGCCTGAAAGATCGCAACTTTCGACGCGGGTGGCGATTTAGTAAAAACACGACTTTCCCGCCCGGAGTGTGTTCCGAACGAAACGTGAATGGTCTAATTTTTTATTTTACACAGAAGCAGACGTTTTGTGAGTTTTTTTTCGAAATTCGACACGGTGCCGAAAAATCGCAACTTTCGACGCGGTAGGCGTTTCGGTAAAAACACGACTTTCCCACCCGGAGTGTGTTCCGGACGAAACGTGAATGGTCTAATTTTTGATTTCACACAGAACCAGAAGTTCGGTGAGTTTTGTTTCGAAATTCGACACGGTGCCGAAAGATCGCAACTTTCGACGCGGGTGGCGATTTAGTAAAAACACGACTTTCCCACCCGGAGTGTGTTCCGGACGAAACGTGAATGGTCTATTTTTTTATTTCACACAGAACCAGACGTTCGGTGAGTTCGGTATCGAAATTCGGGACGGTGCCTGAAAGATCGCAACTTTCGACGCGGGTGGCGATTCGGTAAAAACACGACTTTCCCGCCCGGAGTGTGTTCCGAACGAAACGTGAATGGTCTAATTTTTGATTTCACACAGAACCAGAAGTTCGGTGAGTTTTGTTTCGAAATTCGACACGGTGCCGAAAGATCGCAACTTTCAACGCGGGTAGCGATTCGGTAAAAACACGACTTTCCCGCCCGGAGTGTGTTCCGAACGAAACGTGAATGGTCTAATTTTTTATTTTACACAGAATCAGACGTTCGGTGAGTTTTTTTTCGAAATTCGACACGGTGCCGAAAGATCGCAACTTTCGACGCTGGTAGCGATTCGGTAAAAACACGACTTTCCCGCCCGGAGTGTGTTCCGAACGAAACGTGAATGGTCTAATTTTTTATTTTACACAGAACCAGACGTTCGGTGAGTTTTATTTCGAAATTCGACACGGTGCCGAAAGATCGCAACTTTCGACACGGTAGGCGTTTCGATAAAAACACGACTTTCCCGCCCGTAGTGTGTTCCGGACGAAACGTGAATGATCTAATTTTTGATTTCACACAGAACCAGACGTCCGTGATTTCGGTATCGAAATCCGGGACGGTGCCCAAAAGATCGTGACTTTTGACGCGGGTGGCGTTTCTGTAAAAACACGACTTTCCCGCCCGGAGTGTGTTCCGGACGAAACGTGAATGGTCTAATTTTGGATTTCACACAGAACCAGACGTTCGGTGAGTTCGGTATCGAAATTCGGGACGGTGCCCGAAAGATCGCAACTTTCGACGCGGGTGGCGATTCGGTAAAAACACGACTTTCCCGCCCGGAGTGTGTTCCGAACGAAACGTGAATGGTCTAACTTTTGATTTCACACAGAACTAGAATTTCGGTGAGTTTTGCTTCGAAATTCGACACGGTGCCGAAAGATCGCAACTTTCGACGCGGGTAGCGATTCGGTAAAAACACGACTTTCCCACCCGGAGTGTGTTCCGAACGAAACGTGAATGGTCTAATTTTTTATTTTACACAGAACCAGACGTTCGGTGAGTTTTATTTCGAAATTCAACACGGTGCCGAAAAATCGCAAATTTCGACGCGGTAGGCGTTTCGGTAAAAACACGACTTTCCCACCCGGAGTGTGTTCCGGACGAAACGTGAATGGTCTAATTTTTGATTTCACACAGAACCAGAAGTTCGGTGAGTTTTGTTTCGAAATTCGACACGGTGCCGAATGATCGCAACTTTCGATGCGGGTGGCGATTTAGTAAAAACACGACTTTCCCGCCCGGAGTGTGTTCCGAACGAAACGTGAATGGTCTAATTTTTGATTTCACACAGAACCAGAAGTTCGGTGAGTTTTGTTTCGAAATTCGACACGGTGCCGAAAGATCGCAACTTTCGACGCGGGTGGCGTTTCGGTAAAAACACGACTTTCCCGCCCGGAGTGTGTTCCGAACGAAACGTGAATGGTCTAATTTTTTATTTTACACAGAAGCAGACGTTTTGTGAGTTTTTTTTCGAAATTCGACACGGTGCCGAAAAATCGCAACTTTCGACGCGGTAGGCGTTTCGGTAAAAACACGACTTTCCCACCCGGAGTGTGTTCCGGACGAAACGTGAATGGTCTAATTTTTGATTTCACACAGAACCAGAAGTTCGGTGAGTTTTGTTTCGAAATTCGACACGGTGCCGAAAGATCGCAACTTTCGACGCGGGTGGCGATTTAGTAAAAACACGACTTTCCCACTCGGAGTGTGTTCCGGACGAAACGTGAATGGTCTATTTTTTTATTTCACACAGAACCAGACGTTCGGTGAGTTCGGTATCGAAATTCGGGACGGTGCCTGAAAGATCGCAACTTTCGACGCGGGTGGCGATTCGGTAAAAACACGACTTTCCCGCCCGGAGTGTGTTCCGAACGAAACGTGAATGGTCTAATTTTTGATTTCACACAGAAGCAGACGTTCGGTGAGTTCGGTATCGAAATTCGGGACGGTGCCTGAAAGATCGCAACTTTCGACGCGGGTGGCGATTTAGTAAAAACACGACTTTCCCGCCCGGAGTGTGTTCCGAACGAAACGTGAATGGTCTAATTTTTTATTTTACACAGAAGCAGACGTTTTGTGAGTTTTTTTTCGAAATTCGACACGGTGCCGAAAAATCGCAACTTTCGACGCGGTAGGCGTTTCGGTAAAAACACGACTTTCCCGCCCGGAGTGTGTTCCGAACGAAACGTGAATGGTCTAATTTTTGATTTCACACAGAACCAGACGTTCGGTGAGTTCGGTATCGAAATTCGGGACGGTGCCTGAAAGATCGCAACTTTCGACGCGGGTGGCGATTTAGTAAAAACACGACTTTCCCGCCCGGAGTGTGTTCCGAACGAAACGTGAATGGTCTAATTTTTTATTTTACACAGAAGCAGACGTTTTGTGAGTTTTTTTTCGAAATTCGACACGGTGCCGAAAAATCGCAACTTTCGACGCGGTAGGCGTTTCGGTAAAAACACGACTTTCCCACCCGGAGTGTGTTCCGGACGAAACGTGAATGGTCTAATTTTTGATTTCACACAGAACCAGAAGTTCGGTGAGTTTTGTTTCGAAATTCGACACGGTGCCGAAAGATCGCAACTTTCGACGCGGGTGGCGATTTAGTAAAAACACGACTTTCCCACCCGGAGTGTGTTCCGGACGAAACGTGAATGGTCTATTTTTTTATTTCACACAGAACCAGACGTTCGGTGAGTTCGGTATCGAAATTCGGGACGGTGCCTGAAAGATCGCAACTTTCGACGCGGGTGGCGATTCGGTAAAAACACGACTTTCCCGCCCGGAGTGTGTTCCGAACGAAACGTGAATGGTCTAATTTTTGATTTCACACAGAACCAGAAGTTCGGTGAGTTTTGTTTCGAAATTCGACACGGTGCCGAAAGATCGCAACTTTCAACGCGGGTAGCGATTCGGTAAAAACACGACTTTCCCGCCCGGAGTGTGTTCCGAACGAAACGTGAATGGTCTAATTTTTTATTTTACACAGAATCAGACGTTCGGTGAGTTTTTTTTCGAAATTCGACACGGTGCCGAAAGATCGCAACTTTCGACGCTGGTAGCGATTCGGTAAAAACACGACTTTCCCGCCCGGAGTGTGTTCCGAACGAAACGTGAATGGTCTAATTTTTTATTTTACACAGAACCAGACGTTCGGTGAGTTTTATTTCGAAATTCGACACGGTGCCGAAAAATCGCAACTTTCGCGCGGTAGGCGTTTCGGTAAAAACACGACTTTCCCACCCGGAGTGTGTTCCGGACGAAACGTGAATGGTCTAATTTTTGATTTCACACAGAACCAGACGTTCGGTGAGTTCGGTATCAAAATTCGGGACGGTGCCTGAAAGATCGCAACTTTCGACGCGGGTGGCGATTCAGTAAAAACACGACTTTCCCGCCCGGAGTGTGTTCCGAACGAAACGTGAATGGTCTAATTTTTTATTTCACACAGAACCTGAAGTTCGGTGAGTTTTGTTTCGAAATTCGACACGGTGCCGAAAGATCGCAACTTTCGACGCGGGTGGCGTTTCTGTAAAAACACGACTTTTCCGCCCGGAGTGTGTTCCGATCGAAACGTGAATGGTCTAATTTTTGATTTCACACAGAACCAGACGTTCGGTGAGTTTTGTTTCGAAATTCGACACGGTGCCGAAAGATCGCAACATTCGACGCGGTAGGCGTTTCGGTAAAAACACGACTTTCCCGCCTGGAGTTTGTTCCGAACGAAACATGAATGGTCTAATTTTTGATTTCACACAGAACCAGACGTTCGGTGAGTTTTGTTTCGAAATTCGACACGGTGCCGAAAGATCGCAACTTTCGACGCGGTAGGCGTTTCGGTAAAAACACAACTTTCCCGCCTGGAGTTTGTTCCGAACGAAACATGAATGGTCTAATTTTTGATTTCACACAGAACCAGACGTTCGGTGAGTTTTGTTTCGAAATTCGACATGGTGCCGAAAGATCGCAACTTTCGACGCGGGAGGCGTTTCGGTAAAAACACGACTTTCCCGCCCGGAGTGTGTTCCGAACGAAACGTGAATGGTCTAATTTTTGATTTCACACAGAACCAGAAGTTCGGTGAGTTTTGTTTCGAAATTCGACACGGTGCCGAAAGATCGCAACTTTCGACCCGGGTAGCGATTCGGTAAAAACACGACTTTCCCGCCCGGAGTGTGTTCCGAACGACACGTGAATGGTCTAATTTTTTATTTTACACAGAACCAGACGTTCGGTGAGTTTTTTTTCAAAATTCGACCCGGTGCCGAAAGATCACAACTTTCGACGCGGGTAGCGATTCGGTAAAAACACGACTTTCCCGCCCGGAGTGTGATCCGAACGAAACGTGAATGGTCTAATTTTTTATTTTACACAGAACCAGACGTTCGGTGAGTTTTATTTCGAAATTCGACACGGTGCCGAAAAATCGCCACTTTCGACGCGGTAGACGTTTCGGTAAAAACCCGACTTTCCCACTCGGAGAGTGTTCCGGACGAAACGTGAATGGTCTAATTTTTGATTTCACACAGAACCAGACGTTCGGTGAGTTTGGTATCGAAATTCGGGACGGTGCCTGAAAGATCGCAACTTTCGACGCGGGTGGCGATTCAGTAAAAACACGACTTTCCCGCCCGGAGTGTGTTCCGAACGAAACGTGAATGGTCTAATTTTTGATTTCACACAGAACCAGAAGTTCGGTGAGTTTTGTTTCGAAATTCGACACGGTACCGAAAGATCGCATCTTTCGACGCGGGTAGCGATTCGGTAAAAACACGACTTTCCCGCCCGGAGTGTGTTCCGAACGAAACGTGAATGGTCTAATTTTTTATTTTACACAGAAGCAGACGTTTTGTGAGTTTTTTTTCGAAATTCGACACGGTGCCGAAAAATCGCAACTTTCGACGCGGTAGGCGTTTCGGTAAACACACGACTTTCCCGCCCGGAGTGTGTTCCGGACGAAACTGAAGGGTCTAATTTTTTATTTCACACAGAACGAGACGTTCGGTGAGTTTTGTTTCGAAATTCGATACGGTGCCGAAAGATCGCAACTTTCGACACGGTAGGCGTTTCGATAAAAACACGACTTTCCCGCCCGTAGTGTGTTCCGGACGAAACGTGAATGATCTAATTTTTGATTTCACACAGAACCAGACGTCCGTGATTTCGGTATCGAAATCCGGGACGGTGCCCAAAAGATCGTGACTTTTGACGCGGGTGGCGTTTCTGTAAAAACACGACTTTCCCGCCCGGAGTGTGTTCCGGACGAAACGTGAATGGTCTAATTTTGGATTTCACACAGAACCAGACGTTCGGTGAGTTCGGTATCGAAATTCGGGACGGTGCCCGAAAGATCGCAACTTTCGACGCGGGTGGCGATTCGGTAAAAACACGACTTTCCCGCCCGGAGTGTGTTCCGAACGAAACGTGAATGGTCTAACTTTTGATTTCACACAGAACTAGAATTTCGGTGAGTTTTGCTTCGAAATTCGACACGGTGCCGAAAGATCGCAACTTTCGACGCGGGTAGCGATTCGGTAAAAACACGACTTTCCCACCCGGAGTGTGTTCCGAACGAAACGTGAATGGTCTAATTTTTTATTTTACACAGAACCAGACGTTCGGTGAGTTTTATTTCGAAATTCAACACGGTGCCGAAAAATCGCAAATTTCGACGCGGTAGGCGTTTCGGTAAAAACACGACTTTCCCACCCGGAGTGTGTTCCGGACGAAACGTGAATGGTCTAATTTTTGATTTCACACAGAACCAGAAGTTCGGTGAGTTTTGTTTCGAAATTCGACACGGTGCCGAATGATCGCAACTTTCGATGCGGGTGGCGATTTAGTAAAAACACGACTTTCCCGCCCGGAGTGTGTTCCGAACGAAACGTGAATGGTCTAATTTTTGATTTCACACAGAACCAGAAGTTCGGTGAGTTTTGTTTCGAAATTCGACACGGTGCCGAAAGATCGCAACTTTCGACGCGGGTGGCGTTTCGGTAAAAACACGACTTTCCCGCCCGGAGTGTGTTCCGAACGAAACGTGAATGGTCTAATTTTTTATTTTACACAGAAGCAGACGTTTTGTGAGTTTTTTTTCGAAATTCGACACGGTGCCGAAAAATCGCAACTTTCGACGCGGTAGGCGTTTCGGTAAAAACACGACTTTCCCACCCGGAGTGTGTTCCGGACGAAACGTGAATGGTCTAATTTTTGATTTCACACAGAACCAGAAGTTCGGTGAGTTTTGTTTCGAAATTCGACACGGTGCCGAAAGATCGCAACTTTCGACGCGGGTGGCGATTTAGTAAAAACACGACTTTCCCACCCGGAGTGTGTTCCGGACGAAACGTGAATGGTCTATTTTTTTATTTCACACAGAACCAGACGTTCGGTGAGTTCGGTATCGAAATTCGGGACGGTGCCTGAAAGATCGCAACTTTCGACGCGGGTGGCGATTCGGTAAAAACACGACTTTCCCGCCCGGAGTGTGTTCCGAACGAAACGTGAATGGTCTAATTTTTGATTTCACACAGAAGCAGACGTTCGGTGAGTTCGGTATCGAAATTCGGGACGGTGCCTGAAAGATCGCAACTTTCGACGCGGGTGGCGATTTAGTAAAAACACGACTTTCCCGCCCGGAGTGTGTTCCGAACGAAACGTGAATGGTCTAATTTTTTATTTTACACAGAAGCAGACGTTTTGTGAGTTTTTTTTCGAAATTCGACACGGTGCCGAAAAATCGCAACTTTCGACGCGGTAGGCGTTTCGGTAAAAACACGACTTTCCCGCCCGGAGTGTGTTCTGAACGAAACGTGAATGGTCTAATTTTTGATTTCACACAGAACCAGACGTTCGGTGAGTTCGGTATCGAAATTCGGGACGGTGCCTGAAAGATCGCAACTTTCGACGCGGGTGGCGATTTAGTAAAAACACGACTTTCCCGCCCGGAGTGTGTTCCGAACGAAACGTGAATGGTCTAATTTTTTATTTTACACAGAACCAGACGTTTTGTGAGTTTTTTTTCGAAATTCGACACGGTGCCGAAAAATCGCAACTTTCGACGCGGTAGGCGTTTCGGTAAAAACACGACTTTCCCGCCCGGAGTGTGTTCCGAACGAAACGTGAATGGTCTAATTTTTGATTTCACGCAGAACCAGACGTTCGGTGAGTTCGGTATCGAAATTCGGGACGGTGCCTGAAAGATCGCAACTTTCGACGCGGGTGGCGATTCGGTAAAAACACGACTTTCCCTCCCGGACTGTGTTCCGAACGAAACGTGAATGGTCTAATTTTTGATTTCACACAGAACCAGAAGTTCGGTGAGTTTTGTTTCGAAATTCGACACGGTGCCGAAAGATCGCAACTTTCGACGCGGGTGGCGATTTAGTAAAAACACGACTTTCCCACCCGGAGTGTGTTCCGGACGAAACGTGAATGGTCTATTTTTTTATTTCACACAGAACCAGACGTTCGGTGAGTTCGGTATCGAAATTCGGGACGGTGCCTGAAAGATCGCAACTTTCGACGCGGGTGGCGATTCGGTAAAAACACGACTTTCCCGCCCGGAGTGTGTTCCGAACGAAACGTGAATGGTCTAATTTTTGATTTCACACAGAACCAGAAGTTCGGTGAGTTTTGTTTCGAAATTCGACACGGTGCCGAAAGATCGCAACTTTCAACGCGGGTAGCGATTCGGTAAAAACACGACTTTCCCGCCCGGAGTGTGTTCCGAACGAAACGTGAATGGTCTAATTTTTTATTTTACACAGAATCAGACGTTCGGTGAGTTTTTTTTCGAAATTCGACACGGTGCCGAAAGATCGCAACTTTCGACGCTGGTAGCGATTCGGTAAAAACACGACTTTCCCGCCCGGAGTGTGTTCCGAACGAAACGTGAATGGTCTAATTTTTTATTTTACACAGAACCAGACGTTCGGTGAGTTTTATTTCGAAATTCGACACGGTGCCGAAAAATCGCAACTTTCGCGCGGTAGGCGTTTCGGTAAAAACACGACTTTCCCACCCGGAGTGTGTTCCGGACGAAACGTGAATGGTCTAATTTTTGATTTCACACAGAACCAGACGTTCGGTGAGTTCGGTATCAAAATTCGGGACGGTGCCTGAAAGATCGCAACTTTCGACGCGGGTGGCGATTCAGTAAAAACACGACTTTCCCGCCCGGAGTGTGTTCCGAACGAAACGTGAATGGTCTAATTTTTGATTTCACACAGAACCTGAAGTTCGGTGAGTTTTGTTTCGAAATTCGACACGGTGCCGAAAGATCGCAACTTTCGACGCGGGTGGCGTTTCTGTAAAAACACGACTTTCCCGCCCGGAGTGTGTTCCGATCGAAACGTGAATGGTCTAATTTTTGATTTCACACAGAACCAGACGTTCGGTGAGTTTTGTTTCGAAATTCGACACGGTGCCGAAAGATCGCAACTTTCGACGCGGCAGGCGTTTCGGTAAAAACACGACTTTCCCGCCTGGAGTTTGTTCCGAACGAAACATGAATGGTCTAATTTTTTATTTCACACAGAACCAGACGTTCGGTGAGTTTTGTTTCGAAATTCGACATGGTGCCGAAAGATCGCAACTTTCGACGCGGGAGGCGTTTCGGTAAAAACACGACTTTCCCGCCCGGAGTGTGTTCCGAACGAAACGTGAATGGTCTAATTTTTGATTTCACACAGAACCAGAAGTTCTGTGAGTTTTGTTTCGAAATTCGACACGGTGCCGAAAGATCGCAACTTTCGACCCGGGTAGCGATTCGGTAAAAACACGACTTTCCCGCCCGGAGTGTGTTCCGAACGACACGTGAATGGTCTAATTTTTTATTTTACACAGAACCAGACGTTCGGTGAGTTTTTTTTCAAAATTCGACCCGGTGCCGAAAGATCACAACTTTCGACGCGGGTAGCGATTCGGTAAAAACACGACTTTCCCGCCCGGAGTGTGATCCGAACGAAACGTGAATGGTCTAATTTTTTATTTTACACAGAACTAGACGTTCGGTGAGTTTTATTTCGAAATTCGACACGGTGCCGAAAAATCGCCACTTTCGACGCGGTAGGCGTTTCGGTAAAAACACGACTTTCCCACTCGGAGTGTGTTCCGGACGAAACGTGAATGGTCTAATTTTTGATTTCACACAGAACCAGACGTTCGGAGAGTTTGGTATCGAAATTCGGGACGGTGCCTGAAAGATCGCAACTTTCAACGCGGGTGGCGATTCAGTAAAAACACGACTTTCCCGCCCGGAGTGTGTTCCGAACGAAACGTGAATGGTCTAATTTTTGATTTCACACAGAACCAGAAGTTCGGTCAGTTTTGTTTCGAAATTCGACACGGTTCCGAAAGATCGCATCTTTCGACGCGGGTAGCGATTCGGTAAAAACACGACTTTCCCGCCCGGAGTGTGTTCCGAACGAAACGTGAATGGTCTAATTTTTTATTTTACACAGAAGCAGACGTTTTGTGAGTTTTTTTTCGAAATTCGACACGGTGCCGAAAAATCGCAACTTTCGACGCGGTAGGCGTTTCGGTAAACACACGACTTTCCCGCCCGGAGTGTGTTCCGGACGAAACTGAAGGGTCTAATTTTTTATTTCACACAGAACGAGACGTTCGGTGAGTTTTGTTTCGAAATTCGATACGGTGCCGAAAGATCGCAACTTTCGACACGGTAGGCGTTTCGATAAAAACACGACTTTCCCGCCCGTAGTGTGTTCCGGACGAAACGTGAATGATCTAATTTTTGATTTCACACAGAACCAGACGTCCGTGATTTCGGTATCGAAATCCGGGACGGTGCCCAAAAGATCGTGACTTTTGACGCCGGTGGCGTTTCTGTAAAAACACGACTTTCCCGCCCGGAGTGTGTTCCGGACGAAACGTGAATGGTCTAATTTTGGATTTCACACAGAACCAGACGTTCGGTGAGTTCGGTATCGAAATTCGGGACGGTGCCCGAAAGATCGCAACTTTCGACGCGGGTGGCGATTCGGTAAAAACACGACTTTCCCGCCCGGAGTGTGTTCCGAACGAAACGTGAATGGTCTAACTTTTGATTTCACACAGAACTAGAATTTCGGTGAGTTTTGCTTCGAAATTCGACACGGTGCCGAAAGATCGCAACTTTCGACGCGGGTAGCGATTCGGTAAAAACACGACTTTCCCACCCGGAGTGTGTTCCGAACGAAACGTGAATGGTCTAATTTTTTATTTTACACAGAACCAGACGTTCGGTGAGTTTTATTTCGAAATTCAACACGGTGCCGAAAAATCGCAAATTTCGACGCGGTAGGCGTTTCGGTAAAAACACGACTTTCCCACCCGGAGTGTGTTCCGGACGAAACGTGAATGGTCTAATTTTTGATTTCACACAGAACCAGAAGTTCGGTGAGTTTTGTTTCGAAATTCGACACGGTGCCGAATGATCGCAACTTTCGATGCGGGTGGCGATTTAGTAAAAACACGACTTTCCCGCCCGGAGTTTGTTCCGAACGAAACGTGAATGGTCTAATTTTTGATTTCACACAGAACCAGAAGTTCGGTGAGTTTTGTTTCGAAATTCGACACGGTGCCGAAAGATCGCAACTTTCGACGCGGGTGGCGTTTCGGTAAAAACACGACTTTCCCGCCCGGAGTGTGTTCCGAACGAAACGTGAATGGTCTAATTTTTGATTTCACACAGAACCAGACTTTCGGTGAGTTTTGTTTCGAAATTCGGGACGGTGCCCGAAAAATCGCAACTTTCGACGCGGGTGGCGTTTCGGTAAAAACACGACTTTCCCTCCCGGACTGTGTTCCGAACGAAACGTGAATGGTCTAATTTTTGATTTCACACAGAACCAGACTTTCGGTGAGTTTTGTTTCGAAATTCGACACGCTGCCGAAAGATCGCAACTTTCGACGCGGGAGGCGCTTCGGTAAAAACACGACTTTCCCGCCCGGAGTGTGTTCCGGACGAAACGTGAATGGTCTATTTTTTTATTTCACACAGAACCAGACGTTCGGTGAGTTCGGTATCGAAATTCGGGACGGTGCCTGAAAGATCGCAACTTTCGACGCGGGTGGCGATTCGGTAAAAACACGACTTTCCCGCCCGGAGTGTGTTCCGAACGAAACGTGAATGGTCTAATTTTTGATTTCACACAGAACCAGAAGTTCGGTGAGTTTTGTTTCGAAATTCGACACGGTGCCGAAAGATCGCAACTTTCAACGCGGGTAGCGATTCGGTAAAAACACGACTTTCCCGCCCGGAGTGTGTTCCGAACGAAACGTGAATGGTCTAATTTTTTATTTTACACAGAATCAGACGTTCGGTGAGTTTTTTTTCGAAATTCGACACGGTGCCGAAAGATCGCAACTTTCGACGCTGGTAGCGATTCGGTAAAAACACGACTTTCCCGCCCGGAGTGTGTTCCGAACGAAACGTGAATGGTCTAATTTTTTATTTTACACAGAACCAGACGTTCGGTGAGTTTTATTTCGAAATTCGACACGGTGCCGAAAAATCGCAACTTTCGCGCGGTAGGCGTTTCGGTAAAAACACGACTTTCCCACCCGGAGTGTGTTCCGGACGAAACGTGAATGGTCTAATTTTTTATTTCACACAGAACCAGACGTTCGGTGAGTTCGGTATCAAAATTCGGGACGGTGCCTGAAAGATCGCAACTTTCGACGCGGGTGGCGATTCAGTAAAAACACGACTTTCCCGCCCGGAGTGTGTTCCGAACGAAACGTGAATGGTCTAATTTTTGATTTCACACAGAACCTGAAGTTCGGTGAGTTTTGTTTCGAAATTCGACACGGTGCCGAAAGATCGCAACTTTCGACGCGGGTGGCGTTTCTGTAAAAACACGACTTTCCCGCCCGGAGTGTGTTCCGATCGAAACGTGAATGGTCTAATTTTTGATTTCACACAGAACCAGACGTTCGGTGAGTTTTGTTTCGAAATTCGACACGGTGCCGAAAGATCGCAACATTCGACGCGGTAGGCGTTTCGGTAAAAACACGACTTTCCCGCCTGGAGTTTGTTCCGAACGAAACATGAATGGTCTAATTTTTGATTTCACACAGAACCAGACGTTCGGTGAGTTTTGTTTCGAAATTCGACACGGTGCCGAAAGATCGCAACTTTCGACGCGGTAGGCGTTTCGGTAAAAACACGACTTTCCCGCCTGGAGTTTGTTCCGAACGAAACATGAATGGTCTAATTTTTGATTTCACACAGAACCAGACGTTCGGTGAGTTTTGTTTCGAAATTCGACATGGTGCCGAAAGATCGCAACTTTCGACGCGGGAGGCGTTTCGGTAAAAACACGACTTTCCCGCCCGGAGTGTGTTCCGAACGAAACGTGAATGGTCTAATTTTTGATTTCACACAGAACCAGAAGTTCGGTGAGTTTTGTTTCGAAATTCGACACGGTGCCGAAAGATCGCAACTTTCGACCCGGGTAGCGATTCGGTAAAAACACGACTTTCCCGCCCGGAGTGTGTTCCGAACGACACGTGAATGGTCTAATTTTTTATTTTACACAGAACCAGACGTTCGGTGAGTTTTTTTTCAAAATTCGACCCGGTGCCGAAAGATCACAACTTTCGACGCGGGTAGCGATTCGGTAAAAACACGACTTTCCCGCCCGGAGTGTGATCCGAACGAAACGTGAATGGTCTAATTTTTTATTTTACACAGAACCAGACGTTCGGTGAGTTTTATTTCGAAATTCGACACGGTGCCGAAAAATCGCCACTTTCGACGCGGTAGGCGTTTCGGTAAAAACACGACTTTCCCACTCGGAGTGTGTTCCGGACGAAACGTGAATGGTCTAATTTTTGATTTCACACAGAACCAGACGTTCGGTGAGTTTGGTATCGAAATTCGGGACGGTGCCTGAAAGATCGCAACTTTCGACGCGGGTGGCGATTCAGTAAAAACACGACTTTCCCGCCCGGAGTGTGTTCCGAACGAAACGTGAATGGTCTAATTTTTGATTTCACACAGAACCAGAAGTTCGGTGAGTTTTGTTTCGAAATTCGACACGGTACCGAAAGATCGCATCTTTCGACGCGGGTAGCGATTCGGTAAAAACACGACTTTCCCGCCCGGAGTGTGTTCCGAACGAAACGTGAATGGTCTAATTTTTTATTTTACACAGAAGCAGACGTTTTGTGAGTTTTTTTTCGAAATTCGACACGGTGCCGAAAAATCGCAACTTTCGACGCGGTAGGCGTTTCGGTAAACACACGACTTTCCCGCCCGGAGTGTGTTCCGGACGAAACTGAAGGGTCTAATTTTTTATTTCACACAGAACGAGACGTTCGGTGAGTTTTGTTTCGAAATTCGATACGGTGCCGAAAGATCGCAACTTTCGACACGGTAGGCGTTTCGATAAAAACACGACTTTCCCGCCCGTAGTGTGTTCCGGACGAAACGTGAATGATCTAATTTTTGATTTCACACAGAACCAGACGTCCGTGATTTCGGTATCGAAATCCGGGACGGTGCCCAAAAGATCGTGACTTTTGACGCGGGTGGCGTTTCTGTAAAAACACGACTTTCCCGCCCGGAGTTTGTTCCGAACGAAACGTGAATGGTCTAATTTTTGATTTCACACAGAACCAGAAGTTCGGTGAGTTTTGTTTCGAAATTCGACACGGTGCCGAAAGATCGCAACTTTCGACGCGGGTGGCGTTTCGGTAAAAACACGACTTTCCCGCCCGGAGTGTGTTCCGAACGAAACGTGAATGGTCTAATTTTTGATTTCACACAGAACCAGACTTTCGGTGAGTTTTGTTTCGAAATTCGGGACGGTGCCCGAAAAATCGCAACTTTCGACGCGGGTGGCGTTTCGGTAAAAACACGACTTTCCCTCCCGGACTGTGTTCCGAACGAAACGTGAATGGTCTAATTTTTGATTTCACACAGAACCAGACTTTCGGTGAGTTTTGTTTCGAAATTCGACACGCTGCCGAAAGATCGCAACTTTCGACGCGGGAGGCGCTTCGGTAAAAACACGACTTTCCCGCCCGGAGTGTGTTCCGGACGAAACGTGAATGGTCTATTTTTTTATTTCACACAGAACCAGACGTTCGGTGAGTTCGGTATCGAAATTCGGGACGGTGCCTGAAAGATCGCAACTTTCGACGCGGGTGGCGATTCGGTAAAAACACGACTTTCCCGCCCGGAGTGTGTTCCGAACGAAACGTGAATGGTCTAATTTTTGATTTCACACAGAACCAGAAGTTCGGTGAGTTTTGTTTCGAAATTCGACACGGTGCCGAAAGATCGCAACTTTCAACGCGGGTAGCGATTCGGTAAAAACACGACTTTCCCGCCCGGAGTGTGTTCCGAACGAAACGTGAATGGTCTAATTTTTTATTTTACACAGAATCAGACGTTCGGTGAGTTTTTTTTCGAAATTCGACACGGTGCCGAAAGATCGCAACTTTCGACGCTGGTAGCGATTCGGTAAAAACACGACTTTCCCGCCCGGAGTGTGTTCCGAACGAAACGTGAATGGTCTAATTTTTTATTTTACACAGAACCAGACGTTCGGTGAGTTTTATTTCGAAATTCGACACGGTGCCGAAAAATCGCAACTTTCGCGCGGTAGGCGTTTCGGTAAAAACACGACTTTCCCACCCGGAGTGTGTTCCGGACGAAACGTGAATGGTCTAATTTTTTATTTCACACAGAACCAGACGTTCGGTGAGTTCGGTATCAAAATTCGGGACGGTGCCTGAAAGATCGCAACTTTCGACGCGGGTGGCGATTCAGTAAAAACACGACTTTCCCGCCCGGAGTGTGTTCCGAACGAAACGTGAATGGTCTAATTTTTGATTTCACACAGAACCTGAAGTTCGGTGAGTTTTGTTTCGAAATTCGACACGGTGCCGAAAGATCGCAACTTTCGACGCGGGTGGCGTTTCTGTAAAAACACGACTTTCCCGCCCGGAGTGTGTTCCGATCGAAACGTGAATGGTCTAATTTTTGATTTCACACAGAACCAGACGTTCGGTGAGTTTTGTTTCGAAATTCGACACGGTGCCGAAAGATCGCAACATTCGACGCGGTAGGCGTTTCGGTAAAAACACGACTTTCCCGCCTGGAGTTTGTTCCGAACGAAACATGAATGGTCTAATTTTTGATTTCACACAGAACCAGACGTTCGGTGAGTTTTGTTTCGAAATTCGACACGGTGCCGAAAGATCGCAACTTTCGACGCGGTAGGCGTTTCGGTAAAAACACGACTTTCCCGCCTGGAGTTTGTTCCGAACGAAACATGAATGGTCTAATTTTTGATTTCACACAGAACCAGACGTTCGGTGAGTTTTGTTTCGAAATTCGACATGGTGCCGAAAGATCGCAACTTTCGACGCGGGAGGCGTTTCGGTAAAAACACGACTTTCCCGCCCGGAGTGTGTTCCGAACGAAACGTGAATGGTCTAATTTTTGATTTCACACAGAACCAGAAGTTCGGTGAGTTTTGTTTCGAAATTCGACACGGTGCCGAAAGATCGCAACTTTCGACCCGGGTAGCGATTCGGTAAAAACACGACTTTCCCGCCCGGAGTGTGTTCCGAACGACACGTGAATGGTCTAATTTTTTATTTTACACAGAACCAGACGTTCGGTGAGTTTTTTTTCAAAATTCGACCCGGTGCCGAAAGATCACAACTTTCGACGCGGGTAGCGATTCGGTAAAAACACGACTTTCCCGCCCGGAGTGTGATCCGAACGAAACGTGAATGGTCTAATTTTTTATTTTACACAGAACCAGACGTTCGGTGAGTTTTATTTCGAAATTCGACACGGTGCCGAAAAATCGCCACTTTCGACGCGGTAGGCGTTTCGGTAAAAACACGACTTTCCCACTCGGAGTGTGTTCCGGACGAAACGTGAATGGTCTAATTTTTGATTTCACACAGAACCAGACGTTCGGTGAGTTTGGTATCGAAATTCGGGACGGTGCCTGAAAGATCGCAACTTTCGACGCGGGTGGCGATTCAGTAAAAACACGACTTTCCCGCCCGGAGTGTGTTCCGAACGAAACGTGAATGGTCTAATTTTTGATTTCACACAGAACCAGAAGTTCGGTGAGTTTTGTTTCGAAATTCGACACGGTACCGAAAGATCGCATCTTTCGACGCGGGTAGCGATTCGGTAAAAACACGACTTTCCCGCCCGGAGTGTGTTCCGAACGAAACGTGAATGGTCTAATTTTTTATTTTACACAGAAGCAGACGTTTTGTGAGTTTTTTTTCGAAATTCGACACGGTGCCGAAAAATCGCAACTTTCGACGCGGTAGGCGTTTCGGTAAACACACGACTTTCCCGCCCGGAGTGTGTTCCGGACGAAACTGAAGGGTCTAATTTTTTATTTCACACAGAACGAGACGTTCGGTGAGTTTTGTTTCGAAATTCGATACGGTGCCGAAAGATCGCAACTTTCGACACGGTAGGCGTTTCGATAAAAACACGACTTTCCCGCCCGTAGTGTGTTCCGGACGAAACGTGAATGATCTAATTTTTGATTTCACACAGAACCAGACGTCCGTGATTTCGGTATCGAAATCCGGGACGGTGCCCAAAAGATCGTGACTTTTGACGCGGGTGGCGTTTCTGTAAAAACACGACTTTCCCGCCCGGAGTGTGTTCCGGACGAAACGTGAATGGTCTAATTTTGGATTTCACACAGAACCAGACGTTCGGTGAGTTCGGTATCGAAATTCAGGACGGTGCCCGAAAGATCGCAACTTTCGACGCGGGTGGCGATTCGGTAAAAACACGACTTTCCCGCCCGGAGTGTGTTCCGAACGAAACGTGAATGGTCTAACTTTTGATTTCACACAGAACTAGAATTTCGGTGAGTTTTGCTTCGAAATTCGACACGGTGCCGAAAGATCGCAACTTTCGACGCGGGTAGCGATTCGGTAAAAACACGACTTTCCCACCCGGAGTGTGTTCCGAACGAAACGTGAATGGTCTAATTTTTTATTTTACACAGAACCAGACGTTCGGTGAGTTTTATTTCGAAATTCAACACGGTGCCGAAAAATCGCAAATTTCGACGCGGTAGGCGTTTCGGTAAAAACACGACTTTCCCACCCGGAGTGTGTTCCGGACGAAACGTGAATGGTCTAATTTTTGATTTCACACAGAACCAGAAGTTCGGTGAGTTTTGTTTCGAAATTCGACACGGTGCCGAATGATCGCAACTTTCGATGCGGGTGGCGATTTAGTAAAAACACGACTTTCCCGCCCGGAGTTTGTTCCGAACGAAACGTGAATGGTCTAATTTTTGATTTCACACAGAACCAGAAGTTCGGTGAGTTTTGTTTCGAAATTCGACACGGTGCCGAAAGATCGCAACTTTCGACGCGGGTGGCGTTTCGGTAAAAACACGACTTTCCCGCCCGGAGTGTGTTCCGAACGAAACGTGAATGGTCTAATTTTTGATTTCACACAGAACCAGACTTTCGGTGAGTTTTGTTTCGAAATTCGTGACGGTGCCCGAAAAATCGCAACTTTCGACGCGGGTGGCGTTTCGGTAAAAACACGACTTTCCCTCCCGGACTGTGTTCCGAACGAAACGTGAATGGTCTAATTTTTGATTTCACACAGAACCAGACTTTCGGTGAGTTTTGTTTCGAAATTCGACACGGTGCCGAAAGATCGCAACTTTCGACGCGGGTGGCGTTTCTGTAAAAACACGACTTTCCCGCCCGGAGTGTGTTCCGATCGAAACGTGAATGGTCTAATTTTTGATTTCACACAGAACCAGACGTTCGGTGAGTTTTGTTTCGAAATTCGACACGGTGCCGAAAGATCGCAACATTCGACGCGGTAGGCGTTTCGGTAAAAACACGACTTTCCCGCCTGGAGTTTGTTCCGAACGAAACATGAATGGTCTAATTTTTGATTTCACACAGAACCAGACGTTCGGTGAGTTTTGTTTCGAAATTCGACACGGTGCCGAAAGATCGCAACTTTCGACGCGGGAGGCGTTTCGGTAAAAACACGACTTTCCCGCCCGGAGTGTGTTCCGGACGAAACGTGAATGGTCTATTTTTTGATTTCACACAGAACCAGACGTTCGATGAGTTCGGTATCGAAATTCAGGACGGTGCCTGAAAGATCGCAACTTTCGACGCGGGTGGCGATTCGGTAAAAACACGACTTTCCCGCCCGGAGTGTGTTCCGAACGAAACGTGAATGGTCTAATTTTTGATTTCACACAGAACCAGAAGTTCGATGAGTTTTGTTTCGAAATTTGACACGGTGCCGAAAGATCGCAACTTTCGACCCGGGTAGCGATTCGGTAAAAACACGACTTTCCCGCCCGGAGTGTGTTCCGAACGACACGTGAATGGTCTAATTTTTTATTTTACACAGAACCAGACGTTCGGTGAGTTTTTTTTCGAAATTCGACCCGGTGCCGAAAGATCGCAACTTTCGACGCGGGTAGCGATTCGGTAAAAACACGACTTTCCTGCCCGGAGTGTGATCCGAACGAAACGTGAATGGTCTAATTTTTTATTTTACACAGAACCAGACGTTCGGTGAGTTTTGTTTCGAAATTCGACACGGTGCCGAAAGATCGCCAGTTTCGACGCGGTAGGCGTTTCGGTAAAAACACGACTTTCCCACTCGGAGTGTGTTCCGGACGAAACGTGAATGGTCTAATTTTTGATTTCACACAAAACCAGACGTTCGGTGAGTTCGGTATCGAAATTCGGGACGGTGCCTGAAAGATCGCAACTTTCGACGCGGGTGGCGATTCAGTAAAAACACGACTTTCCCGCCCGGAGTGTGTTCCGAACGAAACGTGAATGGTCTAATTTTTGATTTCACACAGAACCAGACTTTCGGTGAGTTTTGTTTCGAAATTCGTGACGGTGCCCGAAAAATCGCAACTTTCGACGCGGGTGGCGTTTCGGTAAAAACACGACTTTCCCTCCCGGACTGTGTTCCGAACGAAACGTGAATGGTCTAATTTTTGATTTCACACAGAACCAGACTTTCGGTGAGTTTTGTTTCGAAATTCGACACGCTGCCGAAAGATCGCAACTTTCGACGCGGGAGGCGCTTCGGTAAAAACACGACTTTCCCGCCCGGAGTGTGTTCCGGACGAAACGTGAATGGTCTATTTTTTTATTTCACACAGAACCAGACGTTCGGTGAGTTCGGTATCGAAATTCGGGACGGTGCCTGAAAGATCGCAACTTTCGACGCGGGTGGCGATTCAGTAAAAACACGACTTTCCCGCCCGGAGTGTGTTCCGAACGAAACGTGAATGGTCTAATTTTTGATTTCGCACAGAACCAGAAGTTCGGTGAGTTTTGTTTCGAAATTCGACACGGTGCCGAAAAATCGCCAGTTTCGACGCGGTAGGCGTTTCGGTAAAAACACGACTTTCCCACTCGGAGTGTGTTCCGGACGAAACGTGAATGGTCTAATTTTTGATTTCACACAAAACCAGACGTTCGGTGAGTTCGGTATCGAAATTCGGGACGGTGCCTGAAAGATCGCAACTTTCGACGCGGGTGGCGATTCAGTAAAAACACGACTTTCCCGCCCGGAGTGTGTTCCGAACGAAACGTGAATGGTCTAATTTTTGATTTCACACAGAACCAGACTTTCGGTGAGTTTTGTTTCGAAATTCGTGACGGTGCCCGAAAAATCGCAACTTTCGACGCGGGTGGCGTTTCGGTAAAAACACGACTTTCCCTCCCGGACTGTGTTCCGAACGAAACGTGAATGGTCTAATTTTTGATTTCACACAGAACCAGACTTTCGGTGAGTTTTGTTTCGAAATTCGACACGGTGCCGAAAAATCGCCAGTTTCGACGCGGTAGGCGTTTCGGTAAAAACACGACTTTCCCACTCGGAGTGTGTTCCGGACGAAACGTGAATGGTCTAATTTTTGATTTCACACAAAACCAGACGTTCGGTGAGTTCGGTATCGAAATTCGGGACGGTGCCTGAAAGATCGCAACTTTCGACGCGGGTGGCGATTCAGTAAAAACACGACTTTCCCGCCCGGAGTGTGTTCCGAACGAAACGTGAATGGTCTAATTTTTGATTTCGCACAGAACCAGAAGTTCGGTGAGTTTTGTTTCGAAATTCGACACGGTACCGAAAGATCGCATCTTTCGACGCGGGTAGCGATTCGGTAAAAACACGACTTTCCCGCCCGGAGTGTGTTCCGAACGAAACGTGAATGGTCTAATTTTTTATTTTACACAGAAGCAGACGTTTTGTGAGTTTTTTTTCGAAATTCGACACGGTGCCGAAAAATCGCAACTTTCGACGCGGTAGGCGTTTCGGTAAAAACACGACTTTCCCACCCGGAGTGTGTTCCGGACGAAACGTGAATGGTCTAATTTTTGATTTCACACAGAACCAGAAGTTCGGTGAGTTTTGTTTCGAAATTCGACACGGTGCCGAAAGATCGCAACTTTCGACGCGGGTGGCGATTTAGTAAAAACACGACTTTCCCGCCCGGAGTGTGTTCCGAACGAAACGTGAATGGTCTAATTTTTGATTTCACACAGAACCAGAAGTTCGGTGAGTTTTGTTTCGAAATTCGACACGGTGCCGAAAGATCGCAACATTCGACGCGGGTGGCGTTTCGGTAAAAACACGACTTTCCCGCCCGGAGTGTGTTCCGAACGAAACGTGAATGGTCTAATTTTTGATTTCGCACAGAACCAGAAGTTCGGTGAGTTTTGTTTATAAATTCGACACGGTACCGAAAGATCGCATCTTTCGACGCGGGTAGCGATTTGGTAAAAACACGACTTTCCCGCCCGGAGTGTGTTCCGAACGAAACGTGAATGGTCTAATTTTTTATTTTACACAGAAGCAGACGTTTTGTGAGTTTTTTTTCGAAATTCGACACGGTGCCGAAAAATCGCAACTTTCGACGCGGTAGGCGTTTTGGTAAAAACACGACTTTCCCGCCCGTAGTGTGTTCCGGACGAAACGTGAATGATCTAATTTTTGATTTCACACAGAACCAGACGTCCGTGATTTCGGTATCGAAATCCGTGACGGTGCCCAAAAGATCGTGACTTTCGACGCGGGTGGCGTTTCTGTAAAAACACGACTTTCCCGCCCGGAGTGTGTTCCGGACGAAACGTGAGTGGTCTAATTTTGGATTTCACACAGAACCAGACGTTCGGTGAGTTCGGTATCGAAATTCGGGACGGTGCCCGAAAGATCGCAACTTTCGACGCGGGTGGCGATTCGGTAAAAACACGACTTTCCCGCCCGGAGTGTGTTCCGAACGAAACGTGAATGGTCTAACTTTTGATTTCACACAGAACTAGAATTTCGGTGAGTTTTGCTTCGAAATTCGACACGGTGCCGAAAGATCGCAACTTTCGACGCGGGTAGCGATTCGGTAAAAACACGACTTTCCCACCCAGAGTGTGTTCTGAACGAAACGTGAATGGTCTAATTTTTTATTTTACACAGAACCAGACGTTCGGTGAGTTTTATTTCGAAATTCGACACGGTGCCGAAAAATCGCAAATTTCGACGCGGTAGGCGTTTCGGTAAAAACACGACTTTCCCACCCGGAGTGTGTTCCGGACGAAACGTGAATGGTCTAATTTTTGATTTCACACAGAACCAGAAGTTCGGTGAGTTTTGTTTCGAAATTCGACACGGTGCCGAAAGATCGCAACTTTCGACGCGGGTGGCGATTTAGTAAAAACACGACTTTCCCGCCCGGAGTGTGTTCCGAACGAAACGTGAATGGTCTAATTTTTGATTTCACACAGAACCAGAAGTTCGGTGAGTTTTGTTTCGAAATTCGACACGGTGCCGAAAGATCGCAACATTCGACGCGGGTGGCGTTTTGGTAAAAACACGACTTTCCCGCCCGGAGTGTGTTCTGAACGAAACGTGAATGGTCTAATTTTTGATTTCACACAGAACCAGACTTCCGGTGAGTTTTGTTTCGAAATTCGGGACGGTGCCCAAAAAATCGCAACTTTCGAGGCGGGTGGCGTTTCGGTAAAAACACGACTTTCCCTCCCGGACTGTGTTCCGAACGAAACGTGAATGATCTAATTTTTGATTTCACACAGAACCAGACTTTCGGTGAGTTTTGTTTCGAAATTCGACACGGTGCCGAAAGATCGCAACTTTCGACGCGGGAGGCGCTTCGGTAAAAACACGACTTTCCCGCCCGGAGTGTGTTCCGGACGAAACGTGAATGGTCTATTTTCTGATTTCACACAGAACCAGAAGTTCGGTGAGTTCGGTATCGAAATTCGGAACGGTGCCTGAAAGATCGCAACTTTCGACGCGGGTGGCGATTCGGTAAAAACACGACTTTCCCGCCCGGAGTGTGTTCCGAACGAAACGTGAATGGTCTAATTTTTGATTTCACACAGAACCAGAAGTTCGGTGAGTTTTGTTTCGAAATTCGACACGGTGCCGAAAGATCGCAACTTTCAACGCGGGTAGCGATTCGGTAAAAACACGACTTTCCCGCCCGGAGTGTGTTCCGAACGAAACGTGAATGGTCTAATTTTTTATTTTACACAGAATCAGACGTTCGGTGAGTTTTTTTTCGAAATTCGACACGGTGCCGAAAGATCGCAACTTTCGACGCGGGTAGCGATTCGGTAAAAACACGACTTTCCCGCCCGGAGTGTGTTCCGAACGAAACGTGAATGGTCTAATTTTTTATTTTACACAGAACCAGACGTTCGGTGAGTTTTATTTCGAAATTCGACACGGTGCCGAAAAATCGCAACTTTCGCGCGGTAGGCGTTTCGGTAAAAACACGACTTTCCCACCCGGAGTGTGTTCCGGACGAAACGTGAATGGTCTAATTTTTGATTTCACACAGAACCAGACGTTCGGTGAGTTCGGTATCGAAATTCGGAACGGTGCCCGAAAGATCGCAACTTTCGACGCGGGTGGCGATTCGGTAAAAACACGACTTTCCCGCCCGGAGTGTGTTCCGAACGAAACGTGAATGGTCTAACTTTTGATTTCACACAGAACTAGAATTTCGGTGAGTTTTGTTTCGAAATTCGACACGGTGCCGAAAGATCGCAACTTTCGACGCGGGTAGCGATTCGGTAAAAACACGACTTTCCCACCCGGAGTGTGTTCTGAACGAAACGTGAATGGTCTAATTTTTTATTTTACACAGAACCAGACGTTCGGTGAGTTTTATTTCGAAATTCAACACGGTGCCGAAAAATCGCAAATTTCGACGCGGTAGGCGTTTCGGTAAAAACACGACTTTCCCACCCGGAGTGTGTTCCGGACGAAACGTGAATGGTCTAATTTTTGATTTCACACAGAACCAGAAGTTCGGTGAGTTTTGTTTCGAAATTCGACACGGTGCCGAAAGATCGCAACTTTCGACGCGGGTGGCGATTTAGTAAAAACACGACTTTCCCGCCCGGAGTGTGTTCCGAACGAAACGTGAATGGTCTAATTTTTGATTTCACACAGAACCAGAAGTTCGGTGAGTTTTGTTTCGAAATTCGACACGGTGCCGAAAGATCGCAACTTTCGACGCGGGTGGCATTTCGGTAAAAACACGACTTTCCCGCCCGGAGTGTGTTCTGAACGAAACGTGAATGGTCTAATTTTTGATTTCACACAGAACCAGACTTCCGGTGAGTTTTGTTTCGAAATTCGGGACGGTGCCCAAAAAATCGCAACTTTCGAGGCGGGTGGCGTTTCGGTAAAAACACGACTTTCCCTCCCGGACTGTGTTCCGAACGAAACGTGAATGATCTAATTTTTGATTTCACACAGAACCAGACTTTCGGTGAGTTTTGTTTCGAAATTCGACACGGTGCCGAAAGATCGCAACTTTCGACGCGGGAGGCGCTTCGGTAAAAACACGACTTTCCCGCCCGGAGTGTGTTCCGGACGAAACGTGAATGGTCTATTTTCTGATTTCACACAGAACCAGAAGTTCGGTGAGTTCGGTATCGAAATTCGGAACGGTGCCTGAAAGATCGCAACTTTCGACGCGGGTGGCGATTCGGTAAAAACACGACTTTCCCGCCCGGAGTGTGTTCCGAACGAAACGTGAATGGTCTAATTTTTGATTTCACACAGAACCAGAAGTTCGGTGAGTTTTGTTTCGAAATTCGACACGGTGCCGAAAGATCGCAACTTTCAACGCGGGTAGCGATTCGGTAAAAACACGACTTTCCCGCCCGGAGTGTGTTCCGAACGAAACGTGAATGGTCTAATTTTTTATTTTACACAGAATCAGACGTTCGGTGAGTTTTTTTTCGAAATTCGACACGGTGCCGAAAGATCGCAACTTTCGACGCGGGTAGCGATTCGGTAAAAACACGACTTTCCCGCCCGGAGTGTGTTCCGAACGAAACGTGAATGGTCTAATTTTTTATTTTACACAGAACCAGACGTTCGGTGAGTTTTATTTCGAAATTCGACACGGTGCCGAAAAATCGCAACTTTCGCGCGGTAGGCGTTTCGGTAAAAACACGACTTTCCCACCCGGAGTGTCTTCCGGACGAAACGTGAATGGTCTAATTTTTGATTTCACACAGAACCAGACGTTCGGTGAGTTCGGTATCGAAATTCGGAACGGTGCCCGAAAGATCGCAACTTTCGACGCGGGTGGCGATTCGGTAAAAACACGACTTTCCCGCCCGGAGTGTGTTCCGAACGAAACGTGAATGGTCTAACTTTTGATTTCACACAGAACTAGAATTTCGGTGAGTTTTGCTTCGAAATTCGACACGGTGCCGAAAGATCGCAACTTTCGACGCGGGTAGCGATTCGGTAAAAACACGACTTTCCCACCCGGAGTGTGTTCTGAACGAAACGTGAATGGTCTAATTTTTTATTTTACACAGAACCAGACGTTCGGTGAGTTTTATTTCGAAATTCGACACGGTGCCGAAAAATCGCAAATTTCGACGCGGTAGGCGTTTCGGTAAAAACACGACTTTCCCACCCGGAGTGTGTTCCGGACGAAACGTGAATGGTCTAATTTTTGATTTCACACAGAACCAGAAGTTCGGTGAGTTTTGTTTCGAAATTCGACACGGTGCCGAAAGATCGCAACTTTCGACGCGGGTGGCGATTTAGTAAAAACACGACTTTCCCGCCCGGAGTGTGTTCCGAACGAAACGTGAATGGTCTAATTTTTGATTTCACACAGAACCAGAAGTTCGGTGAGTTTTGTTTCGAAATTCGACACGGTGCCGAAAGATCGCAACTTTCGACGCGGGTGGCGTTTCGGTAAAAACACGACTTTCCCGCCCGGAGTGTGTTCCGATCGAAACGTGAATGGTCTAATTTTTGATTTCACACAGAACCAGACGTTCGGTGAGTTTTGTTTCGAAATTCGACACGGTGCCGAAAGATCGCAACATTCGACGCGGTAGGCGTTTCGGTAAAAACACGACTTTCCCGCCTGGAGTTTGTTCCGAACGAAACATGAATGGTCTAATTTTTGATTTCACACAGAACCAGACGTTCGGTGAGTTTTGTTTCGAAATTCGACACGGTGCCGAAAGATCGCAACTTTCGACGCGGGAGGCGTTTCGGTAAAAACACGACTTTCCCGCCCGGAGTTTGTTCCGGATGAAACGTGAATGGTCTATTTTTTGATTTCACACAGAACCAGATGTTCGGTGAGTTCGGTATCGAAATTCGGGACGGTGCCTGAAAGATCGCAACTTTCGACGCGGGTGGCGATTCGGTAAAAACACGACTTTCCCGCCCGGAGTGTGTTCCGAACGAAACGTGAATGGTCTAATTTTTTATGTCACACAGAACCAGACTTTCGGTGAGTTTTGTTTCGAAATTCGGGACGGTGCCCGAAAAATCGCAACTTTCGACGCGGGTGGCGTTTCGGTAAAAACACGACTTTCCCTCCCGGACTGTGTTCCGAACGAAACGTGAATGGTCTAATTTTTTATTTCACACAGAACCAGACTTTCGGTGAGTTTTGTTTCGAAATTCGACACGGTGCCGAAAGATCGCAACTTTCGACGCGGGAGGCGCTTCGGTAAAAACACGACTTTCCCGCCCGGAGTGTGTTCCGGACGAAACGTGAATGGTCTATTTTTTGATTTCACACAGAACCAGACGTTCGGTGAGTTCGGTATCGAAATTCGGGACGGTGCCTGAAAGATCGCAACTTTCGACGCGGGTGGCGATTCGGTAAAAACACGACTTTCCCGCCCGGAGTGTGTTCCGAACGAAACGTGAATGGTCTAATTTTTGATTTCACACAGAACCAGAAGTTCGGTGAGTTTTGTTTCGAAATTCGACACGGTGCCGAAAGATCGCAACTTTCAACGCGGGTAGCGATTCGGTAAAAACACGACTTTCCCGCCCGGAGTGTGTTCCGAACGAAACGTGAATGGTCTAATTTTTTATTTTACACAGAGGCAGACGTTCGGTGAGTTTTTTTTCGAAATTCGACACGGTGCCGAAAGATCGCAACTTTCGACGCGGGTAGCGATTCGGTAAAAACACGACTTTCCCACCCGGAGTGTGTTCCAAACGAAACGTGAATGGTCTAATTTTTTATTTTACACAGAACCAGACGTTCGGTGAGTTTTATTTCGAAATTCGACACGGTGCCGAAAAATCGCAACTTTCGCGCGGTAGGCGTTTCGGTAAAAACACGACTTTCCCACCCGGAGTGTGTTCCGGACGAAACGTGAATGGTCTAATTTTTGATTTCACACAGAACCAGACGTTCGGTGAGTTCGGTATCGAAATTCGGGACGGTGCCCGAAAGATGGCAACTTTCGACGCGGGTGGCGTTTCGGTAAAAACACGACTTTCCCGCCCGGAGTGTGTTCCGAACGAAACGTGAATGGTCTAATTTTTGATTTCACACAGAACCAGAAGGTCGGTGAGTTTGGTATCGAAATTCGGGATGGTGCCCGAAAGATCGCAACTTTCGACGCGGGTGGCGATTCGGTAAAAATACGACTTTCCCGCCCGGAGTGTGTTCCGATCGAAACGTGAATGGTCTAATTTTTGATTTCACACAGAACCAGACGTTCGGTGAGTTTTGTTTCGAAATTCGACACGGTCCGAAAGATCGCAACTTTCGACGCGGTAGGCGTTTCGATAAAAACACGACTTTCCCGCCTGGAGTTTGTTCCGAACGAAACATGAATGGTCTAATTTTTGATTTCACACAGAACCAGACGTTCGGTGAGTTGTGTTTCGAAGTTCGACACGGTGCCGAAAGATCGCAACTTTCGACGCGGGAGGCGTTTCGGTAAAAACACGACTTTCCCGCCCGGAGTGTGTTCCGGACGAAACGTGAATGGTCTATTTTCTGATTTCCCACAGAACCAGACGTTCGGTGAGTTCGGTATCGAAATTCGGGACGGTGCCTGAAAGATCGCAACTTTCGACGCGGGTGGCGATTCGGTAAAAACACGACTTTCCCGCCCGGAGTGTGTTCCGAACGAAACGTGAATGGTCTAATTTTTGATTTCACACAGACCGACACGTTCGGTGAGTTTTGTTTCGAAATTCGACACGGTGCCCAATGATCGCAACTTTCGACACGGTAGGCGTTTCGGTAAAAACACGACTTTCCCGCCCGGAGTGTGTTCCGGACGAAACGTGAATGGTCGAATTTTTGATTTCACACAGAACCAGACGTTCGTGATTTCGGTATCGAAATTCGGGACGGTGCCCGAAAGATCGTAACTTTCGACGCGGGTGGCGTTTCGGCAAAAACACGACTTTCCCGCCCGGAGTGTGTTCCGGACGAAACGTGAATGGTCTAATTTTGGATTTCACACAGAACCAGACGTTCGGTGAGTTCGGTATCGAAATTCGGGACGGTGCCCGAAAGATGGCAACTTTCGACGCGGGTGGCGTTTCGGTAAAAACACGACTTTCCCGCCCGGAGTGTGTTCCGAACGAAACGTGAATGGTCTAATTTTTGATTTCACACAGAACCAGAAGGTCGGTGAGTTCGGTATCGAAATTCGGGACGGTGCCCGAAAGATCGCAACTTTCGACGCGGGTGGCGATTCGGTAAAAATACGACTTTCCCGCCCGGAGTGTGTTCCGATCGAAACGTGAATGGTCTAATTTTTGATTTCACACAGAACAAGACGTTCGGTGAGTTTTGTTTTGAAATTCGACACGGTGCCGAAAGATCGCAACTTTCGACGCGGTAGGCGTTTCGGTAAAAACACGACTTTCCCGCCTGGAGTTTGTTCCGAACGAAACATGAATGGTCTGATTTTTGATTTCACACAGAACCAGACGTTCGGTGAGTTTTGTTTCGAAATTCGACACGGTGCCGAAAGATCGCAACTTTCGACGCGGGTGGCGTTTCGGTAAAAACACGACTTTCCCGCCCGGAGTGTTTTCCGGACGAAACGTGAATGGTCTATTTTCTGATTTCACACAGAACCAGACGTTCGGTGAGTTCGGTATCGAAATTCGGGACGGTGCCTGAAAGATCGCAACTTTCGACGCGGGTGGCGATTCGGTAAAAACACGACTTTCCCGCCCGGAGTGTGTTCCGAATGAAACGTGAATGGTCTAATTTTTGATTTCACACAGAACCAGAAGTTCGGTGAGTTTTGTTTCGAAATTCGACACGGTGCCGAAAGATCGCAACTTTCGACGCGGGTAGCGATTCGGTAAAAACACGACTTTCCCGCCCGGAGTGTGTTCCGAACGAAACGTGAATGGTCTAATTTTTTATTTTACACAGAACCAGACGTTCGGTGAGTTTTTTTTCGAAATTCGACACGGTGCCGAAAGATCGCAACTTTCGACGCGGGTAGCGATTCGGTAAAAACACGACTTTCCCGCCCGGAGTGTGTTCCGAACGAAACGTGAATGGTCTAATTTTTTATTTTACACAGAACCAGACGTTCGGTGAGTTTTATTTCGGAATTCGACACGGTGCCGAAAAATCGCCACTTTCGACGCGGGAGGCGTTTCGGTAAAAACACGACTTTCCCACCCGGAGTGTGTTCCGGACGAAGCGTGAATGGTCTAATTTTTGATTTCACACAGAACCAGACGTTCGGTGAGTTCGGTATCGAAATTCGGGACGGTGCCTGAAAGATCACAACTTTCGACGCGGGTGGCGATTCGGTAAAAACACGACTTTCCCGCCCGGAGTGTGTTCCGGACGAAACGTGAATGGTCTAATTTTTGATTTCACACAGACCGACACGTTCGGTGAGTTTTGTTTCGAAATTCGACACGGTGCCGAATGATCGCAACTTTCGACACGGTAGGCGTTTCGGTAAAAACACGACTTTCCCGCCCGGAGTGTGTTCCGGACGAAACGTGAATGGTCTAATTTTTGATTTCACACAGAACCAGACGTTCGTGATTTCGGTATCGAAATTCGGGACGGTGCCCGAAAGATCGTAACTTTCGACGCGGGTGGCGTTTCGGCAAAAACACGACTTTCCCGCCCGGAGTGTGTTCCGGACGAAACGTGAATGGTCTAATTTTGGATTTCACACAGAACCAGACGTTCGGTGAGTTCGGTATCGAAATTCGGGACGGTGCCCGAAAGATGGCAACTTTCGACGCGGGTGGCGTTTCGGTAAAAACACGACTTTCCCGCCCGGAGTGTGTTCCGAACGAAACGTGAATGGTCTAATTTTTGATTTCACACAGAACCAGAAGGTCGGTGAGTTCGGTATCGAAATTCGGGACGGTGCCCGAAAGATCGCAACTTTCGACGCGAGTGGCGATTCGGTAAAAATACGACTTTCCCGCCCGGAGTGTGTTCCGATCGAAACGTGAATGGTCTAATTTTTGATTTCACACAGAACAAGACGTTCGGTGAGTTTTGTTTCGAAATTCGACACGGTGCCGAAAGATCGCAACTTTCGACGCGGTAGGCGTTTCGGTAAAAACACGACTTTCCCGCCTGGAGTTTGTTCCGAACGAAACATGAATGGTCTAATTTTTGATTTCACACAGAACCAGACGTTCGGTGAGTTTTGTTTCGAAATTCGACACGGTGCCGAAAGATCGCAACTTTCGACGCGGGAGGCGTTTCGGTAAAAACACGACTTTCCCGCCCGGAGTGTGTTCCGGACGAAACGTGAATGGTCTGTTTTCTGATTTCACACAGAACCAGACGTTCGGTGAGTTCGGTATCGAAATTCAGGACGGTGCCTGAAAGATCGCAACTTTCGACGCGGGTGGCGATTCGGTAAAAACACGACTTTCCTGCCCAGAGTGTGTTCCGAACGAAACGTGAATGGTCTAATTTTTGATTTGACACAGAACCAGAAGTTCGGTGAGTTTTGTTTCGAAATTCGACACGGTGCCGAAAGATCGCAACTTTCGACGCGGGAGGCGTTTCGGTAAAAACACGACTTTCCCGCCCGGAGTGTGTTCCGGACGAAACGTGAATGGTCTATTTTCTGATTTCACACAGAACCAGACGTTCGGTGAGTTCGGTATCGAAATTCGGGACGGTGCCTGAAAGATCGCAACTTTCGACGCGGGTGGCGATTCGGTAAAAACACGACTTTCCCGCCCGGAGTGTGTTCCAAATGGAACGTGAATGGTCTAATTTTTGATTTCACACAGAACCAGAAGTTCGGTGAGTTTTGTTTCGAAATTCGACACGGTGCCGAAAGATCGCAACTTTCGACGCGGGTAGCGATTCGGTAAAAACACGACTTTCCCGCCCGGAGTGTGTTCCGAACGAAACGTGAATGGTCTAATTTTTTATTTTACACAGAACCAGACGTTCGGTGAGTTTTTTTTCGAAATTCCACACGGTGCCGAAAGATCGCAACTTTCGACGCGGGTAGCGATTCGGTAAAAACACGACTGTCCCGCCCGGAGTGTGTTCCGAACGAAACGTGAATGGTCTAATTTTTTATTTTACACAGAACCAGACGTTCGGTGAGTTTTATTTCGAAATTCGACACGGTGCCGAAAAATCAAAACTTTCGACGCGGTAGGCGTTTCAGTAAAAACACGACTTTCCCACCCGGAGTGTGTTCCGGACGAAACGTGAATGGTCTAATTTTTGATTTCACACAGAACCAGACGTTCGGTGAGTTCGGTATCGAAATTCGGGACGGTGCCTGAAAGATCGCAACTTTCGACGCGGGTGGCGATTCAGTAAAAACACGACTTTCCCGCCCGGAGTGTGTTCCGAACGAAACGTGAATGGTCTAATTTTTGATTTCACACAGAACCAGAAGTTCGGTGAGTTTTGTTTCAAAATTCGACACGGTACCGAAAGATTGCAACTTTCGACGCGGGTAGCGATTCGGTAAAAACACGACTTTGCCGCCCGGAGTGTGTTCCGAACGAAACGTGAATGGTGTAATTTTTTATTTTACACAGAACCAGACGTTCGGTGAGTTTTTTTTCGAAATTCGACACGGTGCCGAAAAATCGCAACTTTCGACGCGGTAGGCGTTTCGGTAAAAACACGACTTTCCCGCCCGGAGTGTGTTCCGGACGAAACGTGAAGGGTCTAATTTTTGATTTCACACAGAACCAGACGTTCGGTGAGTTTTGTTTCGAAATTCGATACGGTGCCGAAAGATCGAAACTTTCGACGCGGGAGGCGTTTCGGTAAAAACACGACTTTCCCGCCCGGAGTGTGTTCCGGACGAAACGTGAATGGTCTATTTTCTGATTTCACACAGAACCAGACGTTCGGTGAGTTCGGTATCGAAATTCGGGACGGTGCCTGAAAGATCGCAACTTTCGACGCGGGTGGCGATTCGGTAAAAACACGACTTTCCCGCCCGGAGTGTGTTCCAAACGAAACGTGAATGGTCTAATTTTTGATTTCACACAGAACCAGAAGTTCGGTGAGTTTTGTTTCGAAATTCGACACGGTGCCGAAAGATCGCAACTTTCGACGCGGGAGGCGTTTCGGTAAAAACACGACTTTCCCGCCCGGAGTGTGTTCCGGACGAAACGTGAATGGTCTATTTTCTGATTTCACACAGAACCAGACGTTCGGTGAGTTCGGTATCGAAATTCGGGACGGTGCCTGAAAGATCGCAACTTTCGACGCGGGTGGCGATTCGGTAAAAACACGACTTTCCCGCCCGGAGTGTGTTCCAAATGGAACGTGAATGGTCTAATTTTTGATTTCACACAGAACCAGAAGTTCGGTGAGTTTTGTTTCGAAATTCGACACGGTGCCGAAAGATCGCAACTTTCGACGCGGGTAGCGATTCGGTAAAAACACGACTTTCCCGCCCGGAGTGTGTTCCGAACGAAACGTGAATGGTCTAATTTTTTATTTTACACAGAACCAGACGTTCGGTGAGTTTTTTTTCGAAATTCCACACGGTGCCGAAAGATCGCAACTTTCGACGCGGGTAGCGATTCGGTAAAAACACGACTGTCCCGCCCGGAGTGTGTTCCGAACGAAACGTGAATGGTCTAATTTTTTATTTTACACAGAACCAGACGTTCGGTGAGTTTTATTTCGAAATTCGACACGGTGCCGAAAAATCAAAACTTTCGACGCGGTAGGCGTTTCAGTAAAAACACGACTTTCCCACCCGGAGTGTGTTCCGGACGAAACGTGAATGGTCTAATTTTTGATTTCACACAGAACCAGACGTTCGGTGAGTTCGGTATCGAAATTCGGGACGGTGCCTGAAAGATCGCAACTTTCGACGCGGGTGGCGATTCAGTAAAAACACGACTTTCCCGCCCGGAGTGTGTTCCGAACGAAACGTGAATGGTCTAATTTTTGATTTCACACAGAACCAGAAGTTCGGTGAGTTTTGTTTCAAAATTCGACACGGTACCGAAAGATTGCAACTTTCGACGCGGGTAGCGATTCGGTAAAAACACGACTTTGCCGCCCGGAGTGTGTTCCGAACGAAACGTGAATGGTGTAATTTTTTATTTTACACAGAACCAGACGTTCGGTGAGTTTTTTTTCGAAATTCGACACGGTGCCGAAAAATCGCAACTTTCGACGCGGTAGGCGTTTCGGTAAAAACACGACTTTCCCGCCCGGAGTGTGTTCCGGACGAAACGTGAAGGGTCTAATTTTTGATTTCACACAGAACCAGACGTTCGGTGAGTTTTGTTTCGAAATTCGATACGGTGCCGAAAGATCGAAACTTTCGACGCGGGAGGCGTTTCGGTAAAAACACGACTTTCCCGCCCGGAGTGTGTTCCGGACGAAACGTGAATGGTCTATTTTCTGATTTCACACAGAACCAGACGTTCGGTGAGTTCGGTATCGAAATTCGGGACGGTGCCTGAAAGATCGCAACTTTCGACGCGGGTGGCGATTCGGTAAAAACACGACTTTCCCGCCCGGAGTGTGTTCCAAATGGAACGTGAATGGTCTAATTTTTGATTTCACACAGAACCAGAAGTTCGGTGAGTTTTGTTTCGAAATTCGACACGGTGCCGAAAGATCGCAACTTTCGACGCGGGAGGCGTTTCGGTAAAAACACGACTTTCCTGCCCGGAGTGTGTTCCGGACGAAACGTGAATGGTCTATTTTCTGATTTCACACAGAACCAGACGTTCGGTGAGTTCGGTATCGAAATTCGGGACGGTGCCTGAAAGATCGCAACTTTCGACGCGGGTGGCGATTCGGTAAAAACACGACTTTCCCGCCCGGAGTGTGTTCCAAATGGAACGTGAATGGTCTAATTTTTGATTTCACACAGAACCAGAAGTTCGGTGAGTTTTGTTTCGAAATTCGACACGGTGCCGAAAGATCGCAACTTTCGACGCGGGTAGCGATTCGGTAAAAACACGACTTTCCCGCCCGGAGTGTGTTCCGAACGAAACGTGAATGGTCTAATTTTTTATTTTACACAGAACCAGACGTTCGGTGAGTTTTTTTTCGAAATTCCACACGGTGCCGAAAGATCGCAACTTTCGACGCGGGTAGCGATTCGGTAAAAACACGACTGTCCCGCCCGGAGTGTGTTCCGAACGAAACGTGAATGGTCTAATTTTTTATTTTACACAGAACCAGACGTTCGGTGAGTTTTATTTCGAAATTCGACACGGTGCCGAAAAATCAAAACTTTCGACGCGGTAGGCGTTTCAGTAAAAACACGACTTTCCCACCCGGAGTGTGTTCCGGACGAAACGTGAATGGTCTAATTTTTGATTTCACACAGAACCAGACGTTCGGTGAGTTCGGTATCGAAATTCGGGACGGTGCCTGAAAGATCGCAACTTTCGACGCGGGTGGCGATTCAGTAAAAACACGACTTTCCCGCCCGGAGTGTGTTCCGAACGAAACGTGAATGGTCTAATTTTTGATTTCACACAGAACCAGAAGTTCGGTGAGTTTTGTTTCAAAATTCAACACGGTACCGAAAGATTGCAACTTTCGACGCGGGTAGCGATTCGGTAAAAACACGACTTTGCCGCCCGGAGTGTGTTCCGAACGAAACGTGAATGGTGTAATTTTTTATTTTACACAGAACCAGACGTTCGGTGAGTTTTTTTTCGAAATTCGACACGGTGCCGAAAAATCGCAACTTTCGACGCGGTAGGCGTTTCGGTAAAAACACGACTTTCCCGCCCGGAGTGTGTTCCGGACGAAACGTGAAGGGTCTAATTTTTGATTTCACACAGAACCAGACGTTCGGTGAGTTTTGTTTCGAAATTCGATACGGTGCCGAAAGATCGAAACTTTCGACGCGGGAGGCGTTTCGGTAAAAACACGACTTTCCCGCCCGGAGTGTGTTCCGGACGAAACGTGAATGGTCTATTTTCTGATTTCACACAGAACCAGACGTTCGGTGAGTTCGGTATCGAAATTCGGGACGGTGCCTGAAAGATCGCAACTTTCGACGCGGGTGGCGATTCGGTAAAAACACGACTTTCCCGCCCGGAGTGTGTTCCAAATGGAACGTGAATGGTCTAATTTTTGATTTCACACAGAACCAGAAGTTCGGTGAGTTTTGTTTCGAAATTCGACACGGTGCCGAAAGATCGCAACTTTCGACGCGGGAGGCGTTTCGGTAAAAACACGACTTTCCCGCCCGGAGTGTGTTCCGGACGAAACGTGAATGGTCTATTTTCTGATTTCACACAGAACCAGACGTTCGGTGAGTTCGGTATCGAAATTCGGGACGGTGCCTGAAAGATCGCAACTTTCGACGCGGGTGGCGATTCGGTAAAAACACGACTTTCCCGCCCGGAGTGTGTTCCAAATGGAACGTGAATGGTCTAATTTTTGATTTCACACAGAACCAGAAGTTCGGTGAGTTTTGTTTCGAAATTCGACACGGTGCCGAAAGATCGCAACTTTCGACGCGGGTAGCGATTCGGTAAAAACACGACTTTCCCGCCCGGAGTGTGTTCCGAACGAAACGTGAATGGTCTAATTTTTTATTTTACACAGAACCAGACGTTCGGTGAGTTTTTTTTCGAAATTCCACACGGTGCCGAAAGATCGCAACTTTCGACGCGGGTAGCGATTCGGTAAAAACACGACTTTGCCGCCCGGAGTGTGTTCCGAACGAAACGTGAATGGTCTAATTTTTTATTTTACACAGAACCAGACGTTCGGTGAGTTTTATTTCGAAATTCGACACGGTGCCGAAAAATCAAAACTTTCGACGCGGTAGGCGTTTCAGTAAAAACACGACTTTCCCACCCGGAGTGTGTTCCGGACGAAACGTGAATGGTCTAATTTTTGATTTCACACAGAACCAGACGTTCGGTGAGTTCGGTATCGAAATTCGGGACGGTGCCTGAAAGATCGCAACTTTCGACGCGGGTGGCGATTCAGTAAAAACACGACTTTCCCGCCCGGAGTGTGTTCCGAACGAAACGTGAATGGTCTAATTTTTGATTTCACACAGAACCAGAAGTTCGGTGAGTTTTGTTTCAAAATTCAACACGGTACCGAAAGATTGCAACTTTCGACGCGGGTAGCGATTCGGTAAAAACACGACTTTGCCGCCCGGAGTGTGTTCCGAACGAAACGTGAATGGTGTAATTTTTTATTTTACACAGAACCAGACGTTCGGTGAGTTTTTTTTCGAAATTCGACACGGTGCCGAAAAATCGCAACTTTCGACGCGGTAGGCGTTTCGGTAAAAACACGACTTTCCCGCCCGGAGTGTGTTCCGGACGAAACGTGAAGGGTCTAATTTTTGATTTCACACAGAACCAGACGTTCGGTGAGTTTTGTTTCGAAATTCGATACGGTGCCGAAAGATCGAAACTTTCGACGCGGGAGGCGTTTCGGTAAAAACACGACTTTCCCGCCCGGAGTGTGTTCCGGACGAAACGTGAATGGTCTATTTTCTGATTTCACACAGAACCAGACGTTCGGTGAGTTCGGTATCGAAATTCGGGACGGTGCCTGAAAGATCGCAACTTTCGACGCGGGTGGCGATTCGGTAAAAACACGACTTTCCCGCCCGGAGTGTGTTCCAAATGGAACGTGAATGGTCTAATTTTTGATTTCACACAGAACCAGAAGTTCGGTGAGTTTTGTTTCGAAATTCGACACGGTGCCGAAAGATCGCAACTTTCGACGCGGGAGGCGTTTCGGTAAAAACACGACTTTCCCGCCCGGAGTGTGTTCCGGACGAAACGTGAATGGTCTATTTTCTGATTTCACACAGAACCAGACGTTCGGTGAGTTCGGTATCGAAATTCGGGACGGTGCCTGAAAGATCGCAACTTTCGACGCGGGTGGCGATTCGGTAAAAACACGACTTTCCCGCCCGGAGTGTGTTCCAAATGGAACGTGAATGGTCTAATTTTTGATTTCACACAGAACCAGAAGTTCGGTGAGTTTTGTTTCGAAATTCGACACGGTGCCGAAAGATCGCAACTTTCGACGCGGGTAGCGATTCGGTAAAAACACGACTTTCCCGCCCGGAGTGTGTTCCGAACGAAACGTGAATGGTCTAATTTTTTATTTTACACAGAACCAGACGTTCGGTGAGTTTTTTTTCGAAATTCCACACGGTGCCGAAAGATCGCAACTTTCGACGCGGGTAGCGATTCGGTAAAAACACGACTTTGCCGCCCGGAGTGTGTTCCGAACGAAACGTGAATGGTCTAATTTTTTGTTTTACACAGAACCAGACGTTCGGTGAGTTTTTTTTCGAAATTCGACACGGTGCCGAAAAATCGCAACTTTCGACGCGGTAGGCATTTCGGTAAAAACACGACTTTCCCGCCCGGAGTGTGTTCCGGACGAAACGTGAATGGTCTAATTTTTGATTTCACACAGAACCAGACGTCCGTGATTTCGGTATCGAAATCCGGGACGGTGCCCAAAAGATCGTAACTTTCGACGCGGGTGGCGTTTCTGTAAAAACACGACTTTCCCGCCCGGAGTGTGTTTCGGACGAAACGTGAATGGTCTAATTTTGGATTTCACACAGAACCAGACGTTCGGTGAGTTCGGTATCGAAATTCGGGACGGTGGCCGAAAGATCGCAACTTTCGACGCGGGTGGCGATTCGGTAAAAACACGACTTTCCCGCCCGGAGTGTGTTCCGAACGAAACGTGAAAGGTCTAATTTTTGATTTCACACAGAACCAGAATTTCGGTGAGTTTTGTTTCGAAATTCGACACGGTGCCGAAAGATCGCAACTTTCGACGCGGGTGGCGTTTCGGTAAAAACACAACTTTTCCGCCCGGAGTGTGTTCCGAACGAAACGTGAATGCTCTGATTTTTGATTTCACACAGAACCAGACTTTCGGTGAGTTTTGTTTCGAAATTCGGGACGGTGCCCGAAAAATCGCAACTTCCGACGCGGGTGGCGTTTCGGTAAAAACATGACTTTCCCGCCCGGACTGTGTTCCGAACGAAACGTGAATGGTCTAATTTTTGATTTCACACAGAAACAGACTTTCGGTGAGTTTTGTTTCGAAATTCGACACGGTGCCGAAAGATCGCAACTTTCGACGCGGGAGGCGATTCGGTAAAAACACGACTTTCCCGCCCGGAGTGTGTTCCGAACGAAACGTGAATGGTCTAATTTTTGATTTCACACAGAACCAGAAGTTCGGTGAGTTTTGTTTCGAAATTCGACACAGTGCCGAAAGATCGCAACTTTCGACGCGGGTAGCGATTCGGTAAAAACACGACTTTCCCGCCCGGAGTGTGTTCCGAACGAAACGTGAATGGTCTAATTTTTTATTTTACACAGAACCAGACGTTCGGTGAGTTTTTTTTCGAAATTCGACACGGTCCCGAAAGATCGCAACTTTCGACGCGGGTAGCGATTCGGTAAAAACACGACTTTCCCGCCCGGAGTGTGTTCCGAACGAAACGTGAATGGTCTAATTTTTTATTTTACACAGAACCAGATGTTCGGTGAGTTTTTTTTCGAAATTCGACACGGTGCCGAAAATTCGCAACTTTCGACGCGATAGGCGTTTCGGTAAAAACACGACTTTTCCGCCCGGAGTGTGTTCCGAACGAAACGTGAATGGTCTAATTTTTGATTTCACACAGAACCAGACGTTCGGTGAGTTCGGTATTGAAATTCGGGACGGTGCCCGAAAGATCGCAACTTTCGACGCGGGTGGCGATTCTGTAAAAACACGACTTTCCCGTCCGGAGTGTGTTCCGAACGAAACGTCAATGTTCTAATTTTTGATTTCTCACAGAACCAAAAGTTCGGTGAGTTTTGTTTCGAAATTCGACACGGTGCCGAAAGATCACAACTTTCGACGCGGGTAGCGATTCGGTAAAAACAAAACTTTCCCGCCCAGAGTTTGTTCCGAACGAAACTTGAATGGTCTAATTTTTTATTTTACACAGAACCAGACGTTCGGTGAGTTTTTTTTCGAAATTCGACACGGTGCCGAAAAATCGCAACTTTCGATGCGGTAGGCGTTTCGGTAAAAACACGACTTTCCCACCCGGAGTGTGTTCCGGACGAAACGTGAATGGTCTAATTTTTGATTTCACACAGAACCAGACGTTCGGTGAGTTCGGTATCGAAATTCGGGACGGTGCCTGAAAGATCGCAACTTTCGACGCGGGTGGCGATTCAGTAAAAACACGACTTTCCCGCCCGGAGTGTGTTCCGAACGAAACGTGAATGGTCTAATTTTTGATTTCACACAGAACCAGAAGTTCGGTGAGTTTTGTTTCGAAATTCAACACGGTGGCGAAAGATCTCAACTTTCGACGCGGGTAGCGATTCGGTAAAAACACGACTTTCCCGCCCGGAGTGTGTTCCGAACGAAACGTGAATGGTCTAATTTTTTCTTTTACACAGAACCAGACGTTCGGTGAGTTTTTTTTCGAAATTTGACACGGTGCCGAAAAATCGCAACTTTCGACGCGGTAGGCGTTTCGGTAAAAACACGACTTTCCCGCCCGGAGTGTGTTCCGGACGAAACGTGAAGGGTCTAATTTCTGATTTCACACAGAACCAGATGTCCGTGATTTCGGTATCGAAATCCGGGACGGTGCCCAAAAGATCGTAACTTTCGACGCGGGTGGCGTTTCTGTAAAAACACGACTTTCCCGCCCGGAGTGTGTTTCGGACGAAACGTGAATGGTCTAATTTTGGATTTCACACAGAACCAGACGTTCGGTGAGTTCGGTATCGAAATACGGGACGGTGGCCGAAAGATCGCAACTTTCGACGCGGGTGGCGATTCGGTAAAAACACGACTTTCCCGCCCGGAGTGTGTTCCGAACGAAACGTGAAAGGTCTAATTTTTGATTTCACACAGAACCAGAATTTCGGTGAGTTTTGTTTCGAAATTCGACACGGTGCCGAAAGATCGCAACTTTCGACGCGGGTGGCGTTTCGGTAAAAACACAACTTTCCCGCCCGGTGTGTGTTCCGAACGAAACGTGAATGGTCTGATTTTTGATTTCACACAGAACCAGACTTTCGGTGAGTTTTGTTTCGAAATTCGGGACGGTGCCCGAAAAATCGCAACTTCCGACGCGGGTGGCGTTTCGGTAAAAACATGACTTTCCCGCCCGAACTGTGTTCCGAACGAAACGTGAATGGTCTAATTTTTGATTTCACACAGAAACAGACTTTCGGTGAGTTTTGTTTCGAAATTCGACACGGTGCCGAAAGATCGCAACTTTCGACGCGGGTAGCGATTCGGTAAAAACACGACTTTCCCGCCCGGAGTGTGTTCCGAACGAAACGTGAATGGTCTAATTTTTTATTTTACACAGAACCAGACGTTCGGTGAGTTTTTTTTCGAAATTCGACACGGTGCCGAAAGATCGCAACTTTCGACGCGGGTAGCGATTCGGTAAAAACACGACTGTCCCGCCCGGAGTGTGTTCCGAACGAAACGTGAATGGTCTAATTTTTTATTTTACACAGAACCAGACGTTCGGTGAGTTTTATTTCGAAATTCGACACGGTGCCGAAAAATCGAAACTTTCGACGCGGTAGGCGTTTCAGTAAAAACACGACTTTCCCACCCGGAGTGTGTTCCGGACGAAACGTGAATGGTCTAATTTTTGATTTCACACAGAACCAGACGTTCGGTGAGTTCGGTATCGAAATTCGGGACGGTGCCTGAAAGATCGCAACTTTCGACGCGGGTGGCGATTCAGTAAAAACACGACTTTCCCGCCCGGAGTGTGTTCCGAACGAAACGTGAATGGTCTAATTTTTGATTTCACACAGAACCAGAAGTTCGGTGAGTTTTGTTTCAAAATTCGACACGGTACCGAAAGATTGCAACTTTCGACGCGGGTAGCGATTCGGTAAAAACACGACTTTGCCGCCCGGAGTGTGTTCCGAACGAAACGTGAATGGTCTAATTTTTTATTTTACACAGAACCAGACGTTCGGTGAGTTTTTTTTCGAAATTCGACACGGTGCCGAAAAATCGCAACTTTCGACGCGGTAGGCGTTTCGGTAAAAACACGACTTTCCCGCCCGGAGTGTGTTCCGGACGAAACGTGAATGGTCTAATTTTTGATTTCACACAGAACCAGACATCCGTGATTTCGATATCGAAATCCGGGACGGTGCCCAAAAGATCGTAACTTTCGACGCGGGTGGCGTTTCTGTAAAAACACGACTTTCCCGCCCGGAGTGTGTTTCGGACGAAACGTGAATGGTCTAATTTTGGATTTCACACAGAACCAGACGTTCGGTGAGTTCGGTATCGAAATTCGGGACGGTGGCCGAAAGATCGCAACTTTCGACGCGGGTGGCGATTCGGTAAAAACACGACTTTCCCGCCCGGAGTGTGTTCCGAACGAAACGTGAAAAGTCTAATTTTTGATTTCACACAGAACCAGAATTTCGGTGAGTTTTGTTTCGAAATTCGACACGGTGCCGAAAGATCGCAACTTTCGACGCGGGTGGCGTTTCGGTAAAAACACAACTTTCCCGCCCGGAGTGTGTTCCGAACGAAACGTGAATGGTCTGATTTTTGATTTCACACAGAACCAGACTTTCGGTGAGTTTTGTTTCGAAATTCGGGACGGTGCCCGAAAAATCGCAACTTCCGACGCGGGTGGCGTTTCGGTAAAAACATGACTTTTCCGCCCGGACTGTGTTCCGAACGAAACGTGAATGGTCTAATTTTTGATTTCACACAGAAACAGACTTTCGGTGAGTTTTGTTTCGAAATTCGACACGGTGCCGAAAGATCGCAACTTTCGACGCGGGAGGCGATTCGGTAAAAACACGACTTTCCCGCCCGGAGTGTGTTCCGAACGAAACGTGAATGGTCTAATTTTTGATTTCACACAGAACCAGAAGTTCGGTGAGTTTTGTTTCGAAATTCGACACAGTGCCGAAAGATCGCAACTTTCGACGCGGGTAGCGATTCGGTAAAAACACGACTTTCCCGCCCGGAGTGTGTTCCGAACGAAACGTGAATGGTCTAATTTTTTATTTTACACAGAACCAGACGTTCGGTGAGTTCGGTATCGAAATTCGACACGGTGCCGAAAGATCGCAACTTTCGACGCGGGTAGCGATTCGGTGAAAACACGACTTTCCCGCCCGGAATGTGTTCCGAACGAAACGTGAATGGTCTAATTTTTTATTTTACACAGAACCAGACGTTCGGTGAGTTTTATTTCGAAATTCGACACGGTGCCGAAAAATCGAAACTTTCGACGCGGTAGGCGTTTCAGTAAAAACACGACTTTCCCACCCGGAGTGTGTTCCGGACGAAACGTGAATGGTCTAATTTTTGATTTCACACAGAACCAGACATTCGGTGAGTTCGGTATCGAAATTCGGGACGGTGCCTGAAAGATCGCAACTTTCGACGCGGGTGGCGATTCAGTAAAAACACGACTTTCCCGCCCGGAGTGTGTTCCGAACGAAACGTGAATGGTCTAATTTTTGATTTCACACAGAACCAGAAGTTCGGTGAGTTTTGTTTCAAAATTCGACACGGTACCGAAAGATTGCAACTTTCGACGCGGGTAGCGATTCGGTAAAAACACGACTTTGCCGCCCGGAGTGTGTTCCGAACGAAACGTGAATGGTCTAATTTTTTATTTTACACAGAACCAGACGTTCGGTGAGTTTTTTTTCGAAATTCGACACGGTGCCGAAAAATCGCAACTTTCGACGCGGTAGGCGTTTCGGTAAAAACACGACTTTCCCGCCCGGAGTGTGTTCCGGACGAAACGTGAAGGGTCTAATTTTTGATTTCACACAGAACCAGACGTTCGGTGAGTTTTGTTTCGAAATTCGATACGGTGCCGAAAGATCGCAACTTTCGACACGGTAGGCGTTTCGGTAAAAACACGACTTTCCCGCCCGGAGTGTGTTCCGGACGAAACGTGAATGGTCTAATTTTTGATTTCACACAGAACCAGACGTCCGTGATTTCGGTATCGAAATCCGGGACGGTGCCCAAAAGATCGTAACTTTCGACGCGGGTGGCGTTTCTGTAAAAACACGACTTTCCCGCCCGGAGTGTGTTTCGGACGAAACGTGAATGGTCTAATTTTGGATTTCACACAGAACCAGACGTTCGGTGAGTTCGGTATCGAAATTCGGGACGGTGGCCGAAAGATCGCAACTTTCGACGCGGGTGGCGATTCGGTAAAAACACGACTTTCCCGCCCGGAGTGTGTTCCGAACGAAACGTGAAAAGTCTAATTTTTGATTTCACACAGAACCAGAATTTCGGTGAGTTTTGTTTCGAAATTCGACACGGTGCCGAAAGATCGCAACTTTCGACGCGGGTGGCGTTTCGGTAAAAACACAACTTTCCCGCCCGGAGTGTGTTCCGAACGAAACGTGAATGGTCTGATTTTTGATTTCACACAGAACCAGACTTTCGGTGAGTTTTGTTTCGAAATTCGGGACGGTGCCCGAAAAATCGCAACTTCCGACGCGGGTGTCGTTTCGGTAAAAACATGACTTTCCCGCCCGGACTGTGTTCCGAACGAAACCTGAATGGTCTAATTTTTGATTTCACACAGAACCAGACTTTCGGTGAGTTTTGTTTCGAAATTCGGGACGGTGCCCGAAAAATCGCAACTTCCGACGCGGGTGGCGTTTCGGTAAAAACATGACTTTTCCGCCCGGACTGTGTTCCGAACGAAACGTGAATGGTCTAATTTTTGATTTCACACAGAAACAGACTTTCGGTGAGTTTTGTTTCGAAATTCGACACGGTGCCGAAAGATCGCAACTTTCGACGCGGGAGGCGATTCGGTAAAAACACGACTTTCCCGCCCGGAGTGTGTTCCGAACGAAATGTGAATGGTCTAATTTTTGATTTCACACAGAACCAGAAGTTCGGTGAGTTTTGTTTCGAAATTCGACACAGTGCCGAAAGATCGCAACTTTCGACGCGGGTAGCGATTCGGTAAAAACACGACTTTCCCGCCCGGAGTGTGTTCCGAACGAAACGTGAATGGTCTAATTTTTTATTTTACACAGAACCAGACGTTCGGTGAGTTCGGTATCGAAATTCGACACGGTGCCGAAAGATCGCAACTTTCGACGCGGGTAGCGATTCGGTAAAAACACGACTTTCCCGCCCGGAGTGTGTTCCGAACGAAACGTGAATGGTCTAATTTTTTATTTTACACAGAACCAGACGTTCGGTGAGTTCGGTATCGAAATTCGACACGGTGCCGATAGATCGCAACTTTCGACGCGGGTAGCGATTCGGTAAAAACACGACTTTCCCGCCCGGAGTGTGTTCCGAACGAAACGTGAATGGTCTAATTTTTTATTTTACACAGAACCAGATGTTCGGTGAGTTTTTTTTCGAAATTCGACACGGTGCCGAAAATTCGCAACTTTCGACGCGGTAGGCGTTTCGGTAAAAACACGACTTTCCCGCCCGGAGTGTGTTCCGAACGAAACGTGAATGGTCTAATTTTTGATTTCACACAGAACCAGACGTTCGGTGAGTTCGGTATCGAAATTCGGGACGGTGCCCGAAAGATCGCAACTTTCGACGCGGGTGGCGATTCTGTAAAAACACGACTTTCCCGTCCGGAGTGTGTTCCGAACGAAACGTCAATGTTCTAATTTTTGATTTCACACAGAACCAAAAGTTCGGTGAGTTTTGTTTCGAAATTCGACACGGTGCCGAAAGATCACAACTTTCGACGCGGGTAGCGATTCGGTAAAAACAAAACTTTCCCGCCCGGAGTTTGTTCCGAACGAAACTTGAATGGTCTAATTTTTTATTTTACACAGAACCAGACGTTCGGTGAGTTTTTTTTCGAAATTGGACACGGTGCCGAAAAATCGCAACTTTCGACGCCGTAGGCGTTTCGGTAAAAACACGACTTTCCCACCCGGAGTGTGTTCCGGACGAAACGTGAATGGTCTAATTTTTGATTTCACACAGAACCAGACGTTCGGTGAGTTCGGTATCGAAATTCGGGACGGTGCCTGAAAGATTGCAACTTTCGACGCGGGTGGCGATTCAGTAAAAACACGACTTTCCCGCCCAGAGTGTGTTCCGAACGAAACGTGAATGGTCTAATTTTTGATTTCACACAGAACCAGAAGTTCGGTGAGTTTTGTTTCGAAATTCAACACGGTGACGAAAGATCTCAACTTTCGACGCGGGTAGCGATTCGGTAAAAACACGACTTTCCCGCCCGGAGTGTGTTCCGAACGAAACGTGAATGGTCTAATTTTTTCTTTTACACAGAACCAGACGTTCGGTGAGTTTTTTTTCGAAATTTGACACGGTGCCGAAAAATCGCAACTTTCGACGCGGTAGGCGTTTCGGTAAAAACACGACTTTTCCGCCCGGAGTGTGTTCCGGACGAAACGTGAAGGGTCTAATTTTTGATTTCACACAGAACCAGATGTCCGTGATTTCGGTATCGAAATCCGGGACGGTGCCCAAAAGATCGTAACTTTCGACGCGGGTGGCGTTTCTGTAAAAACACGACTTTCCCGCCCGGAGTGTGTTTCGGACGAAACGTGAATGGTCTAATTTTGGATTTCACACAGAACCAGACGTTCGGTGAGTTCGGTATCGATATTCGGGACGGTGGCCGAAAGATCGCAACTTTCGACGCGGGTGGCGTTTCGGTAAAAACACAACTTTCCCGCCCGGAGTGTGTTCCGAACGAAACGTGAATGGTCTGATTTTTGATTTCACACAGAACCAGACTTTCGGTGAGTTTTGTTTCGAAATTCGGGACGGTGCCCGAAAAATCGCAACTTCCGACGCGGGTGTCCTTTCGGTAAAAACATGACTTTCCCGCCCGGACTGTGTTCCGAACGAAACGTGAATGGTCTAATTTTTGATTTCACACAGAAACAGACTTTCGGTGAGTTTTGTTTCGAAATTCGACACGGTGCCGAAACATCGCAACTTTCGACGCGGGAGGCGATTCGGTAAAAACACGACTTTTCCGCCCGGAGTGTGTTCCGAACGAAACGTGAATGGTCTAATTTTTGATTTCACACAGAACCAGAAGTTCGGTGAGTTTTGTTTCGAAATTCGACACAGTGCCGAAAGATCGCAACTTTCGACGCGGGTAGCGATTCGGTAAAAACACGACTTTCCCGCCCGGAGTGTGTTCCGAACGAAACGTGAATGGTCTAATTTTTTATTTTACACAGAACCAGACGTTCGGTGAGTTTTTTTTCAAAATTCGACACGGTGCCGAAAGATCGCAACTTTCGACGCGGGTAGCGATTCGGTAAAAACACGACTTTCCCGCCCGGAGTGTGTTCCGAACGAAACGTGAATGGTCTAATTTTTTATTTTACACAGAACCAGATGTTCGGTGAGTTTTTTTTCGAAATTCGACACGGTGCCGAAAATTCGCAACTTTCGACGCGGTAGGCGTTTCGGTAAAAACACGACTTTCCCGCCCGGAGTGTGTTCCGAACGAAACGTGAATGGTCTAAAGATTGCGACTTTCCCGCCCGGAGTTTGGTATCAAATTCGAGACCATGCCAAAAGATTGCAACTTTCGACGCGGTAGGCGTTTCGGTAAAAACACGACTTTCCCGCCCAGAGTTTGTTCCGGACGAAACGTGAATAGTCTAATTTTGGATTTCACACAGAACCAGACGTTCGGTGAGTTCGGTATCGAAATTCGGGACGGTGCCCGAAAGATCGCAACTTTCGACGCGGGTGGCGATTCTGTAAAAACACGACTTTCCCGTCCGGAGTGTGTTCCGAACGAAACGTCAATGTTCTAATTTTTGATTTCACACAGAACCAAAAATTCGGTGAGTTTTGTTTCGAAATTCGACACGGTGCCGAAAGATCACAACTTTCGACGCGGGTAGCCATTCGGTAAAAACAAAACTTTCCCGCCCGGAGTTTGTTCTGAACGAAACTTGAATGGTCTAATTTTTTATTTTACACAGAACCAGACGTTCGGTGAGTTTTTTTTCGAAATTCGACACGGTGCCGAAAAATCGCAACTTTCGACGCGGTAGGCGTTTCGGTAAAAATACGACTTTCCCACCCGGAGTGTGTTCCGGACGAAACGTGAATGGTCTAATTTTTGATTTCACACAGAACCAGACGTTCGGTGAGTTCGGTATCGAAATTCGGGACGGTGCCTGAAAGATCGCAACTTTCGACGCGGGTGGCGATTCAGTAAAAACACGACTTTCCCGCCCGGAGTGTGTTCCGAACGAAACGTGAATGGTCTAATTTTTGATTTCACACAGAACCAGAAGTTCGGTGAGTTTTGTTTCGAAATTGAACACGGTGACGAAAGATCTCAACTTTCGACGCGGGTAGCGATTCGGTAAAAACACGACTTTCCCGCCCGGATTGTGTTCCGAACGAAACGTGAATGGTCTAATTTTTTCTTTTACACAGAACCAGACGTTCGGTGAGTTTTTTTTTGAAATTTGACACGGTGCCGAAAAATCGCAACTTTCGACGCGGTAGGCGTTTCGGTAAAAACACGACTTTCCCGCCCGGAGTGTGTTCCGGACGAAACGTGAAGGGTCTAATTTTTGATTTCACACAGAACCAGATGTCCGTGATTTCGGTATCGAAATCCGGGACGGTGCCCAAAAGATCGTAACTTTCGACGCGGGTGGCGTTTCTGTAAAAACACGACTTTCCCGCCCGGAGTGTGTTCCGGACGAAACGTGAATGGTCTAATTTTTGATTTCACACAGAACCAGATGTTCGGTGAGTTCGGTATCGAAATTCGGGACGGTGCCCGAAAGATCGCAACTTTCGACGCGGGTGGCGATTCGGTAAAAACACGACTTTCCCGCCCGGAGTGTGTTCCGATCGAAACGTGAATGGTCTAATTTTTGATTTCACACAGAACCAGACGTTCGGTGAGTTATGTTTCGAAATTCGACACGGTGCCGAAAGATCGCAACTTTCGACGTGGTAGGCGTTTCGGTAAAAACACGACTTTCCCGCCTGGAGTGTCTTCCGAACGAAACATGAATGGTCTAATTTTTGATTTCACACAGAACCAGACGTTCGGTGAGTTTTGTTTCGAAATTCGACACGGTGCCGAAAGATCGCAACTTTCGACGCGGGAGGCGTTTCGGTAAAAACACGACTTTCCCGCCCGGAGTGTGTTCCGGACGAAACGTGAATGGTCTATTCTTGGATTTCACACAGAACCAGACGTTCGGTGAGTTCGGTATCGAAATTCGGGACGGTGCCTGAAAGATCGCAACTTTTGACGCGGGTGGCGATTCGATAAAAATACGACTTTCCTGCCCGGAGTGTGTTCCGAACGAAACGTGAATGGTCTAATTTTTGATTTCACACAGAACCAGAAATTCGGTGAGTTTTGTTTCGAAATTCGACACGGAGACGAAAGATCGCAACTTTCGACGCGGGTAGCGATTCGGTAAAAACACGACTTTCCCGCCCGGAGTGTGTTCCGAACGAAACGTGAATGGTCTAATTTTTTATTTTACACAGAACCAGACGTTCGGTGAGTTTTATTTCGAAATTCGACACGGTGCCGAAAAATCGCAACTTTCGCGCGGTAGGCGTTTCGGTAAAAACACGACTTTTCCACCCGGAGTGTGTTCCGGACGAAACGTGAATGGTCTAATTTTTTATTTCACACAAAACTAGACGTTTGGTGAGTTCGGTATCGAAATTCGGGACGGTGCCTGAAAGATCGCAACTTTCGACGCGGGTGGCGTTTCGGTAAAAACACGACTTTCCCGCCCGGAGTGTGTTCCGAACGAAACGTGAAAGGTCTAATTTTTGATTTCACACAGAACCAGACTTTCGGTGAGTTTTGTTTCGAAATTCGGGAGGGTGCCCGAAAGATCGCAACTTTCGACGCGGGTGGCAATTCATTAAAAACACGACTTTCCCGCCTGGACGAAACGTGAATGGTCTAATTTTTGATTTCACACAGAACCAGACGTTCGTGATTTCGGTATCGAAATTCGGGAAGGTGCCCGAAAGATCGTAACTTTCGACGCGGGTGGCGTTTCGGTAAAAACACGACTTTCCCGCCCGGAGTGTGTTCCGGACGAAACGTGAATGGTCTAATTTTGGATTTCACACAGAACCAGACGTTCGTGATTTCGGTATCGAAATTCGGGACGGTGCCCGAAAGATCGTAACTTTCGACGTGGGTGGCGTTTCGGCAAAAACACGACTTTCCCGCCCGGAGTTTGTTCCAGACGAAACGTGAATGGTCTAATTTTTGATTTCACACAAAACCAGACGTTCGGTGAGTTCGGTATCGAAATTCGGGACGGTGGCCGAAAGATGGCAACTTTCGACGCGGGTGGCGTTTCGGTAAAAACACGACTTTCCCGCCCGGAGTGTGTTCCGAACGAAATGTGAATGGTCTAATTTTTGATTTCACACAGAACCAGAAGGTCGGTGAGTTCGGTATCGAAATTCGGGACGGTGCCCAAAAGATCGCAACTTTCAACGCGGGTGGCGATTCGGAAAAAACACGACTTTCCCGCCCGGAGTGTGTTCCGATCGAAACGTGAATGGTCTAATTTTTGATTTCACACAGAACCAGACGTTCGGTGAGTTTTGTTTCGAAATTCGACACGGTGCCGAAAGATCGCAACTTTCGACGCGGTAGGCGTTTCGGTAAAAACACGACTTTCCCGCCTGCAGTGTGTTCCGAACGAAACATGAATGGTCTAATTTTTGATTTCACACAGAACCAGACGTTCGGTGAGTTTTGTTTCGAAATTCGACACGGTGCCGAAACATCGCAACTTTCGACGCGGGAGGCGTTTCGGTAAAAACACGACTTTCCCGCCCGGAGTGTGTTCCGGACGAAACGTGAATGGTCTATTTTTTGATTTCACACAGAACCAGAAGTTCGGTGAGTTCGGTATCGAAATTCGGGACGGTGCCTGAAAGATCGCAACTTTCGACGCGGGTGGCGATTCGGTAAAAACACGACTTTCCCACCCGGAGTGTGTTCCGAACGAAACGTGAATGGTCTAATTTTTGATTTCACACAGAACCAGAATTTCGGTGAGTTTTGTTTCGAAATTCGACACGGTGCCGAAAGATCGCAACTTTCGACGCGGGTAGCGATTCGGTAAAAACACGACTTTCCCGCCCGGAGTGTCTTCCGAACGAAACGTGAATGGTCTAATTTTTTATTTTACACAGAACCAGACGTTCGGTGAGTTTTTTTTCGAAATTCGACACGGTGCCGAAAGATCGAAACTTTCGACGCGGGTAGCGATTCGGTAAAAACACGACTTTCCCGCCCGGAGTGTGTTCCGGACGAAACGTGAATGGTCTATTTTTTGATTTCACACAGAACCAGACGTTCGGTGAGTTCGGTATCGAAATTCGGGACGGTGCCTGAAAGATCGCAACTTTCGACGCGGGTGGCGATTCAGTAAAAACACGACTTTCCCGCCCGGAGTGTGTTCCGAACGAAACGTGAATGGTCTAATTTTTGATTTCACACAGAACCAGAATTTCGGTGAGTTTTGTTTCGAAATTCGACACGGTGCCGAAAGATCGCAACTTTCGACGCGGGTAGCGATTCGGTAAAAACACGACTTTCCCGCCCGGAGTGTCTTCCGAACGAAACGTGAATGGTCTAATTTTTTATTTTACACAGAACCAGACGTTCGGTGAGTTTTTTTTCGAAATTCGACACGGTGCCGAAAGATCGAAACTTTCGACGCGGGTAGCGATTCGGTAAAAACACGACTTTCCCGCCCGGAGTGTGTTCCGGACGAAACGTGAAAGGTCTAATTTTTGATTTCACACAGAACCAGACTTTCGGTGAGTTTTGTTTCGAAATTCGGGAGGGTGCCCGAAAGATCGCAACTTTCGACGCGGGTGGCAATTCATTAAAAACACGACTTTCCCGCCCGGACGAAACGTGAATGGTCTAATTTTTGATTTCACACAGAACCAGACGTTCGTGATTTCGGTATCGAAATTCGGGAAGGTGCCCGAAAGATCGTAACTTTCGACGCGGGTGGCGTTTCGGTAAAAACACGACTTTCCCGCCCGGAGTGTGTTCCGGACGAAACGTGAATGGTCTAATTTTGGATTTCACACAGAACCAGACGTTCGTGATTTCGGTATCGAAATTCGGGACGGTGCCCGAAAGATCGTAACTTTCGACGTGGGTGGCGTTTCGGCAAAAACACGACTTTCCCGCCCGGAGTTTGTTCCAGACGAAACGTGAATGGTCTAATTTTTGATTTCACACAGAACCAGACGTTCGGTGAGTTCGGTATCGAAATTCGGGACGGTGGCCGAAAGATGGCAACTTTCGACGCGGGTGGCGTTTCGGTAAAAACACGACTTTCCCGCCCGAAGTGTGTTCCGAACGAAACGTGAATGGTCTAATTTTTGATTTCACACAGAACCAGAAGGTCGGTGAGTTCGGTATCGAAATTCGGGACGGTGCCCAAAAGATCGCAACTTTCAACGCGGGTGGCGATTCGGAAAAAACACGACTTTCCCGCCCGGAGTGTGTTCCGATCGAAACGTGAATGGTCTAATTTTTGATTTCACACAGAACCAGACGTTCGGTGAGTTTTGTTTCGAAATTCGACACGGTGCCGAAAGATCGCAACTTTCAACGCGGGTGGCGATTCGGTAAAAACACGACTTTCCCGCCTGAAGTGTGTTCCGAACGAAACATGAATGGTCTAATTTTTGATTTCACACAGAACCAGACGTTCGGTGAGTTTTGTTTCGAAATTCGACACGGTGCCGAAACATCGCAACTTTCGACGCGGGAGGCGTTTCGGTAAAAACACGACTTTCCCGCCCGGAGTGTGTTCCGGACGAAACGTGAATGGTCTATTTTTTGATTTCACACAGAACCAGAAGTTCGGTGAGTTCGGTATCGAAATTCGGGACGGTGCCTGAAAGATCGCAACTTTCGACGCGGGTGGCGATTCGGTAAAAACACGACTTTCCCACCCGGAGTGTGTTCCGAACGAAACGTGAATGGTCTAATTTTTGATTTCACACAGAACCAGAATTTCGGTGAGTTTTGTTTCGAAATTCGACACGGTGCCGAAAGATCGCAACTTTCGACGCGGGTAGCGATTCGGTAAAAACACGACTTTCCCGCCCGGAGTGTCTTCCGAACGAAACGTGAATGGTCTAATTTTTTATTTTACACAGAACCAGACGTTCGGTGAGTTTTTTTTCGAAATTCGACACGGTGCCGAAAGATCGAAACTTTCGACGCGGGTAGCGATTCGGTAAAAACACGACTTTCCCGCCCGGAGTGTGTTCCGGACGAAACGTGAATGGTCTATTTTTTGATTTCACACAGAACCAGACGTTCGGTGAGTTCGGTATCGAAATTCGGGACGGTGCCTGAAAGATCGCAACTTTCGACGCGGGTGGCGATTCAGTAAAAACACGACTTTCCCGCCCGGAGTGTGTTCCGAACGAAACGTGAATGGTCTAATTTTTGATTTCACACAGAACCAGAATTTCGGTGAGTTTTGTTTCGAAATTCGACACGGTGCCGAAAGATCGCAACTTTCGACGCGGGTAGCGATTCGGTAAAAACACGACTTTCCCGCCCGGAGTGTCTTCCGAACGAAACGTGAATGGTCTAATTTTTTATTTTACACAGAACCAGACGTTCGGTGAGTTTTTTTTCGAAATTCGACACGGTGCCGAAAGATCGAAACTTTCGACGCGGGTAGCGATTCGGTAAAAACACGACTTTCCCGCCCGGAGTGTGTTCCGGACGAAACGTGAATGGTCTATTTTTTGATTTCACACAGAACCAGACGTTCGGTGAGTTCGGTATCGAAATTCGGGACGGTGCCTGAAAGATCGCAACTTTCGACGCGGGTGGCGATTCGGTAAAAACACGACTTTCCCACCCGGAGTGTGTTCCGAACGAAACGTGAATGGTCTAATTTTTGATTTCACACAGAACCAGAATTTCGGTGAGTTTTGTTTCGAAATTCGACACGGTGCCGAAAGATCGCAACTTTCGACGCGGGTAGCGATTCGGTAAAAACACGACTTTCCCGCCCGGAGTGTCTTCCGAACGAAACGTGAATGGTCTAATTTTTTATTTTACACAGAACCAGACGTTCGGTGAGTTTTTTTTCGAAATTCGACACGGTGCCGAAAGATCGAAACTTTCGACGCGGGTAGCGATTCGGTAAAAACACGACTTTCCCGCCCGGAGTGTGTTCCGGACGAAACGTGAATGGTCTATTTTTTGATTTCACACAGAACCAGACGTTCGGTGAGTTCGGTATCGAAATTCGGGACGGTGCCTGAAAGATCGCAACTTTCGACGCGGGTGGCGATTCAGTAAAAACACGACTTTCCCGCCCGGAGTGTGTTCCGAACGAAACGTGAATGGTCTAATTTTTGATTTCACACAGAACCAGAAGTTCGGTGAGTTTTGTTTCGAAATTCGACACGGTGCCGAAAGATCGCAACTTTCGACGCGGGTAGCGATTCGGTAAAAACACGACTTTCCCGCCCGGAGTGTGTTCCGTACGAAACGTGAATGGTCTAATTTTTTCTTTTACACAGAAGCAGACGTTCGGTGAGTTTTTTTTCAAAATTCGACACGGTGCCGAAAAATCGCAACTTTCGACGCGGTAGGCGTTTCGGTAAAAACACGACTTTCCCGCCCGGAGTGTGTTCCGGACGAAACGTGAAAGGTCTAATTTTTGATTTCACACAGAACCAGACTTTCGGTGAGTTTTGTTTCGAAATTCGGGAGGGTGCCCGAAAGATCGCAACTTTCGACGCGGGTGGCAATTCATTAAAAACACGACTTTCCCGCCCGGACGAAACGTGAATGGTCTAATTTTTGATTTCACACAGAACCAGACGTTCGTGATTTCGGTATCGAAATTCGGGAAGGTGCCCGAAAGATCGTAACTTTCGACGCGGGTGGCGTTTCGGTAAAAACACGACTTTCCCGCCCGGAGTGTGTTCCGGACGAAACGTGAATGGTCTAATTTTGGATTTCACACAGAACCAGACGTTCGTGATTTCGGTATCGAAATTCGGGACGGTGCCCGAAAGATCGTAACTTTCGACGTGGGTGGCGTTTCGGCAAAAACACGACTTTCCCGCCCGGAGTTTGTTCCAGACGAAACGTGAATGGTCTAATTTTTGATTTCACACAGAACCAGACGTTCGGTGAGTTCGGTATCGAAATTCGGGACGGTGGCCGAAAGATGGCAACTTTCGACGCGGGTGGCGTTTCGGTAAAAACACGACTTTCCCGCCCGGAGTGTGTTCCGAACGAAACGTGAATGGTCTAATTTTTGATTTCACACAGAACCAGAAGGTCGGTGAGTTCGGTATCGAAATTCGGGACGGTGCCCAAAAGATCGCAACTTTCAACGCGGGTGGCGATTCGGAAAAAACACGACTTTCCCGCCCGGAGTGTGTTCCGATCGAAACGTGAATGGTCTAATTTTTGATTTCACACAGAACCAGACGTTCGGTGAGTTTTGTTTCGAAATTCGACACGGTGCCGAAAGATCGCAACTTTCAACGCGGGTGGCGATTCGGTAAAAACACGACTTTCCCGCCTGAAGTGTGTTCCGAACGAAACATGAATGGTCTAATTTTTGATTTCACACAGAACCAGACGTTCGGTGAGTTTTGTTTCGAAATTCGACACGGTGCCGAAACATCGCAACTTTCGACGCGGGAGGCGTTTCGGTAAAAACACGACTTTCCCGCCCGGAGTGTGTTCCGGACGAAACGTGAATGGTCTATTTTTTGATTTCACACAGAACCAGAAGTTCGGTGAGTTCGGTATCGAAATTCGGGACGGTGCCTGAAAGATCGCAACTTTCGACGCGGGTGGCGATTCGGTAAAAACACGACTTTCCCACCCGGAGTGTGTTCCGAACGAAACGTGAATGGTCTAATTTTTGATTTCACACAGAACCAGAATTTCGGTGAGTTTTGTTTCGAAATTCGACACGGTGCCGAAAGATCGCAACTTTCGACGCGGGTAGCGATTCGGTAAAAACACGACTTTCCCGCCCGGAGTGTCTTCCGAACGAAACGTGAATGGTCTAATTTTTTATTTTACACAGAACCAGACGTTCGGTGAGTTTTTTTTCGAAATTCGACACGGTGCCGAAAGATCGAAACTTTCGACGCGGGTAGCGATTCGGTAAAAACACGACTTTCCCGCCCGGAGTGTGTTCCGGACGAAACGTGAATGGTCTATTTTTTGATTTCACACAGAACCAGACGTTCGGTGAGTTCGGTATCGAAATTCGGGACGGTGCCTGAAAGATCGCAACTTTCGACGCGGGTGGCGATTCAGTAAAAACACGACTTTCCCGCCCGGAGTGTGTTCCGAACGAAACGTGAATGGTCTAATTTTTGATTTCACACAGAACCAGAATTTCGGTGAGTTTTGTTTCGAAATTCGACACGGTGCCGAAAGATCGCAACTTTCGACGCGGGTAGCGATTCGGTAAAAACACGACTTTCCCGCCCGGAGTGTCTTCCGAACGAAACGTGAATGGTCTAATTTTTTATTTTACACAGAACCAGACGTTCGGTGAGTTTTTTTTCGAAATTCGACACGGTGCCGAAAGATCGAAACTTTCGACGCGGGTAGCGATTCGGTAAAAACACGACTTTCCCGCCCGGAGTGTGTTCCGGACGAAACGTGAATGGTCTATTTTTTGATTTCACACAGAACCAGACGTTCGGTGAGTTCGGTATCGAAATTCGGGACGGTGCCTGAAAGATCGCAACTTTCGACGCGGGTGGCGATTCGGTAAAAACACGACTTTCCCACCCGGAGTGTGTTCCGAACGAAACGTGAATGGTCTAATTTTTGATTTCACACAGAACCAGAATTTCGGTGAGTTTTGTTTCGAAATTCGACACGGTGCCGAAAGATCGCAACTTTCGACGCGGGTAGCGATTCGGTAAAAACACGACTTTCCCGCCCGGAGTGTCTTCCGAACGAAACGTGAATGGTCTAATTTTTTATTTTACACAGAACCAGACGTTCGGTGAGTTTTTTTTCGAAATTCGACACGGTGCCGAAAGATCGAAACTTTCGACGCGGGTAGCGATTCGGTAAAAACACGACTTTCCCGCCCGGAGTGTGTTCCGGACGAAACGTGAATGGTCTATTTTTTGATTTCACACAGAACCAGACGTTCGGTGAGTTCGGTATCGAAATTCGGGACGGTGCCTGAAAGATCGCAACTTTCGACGCGGGTGGCGATTCAGTAAAAACACGACTTTCCCGCCCGGAGTGTGTTCCGAACGAAACGTGAATGGTCTAATTTTTGATTTCACACAGAACCAGAAGTTCGGTGAGTTTTGTTTCGAAATTCGACACGGTGCCGAAAGATCGCAACTTTCGACGCGGGTAGCGATTCGGTAAAAACACGACTTTCCCGCCCGGAGTGTGTTCCGTACGAAACGTGAATGGTCTAATTTTTTCTTTTACACAGAAGCAGACGTTCGGTGAGTTTTTTTTCAAAATTCGACACGGTGCCGAAAAATCGCAACTTTCGACGCGGTAGGCGTTTCGGTAAAAACACGACTTTCCCGCCCGGAGTGTGTTCCGGACGAAACGTGAAGGGTCTAATTTTTGATTTCACACAGAATGAGACGTTCGGTGAGTTTTGTTTCGAAATTCGATACGGTGCCGAAAGATCGCAACTTTCGACACGGTAGGCGTTTCGGTAAAAACACGACTTTCCCGCCCGGAGTGTGTTCCGGACGAAACGTGAATGGTCTAATTTTTGATTTCACACAGAACCAGATGTCCGTGATTTCGGTATCGAAATCCGGGACGGTGCCAAAAAGATCGTAACATTCGACGCGGGTGGCGTTTCTGTAAAAACAAGACTTTCCTGCCCGGACTGTGTTCCGGACGAAACGTGAATGGTCTAATTTTTGATTTCACACAGAACCAGACGTTCGGTGAGTTCGGTATCGAAATTCGGGACGGTGCGCGAAAGATCGCAACTTTCGACGCGGGTGGCGATTCGGTAAAAACACGACTTTCCCGCTCGGAGTGTGTTCCGATCGAAACTTGAATGGTCTAATTTTTGATTTCACACAGAACCAGACGTTCGGTGAGTTTTGTTTCGAAATTCGACACGGTGCCGAAAGATCGCAACTTTCGACGCGGTAGGCGTTTCGGTAAAAACACGACTTTCCCGCCTGGAGTGTGTTCCGAACGAAACATGAATGGTCTAATTTTTGATTTCACACAGAACCAGACGTTCGGTGAGTTCGGTATCGAAATTCGGGACGGTGCCTGAAAGATCGCAACTTTCGACGCGGGTGGCGATTCGGTAAAAACACGACTTTCCCACCCGGAGTGTGTTCCGAACGAAACGTGAATGGTCTAATTTTTGATTTCACACAGAACCAGAAGTTCGGTGAGTTTTGTTTCGAAATTCGACACGGTGCCGAAAGATCGCAACTTTCGACGCGGGTAGCGATTCGGTAAAAACACGACTTTCCCGCCCGGAGTGTCTTCCGAACGAAACGTGAATGGTCTAATTTTTTATTTTACACAGAACCAGACGTTCGGTGAGTTTTTTTTCGAAATTCGACACGGTGCCGAAAGATCGAAACTTTCGACGCGGGTAGCGATTCGGTAAAAACACGACTTTCCCGCCGGGAGTGTGTTCCGAACGAAACATGAATGGTCTAATTTTTGATTTCACACAGAACCAGACGTTCGGTGAGTTTTGTTTCGAAATTCGACGCTGTGCCGAAAGATCGCAACTTTCGACGCGGGAGGCGTTTCGGTAAAAACACAACTTTCCCGCCCGGAGTGTGTTCCGGACGAAACGTGAATGGTCTATTTTTTATTTTACACAGAACCAGACGTTCGGTGAGTTTTTTTTCGAAATTCGACACGGTGCCGAAAAATCGCAACTTTCGACGCGGTAGGCGTTTCGGTAAAAACACGACTTTCCCGCCCGGAGTGTGTTCCGAACGAAACGTGAATGGTCTAATTTTTTCTTTTACACAGAACCAGACGTTCGGTGAGTTTTTTTTCGAAATTCGACACGGTGCCGAAAAATCGCAACTTTCAACGCGGTAGGCGTTTCGGTAAAAACACGACTTTCCCGCCCGGAGTGTGTTCGGACGAAACGTGAAGTGTCTAATTTTTGATTTCACACAGAACGAGACGTTCGGTGAGTTTTGTTTCGAAATTCGATACGGTGCCGAAAGATCGCAACTTTCGACACGGTAGGCGTTTCGGTAAAAACACGACTTTCCCGCCCGGAGTGTGTTCCGGACGAAACGTGAATGGTCTAATTTTTGATTTCACACAGAACCAGATCTCCGTGATTTCGGTATCGAAATCCGGGACGGTGCCAAACAGATCGTAAGTTTCGACGCGGGTGGCGTTTCTGTAAAAACACGACTTTCCCGCCCGGAGTGTGTTCCGGACGAAACGTGAATGGTCTAATTTTTGATTTCACACAGAACCAGACGTTCGGTGAGTTCGGTATCGAAATTCGGGACGGTGCCCGAAAGATCGCAACTTTCGACGCGGGTGGCGATTCGGTAAAAACACGACTTTCCCGCCCGGAGTGTGTTTCGGACGAAACGTGAATGGTCTAATTTTTGATTTCACACAGAACCAGACGTTCGGTGAGTTCGGTATGGAAATTCGGGAAGGTGCCTGAAAGATCGCAACTTTCGACGCGGGTGGCGATTCAGTAAAAACACGACTTTCCCGCTCGGAGTGTGTTCCGAACGAAACGTGAATGGTCTAATTTTTTATTTCACACAGAACCAGAAGTTCGGTGAGTTTTGTTTCGAAATTCGACTCGGTGCCGAAAGATCGCAACTTTCGACGCGGGTAGCGATTCGGTAAAAACACGACTTTCCCGCCCAGAGTGTGTTCCGAACGAAACGTGAATGGTCTAATTTTTGATTTCACACAGAACCAGACGTTCGGTGAGTTCGGTATGGAAATTCGGGAAGGTGCCTGAAAGATCGCAACTTTCGACGCGGGTGGCGATTCAGTAAAAACAGGACTTTCCCGCTCGGAGTGTGTTCCGAACGAAACGTGAATGGTCTAATTTTTGATTTCACACAGAACCAGAAGTTCGGTGAGTTTTGTTTCGAAATTCGACACGGTGCCGAAAGATCGCAACTTTCGACGCGGGTAGCGATTCGGTAAAAACACGACTTTCCCGCCCGGAGTGTGTTCCGAACGAAACGTGAATGGTCTAATTTTTTCTTTTACACAGAACCAGACGTTCGGTGAGTTTTTTTTCGAAATTCGACACGGTGCCGAAAAATCGCAACTTTCAACACGGTAGGCGTTTCGGTAAAAACACGACTTTCCCGCCCGGAGTGTGTTCTGGACGAAACGTGAATGGTCTAATTTTTGATTTCACACAGAACCAGATGTCCGTGATTTCGGTATCGAAATCCGGGACGGTGCCAAAAAGATCGTAACTTTCGACGCGGGTGGCGTTTCTGTAAAAACACGACTTTCCCGCCCGGAGTGTGTTCCGGACGAAACGTGAATGGTCTAATTTTTGATTTCACAGAGAACCAGACGTTCAGTGAGTTCGGTATCGAAATTCGGGACGGTGCCCGAAAGATAGCAACTTTCGACGCGGGTGGCGATTCGGTAAAAACACGACTTTCCCGCCCGGAGTGTGTTCCGATCGAAACGTGAATGGTCTAATTTTTGATTTCACACAGAACCAGACGTTCGGTGAGTTTTGTTTCGAAATTCGACACGGTGTCGAAAGATCGCAACTTTCGACGCGGAAGGCGTTTCGATAAAAACACGACTTTCCCGCCCGGAGTGTGTTCCGGACGAAACGTGAATGGTCTATTTTTTGATTTCACACAGAACCAGACGTTCGGTGAGTTCGGTATCGAAATTCGGGACGGTGCCTGAAAGATCGCAACTTTCGACGCGGGTGGCGATTCGGTAAAAACACGACTTTCCCACCCGGAGTGTGTTCCGAACGAAACGTGAATGGTCTAATTTTTGATTTCACACAGAACCAGAATTTCGGTGAGTTTTGTTTCGAAATTCGACACGGTGCCGAAAGATCGCAACTTTCGACGCGGGTAGCGATTCGGTAAAAACACGACTTTCCCGCCCGGAGTGTCTTCCGAACGAAACGTGAATGGTCTAATTTTTTATTTTACACAGAACCAGACGTTCGGTGAGTTTTTTTTCGAAATTCGACACGGTGCCGAAAGATCGAAACTTTCGACGCGGGTAGCGATTCGGTAAAAACACGACTTTCCCGCCGGGAGTGTGTTCCGAACGAAACATGAATGGTCTAATTTTTGATTTCACACAGAACCAGACGTTCGGTGAGTTTTGTTTCGAAATACGACGCGGTGCCGAAAGATCGCAACTTTCGACGCGGGAGGCGTTTCGGTAAAAACACGACTTTCCCGCCCGGAGTGTGTTCCGGACGAAACGTGAATGGTCTATTTTTGGATATCCCACAGAACCAGACGTTCGGTGAGTTCGGTATCGAAATTCGACACGGTGTCGAAAGATCGCAACTTTCGACGCGGGTGGCGATTCGGTAAAAACACGACTTTCCCGCCCGGAGTTTGTTCCGAACGAAACGTGAATGGTCTAATTTTTTATTTTACACAGAACCAGACGTTCGGTGAGTTTTTTTTCGAAATTCGACACGGTGCCGAAAAATCGCAACTTTCGACGCGGTAGGCGTTTCGTTAAAAACACGACTTTCCCGCCCGGAGTGTGTTCCGAACGAAACGTGAATGGTCTAATTTTTTCTTTTACACAGAACCAAACGTTCGGTGAGTTTTTTTTCGAAATTCGACACGGTGCCGAAAAATCGCAACTTTCAACGCGGTAGGCGTTTCGGTAAAAACACGACTTTCCCGCCCGGAGTGTGTTCCGGACGAAACGTGAATGGTCTAATTTTTGATTTCACACAGAACCAGACGTTCAGTGAGTTCGGTATCGAAATTCGGGACGGTGCCCGAAAGATCGCAACTTTCGACGCGGGTGGCGATTCGGTAAAAACACGACTTTCCCGCCCGGAGTGTGTTCCGATCGAAACGTGAATGGTCTAATTTTTGATTTCACACAGAACCAGACGTTCGGTGAGTTTTGTTTCGAAATTCGACACGGTGTCGAAAGATCGCAACTTTCGACGCGGAAGGCGTTTCGATAAAAACACGACTTTCCCGCCCGGAGTGTGTTCCGGACGAAACGTGAATGGTCTATTTTTTGATTTCACACAGAACCAGACGTTCGGTGAGTTCGGTATCGAAATTCGGGACGGTGCCTGAAAGATCGCAACTTTCGACGCGGGTGGCGATTCGGTAAAAACACGACTTTCCCACCCGGAGTGTGTTCCGAACGAAACGTGAATGGTCTAATTTTTGATTTCACACAGAACCAGAATTTCGGTGAGTTTTGTTTCGAAATTCGACACGGTGCCGAAAGATCGCAACTTTCGACGCGGGTAGCGATTCGGTAAAAACACGACTTTCCCGCCCGGAGTGTCTTCCGAACGAAACGTGAATGGTCTAATTTTTTATTTTACACAGAACCAGACGTTCGGTGAGTTTTTTTTCGAAATTCGACACGGTGCCGAAAGATCGAAACTTTCGACGCGGGTAGCGATTCGGTAAAAACACGACTTTCCCGCCGGGAGTGTGTTCCGAACGAAACATGAATGGTCTAATTTTTGATTTCACACAGAACCAGACGTTCGGTGAGTTTTGTTTCGAAATTCGACGCGGGAGGCGTTTCGGTAAAAACACGACTTTCCCGCCCGGAGTGTGTTCCGGACGAAACGTGAATGGTCTATTTTTGGATATCCCACAGAACCAGACGTTCGGTGAGTTCGGTATCGAAATTCGACACGGTGTCGAAAGATCGCAACTTTCGACGCGGGTGGCGATTCGGTAAAAACACGACTTTCCCGCCCGGAGTTTGTTCCGAACGAAACGTGAATGGTCTAATTTTTTATTTTACACAGAACCAGACGTTCGGTGAGTTTTTTTTCGAAATTCGACACGGTGCCGAAAAATCGCAACTTTCGACGCGGTAGGCGTTTCGTTAAAAACACGACTTTCCCGCCCGGAGTGTGTTCCGAACGAAACGTGAATGGTCTAATTTTTTCTTTTACACAGAACCAGACGTTCGGTGAGTTTTTTTTCGAAATTCGACACGGTGCCGAAAAATCGCAACTTTCAACGCGGTAGGCGTTTCGGTAAAAACACGACTTTCCCGCCCGGAGTGTGTTCCGGACGAAACGTGAAGTGTCTAATTTTTGATTTCACACAGAACGAGACGTTCGGTGAGTTTTGTTTCGAAATTCGATACGGTGCCGAAAGATCGCAACTTTCGACACGGTAGGCGTTTCGGTAAAAACACGACTTTCCCGCCCGGAGTGTGTTCCGGACGAAACGTGAATGGTCTAATTTTTGATTTCACACAGAACCAGATGTCCGTGATTTCGGTATCGAAATCCGGGACGGTGCCAAACAGATCGTAAGTTTCGACGCCGGTGGCGTTTCTGTAAAAACACGACTTTCCCGCCCGGAGTGTGTTCCGGACGAAACGTGAATGGTCTAATTTTTGATTTCACACAGAACCAGACGTTCGGTGAGTTCGGTATCGAAATTCGGGACGGTGCCCGAAAGATCGCAACTTTCGACGCGGGTGGCGATTCGGTAAAAACACGACTTTCCCGCTCGGAGTGTGTTCCGATCGAAACTTGAATGGTCTAATTTTTGATTTCACACAGAACCAGACGTTCGGTGAGTTTTGTTTCGAAATTCGACACGGTGCCGAAAGATCGCAACTTTCGACGCGGTAGGCGTTTCGGTAAAAACACGACTTTCCCGCCTGGAGTGTGTTCCGAACAAAACATGAATGGTCTAATTTTTGATTTCACACAGAACCAGACGTTCGGTGAGTTTTGTTTCGAAATTCGACGCGGTGCCGAAAGATCGCAACTTTCGACGCGGGAGCCGTTTCGGTAAAAACACGACTTTCCCGCCCGGAGTGTGTTCCGGACGAAACGTGAATGGTCTAATTTTTGATTTCACACAGAACCAGACGTTCGGTGAGCTCGGTATGGAAATTCGAGAAGGTGCCTGAAAGATCGCAACTTTCGACGCGGGTGGCGATTCAGTAAAAACACGACTTTCCCGCTCGGAGTGTGTTCCGAACGAAACGTGAATGGTCTAATTTTTGATTTCACACAGAACCAGAAGTTCGGTGAGTTTTGTTTCGAAATTCGACACGGTGCCGAAAGATCGCAACTTTCGACGCGGGTAGCGATTCGGTAAAAACACGACTTTCCCGCCCGGAGTGTGTTCCGAACGAAACGTGAATGGTCTAATTTTTTCTTTTACACAGAACCAGACGTTCGGTGCGTTTTTTTTCGAAATTCGACACGGTGCCGAAAAATCGCAACTTTCGACGCGGTAGGCGTTTCGGTAAAAACACGACTTTCCCGCCCGGAGTGTGTTCCGGACGAAACGTGAAGGGTCTAATTTTTGATTTCACACAGAACGAGACGTTCGGTGAGTTTTGTTTCGAAATTCGATACGGTGCCGAAAGATCGCAACTTTCAACACGGTAGGCGTTTCGGTAAAAACACGACTTTCCCGCCCGGAGTGTGTTCTGGACGAAACGTGAATGGTCTAATTTTTGATTTCACACAGAACCAGATGTCCGTGATTTCGGTATCGAAATCCGGGACGGTGCCAAAAAGATCGTAACTTTCGACGCGGGTGGCGTTTCTGTAAAAACACGACTTTCCCGCCCGGAGTGTGTTCCGGACGAAACGTGAATGGTCTAATTTTTGATTTCACAGAGAACCAGACGTTCAGTGAGTTCGGTCTCGAAATTCGGGACGGTGCCCGAAAGATCGCAACTTTCGACGCGGGTGGCGATTCGGTAAAAACACGACTTTCCCGCCCGGAGTGTGTTCCGATCGAAACGTGAATGGTCTAATTTTTGATTTCACACAGAACCAGACGTTCGGTGAGTTTTGTTTCGAAATTCGACACGGTGTCGAAAGATCGCAACTTTCGACGCGGAAGGCGTTTCGATAAAAACACGACTTTCCCGCCCGGAGTGTGTTCCGAACGAAACGTGAATGTTCTAATTTTTTATTTCACACAGAACCAAAAGTTCGGTGAGTTTTGTTTCGAAATTCGACACGGTGCCGAAAGATCGCAACTTTCGACGCGGGTAGCGATTCGGTAAAAACACGACTTTCCCGCCCGGAGTGTGTTCCGAACGAAACGTGAATGGTCTAATTTTTTCTTTTACACAGAACCAGACGTTCGGTGAGTTTTTTTTTGAAATTCGACACGGTGCCGAAAAATCGCAACTTTCGACGCGGTAGGTGTTTTGGTAAAAACACGACTTTCCCGCCCGGAGTGTGTTCCGGACGAAACGTGAAGGGTCTAATTTTTGATTTCACACAGAACGAGACTTTCGGTGAGTTTTGTTTCGAAATTCGATACGGTGCCGAAAGATCGCAACTTTCAACACGGTAGGCGTTTTGGTAAAAACACGACTTTCCCGCCCGGAGTGTGTTCCGGACGAAACGTGAATGGTCTAATTTGTGATTTCACACAGAACAAGATGTCCGTGATTTCGGTATCGAAATCCGGGACGGTGCCAAAAAGATCGTAACTTTCGACGCGGGTGGCGTTTCTGTAAAAACACGACTTTCCCGCCCGGAGTATGTTCCGGACGAAACGTGAATGGTCCAATTTTTGATTTCACAGAGAACCAGACGTTCAGTGAGTTCGGTATCGAAATTCGGGACGGTTCCCGAAAGATCGCAACTTTCGACGCGGGTGGCGATTCGGTAAAAACACGACTTTCCCGCCCGGAGTGTGTTCCGATCGAAACGTGAATGGTCTAATTTTTGATTTCACACAGAACCAGACGTTCGGTGAGTTTTGTTTCGAAATTCGACACGGTGTCGAAAGATCGCAACTTTCGACGCGGAAGGCGTTTCGATAAAAACACGACTTTCCCGCCCGGAGTGTGTTCCGAACGAAACGTGAATGTTCTAATTTTTGATTTCACACAGAACCAAAAGTTCGGTGAGTTTTGTTTCGAAATTCGACACGGTGCCGAAAGATCACAACTTTCGACGCGGGTAGCGATTCGGTAAAAACACGACTTTCCCGCCCGGAGTTTGTTCCGAACGAAACGTGAATGGTCTAATTTTTTATTTTACACAGAACCAGACGTTCGGTTAGTTTTTTTTCGAAATTCGACACGGTGCCGAAAAATCGCAACTTTCGACGCGGTAGGCGTTTCGGTAAAAACACGACTTTCCCACCCGGAGTGTGTTCCGGACGAAACGTGAATGGTCTAATTTTTGATTTCACACAGAACCAGACGTTCGGTATCGAAATTCGGGACGGTGCCTGAAAGATCGCAACTTTCGACGCGGGTGGCGATTCAGTAAAAACACGACTTTTCCGCCCGGAGTGTGTTCCGAACGAAACGTGAATGGTCTAATTTTTGATTTCACACAGAACCAGAAGTTCGGTGAGTTTTGTTTCGAAATTCGACACGGTGCCGAAAGATCGCAACTTTCGACGCGGGTAGCGATTCGGTAAAAACACGACTTTCCCGCCCGGAGTGTGTTCCGAACGAAACGTGAATGGTCTAATTTTTTCTTTTACACAGAACCAGACGTTCGGTGAGTTTTTTTTCGAAATTCGACACGGTGCCGAAAAATCGCAACTTTCGACGCGGTAGGCGTTTCGGTAAAAACACGACTTTTCCGCCCGGAGTGTGTTCCGGACGAAACGTGAAGGGTCTAATTTTTGATTTCACACAGAACGAGACGTTCGGTGAGTTTTGTTGCGAAATTCGATACGGTGCCGAAAGATCGCAACTTTCGACACGGTAGGCCTTTCGGTAAAAACACGACTTTCCCGCCCGGAGTGTGTTCCGGACGAAACGTGAAGGGTCTAATTTTTGATTTCACACAGAACGAGACGTCCGGTGAGTTTTGTTTCGAAATTCGATACGGTGCCGAAAGATCGCAACTTTCGACACGGTAGGCGTTTCGGTAAAAACACGACTTTCCCGCCCGGAGTGTGTTCCGGACGAAACGTGAATGGTCTAATTTTTTATTTCACACAGAACCAGATGTCCGTGATTTCGGTATCGAAATCCGGGACGGTGCCCAAAAGATCGTAACTTTCGACGCGGGTGGCGTTTCTGTAAAAACACGACTTTCCCGCCCGGAGTGTGTTCCGAACGAAACGTGAATGGTCTAATTTTTTATTTCACACAGAACCAGACGTTCGTTGAGTTCGGTATCGAAATTCGGGACGGTGCCCGAAAGATCGCAACTTTCGACGCGGGTGGCGATTCGGTAAAAACACGACTTTCCCGCCCGGAGTGTGTTCCGAACGAAACGTGAATGTTCTAATTTTTGATTTCACACAGAACCAGACGTTCGGTATCGAAATTCGGGACGGTGCCTGAAAGATCGCAACTTTCGACGCGGGTGGCGATTCAGTAAAAACACGACTTTCCCGCCCGGAGTGTGTTCCGAACGAAACGTGAATGGTCTAATTTTTGATTTCACACAGAACCAGAAGTTCGGTGAGTTTTGTTTCGAAATTCGACACGGTGCCGAAAGATCGCAACTTTCGACGCCGGTAGCGATTCGGTAAAAACACGACTTTCCCGCCCGGAGTGTGTTCCGAACGAAACGTGAATGGTCTAATTTTTTCTTTTACACAGAACCAGACGTTCGGTGAGTTTTTTTTCGAAATTCGACACGGTGCAGAAAAATCGCAACTTTCGACGCGGTAGGCGTTTCGGTAAAAACACGACTTTCCCGCCCGGAGTGTGTTCCGGACGAAACGTGAAGGGTCTAATTTTTGATTTCACACAGAACGAGACGTTCGGTGAGTTTTGTTTCGAAATTCGATACGGTGCCGAAAGATCGCAACTTTCGACACGGTAGGCGTTTCGGTAAAAACACGACTTTCCCGCCCGGAGTGTGTTCCGGACGAAACGTCAATGGTCTAATTTTTGATTTCACACAGAACCAGATGTCCGTGATTTCGGTATCGAAATCCGGGACGGTGCCAAAAAGATCGTAACTTTCGACGGGGGTGGCGTTTCTGTAAAAACACGACTTTCCCACCCGGAGTGTGTTCCGGACGAAACGTGAATGGTCTAATTTTTGATTTCACACAGAACCAGATGTTCGGTGAGTTCGGTATCGAAATTCGGGACGGTGCCTGAAAGATCGCAACTTTCGACGCGGGTGGCGATTCAGTAAAAACACGACTTTCCCGCCCGGAGTGTGTTCCGAACGAAACGTGAATGGTCTAATTTTTTCTTTTACACAGAACCAGACGTTCGGTGAGTTTTTTTTCGAAATTCGACACGGTGCCGAAAAATCGCAACTTTCGACACGGTAGGCGTTTCGGTAAAAACATGACTTTCCTGCCCGGAGTGTGTTCCGGACGAAATGTGAAGGGTCTAATTTTTGATTTCACAAAGAACGAGACGTTCGGTGAGTTTTGTTTCGAAATTCGATACGGTGCCGAAAGATCGCAACTTTCGACACGGTAGGCGTTTCGGTAAAAACACGACTTTCCCGCCCGGAGTGTGTTCCGGACGAAACGTGAATGGTCTAATTTTTTATTTCACACAGAACCAGATGTCCGTGATTTCGGTATCGAAATCCGGGACGGTGCCCAAAAGATCGTAACTTTCGACGTGGGTGGCGTTTCTGTAAAAACACGACTTTCCCGCCCGGAGTGTGTTCCGAACGAAACGTGAATGGTCTAATTTTTTATTTCACACAGAACCAGACGTTCGGTGAGTTCGGTATCGAAATTCGGGACGGTGCCCGAAAGATCGCAACTTTCGACGCGGGTAGCGATTCGGTAAAAACACGACTTTCCCGCCCGGAGTTTGTTCCGAACGAAACGTGAATGGTCTAATTTTTTATTTTACACAGAACCAGACGTTCGGTGAGTTTTTTTTCGAAATTCGACACGGTGCCGAAAAATCGCAACTTTCGACGCGGTAGGCGTTTCGGTAAAAACACGACTTTCCCACCCGGAGTGTGTTCCGGACGAATCGTGAATGGTCTAATTTTTGATTTCACACAGAACCAGACGTTCGGTATCAAAATTCGGGACGGTGCCTGAAAGATCGCAACTTTCGACGCGGGTGGCGATTCAGTAAAAACACGACTTTCCCGCCCGGAGTGTGTTCCGAACGAAACGTGAATGGTCTAATTTTTGATTTCACACAGAACCAGAAGTTCGGTGAGTTTTGTTTCGAAATTCGACACGGTGCCGAAAGATCGCAACTTTCGACGCGGGTAGCGATTCGGTAAAAACACGACTTTCCCGCCCGGAGTGTGTTCCGAACGAAACGTGAATGGTCTAATTTTTTCGTTTACACAGAACCAGACGTTCGGTGAGTTTTTTTTCGAAATTCGACACGGTGCCGAAAAATTGCAACTTTCGACGCGGTAGGCGTTTCGGTAAAAACACGACTTTCCCGCCCGGAGTGTGTTCCGGACGAAACGTGAAGGGTCTAATTTTTGATTTCACACAGAACAAGACGTTCGGTGAGTTTTGTTTCGAAATTCGATACGGTGCCGAAAGATCGCAACTTTCAACACGGTAGGCGTTTCGGTAAAAACACGACTTTCCCGCCCGGAGTGTGTTCTGGACGAAACGTGAATGGTCTAATTTTTGATTTCACACAGAACCAGATGTCCGTGATTTCGGTATCGAAATCCGGGACGGTGCCAAAAAGATCGTAACTTTCGACGCGGGTGGCGTTTCTGTAAAAACACGACTTTCCCGCCCGGAGTGTGTTCCGGACGAAACGTGAATGGTCTAATTTTTGATTTCACAGAGAACCAGACGTTCAGTGAGTTCGGTATCGAAATTCGGGACGGTGCCCGAAAGATCGCAACTTTCGACGCGGGTGGCGATTCGGTAAAAACACGACTTTCCCGCCCGGAGTGTGTTCCGATCGAAACGTGAATGGTCTAATTTTTGATTTCACACAGAACCAGACGTTCGGTGAGTTTTGTTTCGAAATTCGACACGGTGTCGAAAGATCGCAACTTTCGACGCGGAAGGCGTTTCGATAAAAACACGACTTTCCCGCCCGGAGTGTGTTCCGAACGAAACGTGAATGTTCTAATTTTTTATTTCACACAGAACCAAAAGTTCGGTGAGTTTTGTTTCGAAATTCGACACGGTGCCGAAAGATCGCAACTTTCGACGCGGGTAGCGATTCGGTAAAAACACGACTTTCCCGCCCGGAGTGTGTTCCGAACGAAACGTGAATGGTCTAATTTTTTCTTTTACACAGAACCAGACGTTCGGTGAGTTTTTTTTTGAAATTCGACACGGTGCCGAAAAATCGCAACTTTCAACGCGGTAGGTGTTTTGGTAAAAACACGACTTTCCCGCCCGGAGTGTGTTCCGGACGAAACGTGAAGGGTCTAATTTTTGATTTCACACAGAACGAGACTTTCGGTGAGTTTTGTTTCGAAATTCGATACGGTGCCGAAAGATCGCAACTTTCAACACGGTAGGCGTTTTGGTAAAAACACGACTTTCCCGCCCGGAGTGTGTTCCGGACGAAACGTGAATGGTCTAATTTGTGATTTCACACAGAACAAGATGTCCGTGATTTCGGTATCGAAATCCGGGACGGTGCCAAAAAGATCGTAACTTTCGACGCGGGTGGCGTTTCTGTAAAAACACGACTTTCCCGCCCGGAGTATGTTCCGGACGAAACGTGAATGGTCCAATTTTTGATTTCACAGAGAACCAGACGTTCAGTGAGTTCGGTATCGAAATTCGGGACGGTTCCCGAAAGATCGCAACTTTCGACGCGGGTGGCGATTCGGTAAAAACACGACTTTCCCGCCCGGAGTGTGTTCCGATCGAAACGTGAATGGTCTAATTTTTGATTTCACACAGAACCAGACGTTCGGTGAGTTTTGTTTCGAAATTCGACACGGTGTCGAAAGATCGCAACTTTCGACGCGGAAGGCGTTTCGATAAAAACACGACTTTCCCGCCCGGAGTGTGTTCCGAACGAAACGTGAATGTTCTAATTTTTGATTTCACACAGAACCAAAAGTTCGGTGAGTTTTGTTTCGAAATTCGACACGGTGCCGAAAGATCACAACTTTCGACGCGGGTAGCGATTCGGTAAAAACACGACTTTCCCGCCCGGAGTTTGTTCCGAACGAAACGTGAATGGTCTAATTTTTTATTTTACACAGAACCAGACGTTCGGTTAGTTTTTTTTCGAAATTCGACACGGTGCCGAAAAATCGCAACTTTCGACGCGGTAGGCGTTTCGGTAAAAACACGACTTTCCCACCCGGAGTGTGTTCCGGACGAAACGTGAATGGTCTAATTTTTGATTTCACACAGAACCAGACGTTCGGTATCGAAATTCGGGACGGTGCCTGAAAGATCGCAACTTTCGACGCGGGTGGCGATTCAGTAAAAACACGACTTTTCCGCCCGGAGTGTGTTCCGAACGAAACGTGAATGGTCTAATTTTTGATTTCACACAGAACCAGAAGTTCGGTGAGTTTTGTTTCGAAATTCGACACGGTGCCGAAAGATCGCAACTTTCGACGCGGGTAGCGATTCGGTAAAAACACGACTTTCCCGCCCGGAGTGTGTTCCGAACGAAACGTGAATGGTCTAATTTTTTCTTTTACACAGAACCAGACGTTCGGTGAGTTTTTTTTCGAAATTCGACACGGTGCCGAAAAATCGCAACTTTCGACGCGGTAGGCGTTTCGGTAAAAACACGACTTTTCCGCCCGGAGTGTGTTCCGGACGAAACGTGAAGGGTCTAATTTTTGATTTCACACAGAACGAGACGTTCGGTGAGTTTTGTTGCGAAATTCGATACGGTGCCGAAAGATCGCAACTTTCGACACGGTAGGCGTTTCGGTAAAAACACGACTTTCCCGCCCGGAGTGTGTTCCGGACGAAACGTGAAGGGTCTAATTTTTGATTTCACACAGAACGAGACGTCCGGTGAGTTTTGTTTCGAAATTCGATACGGTGCCGAAAGATCGCAACTTTCGACACGGTAGGCGTTTCGGTAAAAACACGACTTTCCCGCCCGGAGTGTGTTCCGGACGAAACGTGAATGGTCTAATTTTTTATTTCACACAGAACCAGATGTCCGTGATTTCGGTATCGAAATCCGGGACGGTGCCCAAAAGATCGTAACTTTCGACGCGGGTGGCGTTTCTGTAAAAACACGACTTTCCCGCCCGGAGTGTGTTCCGAACGAAACGTGAATGGTCTAATTTTTTATTTCACACAGAACCAGACGTTCGTTGAGTTCGGTATCGAAATTCGGGACGGTGCCCGAAAGATCGCAACTTTCGACGCGGGTGGCGATTCGGTAAAAACACGACTTTCCCGCCCGGAGTGTGTTCCGAACGAAACGTGAATGTTCTAATTTTTGATTTCACACAGAACCAGACGTTCGGTATCGAAATTCGGGACGGTGCCTGAAAGATCGCAACTTTCGACGCGGGTGGCGATTCAGTAAAAACACGACTTTCCCGCCCGGAGTGTGTTCCGAACGAAACGTGAATGGTCTAATTTTTGATTTCACACAGAACCAGAAGTTCGGTGAGTTTTGTTTCGAAATTCGACACGGTGCCGAAAGATCGCAACTTTCGACGCCGGTAGCGATTCGGTAAAAACACGACTTTCCCGCCCGGAGTGTGTTCCGAACGAAACGTGAATGGTCTAATTTTTTCTTTTACACAGAACCAGACGTTCGGTGAGTTTTTTTTCGAAATTCGACACGGTGCCGAAAAATCGCAACTTTCGACGCGGTAGGCGTTTCGGTAAAAACACGACTTTCCCGCCCGGAGTGTGTTCCGGACGAAACGTGAAGGGTCTAATTTTTGATTTCACACAGAACGAGACGTTCGGTGAGTTTTGTTTCGAAATTCGATACGGTGCCGAAAGATCGCAACTTTCGACACGGTAGGCGTTTCGGTAAAAACACGACTTTCCCGCCCGGAGTGTGTTCCGGACGAAACGTGAATGGTCTAATTTTTGATTTCACACAGAACCAGATGTCCGTGATTTCGGTATCGAAATCCGGGACGGTGCCAAAAAGATCGTAACTTTCGACGGGGGTGGCGTTTCTGTAAAAACACGACTTTCCCGCCCGGAGTGTGTTCCGGACGAAACGTGAATGGTCTAATTTTTGATTTCACACAGAACCAGATGTTCGGTGAGTTCGGTATCGAAATTCGGGACGGTGCCTGAAAGATCGCAACTTTCGACGCGGGTGGCGATTCAGTAAAAACACGACTTTCCCGCCCGGAGTGTGTTCCGAACGAAACGTGAATGGTCTAATTTTTTCTTTTACACAGAACCAGACGTTCGGTGAGTTTTTTTTCGAAATTCGACACGGTGCCGAAAAATCGCAACTTTCGACGCGGTAGGCGTTTCGGTAAAAACATGACTTTCCTGCCCGGAGTGTGTTCCGGACGAAACGTGAAGGGTCTAATTTTTGATTTCACACAGAACGAGACGTTCGGTGAGTTTTGTTTCGAAATTCGATACGGTGCCGAAAGATCGCAACTTTCGACACGGTAGGCGTTTCGGTAAAAACACGACTTTCCCGCCCGGAGTGTGTTCCGGACGAAACGTGAATGGTCTAATTTTTTATTTCACACAGAACCAGATGTCCGTGATTTCGGTATCGAAATCCGGGACGGTGCCCAAAAGATCGTAACTTTCGACGCGGGTGGCGTTTCTGTAAAAACACGACTTTCCCGCCCGGAGTGTGTTCCGAACGAAACGTGAATGGTCTAATTTTTTATTTCACACAGAACCAGACGTTCGGTGAGTTCGGTATCGAAATTCGGGACGGTGCCCGAAAGATCGCAACTTTCGACGCGGGTAGCGATTCGGTAAAAACACGACTTTCCCGCCCGGAGTTTGTTCCGAACGAAACGTGAATGGTCTAATTTTTTATTTTACACAGAACCAGACGTTCGGTGAGTTTTTTTTCGAAATTCGACACGGTGCCGAAAAATCGCAACTTTCGACGCGGTAGGCGTTTCGGTAAAAACACGACTTTCCCACCCGGAGTGTGTTCCGGACGAATCGTGAATGGTCTAATTTTTGATTTCACACAGAACCAGACGTTCGGTATCGAAATTCGGGACGGTGCCTGAAAGATCGCAACTTTCGACGCGGGTGGCGATTCAGTAAAAACACGACTTTCCCGCCCGGAGTGTGTTCCGAACGAAACGTGAATGGTCTAATTTTTGATTTCACACAGAACCAGAAGTTCGGTGAGTTTTGTTTCGAAATTCGACACGGTGCCGAAAGATCGCAACTTTCGACGCGGGTAGCGATTCGGTAAAAACACGACTTTCCCGCCCGGAGTGTGTTCCGAACGAAACGTGAATGGTCTAATTTTTTCGTTTACACAGAACCAGACGTTCGGTGAGTTTTTTTTCGAAATTCGACACGGTGCCGAAAAATTGCAACTTTCGACGCGGTAGGCGTTTCGGTAAAAACACGACTTTCCCGCCCGGAGTGTGTTCCGGACGAAACGTGATGGGTCTAATTTTTGATTTCACACAGAACAAGACGTTCGGTGAGTTTTGTTTCGAAATTCGATACGGTGCCGAAAGATCGCAACTTTCGACACGGTAGTCGTTTCGGTAAAAACACGACTTTCCCGCCCGGAGTGTGTTCCGGACGAAACGTGAAGGGTCTAATTTTTGATTTCACACAGAACGAGACGTTCGGTGAGTTTTGTTTCGAAATTCGATACGGTGCCGAAAGATCGCAACTTTCGACACGGTAGGCGTTTCGGTAAAAACACGACTTTCCCGCCCGGAGTGTGTTCCGAACGAAACGTGAATGTTCTAATTTTTGATTTCACACAGAACCAAAAGTTCGGTGAGTTTTGTTTCGAAATTCGACACGGTGCCGAAAGATCGCAACTTTCGACGCGGGTAGCGATTCGGTAAAAACACGACTTTCCCGCCCGGAGTGTGTTCCGAACGACACGTGAATGGTCTAATTTTTTCTTTTACACAGAACCAGACGTTCGGTGAGTTTTTTTTCGAAATTCGACACGGTGCCGAAGAATCGCAACTTTCGACGCGGTAGGCGTTTTGGTAAAAACACGACTTTCCCACCCGGAGTGTGTTCCGGACGAAACGTGAATGGTCTAATTTTTGATTTCACACAGAACCAGACGTTCGGTATCGAAATTCGGGACGGTGCCTGAAAGATCGCAACCTTCGACGCGGGTGGCGATTCAGTAAAAACACGACTTTCCCGCCCGGAGTGTGTTCCGAACGAAACGTGAATGGTCTAATTTTTTCTTTTACACAGAACCAGACGTTCGGTGAGTTTTTTTTCGAAATTCGACACGGTGCCGAAAAATCGCAACTTTCGACGCGGTAGGCGTTTCGGTAAAAACACGACTTTCCCGCCCGGAGTGTGTTCCGGACGAAACGTGAAGGGTCTAATTTTTGATTTCACACAGAACGAGACGTTCGGTGAGTTTTGTTTCGAAATTCGATACGGTGAAGAAAGATCGCAACTTTCGACACGGTAGGCGTTTCGGTAAAAACACGACTTTCCCGCCCGGAGTGTGTTCCGGACGAAACGTGAAGGGTCTAATTTTTGATTTCACACAGAACGAGACGTTCGGTGAGTTTTGTTTCGAAATTCGATACGGTGCCGAAAGATCGCAACTTTCGACACGGTAGGCGTTTCGGTAAAAACACGACTTTCCCGCCCGTAGTGTGTTCCGGACGAAACGTGAATGGTCTAACTTTTTATTTCACACAGAACCAGATGTCCGTGATTTCGGTATCGAAATCCGGGACGGTGCCCAAAAGATCGTAACTTTCGACGCGGGTGGCGTTTCTGTAAAAACACGACTTTTCCGCCCGGAGTGTGTTCCGAACGAAACGTGAATGGTCTAATTTTTTATTTCACACAGAACCAGACATTCGGTGAGTTCGGTATCAAAATTTGGGACGGTGCCCGAAAGATCGCAACTTTCGACGCGGGTGGCGATTCGGTAAAAACACGACTTTCCCGCCCGGAGTGTGTTCCGATCGAAACGTGAATGGTCTAATTTTTGATTTCACACAGAACCAGACGTTCGGTGAGTTTTGTTTCGAAATTCGACACGGTGTCGAAAGATCGCAACTTTCGACGCGGAAGGCGTTTCGGTAAAAACACGACTTTCCCGCCCGGAGTGTGTTCCGAACGAAACGTGAATGTTCTAATTTTTGATTTCACACAGAACCAAAAGTTCGGTGAGTTTTTTTTCGAAATTCGACACGGTGCCGAAAGATCGCAACTTTCGACGCGGGTAGCGATTCGGTAAAAACACGACTTTCCCGCCCGGAGTTTGTTCCGAACGAAACGTGAATGGTCTAATTTTTTATTTTACACAGAAGCAGACGTTCGGTGAGTTTTTTTTCGAAATTCGACACGGTGCCGAAAAATCGCAACTTTCGACGCGGTAGGCGTTTCGGTAAAAACACGACTTTCTCACCCGGAGTGTGTTCCGGACGAAACGTGAATGGTCTAATTTTTGATTTCACATAGAACCAGACGTTCGGTATCAAAATTCGGGACGGTGCCTGAAAGATCGCAACTTTCGACGCGGGTGGCGATTCAGTAAAAACACGACTTTCCCGCCCGGAGTGTGTTCCGAACGAAACGTGAATGGTCTAATTTTTGATTTCACAAAGAACCAGAAGTTCGGTGAGTTTTGTTTCGAAATTCGACACGGTGCCGAAAGATCGCAACTTTCGACGCGGGTAGCGATTCCGTAAAAACACGACTTTCCCGCCCGGAGTGTGTTCCGAACGAAACGTGAATGGTCTAATTTTTTCTTTTACACAGAACCAGACGTTCGGTGAGTTTTTTTTCGAAATTCGACACGGTGCCGAAAAATCGCAACTTTCGACGCGGTAGGCGTTTCGGTAAAAACACGACTTTCCCGCCCGGAGTGTGTTCCGGACAAAACGTGAAGGGTCTAATTTTTGATTTCACACAGAACGAGACGTTCGGTGAGTTTTGTTGCGAAATTCGATACGGTGCCGAAAGATCGCAACTTTGGACACGGTAGGCGTTTCGGTAAAAACACGACTCTCCCGCCCGGAGTGTGTTCCGGACGAAACGAGAAGGGTCTAATTTTTTATTTCACACAGAACGAGACGTCCGGTGAGTTTTGTTTCGAAATTCGATACGGTGCCGAAAGATCGCAACTTTTGACACGGTAGGCGTTTCGGTAAAAACACGACTTTCCCGCCCGGAGTGTGTTCCGGACGAAACGTGAATGGTCTAATTTTTTATTTCACACAGAACCAGATGTCCGTGATTTCGGTATCGAAATCCGGGACGGTGCCCAAAAGATCGTAACTTTCGACGCGGGTGGCGTTTCTGTAAAAACACGACTTTCCCGCCCGGAGTGTGTTCCGAACGAAACGTGAATGGTCTAATTTTTTATTTCACACAGAACCAGACGTTCGGTGAGTTCGGTATCGAAATTCGGGACGGTGCCCGAAAAATCGCAACTTTCGACGCGGGTGGCGATTCGGTAAAAACACGACTTTCCCGCCTGGAGTGTGTTCCGATCGAAACGTGAATGGTCTAATTTTTGATTTCACACAGAACCAGACGTTCGGTGAGTTTTGTTTCGAAATTCGACACGGTGTCGAAAGATCGCAACTTTCGACGCGGAAGGCGTTTCGGTAAAAACACGACTTTCCCGCCCGGAGTGTGTTCCGAACGAAACGTGAATGTTCTAATTTTTGATTTCACACAGAACCAGACGTTCGGTATCGAAATTCGGGACGGTGCCTGAAAGATCGCAACTTTCGACGCGGGTGGCGATTCAGTAAAAACACGACTTTCCCGCCCGGAGTGTGTTCCGAACGAAACGTGAATGGTCTAATTTTTGATTTCACACAGAACCAGAAGTTCGGTGAGTTTTGTTTCGAAATTCGACACGGTGCCGAAAGATCGCAACTTTCGACGCGGGTAGCGATTCGGTAAAAACACGACTTTCCCGCCCGGAGTGTGTTCCGAACGAAACGTGAATGGTCTAATTTTTTCGTTTACACAGAACCAGACGTTCGGTGAGTTTTTTTTCAAAATTCGACACGGTGCCGAAAAATCGCAACTTTCGACGCGGTAGGTGTTTCGGTAAAAACACGACTTTCCCGCCCGGAGTGTGTTCCGGACGAAACGTGAAGGGTCTAATTTTTGATTTCACACAGAACGAGACGTTCGGTGAGTTTTGTTTCGAAATTCGATACGGTGCCGAAAGATCGCAACTTTCAACACGGTAGGCGTTTTGGTAAAAACACGACTTTCCCGCCCGGAGTGTGTTCCGGACGAAACGTGAATGGTCTAATTTTTGATTTCACACAGAACCAGATGTCCGTGATTTCGGTATCGAAATCCGGGACGGTGCCAAAAAGATCGTAACTTTCGACGCGGGTGGCGTTTCTGTAAAAACACGACTTTCCCGCCCGGAGTGTGTTCCGGACGAAACGTGAATGGTCTAATTTTTGATTTCACAGAGAACCAGACGTTCAGTGAGTTCGGTATCGAAATTCGGGACGGTGCCCGAAAGATCGCAACTTTCGACGCGGGTGGCGATTCGATAAAAACACGACTTTCCCGCCCGGAGTGTGTTCCGATCGAAACGTGAATGGTCTAATTTTTGATTTCACACAGAACCAGACGTTCGGTGAGTTTTGTTTCGAAATTCGACACGGTGTCGAAAGATCGCAACTTTCGACGCGGAAGGCGTTTCGATAAAAACACGACTTTCCCGCCCGGAGTGTGTTCCGAACGAAACGTGAATGTTCTAATTTTTGATTTCACACAGAACCAGAAGTTCGGTGAGTTTTGTTTTGAAATTCGACACGGTGCCGAAAGATCGCAACTTTCGACGCGGGTAGCGATTCGGTAAAAACACGACTTTCCCGCCCGGAGTGTGTTCAGAACGAAACGTGAATGGTCTAATTTTTTCTTTTACACAGAACCAGACGTTCGGTGAGTTTTTTTTCGAAATTCGACACGGTGCCGAAAAATCGCAACTTTCGACGCGGTAGGCGTTTCGGTAAAAACACGACTTTCCCGCCCGGAGTGTGTTCCGGACGAAACTGAAGGGTCTAATTTTTGATTTCACACAGAACGAGACGTTCGGTGAGTTTTGTTGCGAAATTCGATACGGTGCCGAAAGATCGCAACTTTCGACACGGTAGGCGTTTCGGTAAAAACACGACTTTCCCGCCCGGAGTGTGTTCCGATCGAAACGTGAAGGGTCTAATTTTTTATTTCACACAGAACGAGACGTCCGGTGAGTTTTGTTTCGAAATTCGATACGGTGCCGAAAGATCGCAACTTTCGACACGGTAGGCGTTTCGGTAAAAACACGACTTTCCCGCCCGGAGTGTGTTCCGGACGAAACGTGAATGGTCTAATTTTTTATTTCACACAGAACCAGATGTCCGTGATTTCGGTATCGAAATCCGGGACGGTGCCCAAAAGATCGTAACTTTCGACGCGGGTGGCGTTTCTGTAAAAACACGACTTTCCCGCCCGGAGTGTGTTCCGAACGAAACGTGAGTGGTCTAATTTTCTATTTCACACAGAACCAGACGTTCGGTGAGTTCGGTATCGAAATTCGGGACGGTGCCCGAAAGATCGCAACTTTCGACGCGGGTGGCGATTCGGTAAAAACACGACTTTCCCGCCCGGAGTGTGTTCCGATCGTAACGTGAATGGTCTAATTTTTGATTTCACACAGAACCAGACGTTCGGTGAGTTTTGTTTCGAAATTCGACACGGTGTCGAAAGATCGCAACTTTCGACGCGGAAGGCGTTTCGGTAAAAACACGACTTTCCCGCCCGGAGTGTGTTCCGAACGAAATGTGAATGTTCTAATTTTTGATTTCACACAGAACCAAAAGTTTGGTGAGTTTTGTTTCGAAATTCGACACGGTGCCGAAAGATCGCAACTTTCGACGCGGGTAGCGATTCGGTAAAAACACGACTTTCCCGCCCGGAGTTTGTTCCGAACGAAACGTGAATGGTCTAATTTTTTATTTTACACAGAAGCAGACGTTCGGTGAGTTTTTTTTCGAAATTCGACACGGTGCCGAAAAATCGCAACTTTCGACGCGGTAGGCGTTTCGGTAAAAACACGACTTTCCCACCCGGAGTGTGTTCCGGACGAATCGTGAATGGTCTAATTTTTGATTTCACACAGAACCAGACGTTCGGTATCGAAATTCGGGACGGTGCCTGAAAGATCGCAACTTTCGACGCGGGTGGCGATTCAGTAAAAACACGACTTTCCCGCCCGGAGTGTGTTCCGAACGAAACGTGAATGGTCTAATTTTTGATTTCACACAGAACAAGAAGTTCGGTGAGTTTTGTTTCGAAATTCGACACGGTGCCGAAAGATCGCAACTTTCGACGCGGGTAGCGATTCGGTAAAAACACGACTTTCCCGCCCGGAGTGTGTTCCGAACGAAACGTGAATGGTCTAATTTTTTCGTTTACACAGAACCAGACGTTCGGTGAGTTTTTTTTCGAAATTCGACACGGTGCCGAAAAATTGCAACTTTCGACGCGGTAGGCGTTTCGGTAAAAACACGACTTTCCCGCCCGGAGTGTGTTCCGGACGAAACGTGAAGGGTCTAATTTTTGATTTCACACAGAACGAGACGTTCGGTGAGTTTTGTTTCGAAATTCGATACGGTGCCGAAAGATCGCAACTTTCGACACGGTAGGCGTTTCGGTAAAAACACGACTTTCCCGCCCGGAGTGTGTTCCGGACGAAACGTGAAGGGTCTAATTTTTGATTTCACACAGAACGAGACGTTCGGTGAGTTTTGTTTCGAAATTCGATACGGTGCCGAAAGATCGCAACTTTCGACACGGTAGGCGTTTCGGTAAAAACACGACTTTCCCGCCCGGAGTGTGTTCCGAACGAAACGTGAATGTTCTAATTTTTGATTTCACACAGAACCAAAAGTTCGGTGAGTTTTGTTTCGAAATTCGACACGGTGCCGAAAGATCGCAACTTTCGACGCGGGTAGCGATTCGGTAAAAACACGACTTTCCCGCCCGGAGTGTGTTCCGAACGACACGTGAATGGTCTAATTTTTTCTTTTACACAGAACCAGACGTTCGGTGAGTTTTTTTTCGAAATTCGACACGGTGCCGAAGAATCGCAACTTTCGACGCGGTAGGCGTTTTGGTAAAAACACGACTTTCCCACCCGGAGTTTGTTCCGGACGAAACATGAATGGTCTAATTTTTGATTTCACACAGAACCAGACGTTCGGTATCGAAATTCGGGACGGTGCCTGAAAGATCGCAACTTTCGACGCGGGTGGCGATTCAGTAAAAACACGACTTTCCCGCCCGGAGTGTGTTCCGAACGAAACGTGAATGGTCTAATTTTTTCTTTTACACAGAACCAGACGTTCGGTGAGTTTTTTTTCGAAATTCGACACGGTGCCGAAAAATCGCAACTTTCGACGCGGTAGGCGTTTCGGTAAAAACACGACTTTCCCGCCCGGAGTGTGTTCCGGACGAAACGTGAAGGGTCTAATTTTTGATTTCACACAGAACGAGACGTTCGGTGAGTTTTGTTTCGAAATTCGATACGGTGAAGAAAGATCGCAACTTTCGACACGGTAGGCGTTTCGGTAAAAACACGACTTTCCCGCCCGGAGTGTGTTCCGGACGAAACGTGAAGGGTCTAATTTTTGATTTCACACAGAACGAGACGTTCGGTGAGTTTTGTTTTGAAATTCGATACGGTGCCGAAAGATCGCAACTTTCGACACGGTAGGCGTTTCGGTAAAAACACGACTTTCCCGCCCGGAGTGTGTTCCGGACGAAACGTGAATTTTCTAATTTTTTATTTCACACAGAACCAGATGTCCGTGATTTCGGTATCGAAATCCGGGACGGTGCCCAAAAGATCGTAACTTTCGACGCGGGTGGCGTTTCTGTAAAAACACGACTTTTCCGCCCGGAGTGTGTTCCGAACGAAACGTGAATGGTCTAATTTTTTATTTCACACAGAACCAGACGTTCGGTGAGTTCGGTATCAAAATTCGGGACGGTGCCCGAAAGATCGCAACTTTCGACGCGGGTGGCGATTCGGTAAAAACACGACTTTCCCGCCCGGAGTGTGTTCCGATCGAAACGTGAATGGTCTAATTTTTGATTTCACACAGAACCAGACGTTCGGTGAGTTTTGTTTCGAAATTCGACACGGTGTCGAAAGATCGCAACTTTCGACGCGGAAGGCGTTTCGGTAAAAACACGACTTTCCCGCCCGTATTGTGTTCCGAACGAAACGTGAATGTTCTAATTTTTGATTTCACACAGAACCAAAAGTTCGGTGAGTTTTTTTTCGAAATTCGACACGGTGCCGAAAGATCGCAACTTTCGACGCGGGTAGCGATTCGGTAAAAACACGACTTTCCCGCCCGGAGTGTGTTCCGGACGAAACGTGAAGGGTCTAATTTTTGATTTCACACAGAACAAGACGTTCGGTGAGTTTTGTTTCGAAATTCGATACGGTGCCGAAAGATCGCAACTTTCGACACGGTAGGCGTTTCGGTAAAAACACGACTTTCCCGCCCGGAGTGTGTTCCGGACGAAACGTGAAGGGTCTAATTTTTTATTTCACACAGAACCAGACGTTCGTGATTTCGGTATCGAAATGCGGGACGGTGCCCGAAAGATCGTAACTTTCGACGCGGGTGGCGTTTCGGTAAAAACACGACTTTCCCGCCCGGCGTGTGTTCCGGACGAAACGTGAATGGTCTAATTTTGGATTTCACACAGAACCAGACGTTCGGTGAGTTCGGTATCGAAATTCGGGACGGTGCCCGAAAGATCGCAACTTTCGACGCGGGTGGCGTTTCGGTAAAAACACGACTTTCCCGCCCGGAGTGTGTTCCGAACGAAACGTGAATGGTCTAATTTTTTATTTCACACAGAACCAGACGTTCGGTGAGTTCGGTATTGATGAGCGCACTATATTGTATAATAACGTGGCTCAATACGCTCAATTTGGCAATTATGCGTAGGCAAATGTTTCTATTTAAATGATATTGCACGCGTAGTTGTTTTTCTACCCTTTCAGGTTTTCGAGTGCTGAATGAATGCCAAAAGATTCTACCATGAATGAAGGCCTCGGAACCATTGGCAATACTGATGGAGTACCAATTGAAGGCTCGGGAGGAGCAAAAGTGGGTCCGGATCAAAGAACCAAGGAAGGAAGAACTGATGGTTGGGAATCAAAAGTCCCTCTATCGATAGAGGTTTATCCCTATCGATAGAGCCCCTAGTAAAGAACCAGGAAAAAGAGATCCTCTATCGATAGGGATCACTCCTATCGATAGGAGGATCAATCAAAGAAGATCAGACGCATTCCCTATCGATAGAGGATCCCTTCCTATCGATAGAAGGCTTAAATCAAAAATGATCAGAAGACTCCTCTATCGATAGAGGACCATTCCTATCGATAGGAGGTTCAACCACAGAAGACCAGAGGACATCTCTATCGATAGGGATATCTTCCTATCGATAGAAGTTTCAGCGAATTCATACCAGTAGACTTCTCTATCGATAGAGATATCCTCCTATCGATAGAGACCCAGTTTTATCAGAACCAGTGAGGACGATTTTGACGCGAACTCAGGGCCATTTTAGGAAATTAGAAGCTTCTTTTATTGCCATTTTAAGGGTAGTTTGGTACTTTAACATAAGAAATCTGTTAGGATATTTTATTTTGGTAGATTTCTTGACTTGTTAAAGGGGTAGTCTCCCTAATTTACCAGATCAGTTTTCATTTTCTACAGCACAATAGATATAACGTATTCCATAGTTTTTACTGTTCCAGAGCAAAAATACATTGTTCTTCATATTTTCTTGTCTTGTTCTTCTTTATTTCTTCAATTCTTGTCAAGTTCTCCTTTCTTAAGTGTTCTTCCCCTTTGAATCTTTGGATTCTCTTGGAAGCACTTAAGTATTTCTGCCTTAAATACCGTTTTTATCGCTTTAATATCTGATTTCCTTTCAGTTTTACTTAGTTCTTCCTTATTGTCTTTAGATTAACTTGTTCTATTATGTTTTCTTTCAATTCCATTATGTTTATGTCAAAGCATGAGTAGTTAATTTAGTGTGGGTTAAGTCTAAAAGTAAGGTTTGTACAAAAACCATGTTGGTCTCTATCTTCTCCAAATTTTAATGCCATTGATGGATCTTTCTAAGCTTTTTCTTTTGAAATAAAAATGAAGTGTTAAGTTCTTGATTAGATATAGCCATCCTTAGAGTTGGTATATTTAATACTTGAATCGATGTCCTTCATCTTTTAATCCCATTTCCTTTAAACTTGAAAGATCCGTCAAAACTATTTTTAGAATTAAAATCCTTGTTTTCATCGAAGAAAATTCCGATCGAACACCCGGGACCGGGAGTTAGATTGAGTTATAAAAGAGAAGAGATAGACCAACGAAAGTTTCGAATAAACCAAACCTTAGGACTTAACCCCACTCTTTAATTCAGTTTTAATCCTCATTTTAGTGATATAATTGCTTAACCGCACCAAACAAAACCTTGAGGTTGACGTCCGAAACGTCGAAAATATCAATTTGCGTATTCTCTGACGGCAACATTCTTTTCCCTGTGGATCGATACTCCGGACTATCCCTATACTCGTTTTTAAATATTTGAGGATAAGTTCAGTTTTATAAAATTAAACCACTGACTCAGAGGCCGGCACACTCCTAACGACAAGCACTTTGCCGGTCCGGTCAGGTATCGAAATTCGGGACGGTGCCCGAAAGATCGCAACTTTCGACGTAGGTGGCGATTCGGTAAAAACACGACTTTCCCGCCCGGAGTGTGTTCCGATCGAAACGTGAATGGTCTAATTTTTGTTTTCACACAGAACCAGAAGTTCGGTGAGTTTTGTTTCGAAATTCGACACGGTGCCGAAAGATCGCAACTTTCGACGCGGGTAGCGATTCGGTAAAAACACGACTTTCCCGCACGGAGTTTGTGCCGAACGAAACGTGAATGGTCTAATTTTTGATTTCACACAGAACCAAACGTTCGGTGAGTTCGGTATCGAAATTCGGGACGGTGCCTGAAAGATCGCAACTTTCGACGCAGGTGGCGATTCAGTAAAAACACGACTTTCCCGCCCGGAGTGTGTTCCGAACGAAACGTGAATGGTCTAATTTTTTCTTTTACACAGAACCAGACGTTCGGTGAGTTTTTTTTCGAAATTCGACACGGTGCCGAAAAATCGCAACTTTCGACGCGGTAGGCGTTTCGGTAAAAACATGACTTTCCCGCCCGGAGTGTGTTCCGGACGAAACGTGAAGGGTCTAATTTTTGATTTCACACAGAACGAGACTTTCGGTGAGTTTTGTTTCGAAATTCGATACGGTGCCGAAAGATCGCAACTTTCGACACGGTAGGCGTTTCGGTAAAAACACGACTTTCCCGCCCGGAGTGTGTTCCGGACGAAACGTGAATGGTCTAATTTTTGATTTCACACAGAACCATATTTCCGTGATTTCGGTATCGAAATCCGGGACGGTGCCCGAAAGATCGTAACTTTCGACGCGGGTGGCGTTTCTGTAAAAACACGACTTTCCCGCCCGGAGTGTGTTCCGGACGAAACGTGAATGGTCTAATTTTTGATTTCACACAGAACCAGCCGTTCGGTGAGTTCGGTATCGAAATTCGGGACAGTGCCCGAAAGATTGCAACTTTCGACGCGGGTGGCAATTCGGTAAAAACACGACTTTCCCGCCCGAAGTGTGTTCCGATCGAAACGTGAATGGTCTAATTTTTGATTTCACATAGAACCAGACGTTCGGTGAGTTTTGTTTCGAAATTCGACACGGTGCCGAAAGATAGCAACTTTCGACGCGGTAGGCGTTTCGGTAAAAACACGACTTTCCCGCCTGGAGTGTGTTCCGAACGAAACATGAATAGTGTAATTTTTGATTTCACACAGAACCAGACGTTCGGTGAGTTTTGTTTCGAAATTCGACACGGTGCCGAAAGATCGCAACTTTCGACGCGGGTAGCGATTCGGTAAAAACACGACTTTCCCGCCCGGAGTGTGTTCCGAACGAAACGTCAGTGGTCTAATTTTTTATTTTACACAGAACCAGACGTTCGGTGAGTTTTTTTTCGAAATTCGACACGGTGCCGAAAAATCGCAACTTTCGACGCGGTAGGCGTTTCGGTAAAAACACGACTTTCCCGCCCGGAGTGTGTTCCGGACGAAACGTGAATGGTCTAATTTTTTATTTCACACAGAACGAGACGTTCGGTGAGTTTTGTTTCGAAATTCGACACGGTGCCGAAAGATCGCAACTTTCGACACGGTAGGCGTTTCGGTAAAAACACAACTTTTCCGCCCGGAGTGTGTTCCAGACGAAACGTGAATGGTCTAATTTTTTATTTCACACAGAACCAGACGTTCGTGATTTCGGTATCGAAATGCGGGACGGTGCCCGAAAGATCGTAACTTTCGACGCGGGTGGCGTTTCGGTAAAAACATGACTTTCCCGCCCGGCGTGTGTTCCGGACGAAACGTGAATGGTCTAATTTTGGATTTCACACAGAACCAGACGTTCGGTGAGTTCGGTATCGAAATTCGGGACGGTGCCCGAAAGATCGCAACTTTCGACGCGGGTGGCGTTTCGGTAAAAACACGACTTTCCCGCCCGGAGTGTGTTCCGAACGAAACGTGAATGGTCTAATTTTTTATTTCACACAGAACCAGACGTTCGGTGAGTTCGGTATCGAAATTCGGGACGGTGCCCGAAAGATCGCAACTTTTGACGTAGGTGGCGATTCGGTAAAAACACGACTTTCCCGCCCGGAGTGTGTTCCGATCGAAACGTGAATGGTCTAATTTTTGTTTTCACACAGAACCAGACGTTCGGTGAGTTTTGTTTCGAAATTCGACACGGTGCCGAAAGATCGCAACTTTCGACGCGGTAGGCGTTTCGGTAAAAACACGACTTTCCCGCCTGGAGTGTGTTCCGAACGAAACATGAATGGTGTAATTTTTGATTTCACACAGAACCAGACGTTCGGTGAGTTTTGTTTCGAAATTCGACACGGTGCCGAAAGATCGCAACTTTCGACGCGGGTAGCGATTCGGTAAAAACACGACTTTCCCGCCCGGAGTGTGTTCCGAACGAAACGTCAGTGGTCTAATTTTTTATTTTACACAGAACCAGACGTTCGGTGAGTTTTTTTTCGAAATTCGACACGGTGCCGACAAATCGCAACTTTCGACGCGGTAGGCGTTTCGGTAAAAACACGACTTTCCCGCCCGGAGTGTGTTCCGGACGAAACGTGAATGGTCTAATTTTTTATTTCACACAGAACGAGACGTTCGGTGAGTTTTGTTTCGAAATTCGACACGGTGCCGAAAGATCGCAACTTTCGACACGGTAGGCGTTTCGGTAAAAACACAACTTTCCCGCCCGGAGTGTGTTCCGGACGAAACGTGAATGGTCTAATTTTTTATTTCACACAGAACCAGACGTTCGTGATTTCGGTATCGAAATGCGGGACGGTGCCCGAAAGATCGTAACTTTCGACGCGGGTGGCGTTTCGGTAAAAACACGACTTTTTCCGCCCAGAGTGTGTTCCGAACGAAACGTGAATGGTCTAATTTTTGATTTCACACAGAAACAGAAGTTCGGTGAGTTTTGTTTCGAAATTCGACACGGTGCCGAAAGATCGCAACTTTCGACGCGGGTAGCGATTCGGTAAAAACACGACTTTCCCGCCCGGAGTTTGTGCCGAACGAAACGTGAATGGTCTAATTTTTGATTTCACACAGAACCAAACGTTCGGTGAGTTCGGTATCGAAATTCGGGACGGTGCCTAAAAGATCGCAACTTTCGACGCAGGTGGCGATTCAGTAAAAACACGACTTTCCCGCCCGGAGTGTGTTCCGAACGAAACGTGAATGGTCTAATTTTTTCTTTTACACAAAACCAGACGTTCGGTGAGTTTTTTTTCGAAATTCGACACGGTGCCGAAAAATCGCAACTTTCGACGCGGTAGGCGTTTCGGTAAAAACATGACTTTCCCGCCCGGAGTGTGTTCCGGACGAAACGTGAAGGGTCTAATTTTTGATTTCACACAGAACGAGACGTTTGGTGAGTTTTGTTTCGAAATTCGATACGGTGCCGAAAGATCGCAACTTTCGACACGGTAGGCGTTTCGGTAAAAACACGACTTTCCCGCCCGGAGTGTGTTCCGGACGAAACGTGAATGGTCTAATTTTTGATTTCACACAGAACCATATGTCCGTGATTTCGGTATCGAAATCTGGGAAGGTGCCCGAAAGATCGTAACTTTCGACGCGGGTGGCGTTTCTGTAAAAACACGACTTTCCCGCCCGGAGTGTGTTCCGGACGAAACGTGAATGGTCTAATTTTTGATTTCACACAGAACCAGACGTTCGGTGAGTTCGGTATCGAAATTCGGGACAGTGCCCGAAAGATTGCAACTTTCGACGCGGGTGGCGATTCGGTAAAAACACGACTTTCCCGCCCGAAGTGTGTTCCGATCGAAACGTGAATGGTCTAATTTTTGATTTCACACAGAACCAGACGTTCGGTGAGTTTTGTTCCGAAATTCGACACGGTGCCGAAAGATAGCAACTTTCGACGCGGTAGGCGTTTCGGTAAAAACACGACTTTCCCGCCTGGAGTGTGTTCCGAACGAAACATGAATGGTGTAATTTTTGATTTCACACAGAACCAGACGTTCGGTGAGTTTTGTTTCGAAATTCGACACGGTGCCGAAAGATCGCAACTTTCGACGCGGGTAGCGATTCGGTAAAAACACGACTTTCCCGCCCGGAGTGTGTTCCGAACGAAACGTCAGTGGTCTAATTTTTTATTTTACACAGAACCAGACGTTCGGTGAGTTTTTTTTCGAAATTCGACACGGTGCCGAGAAATCGCAACTTTCGACGCAGGTGGCGATTCAGGAAAAACACGACTTTCCCGCCCGGAGTGTGTTCCGAACGAAACGTGAATGGTCTAATTTTTTCTTTTACACAAAACCAGACGTTCGGTGAGTTTTTTTTCGAAATTCGACACGGTGCCGAAAAATCGCAACTTTCGACGCGGTAGGCGTTTCGGTAAAAACATGACTTTCCCGCCCGGAGTGTGTTCCGGACGAAACGTGAAGGGTCTAATTTTTGATTTCACACAGAACGAGACGTTCGGTGAGTTTTGTTTCGAAATTCGATACGGTGCCGAAAGATCGCAACTTTCGACACGGTAGGCGTTTCGGTAAAAACACGACTTTCCCGCCCGGAGTGTGTTCCGGACGAAACGTGAATTGTCTAATTTTTGATTTCACACAGAACCATATGTCCGTGATTTCGGTATCGAAATCCGGGACGGTGCCCGAAAGATCGTAACTTTCGACGCGGGTGGCGTTTCTGTAAAAACACGACTTTCCCGCCCGGAGTTTGTTCCGGACGAAACGTGAATGGTCTAATTTTTTATTTCACACAGAACCAGACGTTCGGTGAGTTCGGTATCGAAATTCGGGACAGTGACCGAAAGATTGCAACTTTCGACGCGGGTGGCGATTCGGTAAAAACACGACTTTCCCGCCCGAAGTGTGTTCCGATCGAAACGTGAATGGTCTAATTTTTGATTTCACACAGAACCAGACGTTCGGTGAGTTTTGTTTCGAAATTCGACACGGTGCCGAAAGATAGCAACTTTCGACGCGGTAGGCGTTTCGGTAAAAACACGACTTTCCCGCCTGGAGTGTGTTCCGAACGAAACATGAATGGTGTAATTTTTGATTTCACACAGAACCAGACGTTCGGTGAGTTTTGTTTCGAAATTCGACACGGTGCCGAAAGATCGCAACTTTCGACGCGGGTAGCGATTCGGTAAAAACACGACTTTCCCGCCCGGAGTGTGTTCCGAACGAAACGTCAGTGGTCTAATTTTTTATTTTACACAGAACCAGACGTTCGGTGAGTTTTTTTTCGAAATTCGACACGGTGCCGAGAAATCGCAACTTTCGACGCGGTAGGCGTTTCGGTAAAAACACGACTTTCCCGCCCGGAGTGTGTTCCGGACGAAACGTGAATGGTCTAATTTTTTATTTCACACAGAACGAGACGTTCGGTGAGTTTTGTTTCGAAATTCGACACGGTGCCGAAAGATCGCAACTTTCGACACGGTAGGCGTTTCGGTAAAAACACAACTTTTCCGCCCGGAGTGTGTTCCGGACGAAACGTGAATGGTCTAATTTTTTATTTCACACAGAACCAGACGTTCGTGATTTCGGTATCGAAATGCGGGACGGTGCCCGAAAGATCGTAACTTTCGACGCGGGTGGCGTTTCGGTAAAAACACGACTTTCCCGCCCGGCGTGTGTTCCGGACGAAACGTGAATGGTCTAATTTTGGATTTCACACAGAACCAGACGTTCGGTGAGTTCGGTATCGAAATTCGGGACGGTGCCCGAAAGATCGCAACTTTCGACGCGGGTGGCGTTTCGGTAAAAACACGACTTTCCCGCCCGGAGTGTGTTCCGAACGAAACGTGAATGGTCTAATTTTTTATTTCACACAGAACCAGACGTTCGGTGAGTTCGGTATCGAAATTCGGGACGGTGCCCGAAAGATCGCAACTTTCGACGTAGGTGGCGATTCGGTAAAAACACGACTTTCCCGCCCGGAGTGTGTTCCGATCGAAACGTGAATGGTCTAATTTTTGTTTTCACACAGAACCAGACGTTCGGTGAGTTTTGTTTCGAAATTCGACACGGTGCCGAAAGATCGCAACTTTCGACGCGGTAGGCGTTTCGGTAAAAACACGACTTTCCCGCCTGGAGTGTGTTCCGAACGAAACATGAATGGTCTAATTTTTGATTTCACACAGAACCAGACGTTCGGTGAGTTCGGTATCGAAATTCGGGACGGTGCCCGAAAGATCGCAACTTTCGACGCGGGTGGCGTTTCGGTAAAAACACGACTTTTCCGCCCAGAGTGTGTTCCGAACGAAACGTGAATGGTCTAATTTTTGATTTCACACAGAACCAGAAGTTCGGTGAGTTTTGTTTCGAAATTCGACACGGTGCCGAAAGATCGCAACTTTCGACGCGGGTAGCGATTCGGTAAAAACACGACTTTCCCGCCCGGAGTTTGTGCCGAACGAAACGTGAATGGTCTAATTTTTGATTTCACACAGAACCAAACGTTCGGTGAGTTCGGTATCGAAATTCGGGACGGTGCCTGAAAGATCGCAACTTTCGACGCAGGTGGCGATTCAGTAAAAACACGACTTTCCCGCCCGGAGTGTGTTCCGAACGAAACGTGAATGGTCTAATTTTTTCTTGTACACAGAACCAGACGTTCGGTGAGTTTTTTTTCGAAATTCGACACGGTGCCAAAAAATCGCAACTTTCGACGCGGTAGGCGTTTCGGTAAAAACATGACTTTCCCGCCCGGAGTGTGTTCCGGACGAAACGTGAAGGGTCTAATTTTTGATTTCACACAGAACGAGACGTTCGGTGAGTTTTGTTTCGAAGTTCGATACGGTGCCGAAAGATCGCAACTTTCGACACGGTAGGCGTTTCGGTAAAAACACGACTTTCCCGCCCGGAGTGTGTTCCGGACGAAACGTGAATGGTCTAATTTTTGATTTCACACAGAACCATATGTCCGTGATTTCGGTATCGAAATCTGGGAAGGTGGCCGAAAGATCGTAACTTTCGACGCGGGTGGCGTTTCTGTAAAAACACGACTTTCCCGCCCGGAGTGTGTTCCGGACGAAACGTGAATGGTCTAATTTTTGATTTCACACAGAACCAGACGTTCGGTGACTTCGGTATCGAAATTCGGGACAGTGCCCGAAAGATTGCAACTTTCGACGCGGGTGGCGATTCGGTAAAAACACGACTTTCCCGCCCGAAGTGTGTTCCGATCGAAACGTGAATGGTCTAATTTTTGATTTCACACAGAACCAGACGTTCGATGAGTTTTGTTCCGAAATTCGACACGGTGCCGAAAGATAGCAACTTTCGACGCGGTAGGCGTTTCGGTAAAAACACGACTTTCCCGCCTGGAGTGTGTTCCGAACGAAACATGAATGGTGTAATTTTTGATTTCACACAGAACCAGACGTTCGGTGAGTTTTGTTTCGAAATTCGACACGGTGCCGAAAGATCGCAACTTTCGACGCGGGTAGCGATTCGGTAAAAACACGACTTTCCCGCCCGGAGTGTGTTCCGAACGAAACGTCAGTGGTCTAATTTTTTATTTTACACAGAACCAGACGTTCGGTGAGTTTTTTTTCGAAATTCGACACGGTGCCGAAAAATCGCAACTTTCGACGCGGTAGGCGTTTCGGTAAAAACACGACTTTCCCGCCCGGAGTGTGTTCCGGACGAAACGTGAATGGTCTAATTTTTTATTTCACACAGAACGAGACGTTCGGTGAGTTTTGTTTCGAAATTCGACACGGTGCCGAAAGATCGCAACTTTCGACACGGTAGGCGTTTCGGTAAAAACACAACTTTCCCGCCCGGAGTGTGTTCCGGACGAAACGTGAATGGTCTAATTTTTTATTTCACACAGAACCAGACGTTCGTGATTTCGGTATCGAAATGCGGGACGGTGCCCGAAAGATCGAACTTTCGACGCGGGTGGCGTTTCGGTAAAAACACGACTTTCCCGCCCGGCGTGTGTTCCGGACGAAACGTGAATGGTCTAATTTTGGATTTCACACAGAACTAGACGTTCGGTGAGTTCGGTATCGAAATTCGGGACGGTGCTCGAAAGATCGCAACTTTCGACGCGGGTGGCGTTTCGGTAAAAACACGACTTTCCCGCCCGGAGTGTGTTCCGAACGAAACGTGAATGGTCTAATTTTTTATTTCACACAGAACCAGACGTTCGGTGAGTTCGGTATCGAAATTCGGGACGGTGCCCGAAAGATCGCAACTTTCGACGTAGGTGGCGATTCGGTAAAAACACGACTTTCCCGCCCGGAGTGTGTTCCGATCGAAACGTGAATGGTCTAATTTTTGTTTTCACACAGAACCAGACGTTCGGTGAGTTTTGTTTCGAAATTCGACACGGTGCCGAAAGATCGCAACTTTCGACGCGGTAGGCGTTTCGGTAAAAACACGACTTTCCCGCCTGGAGTGTGTTCCGAACGAAACATGAATGGTCTAATTTTTGATTTCACACAGAACCAGACGTTCGGTGAGTTCGGTATCGAAATTCGGGACGGTGCCCGAAAGATCGCAACTTTCGACGCGGGTGGCGTTTCGGTAAAAACACGACTTTTCCGCCCAGAGTGTGTTCCGAACGAAACGTGAATGGTCTAATTTTTGATTTCACACAGAACCAGAAGTTCGGTGAGTTTTGTTTCGAAATTCGACACGGTGCCGAAAGATCGCAACTTTCGACGCGGGTAGCGATTCGGTAAAAACACGACTTTCCCGCCCGGAGTGTGTTCCGAACGAAACGTGAATGGTCTAATTTTTTCTTTAAAACAGAACCAGACGTTCGGTGAGTTTTTTTTCGAAATTCGACACGGTGCCGAAAAATCACAACTTTCGACGCGGTAGGCGTTTCGGTAAAAACACGACTTTCCCGCCCGGAGTGTGTTCCGGACGAAACGTGAATGGTCTATTTTTGGAATTCACATAGAACCAGACGTTTGGTGAGTTCGGTATCGAAATTCGGGACGGTGCCTGAAAGATCGCAACTTTCGACGCGGGTGGCGATTCGGTAAAAATACGACTTTCCCGCCCGGAGTGTGTTCCGAACGAAACGTGAATAGTCTAATTTTTTATTTCACACAGAACCAGATGTTCGGTGAGTTTTGTTTCGAAATTCGACACGGTGCCGAAAGATCGCAACTTTCGACGCGGGTAGCGATTCGGTAAAAACACGACTTTCCCGCCCGGAGTGTGTTCCGAACGAAACGTGAATGGTCTAATTTTTTATTTTACACAGAACTAGACGTTCGGTGAGTTTTTTTTGGAAATTCGACACGGTGCCGAAAAATCACAACTTTCGACGCGGTAGGCGTTTCGGTAAAAACACGACTTTCCCGCCCGGAGTGTGTTCCGGACGAAACGTGAATGGTCGATTTTTGGAATTCACACAGAACCAGACGTTTGGTGAGTTCGGTATCGAAATTCAGGACGGTGCCTGAAATATCGCAACTTTCGACGCGGGTGGCGATTTGGTAAAAATACGACTTTCCCGCCCGGAGTGTGTTCCGAACGAAACGTGAATAGTCTAATTTTTCATTTCACACAGAACCAGATGTTCGGTGAGTTTTGTTTCGAAATTCGACACGGTGCCGAAAGATCGCAACTTTCGACGCGGGTAGCGATTCGGTAAAAACACGACTTTGCCGCCCGGAGTGTGTTCCGAACGAAACGTGAATGTTCTAATTTTTTATTTTACACAGAACTAGACGTTCGGTGAGTTTTTTTTGGAAATTCGACACGGTGCCGAAAAATCGCAACTTTCGACGCAGTAGGCGTTTCGGTAAAAACACGACTTTCTCGCCTGGAGTGTCCTTCGGACGAAACGTGAATGGTCTAATTTTTGATTTCACACAGAACAAGACGTTCGGTGAGTTTTGTTTCGAAATTCGACACGGTGCCGAAAGATCGCAACTTTCGACACGGTAGGCGTTTCGGTAAAAACACGACTTTCCCGCCCGGAGTGTGTTCCGGACGAAACGTGAATGGTCTAATTTTTGATTTCACACAGAACCAGACGTTCGGTGAGTTCGGTATCGAAATTCGGGACGGTGCCCGAAAGATCGCAACTTTCGACGCGTGTGGCGTTTCGGTAAAAACACGACTTTCCCGCCCGGAGTGTGCTCCGAACGAAATGTGAATGGTCTAATTTTTGATTTCACACAGAACCAGACTTTCGCTGAGTTTTGTTTCGAAATTCGGGACGATGCCCGAAAGATCGCAACTTTCGACGCGGGTGGCGTTTCGGTAAAAACACGACTTTCCCGCCCGGAGTGTGTTCCGGACGAAACGTGAATGGTCTAATTTTTGATTTCACACATAACCAGACGTTCGGTGAGTTTTGTTTCGAAATTCGACACGGTGCCGAAAGATCGCAACTTTCGACGCGGGTGGCGTTTCGGTAAAAACACGACTTTCCCGCCCGGAGTGTGTTCCGAACGAAACGTGAATGGTCTAATTTTTGATTTCACACAGAACCAGACTTTCGGTGAGTTTTGTTTCAAAATTCGACACGGTGCCGAAAGATTGCAACTTTCGACGCGGGTGGCGTTTCGGTAAAAACACGACTTTCCCGCCTGGAGTGTGTTCCGAACGAAACATGAATGGTCTAATTTTTGATTTCACACAGAACCAGACGTTCGGTGAGTTTTGTTTTGAAATTCGACACGGTGCCGAAACATTGCAACTTTCGACGCGGGTGGCGATTCGGTAAAAACACGATTTTCCCGCCCAGAGTGTGTTCCGAACGAAACGTGACTTTTCTAATTTTGGATTTCACACAGAACCAGACGTTCGGTGAGTTCGGTATCGAAATTTGGGACGGTGCCCGAAAGATCGCAACTTTCGACGCGGGTGGCGTTTCGGTAAAAACACGACTTTCCCGCCCGGAGTGTGTTCCGAACGAAACGTGAATGGTCTAATTTTTTATTTTACACAGAACCAGACGTTCGGTGAGTTTTTTTTCGAAATTCGACACGGTGCCGAAAAATCGCAACTTTCGACGCGGTAGGCGTTTCGGTAAAAACACGACTTTCCCGCCCGGAGTGTCTTCCGGACGAAACGTGAATGGTCTAATTTTTGATTTCACAGAGAACAAGACGTTCGGTAAGTTTTGTTTCGAAATTCGACACGGTGCCGAAAGATCGCAACTTTCGACACGGTAGGCGTTTCGGTAAAAACACGACTTTTCCGCCCGGAGTGTGTTCCGGACGAAACGTGAATGGTCTAATTTTTAATTTCACACAGAACCAGACGTTCGGTGAGTTCGGTATCGAAATTCGGGACAGTGCCCGAAAGATCGTAACTTTCGACACGGGTGGCGTTTCGGTAAAAACACGACTTTCCCGCCCGGAGTGTGTTCCGGACGAAACGTGAATGGTCTAATTTTGGATTTCACACAGAACCAGACGTTCGGTGAGTTCGGTATCGAAATTCGGGACGGTGGCCGAAAGATCGCAACTTTCGACGCGGGTGTCGTTTCGGTAAAAACACGACTTTCCCGCCCGGAGTGTGTTCCGAACGAAACGTGAATGGTCTAATTTTTGATTTCACACAGAACCAGACGTTCGGTGAGTTCGGTATCGAAATTCGGGACGGTGCCCGAAAGATCGCAACTTTCGACGTAGGTGGCGATTCGGTAAAAACACGACTTTCCCGCCCGGAGTGTGTTCCGATCGAAACGTGAATGGTCTAATTTTTGTTTTCACACAGAACCAGACGTTCGGTGAGTTTTGTTTCGAAATTCGACACGGTGCCGAAAGATCGCAACTTTCGACGCGGTAGGCGTTTCGGTAAAAACACGACTTTCCCGCCTGGAGTGTGTTCCGAACGAAACATGAATGGTCTAATTTTTGATTTCACACAGAACCAGACGTTCGGTGAGTTCGGTATCGAAATTCGGGACGGTGCCCGAAAGAACGCAACTTTCGACGCGGGTGGCGTTTCGGTAAAAACACGACTTTTCCGCCCAGAGTGTGTTCCGAACGAAACGTGAATGGTCTAATTTTTGATTTCACACAGAACCAGAAGTTCGGTGAGTTTTGTTTCGAAATTCGACACGGTGCCGAAAGATCGCAACTTTCGACGCGGGTAGCGATTCGGTAAAAACACGACTTTCCCGCCCGGAGTGTGTTCCGAACGAAACGTGAATGGTCTAATTTTTTCTTTAAAACAGAACCAGACGTTCGGTGAGTTTTTTTTCGAAATTCGACACGGTGCCGAAAAATCACAACTTTCGACGCGGTAGGCGTTTCGGTAAAAACACGACTTTCCCGCCCGGAGTGTGTTCCGGACGAAACGTGAATGGTCTATTTTTGGAATTCACACAGAACCAGACGTTTGGTGAGTTCGGTATCGAAATTCGGGACGGTGCCTGAAAGATCGCAACTTTCGACGCGGGTGGCGATTCGGTAAAAATACGACTTTCCCGCCCGGAGTGTGTTCCGAACGAAACGTGAATAGTCTAATTTTTTATTTCACACAGAACCAGATGTTCGGTGAGTTTTGTTTCGAAATTCGACACGGTGCCGAAAGATCGCAACTTTCGACGCGGGTAGCGATTCGGTAAAAACACGACTTTCCCGCCCGGAGTGTGTTCCGAACGAAACGTGAATGGTCTAATTTTTTATTTTACACAGAACTAGACGTTCGGTGAGTTTTTTTTGGAAATTCGACACGGTGCCGAAAAATCGCAACTTTCGACGCGGTAGGCGTTTCGGTAAAAACACGACTTTCCCGCCCGGAGTGTGTTCCGGACGAAACGTGAATGGTCGATTTTTGGAATTCACACAGAACCAGACGTTTGGTGAGTTCGGTATCGAAATTCGGGACGGTGCCTGAAATATCGCAACTTTCGACGCGGGTGGCGATTTGGTAAAAATACGACTTTCCCGCCCGGAGTGTGTTCCGAACGAAACGTGAATAGTCTAATTTTTCATTTCACACAGAACCAGATGTTCGGTGAGTTTTGTTTCGAAATTCGACACGGTGCCGAAAGATCGCAACTTTCGACGCGGGTAGCGATTCGGTAAAAACACGACTTTCCCGCCCGGAGTGTGTTCCGAACGAAACGTGAATGGTCTAATTTTTTATTTTACACAGAACTAGACGTTCGGTGAGTTTTTTTTGGAAATTCGACACGGTGCCGAAAAATCGTAACTTTCGACGCGGTAGGCGTTTCGGTAAAAACACGACTTTCCCGCCCGGAGTGTCCTTCGGATGAAACGTGAATGGTCTAATTTTAGATTTCACACAGAACAAGACGTTCGGTGAGTTTTGTTTCGAAATTCGACACGGTGCCGAAAGATCGCAACTTTCGACACGGTAGGCGTTTCGGTAAAAACACGACTTTTCCGCCCGGATTGTGTTCCGGACGAAACGTGAATGGTCTAATTTTTGATTTCACACAGAACCAGACGTTCGGTGAGTTCGGTATCGAAATTCGGGACGGTGCCCGAAAGATCGCAACTTTCGACGCGGGTGGCGTTTCGGTAAAAACACGACCTTCCCGCCCGGACTGTGTTCCGAACGAAATGTGAATGGTCTAATTTTTGATTTCACACAGAACCAGACTTTCGCTGAGTTTTGTTTCGAAATTCGGGACGATGCCCGAAAGATCGCAACTTTCGACGCGGGTGGCGTTTCGGTAAAAACACGACTTTCCCGCCCGGAGTGTGTTCCGGACGAAACGTGAATGGTCTAATTTTTAATTTCACACATAACCAGACGTTCGGTGAGTTTTGTTTCGAAATTCGACACGGTGCCGAAAGATCGCAACTTTCGACGCGGGTGGCGTTTCGGTAAAAACACGACTTTCCCGCCCGGAGTGTGTTCCGAACGAAACGTGAATGGTCTAATTTTTGATTTCACACAGAACCAGACTTTCGGTGAGTTTTGTTTCAAAATTCGACACGGTGCCGAAAGATTGCAACTTTCGACGCGGGTGGCGTTTCGGTAAAAACACGACTTTCCCGCCTGGAGTGTGTTCCGAACGAAACATGAATGGTCTAATTTTTGATTTCACACAGAACCAGACGTTCGGTGAGTTTTGTTTTGAAATTCGACACGGTGCCGAAACATTGCAACTTTCGACGCGGGTGGCGATTCGGTAAAAACACGATTTTCCCGCCCAGAGTGTGTTCCGAACGAAACGTGACTTTTCTAATTTTGGATTTCACACAGAACCAGACGTTCGGTGAGTTCGGTATCGAAATTTGGGACGGTGCCCGAAAGATCGCAACTTTCGACGCGGGTGGCGTTTCGGTAAAAACACGACTTTCCCGCCCGGAGTGTGTTCCGAACGAAACGTGAATGGTCTAATTTTTTATTTTACACATAACCAGACGTTCGGTGAGTTTTTTTTCGAAATTCGACACGGTGCCGAAAAATCGCAACTTTCGACGCGGTAGGCGTTTCGGTAAAAACACGACTTTCCCGCCCGGAGTGTCTTCCGGACGAAACGTGAATGGTCTAATTTTTGATTTCACATAGAACAAGACGTTCGGTAAGTTTTGTTTCGAAATTCGACACGGTGCCGAAAGATCGCAACTTTCGACACGGTAGGCGTTTCGGTAAAAACACGACTTTTCCGCCCGGAGTGTGTTCCGGACGAAACGTGAATGGTCTAATTTTTAATTTCACACAGAACCAGACGTTCGGTGAGTTCGGTATCGAAATTCGGGACAGTGCCCGAAAGATCGTAACTTTCGACACGGGTGGCGTTTCGGTAAAAACACGACTTTCCCGCCCGGAGTGTGTTCCGGACGAAACGTGAATGGTCTAATTTTGGATTTCACACAGAACCAGACGTTCGGTGAGTTCGGTATCGAAATTCGGGACGGTGGCCGAAAAATCGCAACTTTCGACGCGGGTGGCGTTTCGGTAAAAACATGACTTTCCCGCCCGGAGTGTGTTCCGGACGAAACGTGAATTTTCTAATTTTTGATTTCACACAGAACCAGACGTTCGGTGAGTTCGGTATCGAAATTCGGGACGGTGCCCGAAAGATCGCAACTTTCGACGCGGGTGGCGATTCGGTAAAAACACGACTTTCCCGCCCGGAGTGTGTTCCGATCGAAACGTGAATGGTCTAATTTTTGATTTCACACAGAACCAGACGTTCGGTGAGTTTTGTTTCGAAATTCGACACGGTGCCGAAAGATCGCAACTTTCGACGCGGTAGGCGTTTCGGTAAAAACACGACTTTCCCGCCTGGAGTGTGTTCCGAACGAAACATGAATGGTCTAATTTTTGATTTCACACAGAACCAGACGTTCGGTGAGTTTTGTTTCGAAATTCGACACGGTGCCGAAAGATCGCAACTTTCGACGCGGGAGGCGTTTCGGTAAAAACACGACTTTCCCGCCCGGAGTGTGTTCCGGATGAAACGTGAATGGTCTATTTTTGGAATTCACACAGAACCAGACGTTTGGTGAGTTCGGTATCGAAATTCGGGACGGTGCCTGAAAGATCGCAACTTTCGACGCGGGTGGCGATTCGGTAAAAACACGACTTTCCCGCCCGGAGTGTGTTCCGAACGAAACGTGAATGGTCTAATTTTTGATTTCACACAGAACCAGACTTTCGGTGAGTTTTGTTTCAAAATTCGACACGGTGCCGAAAGATTGCAACTTAAGACGCGGGTGGCGTTTCGGTAAAAACACGACTTTCCCGCCCGGAGTGTGTTCCGAACGAAACGTGAATGGTCTAATTTTTGATTTCACACATAACCAGACGTTCGGTGAGTTTTGTTTCGAAATTCGACACGGTGCCGAAAGATCGCAACTTTCGACGCGGGTGGCGTTTCGGTAAAAACACGACTTTCCCGCCCGGAGTGTGTTCCGAACGAAACGTGAATGGTCTAATTTTTGATTTCACACAGAACCAGACTTTCGGTGAGTTTTGTTTCAAAATTCGACATGGTGCCGAAAGATTGCAACTTTCGACGCGGGTGGCGTTTCGGTAAAAACACGACTTTCCCGCCTGGAGTGTGTTCCGAACGAAACATGAATGGTCTAATTTTTGATTTCACACAGAACCAGACGTTCGGTGAGTTTTGTTTTGAAATTCGACACGGTGCCGAAACATTGCAACTTTCGACGCGGGTGGCGATTCGGTAAAAACACGATTTTCCCGCCCAGAGTGTGTTCCGAACGAAACGTGAATTTTCTAATTTTGGATTTCACACAGAACCAGACGTTTGGTGAGTTCGGTATCGAAATTCGGGACGGTGCCTGAAAGATCGCAACTTTCGACGCGGGTGGCGTTTCGATAAAAACACGACTTTCCCGCCCGGAGTGTGTTCCGAACGAAACGTGAATGGTCTAATTTTTGATTTCACACAGAACCAGACTTTCGGTGAGTTTTGTTTCAAAATTCGACACGGTGCCGAAAGATTGCAACTTTCGACGCGGGTGGCGTTTCGGTAAAAACACGACTTTCCCGCCCAGAGTGTGTTCCGAACGAAACGTGAATTTTCTAATTTTGGATTTCACACAGAACCAGACGTTTGGTGAGTTCGGTATCGAAATTCGGGACGGTGCCTGAAAGATCGCAACTTTCGACGCGGGTGGCGTTTCGATAAAAACACGACTTTCCCGCCCGGAGTGTGTTCCGAACGAAACGTGAATGGTCTAATTTTTGATTTCACACAGAACCAGACTTTCGGTGAGTTTTGTTTCAAAATTCGACACGGTGCCGAAAGATTGCAACTTTCGACGCGGGTGGCGTTTCGGTAAAAACACGACTTTCCCGCCCGGAGTGTGTTCCGGACGAAACGTCAATGGTCTATTTTTGGAATTCACACAGAACCAGACGTTTGGTGAGTTCGGTATCGAAATTCGGGACGGTGCCTGAAAGATCGCAACTTTCGACGCGGGTGGCGATTCGGTAAAAACACGACTTTCCCCCCCGAAATGTGTTCCGAACGAAACGTGAATGGTCTAATTTTTGATTTCACACAGAACCAGACTTTCGGTGAGTTTTGTTTCAAAATTCGACACGGTGCCGAAAGATTGCAACTTTCGACGCGGGTGGCGTTTCGGTAAAAACACGACTTTCCCGCCCGGAGTGTGTTCCGAACGAAACGTGAATGGTCTAATTTTTGATTTCACACATAACCAGACGTTCGGTGAGTTTTGTTTCGAAATTCGACACGGTGCCGAAAGATCGCAACTTTCGACGCGGGTGGCGTTTCGGTAAAAACACGACTTTCCCGCCCAGAGTGTGTTCCGAACGAAACGTGAATGGTCTAATTTTTTATTTCACACAGAACCAGACTTTCTGTGAGTTTTGTTTCAAAATTCGACACGGTGCCGAAAGATTGCAACTTTCGACGCGGGTGGCGTTTCGGTAAAAACACGACTTTCCCGCCTGGAGTGTGTTCCGAACGAAACATGAATGGCCTAATTTTTGATTTCACACAGAACCAGACGTTCGGTGAGTTTTGTTTTGAAATTCGACACGGTGCGGAAACATTGCAACTTTCGACGCGGGTGGCGATTCGGTAAAAACACGATTTTCCCGCCCAGAGTGTGTTCCGAACGAAACGTGAATTTTCTAATTTTGGATTTCACACAGAACCAGACGTTTGGTGAGTTCGGTATCGAAATTCGGGACGGTGCCTGAAAGATCGCAACTTTCGACGCGGGTGGCGATTCGGTAAAAACACGACTTTCCCGCCCGGAGTGTGTTCCGAACGAAACGTGAATGGTCTAATTTTTGATTTCACACATAACCAGACGTTCGGTGAGTTTTGTTTCGAAATTCGACACGGTGCCGAAAGATCGCAACTTTCGACGCAGGTGGCGTTTCGGTAAAAACACGACTTTCCCGCCCGGAGTGTGTTCCGAACGAAACGTGAATGGTCTAATTTTTGATTTCACACAGAACCAGACTTTCGGTGAGTTTTGTTTCAAAATTCGACATGGTGCCGAAAGATTGCAACTTTCGACGCGGGTGGCGTTTCGGTAAAAACACGAATTTCCCGCCTGGAGTGTGTTCCGAACGAAACATGAATGGTCTAATTTTTGATTTCACACAGAACCAGACGTTCGGTGAGTTTTGTTTTGAAATTCGACACGGTGCCGAAACATTGCAACTTTCGACGCGGGTGGCGATTCGGTAAAAACACGATTTTCCCGCCCAGAGTGTGTTCCGAACGAAACGTGAATTTTCTAATTTTGGATTTCACACAGAACCAGACGTTTGGTGAGTTCGGTATCGAAATTCGGGACGGTGCCTGAAAGATCGCAACTTTCGACGCGGGTGGCGTTTCGAAAAAAACACGACTTTCCCGCCCGGAGTGTGTTCCGAACGAAACGTGAATGGTCTAATTTTTGATTTCACACAGAACCAGACTTTCGGTGAGTTTTGTTTCAAAATTCGACACGGTGCCGAAAGATTGCAACTTTCGACGCAGGTGGCGTTTCGGTAAAAACACGACTTTCCCGCCCGGAGTGTGTTCCGGACGAAACGTCAATGGTCTATTTTTGGAATTCACACAGAACCAGACGTTTGGTGAGTTCGGTATCGAAATTCGGGACGGTGCCTGAAAGATCGCAACTTTCGACGCGGGTGGCGATTCGGTAAAAACACGACTTTCCCGCCCGAAATGTGTTCCGAACGAAACGTGAATGGTCTAATTTTTGATTTCACACAGAACCAGACTTTCGGTGAGTTTTGTTTCGAAATTCGACACGGTGCCGAAAGATCGCAACTTTCGACGCGGGTGGCGTTTCGGTAAAAACACGACTTTCCCGCCCGGAGTGTGTTCCGAACGAAACGTGAATGGTCTAATTTTTGATTTCACACAGAACCAGACTTTCGGTGAGTTTTGTTTCAAAATTCGACACGGTGCCGAAAGATTGCAACTTTCGACGCGGGTGGCGTTTCGGTAAAAACACGACTTTCCCGCCTGGAGTGTGTTCCGAACGAAACATGAATGGTCTAATTTTTGATTTCACACAGAACCAGACGTTCGGTGAGTTTTGTTTTGAAATTCGACACGGTGCCGAAACATTGCAACTTTCGACGCGGGTGGCGATTCGGTAAAAACACGATTTTCCCGCCCAGAGTGTGTTCCGAACGAAACGTGACTTTTCTAATTTTGGATTTCACACAGAACCAGACGTTCGGTGAGTTCGGTATCGAAATTTGGGACGGTGCCCGAAAGATCGCAACTTTCGACGCGGGTGGCGTTTCGGTAAAAACACGACTTTCCCGCCCGGAGTGTGTTCCGAACGAAACGTGAATGGTCTAATTTTTTATTTTACACATAACCAGACGTTCGGTGAGTTTTTTTTCGAAATTCGACACGGTGCCGAAAAATCGCAACTTTCGACGCGGTAGGCGTTTCGGTAAAAACACGACTTTCCCGCCCGGAGTGTCTTCCGGACGAAACGTGAATGGTCTAATTTTTGATTTCACATAGAACAAGACGTTCGGTAAGTTTTGTTTCGAAATTCAACACGGTGCCGAAAGATCGCAACTTTCGACACGGTAGGCGTTTCGGTAAAAACACGACTTTTCCGCCCGGAGTGTGTTCCGGACGAAACGTGAATGGTCTAATTTTTAATTTCACACAGAACCAGACGTTCGGTGAGTTCGGTATCGAAATTCGGGACAGTGCCCGAAAGATCGTAACTTTCGACACGGGTGGCGTTTCGGTAAAAACACGACTTTCCCGCCCGGAGTGTGTTCCGGACGAAACGTGAATGGTCTAATTTTGGATTTCACACAGAACCAGACGTTCGGTGAGTTCGGTATCGAAATTCGGGACGGTGGCCGAAAAATCGCAACTTTCGACGCGGGTGGCGTTTCGGTAAAAACATGACTTTCCCGCCCGGAGTGTGTTCCGGACGAAACGTGAATTTTCTAATTTTTGATTTCACACAGAACCAGACGTTCGGTGAGTTCGATATCGAAATTCGGGACGGTGCCCGAAAGATCGCAACTTTCGACGCGGGTGGCGATTCGGTAAAAACACGACTTTCCCGCCCGGAGTGTGTTCCGATCGAAACGTGAATGGTCTAATTTTTGATTTCACACAGAACCAGACGTTCGGTGAGTTTTGTTTCGAAATTCGACACGGTGCCGAAAGATCGCAACTTTCGACGAGGTAGGCGTTTCGGTAAAAACACGACTTTCCCGCCTGGAGTGTGTTCCGAACGAAACATGAATGGTCTAATTTTTGATTTCACACAGAACCAGACGTTCGGTGAGTTTTGTTTCGAAATTCGACACGGTGCCGAAAGATCGCAACTTTCGACGCGGGAGGCGTTTCGGTAAAAACACGACTTTCCCGCCCGGAGTGTGTTCCGGACGAAACGTGAATGGTCTATTTTTGGAATTCACACAGAACCAGACGTTTGGTGAGTTCGGTATCGAAATTCGGGACGGTGCCTGAAAGATCGCAACTTTCGACGCGGGTGGCGATTCGGTAAAAACACGACTTTCCCGCCCGGAGTGTGTTCCGAACGAAACGTGAATGGTCTAATTTTTGATTTCACACAGAACCAGACTTTCGGTGAGTTTTGTTTCAAAATTCGACACGGTGCCGAAAGATTGCAACTTTCGACGCGGGTGGCGTTTCGGTAAAAACACGACTTTCCCGCCCGGAGTGTGTTCCGAACGAAACGTGAATGGTCTAATTTTTGATTTCACACATAACCAGACGTTCGGTGAGTTTTGTTTCGAAATTCGACACGGTGCCGAAAGATCGCAACTTTCGACGCGGGTGGCGTTTCGGTAAAAACACGACTTTCCCGCCCAGAGTGTGTTCCGAACGAAACGTGAATGGTCTAATTTTTTATTTCACACAGAACCAGACTTTCTGTGAGTTTTGTTTCAAAATTCGACACGGTGCCGAAAGATTGCAACTTTCGACGCGGGTGGCGTTTCGGTAAAAACACGACTTTCCCGCCTGGAGTGTGTTCCGAACGAAACATGAATGGCCTAATTTTTGATTTCACACAGAACCAGACGTTCGGTGAGTTTTGTTTTGAAATTCGACACGGTGCGGAAACATTGCAACTTTCGACGCGGGTGGCGATTCGGTAAAAACACGATTTTCCCGCCCAGAGTGTGTTCCGAACGAAACGTGAATTTTCTAATTTTGGATTTCACACAGAACCAGACGTTTGGTGAGTTCGGTATCGAAATTCGGGACGGTGCCTGAAAGATCGCAACTTTCGACGCGGGTGGCGATTCGGTAAAAACACGACTTTCCCGCCCGGAGTGTGTTCCGAACGAAACGTGAATGGTCTAATTTTTGATTTCACACATAACCAGACGTTCGGTGAGTTTTGTTTCGAAATTCGACACGGTGCCGAAAGATCGCAACTTTCGACGCAGGTGGCGTTTCGGTAAAAACACGACTTTCCCGCCCGGAGTGTGTTCCGAACGAAACGTGAATGGTCTAATTTTTGATTTCACACAGAACCAGACTTTCGGTGAGTTTTGTTTCAAAATTCGACATGGTGCCGAAAGATTGCAACTTTCGACGCGGGTGGCGTTTCGGTAAAAACACGAATTTCCCGCCTGGAGTGTGTTCCGAACGAAACATGAATGGTCTAATTTTTGATTTCACACAGAACCAGACGTTCGGTGAGTTTTGTTTTGAAATTCGACACGGTGCCGAAACATTGCAACTTTCGACGCGGGTGGCGATTCGGTAAAAACACGATTTTCCCGCCCAGAGTGTGTTCCGAACGAAACGTGAATTTTCTAATTTTGGATTTCACACAGAACCAGACGTTTGGTGAGTTCGGTATCGAAATTCGGGACGGTGCCTGAAAGATCGCAACTTTCGACGCGGGTGGCGTTTCGAAAAAAACACGACTTTCCCGCCCGGAGTGTGTTCCGAACGAAACGTGAATGGTCTAATTTTTGATTTCACACAGAACCAGACTTTCGGTGAGTTTTGTTTCAAAATTCGACACGGTGCCGAAAGATTGCAACTTTCGACGCAGGTGGCGTTTCGGTAAAAACACGACTTTCCCGCCCGGAGTGTGTTCCGGACGAAACGTCAATGGTCTATTTTTGGAATTCACACAGAACCAGACGTTTGGTGAGTTCGGTATCGAAATTCGGGACGGTGCCTGAAAGATCGCAACTTTCGACGCGGGTGGCGATTCGGTAAAAACACGACTTTCCCGCCCGAAATGTGTTCCGAACGAAACGTGAATGGTCTAATTTTTGATTTCACACAGAACCAGACTTTCGGTGAGTTTTGTTTCGAAATTCGACACGGTGCCGAAAGATCGCAACTTTCGACGCGGGTGGCGTTTCGGTAAAAACACGACTTTCCCGCCCGGAGTGTGTTCCGAACGAAACGTGAATGGTCTAATTTTTGATTTCACACAGAACCAGACTTTCGGTGAGTTTTGTTTCAAAATTCGACACGGTGCCGAAAGATTGCAACTTTCGACGCGGGTGGCGTTTCGGTAAAAACACGACTTTCCCGCCTGGAGTGTGTTCCGAACGAAACATGAATGGTCTAATTTTTGATTTCACACAGAACCAGACGTTCGGTGAGTTTTGTTTTGAAATTCGACACGGTGCCGAAACATTGCAACTTTCGACGCGGGTGGCGATTCGGTAAAAACACGATTTTCCCGCCCAGAGTGTGTTCCGAACGAAACGTGACTTTTCTAATTTTGGATTTCACACAGAACCAGACGTTCGGTGAGTTCGGTATCGAAATTTGGGACGGTGCCCGAAAGATCGCAACTTTCGACGCGGGTGGCGTTTCGGTAAAAACACGACTTTCCCGCCCGGAGTGTGTTCCGAACGAAACGTGAATGGTCTAATTTTTTATTTTACACATAACCAGACGTTCGGTGAGTTTTTTTTCGAAATTCGACACGGTGCCGAAAAATCGCAACTTTCGACGCGGTAGGCGTTTCGGTAAAAACACGACTTTCCCGCCCGGAGTGTCTTCCGGACGAAACGTGAATGGTCTAATTTTTGATTTCACATAGAACAAGACGTTCGGTAAGTTTTGTTTCGAAATTCAACACGGTGCCGAAAGATCGCAACTTTCGACACGGTAGGCGTTTCGGTAAAAACACGACTTTTCCGCCCGGAGTGTGTTCCGGACGAAACGTGAATGGTCTAATTTTTAATTTCACACAGAACCAGACGTTCGGTGAGTTCGGTATCGAAATTCGGGACAGTGCCCGAAAGATCGTAACTTTCGACACGGGTGGCGTTTCGGTAAAAACACGACTTTCCCGCCCGGAGTGTGTTCCGGACGAAACGTGAATGGTCTAATTTTGGATTTCACACAGAACCAGACGTTCGGTGAGTTCGGTATCGAAATTCGGGACGGTGGCCGAAAAATCGCAACTTTCGACGCGGGTGGCGTTTCGGTAAAAACATGACTTTCCCGCCCGGAGTGTGTTCCGGACGAAACGTGAATTTTCTAATTTTTGATTTCACACAGAACCAGACGTTCGGTGAGTTCGGTATCGAAATTCGGGACGGTGCCCGAAAGATCGCAACTTTCGACGCGGGTGGCGATTCGGTAAAAACACGACTTTCCCGCCCGGAGTGTGTTCCGATCGAAACGTGAATGGTCTAATTTTTGATTTCACACAGAACCAGACGTTCGGTGAGTTTTGTTTCGAAATTCGACACGGTGCCGAAAGATCGCAACTTTCGACGAGGTAGGCGTTTCGGTAAAAACACGACTTTCCCGCCTGGAGTGTGTTCCGAACGAAACATGAATGGTCTAATTTTTGATTTCACACAGAACCAGACGTTCGGTGAGTTTTGTTTCGAAATTCGACACGGTGCCGAAAGATCGCAACTTTCGACGCGGGAGGCGTTTCGGTAAAAACACGACTTTCCCGCCCGGAGTGTGTTCCGGACGAAACGTGAATGGTCTATTTTTGGAATTCACACAGAACCAGACGTTTGGTGAGTTCGGTATCGAAATTCGGGACGGTGCCTGAAAGATCGCAACTTTCGACGCGGGTGGCGATTCGGTAAAAACACGACTTTCCCGCCCGGAGTGTGTTCCGAACGAAACGTGAATGGTCTAATTTTTGATTTCACACAGAACCAGACTTTCGGTGAGTTTTGTTTCAAAATTCGACACGGTGCCGAAAGATTGCAACTTTCGACGCGGGTGGCGTTTCGGTAAAAACACGACTTTCCCGCCCGGAGTGTGTTCCGAACGAAACGTGAATGGTCTAATTTTTGATTTCACACATAACCAGACGTTCGGTGAGTTTTGTTTCGAAATTCGACACGGTGCCGAAAGATCGCAACTTTCGACGCGGGTGGCGTTTCGGTAAAAACACGACTTTCCCGCCCGGAGTGTGTTCCGAACGAAACGTGAATGGTCTAATTTTTGATTTCACACAGAACCAGACTTTCGGTGAGTTTTGTTTCAAAATTCGACATGGTGCCGAAAGATTGCAACTTTCGACGCGGGTGGCGTTTCGGTAAAAACACGACTTTCCCGCCTGGAGTGTGTTCCGAACGAAACATGAATGGTCTAATTTTTGATTTCACACAGAACCAGACGTTCGGTGAGTTTTGTTTTGAAATTCGACACGGTGCCGAAACATTGCAACTTTCGACGCGGGTGGCGATTCGGTAAAAACACGATTTTCCCGCCCAGAGTGTGTTCCGAACGAAACGTGAATTTTCTAATTTTGGATTTCACACAGAACCAGACGTTTGGTGAGTTCGGTATCGAAATTCGGGACGGTGCCTGAAAGATCGCAACTTTCGACGCGGGTGGCGTTTCGATAAAAACACGACTTTCCCGCCCGGAGTGTGTTCCGAACGAAACGTGAATGGTCTAATTTTTGATTTCACACAGAACCAGACTTTCGGTGAGTTTTGTTTCAAAATTCGACACGGTGCCGAAAGATTGCAACTTTCGACGCGGGTGGCGTTTCGGTAAAAACACGACTTTCCCGCCCAGAGTGTGTTCCGAACGAAACGTGAATTTTCTAATTTTGGATTTCACACAGAACCAGACGTTTGGTGAGTTCGGTATCGAAATTCGGGACGGTGCCTGAAAGATCGCAACTTTCGACGCGGGTGGCGTTTCGATAAAAACACGACTTTCCCGCCCGGAGTGTGTTCCGAACGAAACGTGAATGGTCTAATTTTTGATTTCACACAGAACCAGACTTTCGGTGAGTTTTGTTTCAAAATTCGACACGGTGCCGAAAGATTGCAACTTTCGACGCGGGTGGCGTTTCGGTAAAAACACGACTTTCCCGCCCGGAGTGTGTTCCGGACGAAACAATGGTCTATTTTTGGAATTCACACAGAACCAGACGTTTGGTGAGTTCGGTATCGAAATTCGGGACGGTGCCTGAAAGATCGCAACTTTCGACGCGGGTGGCGATTCGGTAAAAACACGACTTTCCCCCCCGAAATGTGTTCCGAACGAAACGTGAATGGTCTAATTTTTGATTTCACACAGAACCAGACTTTCGGTGAGTTTTGTTTCAAAATTCGACACGGTGCCGAAAGATTGCAACTTTCGACGCGGGTGGCGTTTCGGTAAAAACACGACTTTCCCGCCCGGAGTGTGTTCCGAACGAAACGTGAATGGTCTAATTTTTGATTTCACACATAACCAGACGTTCGGTGAGTTTTGTTTCGAAATTCGACACGGTGCCGAAAGATCGCAACTTTCGACGCGGGTGGCGTTTCGGTAAAAACACGACTTTCCCGCCCAGAGTGTGTTCCGAACGAAACGTGAATGGTCTAATTTTTTATTTCACACAGAACCAGACTTTCTGTGAGTTTTGTTTCAAAATTCGACACGGTGCCGAAAGATTGCAACTTTCGACGCGGGTGGCGTTTCGGTAAAAACACGACTTTCCCGCCTGGAGTGTGTTCCGAACGAAACATGAATGGCCTAATTTTTGATTTCACACAGAACCAGACGTTCGGTGAGTTTTGTTTTGAAATTCGACACGGTGCGGAAACATTGCAACTTTCGACGCGGGTGGCGATTCGGTAAAAACACGATTTTCCCGCCCAGAGTGTGTTCCGAACGAAACGTGAATTTTCTAATTTTGGATTTCACACAGAACCAGACGTTTGGTGAGTTCGGTATCGAAATTCGGGACGGTGCCTGAAAGATCGCAACTTTCGACGCGGGTGGCGATTCGGTAAAAACACGACTTTCCCGCCCGGAGTGTGTTCCGAACGAAACGTGAATGGTCTAATTTTTGATTTCACACATAACCAGACGTTCGGTGAGTTTTGTTTCGAAATTCGACACGGTGCCGAAAGATCGCAACTTTCGACGCAGGTGGCGTTTCGGTAAAAACACGACTTTCCCGCCCGGAGTGTGTTCCGAACGAAACGTGAATGGTCTAATTTTTGATTTCACACAGAACCAGACTTTCGGTGAGTTTTGTTTCAAAATTCGACATGGTGCCGAAAGATTGCAACTTTCGACGCGGGTGGCGTTTCGGTAAAAACACGACTTTCCCGCCTGGAGTGTGTTCCGAACGAAACATGAATGGTCTAATTTTTGATTTCACACAGAACCAGACGTTCGGTGAGTTTTGTTTTGAAATTCGACACGGTGCCGAAACATTGCAACTTTCGACGCGGGTGGCGATTCGGTAAAAACACGATTTTCCCGCCCAGAGTGTGTTCCGAACGAAACGTGAATTTTCTAATTTTGGATTTCACACAGAACCAGACGTTTGGTGAGTTCGGTATCGAAATTCGGGACGGTGCCTGAAAGATCGCAACTTTCGACGCGGGTGGCGTTTCGAAAAAAACACGACTTTCCCGCCCGGAGTGTGTTCCGAACGAAACGTGAATGGTCTAATTTTTGATTTCACACAGAACCAGACTTTCGGTGAGTTTTGTTTCAAAATTCGACACGGTGCCGAAAGATTGCAACTTTCGACGCAGGTGGCGTTTCGGTAAAAACACGACTTTCCCGCCCGGAGTGTGTTCCGGACGAAACGTCAATGGTCTATTTTTGGAATTCACACAGAACCAGACGTTTGGTGAGTTCGGTATCGAAATTCGGGACGGTGCCTGAAAGATCGCAACTTTCGACGCGGGTGGCGATTCGGTAAAAACACGACTTTCCCGCCCGAAATGTGTTCCGAACGAAACGTGAATGGTCTAATTTTTGATTTCACACAGAACCAGACTTTCGGTGAGTGTTGTTTCGAAATTCGACACGGTGCCGAAAGATCGCAACTTTCGACGCGGGTGGCGTTTCGGTAAAAACACGACTTTCCCGCCCGGAGTGTGTTCCGAACGAAACGTGAATGGTCTAATTTTTGATTTCACACAGAACCAGACTTTCGGTGAGTTTTGTTTCAAAATTCGACACGGTGCCGAAAGATTGCAACTTTCGACGCGGGTGGCGTTTCGGTAAAAACACGACTTTCCCGCCTGGAGTGTGTTCCGAACGAAACATGAATGGTCTAATTTTTGATTTCACACAGAACCAGACGTTCGGTGAGTTTTGTTTTGAAATTCGACACGGTGCCGAAACATTGCAACTTTCGACGCGGGTGGCGATTCGGTAAAAACACGATTTTCCCGCCCAGAGTGTGTTCCGAACGAAACGTGACTTTTCTAATTTTGGATTTCACACAGAACCAGACGTTCGGTGAGTTCGGTATCGAAATTTGGGACGGTGCCCGAAAGATCGCAACTTTCGACGCGGGTGGCGTTTCGGTAAAAACACGACTTTCCCGCCCGGAGTGTGTTCCGAACGAAACGTGAATGGTCTAATTTTTTATTTTACACATAACCAGACGTTCGGTGAGTTTTTTTTCGAAATTCGACACGGTGCCGAAAAATCGCAACTTTCGACGCGGTAGGCGTTTCGGTAAAAACACGACTTTCCCGCCCGGAGTGTCTTCCGGACGAAACGTGAATGGTCTAATTTTTGATTTCACATAGAACAAGACGTTCGGTAAGTTTTGTTTCGAAATTCAACACGGTGCCGAAAGATCGCAACTTTCGACACGGTAGGCGTTTCGGTAAAAACACGACTTTTCCGCCCGGAGTGTGTTCCGGACGAAACGTGAATGGTCTAATTTTTAATTTCACACAGAACCAGACGTTCGGTGAGTTCGGTATCGAAATTCGGGACAGTGCCCGAAAGATCGTAACTTTCGACACGGGTGGCGTTTCGGTAAAAACACGACTTTCCCGCCCGGAGTGTGTTCCGGACGAAACGTGAATGGTCTAATTTTGGATTTCACACAGAACCAGACGTTCGGTGAGTTCGGTATCGAAATTCGGGACGGTGGCCGAAAAATCGCAACTTTCGACGCGGGTGGCGTTTCGGTAAAAACATGACTTTCCCGCCCGGAGTGTGTTCCGGACGAAATGTGAATTTTCTAATTTTTGATTTCACACAGAACCAGACGTTCGGTGAGTTCGGTATCGAAATTCGGGACGGTGCCCGAAAGATCGCAACTTTCGACGCGGGTGGCGATTCGGTAAAAACACGACTTTCCCGCCCGGAGTGTGTTCCGATCGAAACGTGAATGGTCTAATTTTTGATTTCACACAGAACCAGACGTTCGGTGAGTTTTGTTTCGAAATTCGACACGGTGCCGAAAGATCGCAACTTTCGACGAGGTAGGCGTTTCGGTAAAAACACGACTTTCCCGCCTGGAGTGTGTTCCGAACGAAACATGAATGGTCTAATTTTTGATTTCACACAGAACCAGACGTTCGGTGAGTTTTGTTTCGAAATTCGACACGGTGCCGAAAGATCGCAACTTTCGACGCGGGAGGCGTTTCGGTAAAAACACGACTTTCCCGCCCGGAGTGTGTTCCGGACGAAACGTGAATGGTCTATTTTTGGAATTCACACAGAACCAGACGTTTGGTGAGTTCGGTATCGAAATTCGGGACGGTGCCTGAAAGATCGCAACTTTCGACGCGGGTGGCGATTCGGTAAAAACACGACTTTCCCGCCCGGAGTGTGTTCCGAACGAAACGTGAATGGTCTAATTTTTGATTTCACACAGAACCAGACTTTCGGTGAGTTTTGTTTCAAAATTCGACACGGTGCCGAAAGATTGCAACTTTCGACGCGGGTGGCGTTTCGGTAAAAACACGACTTTCCCGCCCGGAGTGTGTTCCGAACGAAACGTGAATGGTCTAATTTTTGATTTCACACATAACCAGACGTTCGGTGAGTTTTGTTTCGAAATTCGACACGGTGCCGAAAGATCGCAACTTTCGACGCGGGTGGCGTTTCGGTAAAAACACGACTTTCCCGCCCGGAGTGTGTTCCGAACGAAACGTGAATGGTCTAATTTTTGATTTCACACAGAACCAGACTTTCGGTGAGTTTTGTTTCAAAATTCGACATGGTGCCGAAAGATTGCAACTTTCGACGCGGGTGGCGTTTCGGTAAAAACACGACTTTCCCGCCTGGAGTGTGTTCCGAACGAAACATGAATGGTCTAATTTTTGATTTCACACAGAACCAGACGTTCGGTGAGTTTTGTTTTGAAATTCGACACGGTGCCGAAACATTGCAACTTTCGACGCGGGTGGCGATTCGGTAAAAACACGATTTTCCCGCCCAGAGTGTGTTCCGAACGAAACGTGAATTTTCTAATTTTGGATTTCACACAGAACCAGACGTTTGGTCAGTTCGGTATCGAAATTCGGGACGGTGCCTGAAAGATCGCAACTTTCGACGCGGGTGGCGTTTCGATAAAAACACGACTTTCCCGCCCGGAGTGTGTTCCGAACGAAACGTGAATGGTCTAATTTTTGATTTCACACAGAACCAGACTTTCGGTGAGTTTTGTTTCAAAATTCGACACGGTGCCGAAAGATTGCAACTTTCGACGCGGGTGGCGTTTCGGTAAAAACACGACTTTCCCGCCCAGAGTGTGTTCCGAACGAAACGTGAATTTTCTAATTTTGGATTTCACACAGAACCAGACGTTTGGTGAGTTCGGTATCGAAATTCGGGACGGTGCCTGAAAGATCGCAACTTTCGACGCGGGTGGCGTTTCGATAAAAACACGACTTTCCCGCCCGGAGTGTGTTCCGAACGAAACGTGAATGGTCTAATTTTTGATTTCACACAGAACCAGACTTTCGGTGAGTTTTGTTTCAAAATTCGACACGGTGCCGAAAGATTGCAACTTTCGACGCGGGTGGCGTTTCGGTAAAAACACGACTTTCCCGCCCGGAGTGTGTTCCGGACGAAACAATGGTCTATTTTTGGAATTCACACAGAACCAGACGTTTGGTGAGTTCGGTATCGAAATTCGGGACGGTGCCTGAAAGATCGCAACTTTCGACGCGGGTGGCGATTCGGTAAAAACACGACTTTCCCCCCCGAAATGTGTTCCGAACGAAACGTGAATGGTCTAATTTTTGATTTCACACAGAACCAGACTTTCGGTGAGTTTTGTTTCAAAATTCGACACGGTGCCGAAAGATTGCAACTTTCGACGCGGGTGGCGTTTCGGTAAAAACACGACTTTCCCGCCCGGAGTGTGTTCCGAACGAAACGTGAATGGTCTAATTTTTGATTTCACACATAACCAGACGTTCGGTGAGTTTTGTTTCGAAATTCGACACGGTGCCGAAAGATCGCAACTTTCGACGCGGGTGGCGTTTCGGTAAAAACACGACTTTCCCGCCCAGAGTGTGTTCCGAACGAAACGTGAATGGTCTAATTTTTTATTTCACACAGAACCAGACTTTCTGTGAGTTTTGTTTCAAAATTCGACACGGTGCCGAAAGATTGCAACTTTCGACGCGGGTGGCGTTTCGGTAAAAACACGACTTTCCCGCCTGGAGTGTGTTCCGAACGAAACATGAATGGCCTAATTTTTGATTTCACACAGAACCAGACGTTCGGTGAGTTTTGTTTTGAAATTCGACACGGTGCGGAAACATTGCAACTTTCGACGCGGGTGGCGATTCGGTAAAAACACGATTTTCCCGCCCAGAGTGTGTTCCGAACGAAACGTGAATTTTCTAATTTTGGATTTCACACAGAACCAGACGTTTGGTGAGTTCGGTATCGAAATTCGGGACGGTGCCTGAAAGATCGCAACTTTCGACGCGGGTGGCGATTCGGTAAAAACACGACTTTCCCGCCCGGAGTGTGTTCCGAACGAAACGTGAATGGTCTAATTTTTGATTTCACACATAACCAGACGTTCGGTGAGTTTTGTTTCGAAATTCGACACGGTGCCGAAAGATCGCAACTTTCGACGCAGGTGGCGTTTCGGTAAAAACACGACTTTCCCGCCCGGAGTGTGTTCCGAACGAAACGTGAATGGTCTAATTTTTGATTTCACACAGAACCAGACTTTCGGTGAGTTTTGTTTCAAAATTCGACATGGTGCCGAAAGATTGCAACTTTCGACGCGGGTGGCGTTTCGGTAAAAACACGACTTTCCCGCCTGGAGTGTGTTCCGAACGAAACATGAATGGTCTAATTTTTGATTTCACACAGAACCAGACGTTCGGTGAGTTTTGTTTTGAAATTCGACACGGTGCCGAAACATTGCAACTTTCGACGCGGGTGGCGATTCGGTAAAAACACGATTTTCCCGCCCAGAGTGTGTTCCGAACGAAACGTGAATTTTCTAATTTTGGATTTCACACAGAACCAGACGTTTGGTGAGTTCGGTATCGAAATTCGGGACGGTGCCTGAAAGATCGCAACTTTCGACGCGGGTGGCGTTTCGAAAAAAACACGACTTTCCCGCCCGGAGTGTGTTCCGAACGAAACGTGAATGGTCTAATTTTTGATTTCACACAGAACCAGACTTTCGGTGAGTTTTGTTTCAAAATTCGACACGGTGCCGAAAGATTGCAACTTTCGACGCGGGTGGCGTTTCGGTAAAAACACGACTTTCCCGCCCGGAGTGTGTTCCGGACGAAACGTCAATGGTCTATTTTTGGAATTCACACAGAACCAGACGTTTGGTGAGTTCGGTATCGAAATTCGGGACGGTGCCTGAAAGATCGCAACTTTCGACGCGGGTGGCGATTCGGTAAAAACACGACTTTCCCGCCCGAAATGTGTTCCGAACGAAACGTGAATGGTCTAATTTTTGATTTCACACAGAACCAGACTTTCGGTGAGTTTTGTTTCAAAATTCGACACGGTGCCGAAAGATTGCAACTTTCGACGCGGGTGGCGTTTCGGTAAAAACACGACTTTCCCGCCCGGAGTGTGTTCCGAACGAAACGTGAATGGTCTAATTTTTGATTTCACACATAACCAGACGTTCGGTGAGTTTTGTTTCGAAATTCGACACGGTGCCGAAAGATCGCAACTTTCGACGCGGGTGGCGTTTCGGTAAAAACACGACTTTCCCGCCCGGAGTGTGTTCCGAACGAAACGTGAATGGTCTAATTTTTGATTTCACACAGAACCAGACTTTCGGTGAGTTTTGTTTCAAAATTCGACATGGTGCCGAAAGATTGCAACTTTCGACGCGGGTGGCGTTTCGGTAAAAACACGACTTTCCCGCCTGGAGTGTGTTCCGAACGAAACATGAATGGTCTAATTTTTGATTTCACACAGAACCAGACGTTCGGTGAGTTTTGTTTTGAAATTCGACACGGTGCCGAAACATTGCAACTTTCGACGCGGGTGGCGTTTCGGTAAAAACACGACTTTCCCGCCCGGAGTGTGTTCCGAACGAAACGTGAATGGTCTAATTTTTGATTTCACACATAACCAGACGTTCGGTGAGTTTTGTTTCGAAATTCGACACGGTGCCGAAAGATCGCAACTTTCGACGCGGGTGGCGTTTCGGTAAAAACACGACTTTCCCGCCCAGAGTGTGTTCCGAACGAAACGTGAATGGTCTAATTTTTTATTTCACACAGAACCAGACTTTCTGTGAGTTTTGTTTCAAAATTCGACACGGTGCCGAAAGATTGCAACTTTCGACGCGGGTGGCGTTTCGGTAAAAACACGACTTTCCCGCCTGGAGTGTGTTCCGAACGAAACATGAATGGCCTAATTTTTGATTTCACACAGAACCAGACGTTCGGTGAGTTTTGTTTTGAAATTCGACACGGTGCTGAAACATTGCAACTTTCGACGCGGGTGGCGATTCGGTAAAAACACGATTTTCCCGCCCAGAGTGTGTTCCGAACGAAACGTGAATTTTCTAATTTTGGATTTCACACAGAACCAGACGTTTGGTGAGTTCGGTATCGAAATTCGGGACGGTGCCTGAAAGATCGCAACTTTCGACGCGGGTGGCGATTCGGTAAAAACACGACTTTCCCGCCCGGAGTGTGTTCCGAACGAAACGTGAATGGTCTAATTTTTTATTTCACACATAACCAGACGTTCGGTGAGTTTTGTTTCGAAATTCGACACGGTGCCGAAAGATCGCAACTTTCGACGCGGGTGGCGTTTCGGTAAAAACACGACTTTCCCGCCCGGAGTGTGTTCCGAACGAAACGTGAATGGTCTAATTTTTGATTTCACACAGAACCAGACTTTCGGTGAGTTTTGTTTCAAAATTCGACATGGTGCCGAAAGATTGCAACTTTCGACGCGGGTGGCGTTTCGGTAAAAACACGACTTTCCCGCCTGGAGTGTGTTCCGAACGAAACGTGAATGGTCTAATTTTTGATTTCACACAGAACCAGACTTTCGGTGAGTTTTGTTTCAAAATTCGACACGGTGCCGAAAGATTGCAACTTTCGACGCGGGTGGCGTTTCGGTAAAAACACGACTTTCCCGCCCGGAGTGTGTTCCGGACGAAACGTCAATGGTCTATTTTTGGAATTCACACAGAACCAGACGTTTGGTGAGTTCGGTATCGAAATTCGGGACGGTGCTTGAAAGATCGCAACTTTCGACGCGGGTGGCGATTCGGTAAAAACACGACTTTCCCGCCCGAAATGTGTTCCGAACGAAACGTGAATGGTCTAATTTTTGATTTCACACAGAACCAGACTTTCGGTGAGTTTTGTTTCAAAATTCGACACGGTGCCGAAAGATTGCAACTTTCGACGCGGGTGGCGTTTCGGTAAAAACACGACTTTCCCGCCCGGAGTGTGCTCCGAACGAAACGTGAATGATCTAATTTTTGATTTCACACAGAACCAGACTTTCTGTGAGTTTTGTTTCAAAATTCGACACGGTGCCGAAAGATTGCAACTTTCGACGCGGGTGGCGTTTCGGTAAAAACACGACTTTCCCGCCTGGAGTGTGTTCCGAACGAAACATGAATGGCCTAATTTTTGATTTCACACAGAACCAGACGTTCGGTGAGTTTTGTTTTGAAATTCGACACGGTGCCGAAACATTGCAACTTTCGACGCGGGTGGCGATTCGGTAAAAACACGATTTTCCCGCCCAGAGTGTGTTCCGAACGAAACGTGAATTTTCTAATTTTGGATTTCACACAGAACCAGACGTTTGGTGAGTTCGGTATCGAAATTCGGGACGGTGCCTGAAAGATCGCAACTTTCGACGCGGGTGGCGATTCGGTAAAAACACGACTTTCCCGCCCGGAGTGTGTTCCGAACGAAACGTGAATGGTCTAATTTTTGATTTCACACATAACCAGACGTTCGGTGAGTTTTGTTTCGAAATTCGACACGGTGCCGAAAGATCGCAACTTTCGACGCGGGTGGCGTTTCGGTAAAAACACGACTTTCCCGCCCGGAGTGTGTTCCGAACGAAACGTGAATGGTCTAATTTTTTATTTCACACAGAACCAGACTTTCGGTGAGTTTTGTTTCAAAATTCGACATGGTGCCGAAAGATTGCAACTTTCGACGCGGGTGGCGTTTCGGTAAAAACATGACTTTCCCGCCTGGAGTTTGTTCCGAACGAAACATGAATGGTCTAATTTTTGATTTCACACAGAACCAGACGTTCGGTGAGTTTTGTTTTGAAATTCGACACGGTGCCGAAACATTGCAACTTTCGACGCGGGTGGCGATTCGGTAAAAACACGATTTTCCCGCCCAGAGTGTGTTCCGAACGAAACGTGAATTTTCTAATTTTGGATTTCACACAGAACCAGACGTTTGGTGAGTTCGGTATCGAAATTCGGGACGGTTCCTGAAAGATCGCAACTTTCGACGCGGGTGGCGTTTCGGTAAAAACACGACTTTCCCGCCCGGAGTGTGTTCCGAACGAAACGTGAATGGTCTAATTTTTGATTTCACACATAACCAGACGTTCGGTGAGTTTTGTTTCGAAATTCGACACGGTGCCGAAAGATCGCAACTTTCGACGCGGGAGGCGTTTCGGTAAAAACACGACTTTCCCGCCCGGAGTGTGTTCCGGACGAAACGTCAATGGTCTATTTTTGGAATTCACACAGAACCAGACGTTTGGTGAGTTCGGTATCGAAATTCGGGACGGTGCCTGAAAGATCGCAACTTTCGACGCGGGTGGCGATTCGGTAAAAACACGACTTTCCCGCCCGAAATGTGTTCCGAACGAAACGTGAATGGTCTAATTTTTGATTTCACACAGAACCAGACTTTCGGTGAGTTTTGTTTCAAAATTCGACACGGTGCCGAAAGATTGCAACTTTCGACGCGGGTGGCGTTTCGGTAAAAACACGACTTTCCCGCCCGGAGTGTGTTCCGAACGAAACGTGAATGGTCTAATTTTTGATTTCACACATAACCAGACGTTCGGTGAGTTTTGTTTCGAAATTCGACACGGTGCCGAAAGATCGCAACTTTCGACGCGGGAGGCGTTTCGGTAAAAACACGACTTTCCCGCCCGGAGTGTGTTCCAGACGAAACGTGAATGGTCTATTTTTGGAATTCACACAGAACCTGACGTTTGGTGAGTTCGGTATCGAAATTCGGGACGGTGCCTGAAAGATCGCAACTTTCGACGCGGGTGGCGATTCGGTAAAAACACGACTTTCCCGCCCGGAGTGTGTTCCGAACGAAACGTGAATGGTCTAATTTTTTATTTCACACAGAACCAGACTTTGGTGAGTTTTGTTTCAAAATTCGACACGGTGCCGAAAGATTGCAACTTTCGACGCGGGTGGCGTTTCGGTAAAAACACGACTTTCCCGCCCGGAGTGTGTTCCGGACGAAACGTCAATGGTCTATTTTTGGAATTCACACAGAACCAGACGTTTGGTGAGTTCGGTATCGAAATTCGGGACGGTGCCTGAAAGATCGCAACTTTCGACGCGGGTGGCGATTCGGTAAAAACACGACTTTCCCGCCCGAAATGTGTTCCGAACGAAACGTGAATGGTCTAATTTTTGATTTCACACAGAACCAGACTTTCGGTGAGTTTTGTTTCAAAATTCGACACGGTGCCGAAAGATTGCAACTTTCGACGCGGGTGGCGTTTCGGTAAAAACACGACTTTCCCGCCCGGAGTGTGTTCCGGACGAAACGTCAATGGTCTATTTTTGGAATTCACACAGAACCAGACGTTTGGTGAGTTCGGTATCGAAATTCGGGACGGTGCCTGAAAGATCGCAACTTTCGACGCGGGTGGCGATTCGGTAAAAACACGACTTTCCCGCCCGAAATGTGTTCCGAACGAAACGTGAATGGTCTAATTTTTGATTTCACACAGAACCAGACTTTCGGTGAGTTTTGTTTCAAAATTCGACACGGTGCCGAAAGATTGCAACTTTCGACGCGGGTGGCGTTTCGGTAAAAACACGACTTTCCCGCCCGGAGTGTGTTCCGGACGAAACGTCAATGGTCTATTTTTGGAATTCACACAGAACCAGACGTTTGGTGAGTTCGGTATCGAAATTCGGGACGGTGCCTGAAAGATCGCAACTTTCGACGCGGGTGGCGATTCGGTAAAAACACGACTTTCCCGCCCGAAATGTGTTCCGAACGAAACGTGAATGGTCTAATTTTTGATTTCACACAGAACCAGACTTTCGGTGAGTTTTGTTTCAAAATTCGACACGGTGCCGAAAGATTGCAACTTTCGACGCGGGTGGCGTTTCGGTAAAAACACGACTTTCCCGCCCGGAGTGTGTTCCGGACGAAACGTCAATGGTCTATTTTTGGAATTCACACAGAACCAGACGTTTGGTGAGTTCGGTATCGAAATTCGGGACGGTGCCTGAAAGATCGCAACTTTCGACGCGGGTGGCGATTCGGTAAAAACACGACTTTCCCGCCCGAAATGTGTTCCGAACGAAACGTGAATGGTCTAATTTTTTATTTCACACAGAACCAGACTTTCGGTGAGTTTTGTTTCAAAATTCGACACGGTGCCGAAAGATTGCAACTTTCGACGCGGGTGGCGTTTCGGTAAAAACATGACTTTCCCGCCCGGAGTGTGTTCCGGACGAAACGTCAATGGTCTATTTTTGGAATTCACACAGAACCAGACGTTTGGTGAGTTCGGTATCGAAATTCGGGACGGTGCCTGAAAGATCGCAACTTTCGACGCGGGTGGCGATTCGGTAAAAACACGACTTTCCCCCCCGAAATGTGTTCCGAACGAAACGTGAATGGTCTAATTTTTGATTTCACACAGAACCAGACTTTCGGTGAGTTTTGTTTCAAAATTCGACACGGTGCCGAAAGATTGCAACTTTCGACGCGGGTGGCGTTTCGGTAAAAACACGACTTTCCCGACCGGAGTGTGTTCCGAACGAAACGTGAATGGTCTAATTTTTGATTTCACACATAACCAGACGTTCGGTGAGTTTTGTTTCGAAATTCGACACGGTGCCGAAAGATCGCAACTTTCGACGCGGGTGGCGTTTCGGTAAAAACACGACTTTCCCGCCCAGAGTGTGTTCCGAACGAAACGTGAATGGTCTAATTTTTTATTTCACACAGAACCAGACTTTCTGTGAGTTTTGTTTCAAAATTCGACACGGTGCCGAAAGATTGCAACTTTCGACGCGGGTGGCGTTTCGGTAAAAACACGACTTTCCCGCCTGGAGTGTGTTCCGAACGAAACATGAATGGCCTAATTTTTGATTTCACACAGAACCAGACGTTCGGTGAGTTTTGTTTTGAAATTCGACACGGTGCCGAAACATTGCAACTTTCGACGCGGGTGGCGATTCGGTAAAAACACGATTTTCCCGCCCAGAGTGTGTTCCGAACGAAACGTGAATTTTCTAATTTTGGATTTCACACAGAACCAAACGTTTGGTGAGTTCGGTATCGAAATTCGGGACGGTGCCTGAAAGATCGCAACTTTCGACGCGGGTGGCGATTCGGTAAAAACACGACTTTCCCGCCCGGAGTGTGTTCCGAACGAAACGTGAATGGTCTAATTTTTGATTTCACACATAACCAGACGTTCGGTGAGTTTTGTTTCGAAATTCGACACGGTGCCGAAAGATCGCAACTTTCGACGCGGGTGGCGTTTCGGTAAAAACACGACTTTCCCGCCCGGAGTGTGTTCCGAACGAAACGTGAATGGTCTAATTTTTGATTTCACACAGAACCAGACTTTCGGTGAGTTTTGTTTCAAAATTCGACATGGTGCCGAAAGATTGCAACTTTCGACGCGGGTGGCGTTTCGGTAAAAACACGACTTTCCCGCCTGGAGTTTGTTCCGAACGAAACATGAATGGTCTAATTTTTGATTTCACACAGAACCAGACGTTCGGTGAGTTTTGTTTTGAAATTCGACACGGTGCCGAAACATTGCAACTTTCGACGCGGGTGGCGATTCGGTAAAAACACGATTTTCCCGCCCAGAGTGTGTTCCGAACGAAACGTGAATTTTCTAATTTTGGATTTCACACAGAACCAGACGTTTGGTGAGTTCGGTATCGAAATTCGGGACGGTTCCTGAAAGATCGCAACTTTCGACGCGGGTGGCGTTTCGGTAAAAACACGACTTTCCCGCCCGGAGTGTGTTCCGAACGAAACGTGAATGGTCTAATTTTTTATTTCACACAGAACCAGACTTTCGGTGAGTTTTGTTTCAAAATTCGACACGGTGCCGAAAGATTGCAACTTTCGACGCGGGTGGCGTTTCGGTAAAAACACGACTTTCCCGCCCGGAGTGTGTTCCGGACGAAACGTCAATGGTCTATTTTTGGAATTCACACAGAACCAGACGTTTGGTGAGTTCGGTATCGAAATTCGGGACGGTGCCTGAAAGATCGCAACTTTCGACGCGGGTGGCGATTCGGTAAAAACACGACTTTCCCGCCCGAAATGTGTTCCGAACGAAACGTGAATGGTCTAATTTTTGATTTCACACAGAACCAAACTTTCGGTGAGTTTTGTTTCAAAATTCGACACGGTGCCGAAAGATTGCAACTTTCGACGCGGGTGGCGTTTCGGTAAAAACACGACTTTCCCGCCCGGAGTGTGTTCCGAACGAAACGTGAATGGTCTAATTTTTGATTTCACACATAACCAGACGTTCGGTGAGTTTTGTTTCGAAATTCGACACGGTGCCGAAAGATCGCAACTTTCGACGCGGGAGGCGTTTCGGTAAAAACACGACTTTCCCGCCCGGAGTGTGTTCCAGACGAAACGTGAATGGTCTATTTTTGGAATTCACACAGAACCAGACGTTTGGTGAGTTCGGTATCGAAATTCGGGACGGTGCCTGAAAGATCGCAACTTTCGACGCGGGTGGCGATTCGGTAAAAACACGACTTTCCCGCCCGGAGTGTGTTCCGAACGAAACGTGAATGGTCTAATTTTTGATTTCACACAGAACCAGGCTTTCGGTGAGTTTTGTTTCAAAATTCGACACGGTGCCGAAAGATTGCAACTTTCGACGCGGGTGGCGTTTCGGTAAAAACACGACTTTCCCGCCCGGAGTGTGTTCCGGACGAAACGTCAATGGTCTATTTTTGGAATTCACACAGAACCAGACGTTTGGTGAGTTCGGTATCGAAATTCGGGACGGTGCCTGAAAGATCGCAACTTTCGACGCGGGTGGCGATTCGGTAAAAACACGACTTTCCCGCCCGAAATGTGTTCCGAACGAAACGTGAATGGTCTAATTTTTGATTTCACACAGAACCAGACTTTCGGTGAGTTTTGTTTCAAAATTCGACACGGTGCCGAAAGATTGCAACTTTCGACGCGGGTGGCGTTTCGGTAAAAACACGACTTTCCCGCCCGGAGTGTGTTCCGAACGAAACGTGAATGGTCTAATTTTTGATTTCACACATAACCAGACGTTCGGTGAGTTCGGTATCGAAATTCGACACGGTGCCGAAAGATCGCAACTTTCGACGCGGGAGGCGTTTCGGTAAAAACACGACTTTCCCGCCCGGAGTGTGTTCCGGACGAAACGTGAATGGTCTATTTTTGGAATTCACACAAAACCAGACGTTTGGTGAGTTCGGTATCGAAATTCGGGACGGTGCCTGAAAGAGCGCAACTTTCGACGCGGGTGGCGATTCGGTAAAAACACGACTTTCCCGCCCGGAGTGTGTTCCGAACGAAACGTGAATGGTCTAATTTTTGATTTCACACAGAACCAGACTTTCGGTGAGTTTTGTTTCAAAATTCGACACGGTGCCGAAAGATTGCAACTTTCGACGCGGGTGGCGTTTCGGTAAAAACACGACTTTCCCGCCCGGAGTGTGTTCCGAACGAAACGTGAATGGTCTAATTTTTGATTTCACACATAACCAGACGTTCGGTGAGTTTTGTTTCGAAATTCGACACGGTGCCGAAAGATCGCAACTTTCGACGCGGGAGGCGTTTCGGTAAAAACACGACTTTCCCGCCCGGAGTGTGTTCCAGACGAAACGTGAATGGTCTATTTTTGGAATTCACACAGAACCAGACGTTTGGTGAGTTCGGTATCGAAATTCGGGACGGTGCCTGAAAGATCGCAACTTTCGACGCGGGTGGCGATTCGGTAAAAACACGACTTTCCCGCCCGGAGTGTGTTCCGAACGAAACGTGAATGGTCTAATTTTTGATTTCACACAGAACCAGACTTTCGGTGAGTTTTGTTTCAAAATTCGACACGGTGCCGAAAGATTGCAACTTTCGACGCGGGTGGCGTTTCGGTAAAAACACGACTTTCCCGCCCGGAGTGTGTTCCGGACGAAACGTCAATGGTCTATTTTTGGAATTCACACAGAACCAGACGTTTGGTGAGTTCGGTATCGAAATTCGGGACGGTGCCTGAAAGATCGCAACTTTCGACGCGGGTGGCGATTCGGTAAAAACACGACTTTCCCGCCCGAAATGTGTTCCGAACGAAACGTGAATGGTCTAATTTTTGATTTCACACAGAACCAGACTTTCGGTGAGTTTTGTTTCAAAATTCGACACGGTGCCGAAAGATTGCAACTTTCGACGCGGGTGGCGTTTCGGTAAAAACACGACTTTCCCGCCCGGAGTGTGTTCCGAACGAAACGTGAATGGTCTAATTTTTGATTTCACACATAACCAGACGTTCGGTGAGTTCGGTATCGAAATTCGACACGCTGCCGAAAGATCGCAACTTTCGACGCGGGAGGCGTTTCGGTAAAAACACGACTTTCCCGCCCGGAGTGTGTTCCGGACGAAACGTGAATGGTCTATTTTTGGAATTCACACAAAACCAGACGTTTGGTGAGTTCGGTATCGAAATTCGGGACGGTGCCTGAAAGAGCGCAACTTTCGACGCGGGTGGCGATTCGGTAAAAACACGACTTTCCCGCCCGGAGTGTGTTCCGAACGAAACGTGAATGGTCTAATTTTTGATTTCACACAGAACCAGACTTTCGGTGAGTTTTGTTTCAAAATTCGACACGGTGCCGAAAGATTGCAACTTTCGACGCGGGTGGCGTTTCGGTAAAAACACGACTTTCCCGCCCGGAGTGTGTTCCGGACGAAACGTCAATGGTCTATTTTTGGAATTCACACAGAACCAGACGTTTGGTGAGTTCGGTATCGAAATTCGGGACGGTGCCTGAAAGATCGCAACTTTCGACGCGGGTGGCGATTCGGTAAAAACACGACTTTCCCGCCCGAAATGTGTTCCGAACGAAACGTGAATGGTCTAATTTTTGATTTCACACAGAACCAGACTTTCGGTGAGTTTTGTTTCAAAATTCGACACGGTGCCGAAAGATTGCAACTTTCGACGCGGGTGGCGTTTCGGTAAAAACACGACTTTCCCGCCCGGAGTGTGTTCCGGACGAAACGTCAATGGTCTATTTTTGGAATTCACACAGAACCAGACGTTTGGTGAGTTCGGTATCGAAATTCGGGACGGTGCCTGAAAGATCGCAACTTTCGACGCGGGTGGCGATTCGGTAAAAACACGACTTTCCCGCCCGAAATGTGTTCCGAACGAAACGTGAATGGTCTAATTTTTGATTTCACACAGAACCAGACTTTCGGTGAGTTTTGTTTCAAAATTCGACACGGTGCCGAAAGATTATAACTTTCGACGCGGGTGGCGTTTCGGTAAAAACACGACTTTCCCGCCCGGAGTGTGTTCCGAACGAAACGTGAATGGTCTAATTTTTGATTTCACACATAACCAGACGTTCGGTGAGTTCGGTATCGAAATTCGACACGGTGCCGAAAGATCGCAACTTTCGACGCGGGAGGCGTTTCGGTAAAAACACGACTTTCCCGCCCGGAGTGTGTTCCGGACGAAACGTGAATGGTCTATTTTTGGAATTCACACAAAACCAGACGTTTGGTGAGTTCGGTATCGAAATTCGGGACGGTGCCTGAAAGATCGCAACTTTCGACGCGGGTGGCGATTCGGTAAAAACACGACTTTCCCGCCCGGAGTGTGTTCCGAACGAAACGTGAATGGTCTAATTTTTGATTTCACACAGAACCAGACTTTCGGTGAGTTTTGTTTCAAAATTCGACACGGTGCCGAAAGATTGCAACTTTCGACGCGGGTGGCGTTTCGGTAAAAACACGACTTTCCCGCCCGGAGTGTGTTCCGGACGAAACGTCAATGGTCTATTTTTGGAATTCACACAGAACCAGACGTTTGGTGAGTTCGGTATCGAAATTCGGGACGGTGCCTGAAAGATCGCAACTTTCGACGCGGGTGGCGATTCGGTAAAAACACGACTTTCCCGCCCGAAATGTGTTCCGAACGAAACGTGAATGGTCTAATTTTTGATTTCACACAGAACCAGACTTTCGGTGAGTTTTGTTTCAAAATTCGACACGGTGCCGAAAGATTGCAACTTTCGACGCGGGTGGCGTTTCGGTAAAAACACGACTTTCCCGCCCGGAGTGTGTTCCGGACGAAACGTCAATGGTCTATTTTTGGAATTCACACAGAACCAGACGTTTGGTGAGTTCGGTATCGAAATTCGGGACGGTGCCTGAAAGATCGCAACTTTCGACGCGGGTGGCGATTCGGTAAAAACACGACTTTCCCGCCCGAAATGTGTTCCGAACGAAACGTGAATGGTCTAATTTTTTATTTCACACAGAACCAGACTTTCGGTGAGTTTTGTTTCAAAATTCGACACGGTGCCGAAAGATTGCAACTTTCGACGCGGGTGGCGTTTCGGTAAAAACACGACTTTCCCGCCCGGAGTGTGTTCCGGACGAAACGTCAATGGTCTATTTTTGGAATTCACACAGAACCAGACGTTTGGTGAGTTCGGTATCGAAATTCGGGACGGTGCCTGAAAGATCGCAACTTTCGACGCGGGTGGCGATTCGGTAAAAACACGACTTTCCCGCCCGAAATGTGTTCCGAACGAAACGTGAATGGTCTAATTTTTGATTTCACAAAGAACCAGACTTTCGGTGAGTTTTGTTTCAAAATTCGACACGGTGCCGAAAGATTATAACTTTCGACGCGGGTGGCGTTTCGGTAAAAACACGACTTTCCCGCCCGGAGTGTGTTCCGAACGAAACGTGAATGGTCTAATTTTTGATTTCACACATAACCAGACGTTCGGTGAGTTCGGTATCGAAATTCGACACGGTGCCGAAAGATCGCAACTTTCGACGCGGGAGGCGTTTCGGTAAAAACACGACTTTCCCGCCCGGAGTGTGTTCCGGACGAAACGTGAATGGTCTATTTTTGGAATTCACACAAAACCAAACGTTTGGTGAGTTCGGTATCGAAATTCGGGACGGTGCCTGAAAGATCGCAACTTTCGACGCGGGTGGCGATTCGGTAAAAACACGACTTTCCCGCCCGGAGTGTGTTCCGAACGAAACGTGAATGGTCTAATTTTTGATTTCACACAGAACCAGACTTTCGGTGAGTTTTGTTTCAAAATTCGACACGGTGCCGAAAGATTGCAACTTTCGACGCGGGTGGCGTTTCGGTAAAAACACGACTTTCCCGCCCGGAGTGTGTTCCGGACGAAACGTCAATGGTCTATTTTTGGAATTCACACAGAACCAGACGTTTGGTGAGTTCGGTATCGAAATTCGGGACGGTGCCTGAAAGATCGCAACTTTCGACGCGGGTGGCGATTCGGTAAAAACACGACTTTCCCGCCCGAAATGTGTTCCGAACGAAACGTGAATGGTCTAATTTTTGATTTCACACAGAACCAGACTTTCGGTGAGTTTTGTTTCAAAATTCGACACGGTGCCGAAAGATTGCAACTTTCGACGCGGGTGGCGTTTCGGTAAAAACACGACTTTCCCGCCCGGAGTGTGTTCCGGACGAAACGTCAATGGTCTATTTTTGGAATTCACACAGAACCAGACGTTTGGTGAGTTCGGTATCGAAATTCGGGACGGTGCCTGAAAGATCGCAACTTTCGACGCGGGTGGCGATTCGGTAAAAACACGACTTTCCCGCCCGAAATGTGTTCCGAACGAAACGTGAATGGTCTAATTTTTGATTTCACACAGAACCAGACTTTCGGTGAGTTTTGTTTCAAAATTCGACACGGTGCCGAAAGATTGCAACTTTCGACGCGGGTGGCGTTTCGGTAAAAACACGACTTTCCCGCCCGGAGTGTGTTCCGGACGAAACGTCAATGGTCTATTTTTGGAATTCACACAGAACCAGACGTTTGGTGAGTTCGGTATCGAAATTCGGGACGGTGCCTGAAAGATCGCAACTTTCGACGCGGGTGGCGATTCGGTAAAAACACGACTTTCCCGCCCGAAATGTGTTCCGAACGAAACGTGAATGGTCTAATTTTTTATTTCACACAGAACCAGACTTTCGGTGAGTTTTGTTTCAAAATTCGACACGGTGCCGAAAGATTGCAACTTTCGACGCGGGTGGCGTTTCGGTAAAAACACGACTTTCCCGCCCGGAGTGTGTTCCGGACGAAACGTCAATGGTCTATTTTTGGAATTCACACAGAACCAGACGTTTGGTGAGTTCGGTATCGAAATTCGGGACGGTGCCTGAAAGATCGCAACTTTCGACGCGGGTGGCGATTCGGTAAAAACACGACTTTCCCGCCCGAAATGTGTTCCGAACGAAACGTGAATGGTCTAATTTTTGATTTCACAAAGAACCAGACTTTCGGTGAGTTTTGTTTCAAAATTCGACACGGTGCCGAAAGATTATAACTTTCGACGCGGGTGGCGTTTCGGTAAAAACACGACTTTCCCGCCCGGAGTGTGTTCCGAACGAAACGTGAATGGTCTAATTTTTGATTTCACACATAACCAGACGTTCGGTGAGTTCGGTATCGAAATTCGACACGGTGCCGAAAGATCGCAACTTTCGACGCGGGAGGCGTTTCGGTAAAAACACGACTTTCCCGCCCGGAGTGTGTTCCGGACGAAACGTGAATGGTCTATTTTTGGAATTCACACAAAACCAAACGTTTGGTGAGTTCGGTATCGAAATTCGGGACGGTGCCTGAAAGATCGCAACTTTCGACGCGGGTGGCGATTCGGTAAAAACACGACTTTCCCGCCCGGAGTGTGTTCCGAACGAAACGTGAATGGTCTAATTTTTGATTTCACACAGAACCAGACTTTCGGTGAGTTTTGTTTCAAAATTCGACACGGTGCCGAAAGATTGCAACTTTCGACGCGGGTGGCGTTTCGGTAAAAACACGACTTTCCCGCCCGGAGTGTGTTCCGGACGAAACGTCAATGGTCTATTTTTGGAATTCACACAGAACCAGACGTTTGGTGAGTTCGGTATCGAAATTCGGGACGGTGCCTGAAAGATCGCAACTTTCGACGCGGGTGGCGATTCGGTAAAAACACGACTTTCCCGCCCGAAATGTGTTCCGAACGAAACGTGAATGGTCTAATTTTTGATTTCACACAGAACCAGACTTTCGGTGAGTTTTGTTTCAAAATTCGACACGGTGCCGAAAGATTGCAACTTTCGACGCGGGTGGCGTTTCGGTAAAAACACGACTTTCCCGCCCGGAGTGTGTTCCGGACGAAACGTCAATGGTCTATTTTTGGAATTCACACAGAACCAGACGTTTGGTGAGTTCGGTATCGAAATTCGGGACGGTGCCTGAAAGATCGCAACTTTCGACGCGGGTGGCGATTCGGTAAAAACACGACTTTCCCGCCCGAAATGTGTTCCGAACGAAACGTGAATGGTCTAATTTTTTATTTCACACAGAACCAGACTTTCGGTGAGTTTTGTTTCAAAATTCGACACGGTGCCGAAAGATTGCAACTTTCGACGCGGGTGGCGTTTCGGTAAAAACACGACTTTCCCGCCCGGAGTGTGTTCCGGACGAAACGTCAATGGTCTATTTTTGGAATTCACACAGAACCAGACGTTTGGTGAGTTCGGTATCGAAATTCGGGACGGTGCCTGAAAGATCGCAACTTTCGACGCGGGTGGCGATTCGGTAAAAACACGACTTTCCCGCCCGAAATGTGTTCCGAACGAAACGTGAATGGTCTAATTTTTGATTTCACAAAGAACCAGACTTTCGGTGAGTTTTGTTTCAAAATTCGACACGGTGCCGAAAGATTATAACTTTCGACGCGGGTGGCGTTTCGGTAAAAACACGACTTTCCCGCCCGGAGTGTGTTCCGAACGAAACGTGAATGGTCTAATTTTTGATTTCACACATAACCAGACGTTCGGTGAGTTCGGTATCGAAATTCGACACGGTGCCGAAAGATCGCAACTTTCGACGCGGGAGGCGTTTCGGTAAAAACACGACTTTCCCGCCCGGAGTGTGTTCCGGACGAAACGTGAATGGTCTATTTTTGGAATTCACACAAAACCAAACGTTTGGTGAGTTCGGTATCGAAATTCGGGACGGTGCCTGAAAGATCGCAACTTTCGACGCGGGTGGCGATTCGGTAAAAACACGACTTTCCCGCCCGGAGTGTGTTCCGAACGAAACGTGAATGGTCTAATTTTTGATTTCACACAGAACCAGACTTTCGGTGAGTTTTGTTTCAAAATTCGACACGGTGCCGAAAGATTGCAACTTTCGACGCGGGTGGCGTTTCGGTAAAAACACGACTTTCCCGCCCGGAGTGTGTTCCGGACGAAACGTCAATGGTCTATTTTTGGAATTCACACAGAACCAGACGTTTGGTGAGTTCGGTATCGAAATTCGGGACGGTGCCTGAAAGATCGCAACTTTCGACGCGGGTGGCGATTCGGTAAAAACACGACTTTCCCGCCCGAAATGTGTTCCGAACGAAACGTGAATGGTCTAATTTTTGATTTCACACAGAACCAGACTTTCGGTGAGTTTTGTTTCAAAATTCGACACGGTGCCGAAAGATTGCAACTTTCGACGCGGGTGGCGTTTCGGTAAAAACACGACTTTCCCGCCCGGAGTGTGTTCCGGACGAAACGTCAATGGTCTATTTTTGGAATTCACACAGAACCAGACGTTTGGTGAGTTCGGTATCGAAATTCGGGACGGTGCCTGAAAGATCGCAACTTTCGACGCGGGTGGCGATTCGGTAAAAACACGACTTTCCCGCCCGAAATGTGTTCCGAACGAAACGTGAATGGTCTAATTTTTGATTTCACACAGAACCAGACTTTCGGTGAGTTTTGTTTCAAAATTCGACACGGTGCCGAAAGATTGCAACTTTCGACGCGGGTGGCGTTTCGGTAAAAACACGACTTTCCCGCCCGGAGTGTGTTCCGGACGAAACGTCAATGGTCTATTTTTGGAATTCACACAGAACCAGACGTTTGGTGAGTTCGGTATCGAAATTCGGGACGGTGCCTGAAAGATCGCAACTTTCGACGCGGGTGGCGATTCGGTAAAAACACGACTTTCCCGCCCGAAATGTGTTCCGAACGAAACGTGAATGGTCTAATTTTTTATTTCACACAGAACCAGACTTTCGGTGAGTTTTGTTTCAAAATTCGACACGGTGCCGAAAGATTGCAACTTTCGACGCGGGTGGCGTTTCGGTAAAAACACGACTTTCCCGCCCGGAGTGTGTTCCGGACGAAACGTCAATGGTCTATTTTTGGAATTCACACAGAACCAGACGTTTGGTGAGTTCGGTATCGAAATTCGGGACGGTGCCTGAAAGATCGCAACTTTCGACGCGGGTGGCGATTCGGTAAAAACACGACTTTCCCGCCCGAAATGTGTTCCGAACGAAACGTGAATGGTCTAATTTTTGATTTCACAAAGAACCAGACTTTCGGTGAGTTTTGTTTCAAAATTCGACACGGTGCCGAAAGATTATAACTTTCGACGCGGGTGGCGTTTCGGTAAAAACACGACTTTCCCGCCCGGAGTGTGTTCCGAACGAAACGTGAATGGTCTAATTTTTGATTTCACACATAACCAGACGTTCGGTGAGTTCGGTATCGAAATTCGACACGGTGCCGAAAGATCGCAACTTTCGACGCGGGAGGCGTTTCGGTAAAAACACGACTTTCCCGCCCGGAGTGTGTTCCGGACGAAACGTGAATGGTCTATTTTTGGAATTCACACAAAACCAAACGTTTGGTGAGTTCGGTATCGAAATTCGGGACGGTGCCTGAAAGATCGCAACTTTCGACGCGGGTGGCGATTCGGTAAAAACACGACTTTCCCGCCCGGAGTGTGTTCCGAACGAAACGTGAATGGTCTAATTTTTGATTTCACACAGAACCAGACTTTCGGTGAGTTTTGTTTCAAAATTCGACACGGTGCCGAAAGATTGCAACTTTCGACGCGGGTGGCGTTTCGGTAAAAACACGACTTTCCCGCCCGGAGTGTGTTCCGGACGAAACGTCAATGGTCTATTTTTGGAATTCACACAGAACCAGACGTTTGGTGAGTTCGGTATCGAAATTCGGGACGGTGCCTGAAAGATCGCAACTTTCGACGCGGGTGGCGATTCGGTAAAAACACGACTTTCCCGCCCGAAATGTGTTCCGAACGAAACGTGAATGGTCTAATTTTTGATTTCACACAGAACCAGACTTTCGGTGAGTTTTGTTTCAAAATTCGACACGGTGCCGAAAGATTGCAACTTTCGACGCGGGTGGCGTTTCGGTAAAAACACGACTTTCCCGCCCGGAGTGTGTTCCGGACGAAACGTCAATGGTCTATTTTTGGAATTCACACAGAACCAGACGTTTGGTGAGTTCGGTATCGAAATTCGGGACGGTGCCTGAAAGATCGCAACTTTCGACGCGGGTGGCGATTCGGTAAAAACACGACTTTCCCGCCCGAAATGTGTTCCGAACGAAACGTGAATGGTCTAATTTTTGATTTCACACAGAACCAGACTTTCGGTGAGTTTTGTTTCAAAATTCGACACGGTGCCGAAAGATTGCAACTTTCGACGCGGGTGGCGTTTCGGTAAAAACACGACTTTCCCGCCCGGAGTGTGTTCCGGACGAAACGTCAATGGTCTATTTTTGGAATTCACACAGAACCAGACGTTTGGTGAGTTCGGTATCGAAATTCGGGACGGTGCCTGAAAGATCGCAACTTTCGACGCGGGTGGCGATTCGGTAAAAACACGACTTTCCCGCCCGAAATGTGTTCCGAACGAAACGTGAATGGTCTAATTTTTTATTTCACACAGAACCAGACTTTCGGTGAGTTTTGTTTCAAAATTCGACACGGTGCCGAAAGATTGCAACTTTCGACGCGGGTGGCGTTTCGGTAAAAACACGACTTTCCCGCCCGGAGTGTGTTCCGGACGAAACGTCAATGGTCTATTTTTGGAATTCACACAGAACCAGACGTTTGGTGAGTTCGGTATCGAAATTCGGGACGGTGCCTGAAAGATCGCAACTTTCGACGCGGGTGGCGATTCGGTAAAAACACGACTTTCCCGCCCGAAATGTGTTCCGAACGAAACGTGAATGGTCTAATTTTTGATTTCACACAGAACCAGACTTTCGGTGAGTTTTGTTTCAAAATTCGACACGGTGCCGAAAGATTGCAACTTTCGACGCGGGTGGCGTTTCGGTAAAAACACGACTTTCCCGACCGGAGTGTGTTCCGAACGAAACGTGAATGGTCTAATTTTTGATTTCACACATAACCAGACGTTCGGTGAGTTTTGTTTCGAAATTCGACACGGTGCCGAAAGATCGCAACTTTCGACGCGGGTGGCGTTTCGGTAAAAACACGACTTTCCCGCCCAGAGTGTGTTCCGAACGAAACGTGAATGGTCTAATTTTTTATTTCACACAGAACCAGACTTTCTGTGAGTTTTGTTTCAAAATTCGACACGGTGCCGAAAGATTGCAACTTTCGACGCGGGTGGCGTTTCGGTAAAAACACGACTTTCCCGCCTGGAGTGTGTTCCGAACGAAACATGAATGGCCTAATTTTTGATTTCACACAGAACCAGACGTTCGGTGAGTTTTGTTTTGAAATTCGACACGGTGCCGAAACATTGCAACTTTCGACGCGGGTGGCGATTCGGTAAAAACACGATTTTCCCGCCCAGAGTGTGTTCCGAACGAAACGTGAATTTTCTAATTTTGGATTTCACACAGAACCAAACGTTTGGTGAGTTCGGTATCGAAATTCGGGACGGTGCCTGAAAGATCGCAACTTTCGACGCGGGTGGCGATTCGGTAAAAACACGACTTTCCCGCCCGGAGTGTGTTCCGAACGAAACGTGAATGGTCTAATTTTTGATTTCACACATAACCAGACGTTCGGTGAGTTTTGTTTCGAAATTCGACACGGTGCCGAAAGATCGCAACTTTCGACGCGGGTGGCGTTTCGGTAAAAACACGACTTTCCCGCCCGGAGTGTGTTCCGAACGAAACGTGAATGGTCTAATTTTTGATTTCACACAGAACCAGACTTTCGGTGAGTTTTGTTTCAAAATTCGACATGGTGCCGAAAGATTGCAACTTTCGACGCGGGTGGCGTTTCGGTAAAAACACGACTTTCCCGCCCGGAGTGTGTTCCGAACGAAACGTGAATGGTCTAATTTTTGATTTCACACAGAACCAGACTTTCGGTGAGTTTTGTTTCAAAATTCGACATGGTGCCGAAAGATTGCAACTTTCGACGCGGGTGGCGTTTCGGTAAAAACACGACTTTCCCGCCTGGAGTTTGTTCCGAACGAAACATGAATGGTCTAATTTTTGATTTCACACAGAACCAGACGTTCGGTGAGTTTTGTTTTGAAATTCGACACGGTGCCGAAACATTGCAACTTTCGACGCGGGTGGCGATTCGGTAAAAACACGATTTTCCCGCCCAGAGTGTGTTCCGAACGAAACGTGAATTTTCTAATTTTGGATTTCACACAGAACCAGACGTTTGGTGAGTTCGGTATCGAAATTCGGGACGGTTCCTGAAAGATCGCAACTTTCGACGCGGGTGGCGTTTCGGTAAAAACACGACTTTCCCGCCCGGAGTGTGTTCCGAACGAAACGTGAATGGTCTAATTTTTGATTTCACACAGAACCAGACTTTCGGTGAGTTTTGTTTCAAAATTCGACACGGTGCCGAAAGATTGCAACTTTCGACGCGGGTGGCGTTTCGGTAAAAACACGACTTTCCCGCCCGGAGTGTGTTCCGGACGAAACGTCAATGGTCTATTTTTGGAATTCACACAGAACCAGACGTTTGGTGAGTTCGGTATCGAAATTCGGGACGATGCCTGAAAGATCGCAACTTTCGACGCGGGTGGCGATTCGGTAAAAACACGACTTTCCCGCCCGAAATGTGTTCCGAACGAAACGTGAATGGTCTAATTTTTGATTTCACACAGAACCAAACTTTCGGTGAGTTTTGTTTCAAAATTCGACACGGTGCCGAAAGATTGCAACTTTCGACGCGGGTGGCGTTTCGGTAAAAACACGACTTTCCCGCCCGGAGTGTGTTCCGAACGAAACGTGAATGGTCTAATTTTTGATTTCACACATAACCAGACGTTCGGTGAGTTTTGTTTCGAAATTCGACACGGTGCCGAAAGATCGCAACTTTCGACGCGGGAGGCGTTTCGGTAAAAACACGACTTTCCCGCCCGGAGTGTGTTCCAGACGAAACGTGAATGGTCTATTTTTGGAATTCGCACAGAACCAGACGTTTGGTGAGTTCGGTATCGAAATTCGGGACGGTGCCTGAAAGATCGCAACTTTCGACGCGGGTGGCGATTCGGTAAAAACACGACTTTCCCGCCCGGAGTGTGTTTCGAACGAAACGTGAATGGTCTAATTTTTGATTTCACACAGAACCAGACTTTCGGTGAGTTTTGTTTCAAAATTCGACACGGTGCCGAAAGATTGCAACTTTCGACGCGGGTGGCGTTTCGGTAAAAACACGACTTTCCCGCCCGGAGTGTGTTCCGGACGAAACGTCAATGGTCTATTTTTGGAATTCACACAGAACCAGACGTTTGGTGAGTTCGGTATCGAAATTCGGGACGGTGCCTGAAAGATCGCAACTTTCGACGCGGGTGGCGATTCGGTAAAAACACGACTTTCCCGCCCGAAATGTGTTCCGAACGAAACGTGAATGGTCTAATTTTTGATTTCACACAGAACCAGACTTTCGGTGAGTTTTGTTTCAAAATTCGACACGGTGCCGAAAGATTGCAACTTTCGACGCGGGTGGCGTTTCGGTAAAAACACGACTTTCCCGCCCGGAGTGTGTTCCGAACGAAACGTGAATGGTCTAATTTTTGATTTCACACATAACCAGACGTTCGGTGAGTTCGGTATCGAAATTCGACACGGTGCCGAAAGATCGCAACTTTCGACGCGGGAGGCGTTTCGGTAAAAACACGACTTTCCCGCCCGGAGTGTGTTCCGGACGAAACGTGAATGGTCTATTTTTGGAATTCACACAAAACCAGACGTTTGGTGAGTTCGGTATCGAAATTCGGGACGGTGCCTGAAAGAGCGCAACTTTCGACGCGGGTGGCGATTCGGTAAAAACACGACTTTCCCGCCCGGAGTGTGTTCCGAACGAAACGTGAATGGTCTAATTTTTGATTTCACACAGAACCAGACTTTCGGTGAGTTTTGTTTCAAAATTCGACACGGTGCCGAAAGATTGCAACTTTCGACGCGGGTGGCGTTTCGGTAAAAACACGACTTTCCCGCCCGGAGTGTGTTCCGGACGAAACGTCAATGGTCTATTTTTGGAATTCACACAGAACCAGACGTTTGGTGAGTTCGGTATCGAAATTCGGGACGGTGCCTGAAAGATCGCAACTTTCGACGCGGGTGGCGATTCGGTAAAAACACGACTTTCCCGCCCGAAATGTGTTCCGAACGAAACGTGAATGGTCTAATTTTTGATTTCACACAGAACCAGACTTTCGGTGAGTTTTGTTTCAAAATTCGACACGGTGCCGAAAGATTGCAACTTTCGACGCGGGTGGCGTTTCGGTAAAAACACGACTTTCCCGCCCGGAGTGTGTTCCGGACGAAACGTCAATGGTCTATTTTTGGAATTCACACAGAACCAGACGTTTGGTGAGTTCGGTATCGAAATTCGGGACGGTGCCTGAAAGATCGCAACTTTCGACGCGGGTGGCGATTCGGTAAAAACACGACTTTCCCGCCCGAAATGTGTTCCGAACGAAACGTGAATGGTCTAATTTTTGATTTCACACAGAACCAGACTTTCGGTGAGTTTTGTTTCAAAATTCGACACGGTGCCGAAAGATTGCAACTTTCGACGCGGGTGGCGTTTCGGTAAAAACACGACTTTCCCGCCCGGAGTGTGTTCCGGACGAAACGTCAATGGTCTATTTTTGGAATTCACACAGAACCAGACGTTTGGTGAGTTCGGTATCGAAATTCGGGACGGTGCCTGAAAGATCGCAACTTTCGACGCGGGTGGCGATTCGGTAAAAACACGACTTTCCCGCCCGAAATGTGTTCCGAACGAAACGTGAATGGTCTAATTTTTTATTTCACACAGAACCAGACTTTCGGTGAGTTTTGTTTCAAAATTCGACACGGTGCCGAAAGATTGCAACTTTCGACGCGGGTGGCGTTTCGGTAAAAACACGACTTTCCCGCCCGGAGTGTGTTCCGGACGAAACGTCAATGGTCTATTTTTGGAATTCACACAGAACCAGACGTTTGGTGAGTTCGGTATCGAAATTCGGGACGGTGCCTGAAAGATCGCAACTTTCGACGCGGGTGGCGATTCGGTAAAAACACGACTTTCCCGCTCGAAATTTGTTCCGAACGAAACGTGAATGGTCTAATTTTTGATTTCACACAGAACCAGACTTTCGGTGAGTTTTGTTTCAAAATTCGACACGGTGCCGAAAGATTGAAACTTTCGACGCGGGTGGCGTTTCGGTAAAAACACGACTTTCCCGACCGGAGTGTGTTCCGAACGAAACGTGAATGGTCTAATTTTTGATTTCACACATAACCAGACGTTCGGTGAGTTTTGTTTCGAAATTCGACACGGTGCCGAAAGATCGCAACTTTCGACGCGGGTGGCGTTTCGGTAAAAACACGACTTTCCCGCCCAGAGTGTGTTCCGAACGAAACGTGAATGGTCTAATTTTTTATTTCACACAGAACCAGACTTTCTGTGAGTTTTGTTTCAAAATTCGACACGGTGCCGAAAGATTGCAACTTTCGACGCGGGTGGCGTTTCGGTAAAAACACGACTTTCCCGCCTGGAGTGTGTTCCGAACGAAACATGAATGGCCTAATTTTTGATTTCACACAGAACCAGACGTTCGGTGAGTTTTGTTTTGAAATTCGACACGGTGCCGAAACATTGCAACTTTCGACGCGGGTGGCGATTCGGTAAAAACACGATTTTCCCGCCCAGAGTGTGTTCCGAACGAAACGTGAATTTTCTAATTTTGGATTTCACACAGAACCAAACGTTTGGTGAGTTCGGTATCGAAATTCGGGACGGTGCCTGAAAGATCGCAACTTTCGACGCGGGTGGCGATTCGGTAAAAACACGACTTTCTCGCCCGGAGTGTGTTCCGAACGAAACGTGAATGGTCTAATTTTTGATTTCACACATAACCAGACGTTCGGTGAGTTTTGTTTCGAAATTCGACACGGTGCCGAAAGATCGCAACTTTCGACGCGGGTGGCGTTTCGGTAAAAACACGACTTTCCCGCCCGGAGTGTGTTCCGAACGAAACGTGAATGGTCTAATTTTTGATTTCACACAGAACCAGACTTTCGGTGAGTTTTGTTTCAAAATTCGACATGGTGCCGAAAGATTGCAACTTTCGACGCGGGTGGCGTTTCGGTAAAAACACGACTTTCCCGCCTGGAGTTTGTTCCGAACGAAACATGAATGGTCTAATTTTTGATTTCACACAGAACCAGACGTTCGGTGAGTTTTGTTTTGAAATTCGACACGGTGCCGAAACATTGCAACTTTCGACGCGGGTGGCGATTCGGTAAAAACACGATTTTCCCGCCCAGAGTGTGTTCCGAACGAAACGTGAATTTTCTAATTTTGGATTTCACACAGAACCAGACGTTTGGTGAGTTCGGTATCGAAATTCGGGACGGTTCCTGAAAGATCGCAACTTTCGACGCGGGTGGCGTTTCGGTAAAAACACGACTTTCCCGCCCGGAGTGTGTTCCGAACGAAACGTGAATGGTCTAATTTTTGATTTCACACAGAACCAGACTTTCGGTGAGTTTTGTTTCAAAATTCGACACGGTGCCGAAAGATTGCAACTTTCGACGCGGGTGGCGTTTCGGTAAAAACACGACTTTCCCGCCCGGAGTGTGTTCCGGACGAAACGTCAATGGTCTATTTTTGGAATTCACACAGAACCAGACGTTTGGTGAGTTCGGTATCGAAATTCGGGACGGTGCCTGAAAGATCGCAACTTTCGACGCGGGTGGCGATTCGGTAAAAACACGACTTTCCCGCCAGAAATGTGTTCCGAACGAAACGTGAATGGTCTAATTTTTGATTTCACACAGAACCAAACTTTCGGTGAGTTTTGTTTCAAAATTCGACACGGTGCCGAAAGATTGCAACTTTCGACGCGGGTGGCGTTTCGGTAAAAACACGACTTTCCCGCCCGGAGTGTGTTCCGAACGAAACGTGAATGGTCTAATTTTTGATTTCACACATAACCAGACGTTCGGTGAGTTTTGTTTCGAAATTCGACACGGTGCCGAAAGATCGCAACTTTCGACGCGGGAGGCGTTTCGGTAAAAACACGACTTTCCCGCCCGGAGTGTGTTCCAGACGAAACGTGAATGGTCTATTTTTGGAATTCACACAGAACCAGACGTTTGGTGAGTTCGGTATCGAAATTCGGGACGGTGCCTGAAAGATCGCAACTTTCGACGCGGGTGGCGATTCGGTAAAAACACGACTTTCCCGCCCGGAGTATGTTCCGAACGAAACGTGAATGGTCTAATTTTTGATTTCACACAGAACCAGACTTTCGGTGAGTTTTGTTTCAAAATTCGACACGGTGCCGAAAGATTGCAACTTTCGACGCGGGTGGCGTTTCGGTAAAAACACGACTTTCCCGCCCGGAGTGTGTTCCGGACGAAACGTCAATGGTCTATTTTTGGAATTCACACAGAACCAGACGTTTGGTGAGTTCGGTATCGAAATTCAGGACGGTGCCTGAAAGATCGCAACTTTCGACGCGGGTGGCGATTCGGTAAAAACACGACTTTCCCGCCCGAAATGTGTTCCGAACGAAACGTGAATGGTCTAATTTTTGATTTCACACAAATCCAGACTTTCGGTGAGTTTTGTTTCAAAATTCGACACGGTGCCGAAAGATTGCAACTTTCGACGCGGGTGGCGTTTCGGTAAAAACACGACTTTCCCGCCCGGAGTGTGTTCCGAACGAAACGTGAATGGTCTAATTTTTGATTTCACACATAACCAGACGTTCGGTGAGTTCGGTATCGAAATTCGACACGGTGCCGAAAGATCGCAACTTTCGACGCGGGAGGCGTTTCGGTAAAAACACGACTTTCCCGCCCGGAGTGTGTTCCGGACGAAACGTGAATGGTCTATTTTTGGAATTCACACAAAACCAGACGTTTGGTGAGTTCGGTATCGAAATTCGGGACGGTGCCTGAAAGAGCGCAACTTTCGACGCGGGTGGCGATTCGGTAAAAACACGACTTTCCCGCCCGGAGTGTGTTCCGAACGAAACGTGAATGGTCTAATTTTTGATTTCACACAGAACCAGACTTTCGGTGAGTTTTGTTTCAAAATTCGACACGGTGCCGAAAGATTGCAACTTTCGACGCGGGTGGCGTTTCGGTAAAAACACGACTTTCCCGCCCGGAGTGTGTTCCGGACGAAACGTCAATGGTCTATTTTTGGAATTCACACAGAACCAGACGTTTGGTGAGTTCGGTATCGAAATTCGGGACGGTGCCTGAAAGATCGCAACTTTCGACGCGGGTGGCGATTCGGTAAAAACACGACTTTCCCGCCCGAAATGTGTTCCGAACGAAACGTGAATGGTCTAATTTTTGATTTCACACAGAACCAGACTTTCGGTGAGTTTTGTTTCAAAATTCGACACGGTGCCGAAAGATTGCAACTTTCGACGCGGGTGGCGTTTCGGTAAAAACACGACTTTCCCGCCCGGAGTGTGTTCCGGACGAAACGTCAATGGTCTATTTTTGGAATTCACACAGAACCAGACGTTTGGTGAGTTCGGTATCGAAATTCGGGACGGTGCCTGAAAGATCGCAACTTTCGACGCGGGTGGCGATTCGGTAAAAACACGACTTTCCCGCCCGAAATGCGTTCCGAACGAAACGTGAATGGTCTAATTTTTGATTTCACACAGAACCAGACTTTCGGTGAGTTTTGTTTCAAAATTCGACACGGTGCCGAAAGATTGCAACTTTCGACGCGGGTGGCGTTTCGGTAAAAACACGTCTTTCCCGCCCGGAGTGTGTTCCGGACGAAACGTCAATGGTCTATTTTTGGAATTCACACAGAACCAGACGTTTGGTGAGTTCGGTATCGAAATTCGGGACGGTGCCTGAAAGATCGCAACTTTCGACGCGAGTGGCGATTCGGTAAAAACACGACTTTCCCGCCCGAAATGTGTTCCGAACGAAACGTGAATGGTCTAATTTTTGATTTCACACAGAACCAGACTTTCGGTGAGTTTTGTTTCAAAATTCGACACGGTGCCGAAAGATTGCAACTTTCGACGCGGGTGGCGTTTCGGTAAAAACACGACTTTCCCGCCCGGAGTGTGTTCCGGACGAAACGTCAATGGTCTATTTTTGGAATTCACACAGAACCAGACGTTTGGTGAGTTCGGTATCGAAATTCGGGACGGTGCCTGAAAGATCGCAACTTTCGACGCGGGTGGCGATTCGGTAAAAACACGACTTTCCCGCCCGAAATGTGTTCCGAACGAAACGTGAATGGTCTAATTTTTGATTTCACACAGAACCAGACTTTCGGTGAGTTTTGTTTCAAAATTCGACACGGTGCCGAAAGATTGCAACTTTCGACGCGGGTGGCGTTTCGATAAAAACACGACTTTCCCGCCCGGAGTGTGTTCCGAACGAAACGTGAATGGTCTAATTTTTGATTTCACACATAACCAGACGTTCGGTGAGTTTTGTTTCGAAATTCGGCACGGTGCCGAAAGATCGCAACTTTCGACGCGGGAGGCGTTTCGGTAAAAACACGACTTTCCCGCCCGGAGTGTGTTCCGGACGAAACGTCAATGGTCTATTTTTGGAATTCACACAGAACCAGACGTTTGGTGAGTTCGGTATCGAAATTCGGGACGGTGCCTGAAAGATCGCAACTTTCGACGCGGGTGGCGATTCGGTAAAAACACGACTTTCCCGCCCGGAGTGTGTTCCGAACGAAACGTGAATGGTCTAATTTTTGATTTCACACAGAACCAGACTTTCGGTGAGTTTTGTTTCAAAATTCGACACGGTGCCGAAAGATTGCAACTTTCGACGCGGGTGGCGTTTCGGTAAAAACACGACTTTCCCGCCCGGAGTGTGTTCCGGACGAAACGTCAATGGTCTATTTTTGGAATTCACACAGAACCAGACGTTTGGTGAGTTCGGTATCGAAATTCGGGACGGTGCCTGAAAGATCGCAACTTTCGACGCGGGTGGCGATTCGGTAAAAACACGACTTTCCCGCCCGGAGTGTGTTCCGAACGAAACGTGAATGGTCTAATTTTTGATTTCACACAGAACCAGACTTTCGGTGAGTTTTGTTTCAAAATTCGACACGGTGCCGAAAGATTGCAACTTTCGACGCGGGTGGCGTTTCGGTAAAAACACGACTTTCCCGCCCGGAGTGTGTTCCGGACGAAACGTCAATGGTCTATTTTTGGAATTCACACAGAACCAGACGTTTGGTGAGTTCGGTATCGAAATTCGGGACGGTGCCTGAAAGATCGCAACTTTCGACGCGGGTGGCGATTCGGTAAAAACACGACTTTCCCGCCCGAAATGTGTTCCGAACGAAACGTGAATGGTCTAATTTTTGATTTCACACAAAACCAGACTTTCGGTGAGTTTTGTTTCAAAATTCGACACGGTGCCGAAAGATTGCAACTTTCGACGCGGGTGGCGTTTCGGTAAAAACACGACTTTCCCGCCCGGAGTGTGTTCCGAACGAAACGTGAATGGTCTAATTTTTGATTTCACACATAACCAGACGTTCGGTGAGTTCGGTATCGAAATTCGACACGGTGCCGAAAGATCGCAACTTTCGACGCGGGAGGCGTTTCGGTAAAAACACGACTTTCCCGCCCGGAGTGTGTTCCGGACGAAACGTGAATGGTCTATTTTTGGAATTCACACAAAACCAGACGTTTGGTGAGTTCGGTATCGAAATTCGGGACGGTGCCTGAAAGAGCGCAACTTTCGACGCGGGTGGCGATTCGGTAAAAACACGACTTTCCCGCCCGGAGTGTGTTCCGAACGAAACGTGAATGGTCTAATTTTTGATTTCACACAGAACCAGACTTTCGGTGAGTTTTGTTTCAAAATTCGACACGGTGCCGAAAGATTGCAACTTTCGACGCGGGTGGCGTTTCGGTAAAAACACGACTTTCCCGCCCGGAGTGTGTTCCGGACGAAACGTCAATGGTCTATTTTTGGAATTCACACAGAACCAGACGTTTGGTGAGTTCGGTATCGAAATTCGGGACGGTGCCTGAAAGATCGCAACTTTCGACGCGGGTGGCGATTCGGTAAAAACACGACTTTCCCGCCCGAAATGTGTTCCGAACGAAACGTGAATGGTCTAATTTTTGATTTCACACAGAACCAGACTTTCGGTGAGTTTTGTTTCAAAATTCGACACGGTGCCGAAAGATTGCAACTTTCGACGCGGGTGGCGTTTCGGTAAAAACACGACTTTCCCGCCCGGAGTGTGTTCCGGACGAAACGTCAATGGTCTATTTTTGGAATTCACACAGAACCAGACGTTTGGTGAGTTCGGTATCGAAATTCGGGACGGTGCCTGAAAGATCGCAACTTTCGACGCGGGTGGCGATTCGGTAAAAACACGACTTTCCCGCCCGAAATGTGTTCCGAACGAAACGTGAATGGTCTAATTTTTGATTTCACACAGAACCAGACTTTCGGTGAGTTTTGTTTCAAAATTCGACACGGTGCCGAAAGATTGCAACTTTCGACGCGGGTGGCGTTTCGGTAAAAACACGTCTTTCCCGCCCGGAGTGTGTTCCGGACGAAACGTCAATGGTCTATTTTTGGAATTCACACAGAACCAGACGTTTGGTGAGTTCGGTATCGAAATTCGGGACGGTGCCTGAAAGATCGCAACTTTCGACGCGGGTGGCGATTCGGTAAAAACACGACTTTCCCGCCCGAAATGTGTTCCGAACGAAACGTGAATGGTCTAATTTTTGATTTCACACAGAACCAGACTTTCGGTGAGTTTTGTTTCAAAATTCGACACGGTGCCGAAAGATTGCAACTTTCGACGCGGGTGGCGTTTCGGTAAAAACACGACTTTCCCGCCCGGAGTGTGTTCCGGACGAAACGTCAATGGTCTATTTTTGGAATTCACACAGAACCAGACGTTTGGTGAGTTCGGTATCGAAATTCGGGACGGTGCCTGAAAGATCGCAACTTTCGACGCGGGTGGCGATTCGGTAAAAACACGACTTTCCCGCCCGAAATGTGTTCCGAACGAAACGTGAATGGTCTAATTTTTGATTTCACACAGAACCAGACTTTCGGTGAGTTTTGTTTCAAAATTCGACACGGTGCCGAAAGATTGCAACTTTCGACGCGGGTGGCGTTTCGGTAAAAACACGACTTTCCCGCCCGGAGTGTGTTCCGAACGAAACGTGAATGGTCTAATTTTTGATTTCACACATAACCAGACGTTCGGTGAGTTTTGTTTCGAAATTCGACACGGTGCCGAAAGATCGCAACTTTCGACGCGGGAGGCGTTTCGGTAAAAACACGACTTTCCCGCCCGGAGTGTGTTCCGGACGAAACGTCAATGGTCTATTTTTGGAATTCACACAGAACCAGACGTTTGGTGTGTTCGGTATCGAAATTCGGGACGGTGCCTGAAAGATCGCAACTTTCGACGCGGGTGGCGATTCGGTAAAAACACGACTTTCCCGCCCGGAGTGTGTTCCGAACGAAACGTGAATGGTCTAATTTTTGATTTCACACAGAACCAGACTTTCGGTGAGTTTTGTTTCAAAATTCGACACGGTGCCGAAAGATTGCAACTTTCGACGCGGGTGGCGTTTCGGTAAAAACACGACTTTCCCGCCCGGAGTGTGTTCCGGACGAAACGTCAATGGTCTATTTTTGGAATTCACACAGAACCAGACGTTTGGTGAGTTCGGTATCGAAATTCGGGACGGTGCCTGAAAGATCGCAACTTTCGACGCGGGTGGCGATTCGGTAAAAACACGACTTTCCCGCCCGAAATGTGTTCCGAACGAAACGTGAATGGTCTAATTTTTGATTTCACACAGAACCAGACTTTCGGTGAGTTTTGTTTCAAAATTCGACACGGTGCCGAAAGATTGCAACTTTCGACGCGGGTGGCGTTTCGGTAAAAACACGACTTTCCCGCCCGGAGTGTGTTCCGGACGAAACGTCAATGGTCTATTTTTGGAATTCACACAGAACCAGACATTTGGTGAGTTCGGTATCGAAATTCGGGACGGTGCCTGAAAGATCGCAACTTTCGACGCGGGTGGCGATTCGGTAAAAACACGACTTTCCCGCCCGAAATGTGTTCCGAACGAAACGTGAATGGTCTAATTTTTGATTTCACACAGAACCAGACTTTCGGTGAGTTTTGTTTCAAAATTCGACACGGTGCCGAAAGATTGCAACTTTCGACGCGGGTGGCGTTTCGATAAAAACACGACTTTCCCGCCCGGAGTGTGTTCCGAACGAAACGTTAATGGTCTAATTTTTGATTTCACACATAACCAGACGTTCGGTGAGTTTTGTTTCGAAATTCGACACGGTGCCGAAAGATCGCAACTTTCGACGCGGGAGGCGTTTCGGTAAAAACACGACTTTCCCGCCCGGAGTGTGTTCCGGACGAAACGTGAATGGTCTATTTTTGGAATTCACACAGAACCAGACGTTTGGTGAGTTCGGTATCGAAATTCGGGACGGTGCCTGAAAGATCGCAACTTTCGACGCGGGTGGCGATTCGGTAAAAACACGACTTTCCCGCCCGGAGTGTGTTCCGAACGAAACGTGAATGGTCTAATTTTTGATTTCACACAGAACCAGACTTTCGGTGAGTTTTGTTTCAAAATTCGACACGGTGCCGAAAGATTGCAACTTTCGACGCGGGTGGCGTTTCGGTAAAAACACGACTTTCCCGCCCGGAGTGTGTTCCGAACGAAACGTGAATGGTCTAATTTTTGATTTCACACATAACCAGACGTTCGGTGAGTTTTGTTTCGAAATTCGACACGGTGCCGAAAGATCGCAACTTTCGACGCGGGTGGCGTTTCGGTAAAAACACGACTTTCCCGCCCGGAGTGTGTTCCGAACGAAACGTGAATGGTCTAATTTTTGATTTCACACAGAACCAGACTTTCGGTGAGTTTTGTTTCAAAATTCGACACGGTGCCGAAAGATTGCAACTTTCGACGCGGGTGGCGTTTCGGTAAAAACACGACTTTCCCGCCCGGAGTGTGTTCCGGACGAAACGTCAATGGTCTATTTTTGGAATTCACACAGAACCAGACGTTTGGTGAGTTCGGTATCGAAATTCGGGACGGTGCCTGAAAGATCGCAACTTTCGACGCGGGTGGCGATTCGGTAAAAACACGACTTTCCCGCCCGAAATGTGTTCCGAACGAAACGTGAATGGTCTAATTTTTGATTTCACACAGAACCAGACTTTCGGTGAGTTTTGTTTCAAAATTCGACACGGTGCCGAAAGATTGCAACTTTCGACGCGGGTGGCGTTTCGGTAAAAACACGACTTTCCCGCCCGGAGTGTGTTCCGAACGAAACGTGAATGGTCTAATTTTTGATTTCACACATAACCAGACGTTCGGTGAGTTCGGTATCGAAATTCGACATGGTGCCGAAAGATCGCAACTTTCGACGCGGGAGGCGTTTCGGTAAAAACACGACTTTCCCGCCCGGAGTGTGTTCCGGACGAAACGTGAATGGTCTATTTTTGGAATTCACACAGAACCAGACGTTTGGTGAGTTCGGTATCGAAATTCGGGACGGTGCCTGAAAGATCGCAACTTTCGACGCGGGTGGCGATTCGGTAAAAACACGACTTTCCCGCCCGGAGTGTGTTCCGAACGAAACGTGAATGGTCTAATTTTTGATTTCACACAGAACCAGACTTTCGGTGAGTTTTGTTTCAAAATTCGACACGGTGCCGAAAGATTGCAACTTTCGACGCGGGTGGCGTTTCGGTAAAAACACGACTTTCCCGCCCGGAGTGTGTTCCGGACGAAACGTCAATGGTCTATTTTTGGAATTCACACAGAACCAGACGTTTGGTGAGTTCGGTATCGAAATTCGGGACGGTGCCTGAAAGATCGCAACTTTCGACGCGGGTGGCGATTCGGTAAAAACACGACTTTCCCGCCCGAAATGTGTTCCGAACGAAACGTGAATGGTCTAATTTTTGATTTCACACAGAACCAGACTTTCGGTGAGTTTTGTTTCAAAATTCGACACGGTGCCGAAAGATTGCAACTTTCGACGCGGGTGGCGTTTCGGTAAAAACACGACTTTCCCGCCCGGAGTGTGTTCCGGACGAAACGTCAATGGTCTATTTTTGGAATTCACACAGAACCAGACGTTTGGTGAGTTCGGTATCGAAATTCGGGACGGTGCCTGAAAGATCGCAACTTTCGACGCGGGTGGCGATTCGGTAAAAACACGACTTTCCCGCCCGAAATGTGTTCCGAACGAAACGTGAATGGTCTAATTTTTGATTTCACACAGAACCAGACTTTCGGTGAGTTTTGTTTCAAAATTCGACACGGTGCCGAAAGATTGCAACTTTCGACGCGGGTGGCGTTTCGGTAAAAACACGACTTTCCCGCCCGGAGTGTGTTCCGGACGAAACGTCAATGGTCTATTTTTGGAATTCACACAGAACCAGACGTTTGGTGAGTTCGGTATCGAAATTCGGGACGGTGCCTGAAAGATCGCAACTTTCGACGCGGGTGGCGATTCGGTAAAAACACGACTTTCCCGCCCGAAATGTGTTCCGAACGAAACGTGAATGGTCTAATTTTTGATTTCACACAGAACCAGACTTTCGGTGAGTTTTGTTTCAAAATTCGACACGGTGCCGAAAGATTGCAACTTTCGACGCGGGTGGCGTTTCGGTAAAAACACGACTTTCCCGCCCGGAGTGTGTTCCGGACGAAACGTCAATGGTCTATTTTTGGAATTCACACAGAACCAGACGTTTGGTGAGTTCGGTATCGAAATTCGGGACGGTGCCTGAAAGATCGCAACTTTCGACGCGGGTGGCGATTCGGTAAAAACACGACTTTCCCGCCCGAAATATGTTCCGAACGAAACGTGAATGGTCTAATTTTTGATTTCACACAGAACCAGACTTTCGGTGAGTTTTGTTTCAAAATTCGACACGGTGCCGAAAGATTGCAACTTTCGACGCGGGTGGCGTTTCGGTAAAAACACGACTTTCCCGCCCGGAGTGTGTTCCGAACGAAACGTGAATGGTCTAATTTTTGATTTCACACATAACCAGACGTTCGGTGAGTTTTGTTTCGAAATTCGACACGGTGCCGAAAGATCGCAACTTTCGACGCGGGAGGCGTTTCGGTAAAAACACGACTTTCCCGCCCGGAGTGTGTTCCGGACGAAACGTTAATGGTCTATTTTTGGAATTCACACAGAACCAGACGTTTGGTGAGTTCGGTATCGAAATTCGGGACGGTGCCTGAAAGATCGCAACTTTCGACGCGGGTGGCGATTCGGTAAAAACACGACTTTCCCGCCCGGAGTGTGTTCCGAACGAAACGTGAATGGTCTAATTTTTGATTTCACACTGAACCAGACTTTCGGTGAGTTTTGTTTCAAAATTCGACACGGTGCCGAAAGATTGCAACTTTCGACGCGGGTGGCGTTTCGGTAAAAACACGACTTTCCCGCCCGGAGTGTGTTCCGGACGAAACGTCAATGGTCTATTTTTGGAATTCACACAGAACCAGACGTTTGGTGAGTTCGGTATCGAAATTCGGGACGGTGCCTGAAAGATCGCAACTTTCGACGCGGGTGGCGATTCGGTAAAAACACGACTTTCCCGCCCGAAATGTGTTCCGAACGAAACGTGAATGGTCTAATTTTTGATTTCACACAGAACCAGACTTTCGGTGAGTTTTGTTTCAAAATTCGACACAGTGCCGAAAGATTGCAACTTTCGACGCGGGTGGCGTTTCGGTAAAAACACGACTTTCCCGCCCGGAGTGTGTTCCGGACGAAACGTCAATGGTCTATTTTTGGAATTCACACAGAACCAGACGTTTGGTGAGTTCGGTATCGAAATTCGGGACGGTGCCTGAAAGATCGCAACTTTCGACGCGGGTGGCGATTCGGTAAAAACACGACTTTCCCGCCCGAAATGTGTTCCGAACGAAACGTGAATGGTCTAATTTTTGATTTCACACAGAACCAGACTTTCGGTGAGTTTTGTTTCAAAATTCGACACGGTGCCGAAAGATTGCAACTTTCGACGCGGGTGGCGTATCGGTAAAAACACGACTTTCCCGCCCGGAGTGTGTTCCGAACGAAACGTGAATGGTCTAATTTTTGATTTCACACATAACCAGACGTTCGGTGAGTTTTGTTTCGAAATTCGACACGGTGCCGAAAGATCGCAACTTTCGACGCGGGAGGCGTTTCGGTAAAAACACGACTTTCCCGCCCGGAGTGTGTTCCGGACGAAACGTGAATGGTCTATTTTTGGAATTCACACAGAACCAGACGTTTGGTGAGTTCGGTATCGAAATTCGGGACGGTGCCTGAAAGATCGCAACTTTCGACGCGGGTGGCGATTCGGTAAAAACACGACTTTCCCGCCCGGAGTGTGTTCCGAACGAAACGTGAATGGTCTAATTTTTGATTTCACACAGAACCAGACTTTCGGTGAGTTTTGTTTCAAAATTCGACACGGTGCCGAAAGATTGCAACTTTCGACGCGGGTGGCGTTTCGGTAAAAACACGACTTTCCCGCCCGGAGTGTGTTCCGAACGAAACGTGAATGGTCTAATTTTTGATTTCACACATAACCAGACGTTCGGTGAGTTTTGTTTCGAAATTCGACACGGTGCCGAAAGATCGCAACTTTCGACGCGGGTGGCGTTTCGGTAAAAACACGACTTTCCCGCCCGGAGTGTGTTCCGAACGAAACGTGAATGGTCTAATTTTTGATTTCACACAGAACCAGACTTTCGGTGAGTTTTGTTTCAAAATTCGACATGGTGCCGAAAGATTGCAACTTTCGACGCAGGTGGCGTTTCGGTAAAAACACGACTTTCCCGCCTGGAGTGTGTTCCGAACGAAACATGAATGGTCTAATTTTTGATTTCACACAGAACCAGACGTTCGGTGAGTTTTGTTTTGAAATTCGACACGGTGCCGAAACATTGCAACTTTCGACGCGGGTGGCGATTCGGTAAAAACACGATTTTCCCGCCCAGAGTGTGTTCCGAACGAAACGTGAATTTTCTAATTTTGGATTTCACACAGAACCAGACGTTTGGTGAGTTCGGTATCGAAATTCGGGACGGTGCCTGAAAGATCGCAACTTTCGACGCGGGTGGCGTTTCGGTAAAAACACGACTTTCCCGCCCGGAGTGTGTTCCGGACGAAACGTGAATGGTCTAATTTTTGATTTCACACAGAACTTGACGTTCGGTGAGTTCGGTATCGAAATTCGGGACAGTGCCCGAAAGATCGTAAATTTCGACGCGGGTGGCGTTTCGGTAAAAACACGACTTTCCCGCTCGGAGTGTGTTCCGGACGAAACGCGAATGGTCTAATTTTGGATTTCACACAGAACCAGACGTTCGGTGAGTTCGGTATCGAAATTCGGGACGGTGGCCGAAAGATCGCAACTTTCGACGCGGGTGGCGTTTCGGTAAAAACACGACTTTCCCGCCCTGAGTGTGTTCCGGACGAAACGTGAATTTTCTAATTTTTGATTTCACACAGAACCAGACGTTCGGTGAGTTCGGTATCGAAATTCGGGACGGTGGGCGAAAGATCGCAACTTTCGACGCGGGTGGCGATTCGGTAAAAACACGACTTTCCCGCCCGGAGTGTGTTCCGATCGAAACGTGAATGGTCTAATTTTTGATTTCACACAGAACCAGACGTTCGGTGAGTTTTGTTTCGAAATTCGACACGGTACCGAAAGATCGCAACTTTCGACGCGGTAGGCGTTTCGGTAAAAACACGACTTTCCCGCCTGGAGTGTGTTCCGAAGGAAACATGAATGGTCTAATTTTTGATTTCACACAGAACCAGACGTTCGGTGAGTTTTGTTTCGAAATTCGACACGGTGCCGAAAGATCGCAACTTTCGACGCGGGAGGCGTTTCGGTAAAAACACGAGTTTCCCGCCTGGAGTGTGTTCCGAACGAAACATGAATGGCCTAATTTTTTATTTCACACAGAACCAGACGTTCGGTGAGTTTTGTTTTGAAATTCGACACGGTGCTGAAACATTGCAACTTTCGACGCGGGTGGCGATTCGGTAAAAACACGATTTTCCCGCCCAGAGTGTGTTCCGAACGAAACGTGAATTTTCTAATTTTGGATTTCACACAGAACCAGACGTTTGGTGAGTTCGGTATCGAAATTCGGGACGGTGCCTGAAAGATCGCAACTTTCGACGCGGGTGGCGATTCGGTAAAAACACGACTTTCCCGCCCGGAGTGTGTTCCGAACGAAACGTGAATGGTCTAATTTTTGATTTCACACAGAACCAGACTTTCGGTGAGTTTTGTTTCAAAATTCGACACGGTGCCGAAAGATTGCAACTTTCGACGCGGGTGGCGTTTCGGTAAAAACACGACTTTCCCGCCTGGAGTGTGTTCCGAACGAAACATGAATGGTCTAATTTTTGATTTCACACAGAACTAGACGTTCGGTGAGTTTTGTTTTGAAATTCGACACGGTGCCGAAACATTGCAACTTTCGACGCGGGTGGCGATTCGGTAAAAACACGATTTTCCCGCCCAGAGTGTGTTCCGAACGAAACGTGACTTTTCTAATTTTGGATTTCACACAGAACCAGACGTTCGGTGAGTTCGGTATCGAAATTTGGGACGGTGCCCGAAAGATCGCAACTTTCGACGCGGGTGGCGTTTCGGTAAAAACACGACTTTCCCGCCCGGAGTGTGTTCCGAACGAAACGTGAATGGTCTAATTTTTTATTTTACACAGAACCAGACGTTCGGTGAGTTTTTTTTCGAAATTCGACACGGTGCCGAAAAATCGCAACTTTCGACGCGGTAGGCGTTTCGGTAAAAACACGACTTTCCCGCCCGGAGTGTCTTCCGGACGAAACGTGAATGGTCTAATTTTTGATTTCACACAGAACAAGACGTTCGGTGAGTTTTGTTTCGAAATTCGACACGGTGCCGAAAGATCGCAACTTTCGACACGGTAGGCGTTTCGGTAAAAACACGACTTTTCCGCCCGGAGTGTGTTCCGGACGAAACGTGAATGGTCTAATTTTTGATTTCACACAGAACTAGACGTTCGGTGAGTTCGGTATCGAAATTCGGGACAGTGCCCGAAAGATCGTAACTTTCGACGCGGGTGGCGTTTCGGTAAAAACACGACTTTCCCGCCCGGAGTGTGTTCCGGACGAAACGTGAATGGTCGAATTTTGGATTTCACACAGAACCAGACGTTCGGTGAGTTTGGTATCGAAATTCGGGACGGTGGCCGAAAGATCGCAACTTTCGACGCGGGTGGCGTTTCGGTAAAAACACGACTTTCCCGCCCGGAGTGTGTTCCGGACGAAACGTGAATTTTCTAATTTTTGATTTCACACAGAACCAGACGTTCGGTGAGTTCGGTATCGAAATTCGGGACGGTGGCCGAAAGATCGCAACTTTCGACGCGGGTGGCGATTCGGTAAAAACACGACTTTCCCGCCCGGAGTGTGTTCCGATCGAAACGTGAATGGTCTAATTTTTGATTTCACACAGAACCAGACATTCGGTGAGTTTTGTTTCGAAATTCGACACGGTGCCGAAAGATCGCAACTTTCGACGCGGTAGGCGTTTCGGTAAAAACACGACTTTCCCGCCTGGAGTGTGTTCCGAACGAAACATGAATGGTCTAATTTTTGATTTCACACAGAACCAGACGTTCGGTGAGTTTTGTTTCGAAATTCGACACGGTGCCGAAAGATCGCAACTTTCGACGCGGGAGGCGTTTCGGTAAAAACACGAGTTTCCCGCCTGGAGTGTGTTCCGAACGAAACATGAATGGCCTAATTTTTTATTTCACACAGAACCAGACGTTCGGTGAGTTTTGTTTTGAAATTCGACACGGTGCTGAAACATTGCAACTTTCGACGCGGGTGGCGATTCGGTAAAAACACGATTTTCCCGCCCAGAGTGTGTTCCGAACGAAACGTGAATTTTCTAATTTTGGATTTCACACAGAACCAGACGTTTGGTGAGTTCGGTATCGAAATTCGGGACGGTGCCTGAAAGATCGCAACTTTCGACGCGGGTGGCGAATCGGTAAAAACACGATTTTCCCGCCCGGAGTGTGTTCCGAACGAAACGTGAATGGTCTAATTTTTGATTTCACACAGAACCAGACTTTCGGTGAGTTTTGTTTCAAAATTCGACACGGTGCCGAAAGATTGCAACTTTCGACGCGGGTGGCGTTTCGGTAAAAACACGACTTTCCCGCCTGGAGTGTGTTCCGAACGAAACATGAATGGTCTAATTTTTGATTTCACACAGAACTAGACGTTCGGTGAGTTTTGTTTTCAAATTCGACACGGTGCCGAAACATTGCAACTTTCGACGCGGGTGGCGATTCGGTAAAAACACGATTTTCCCGCCCAGAGTGTGTTCCGAACGAAACGTGACTTTTCTAATTTTGGATTTCACACAGAACCAGACGTTCGGTGAGTTCGGTATCGAAATTTGGGACGGTGGCCGAAAGATCGCAACTTTCGACGCGGGTGGCGTTTCGGTAAAAACACGACTTTCCCGCCCGGAGTGTGTTCCGAACGAAACGTGAATGGTCTAATTTTTTATTTTACACAGAACCAGACGTTCGGTGAGTTTTTTTTCGAAATTCGACACGGTGCCGAAAAATCGCAACTTTCGACGCGGTAGGCGTTTCGGTAAAAACACGACTTTCCCGCCCGGAGTGTCTTCCGGACGAAACGTGAATGGTCTAATTTTTGATTTCACACAGAACAAGACGTTCGGTGAGTTCGGTATCGAAATTCGGGACAGTGCCCGAAAGATCGTAACTTTCGACGCGGGTGGCGTTTCGGTAAAAACACGACTTTCCCGCCCGGAGTGTGTTCCGGACGAAACGTGAATGGTCTAATTTTGGATTTCACACAGAACCAGACGTTCGGTGAGTTCGGTATCGAAATTCGGGACGGTGGCCGAAAGATCGCAACTTTCGACGCGGGTGGCGTTTCGGTAAAAACACGACTTTCCCGCCCGGAGTGTGTTCCGGACGAAACGTGAATTTTCTAATTTTTGATTTCACACAGAACCAGACGTTCGGTGAGTTCGGTATCGAAATTCGGGACGGTGGCCGAAAGATCGCAACTTTCGACGCGGGTGGCGATTCGGTAAAAACCCGACTTTCCCGCCCGGAGTGTGTTCCGATCGAAACGTGAATGGTCTAATTTTTGATTTCACACAGAACCAGACGTTCGGTGAGTTTTGTTTCGAAATTCGACACGGTGCCGAAAGATCGCAACTTTCGACGCGGTAGGCGTTTCGGTAAAAACACGACTTTCCCGCCTGGAGTGTGTTCCGAACGAAACATGAATGGTCTAATTTTTGATTTCACACAGAACCAGACGTTCGGTGAGTTTTGTTTCGAAATTCGACACGGTGCCGAAAGATCGCAACTTTCGACGCGGGAGGCGTTTCGGTAAAAACACGAGTTTCCCGCCTGTAGTGTGTTCCGAACGAAACATGAATGGCCTAATTTTTTATTTCACACAGAACCAGACGTTCGGTGAGTTTTGTTTTGAAATTCGACACGGTGCTGAAACATTGCAACTTTCGACGCGGGTGGCGATTCGGGAAAAACACGATTTTCCCGCCCAGAGTGTGTTCCGAACGAAACGTGAATTTTCTAATTTTGGATTTCACACAGAACCAGACGTTTGGTGAGTTCGGTATCGAAATTCGGGACGGTGCCTGAAAGATCGCAACTTTCGACGCGGGTGGCGATTCGGTAAAAACACGACTTTCCCGCCCGGAGTGTGTTCCGAACGAAATGTGAATGGTCTAATTTTTTATTTCACACAGAACCAGACGTTCGGTGAGTTTTGTTTTGAAATTCGACACGGTGCTGAAACATTGCAACTTTCGACGCGGGTGGCGATTCGGGAAAAACACGATTTTCCCGCCCAGAGTGTGTTCCGAACGAAACGTGAATTTTCTAATTTTGGATTTCACACAGAACCAGACGTTTGGTGAGTTCGGTATCGAAATTCGGGACGGTGCCTGAAAGATCGCAACTTTCGACGCGGGTGGCGATTCGGTAAAAACACGACTTTCCCGCCCGGAGTGTGTTCCGAACGAAACGTGAATGGTCTAATTTTTGATTTCACACAGAACCAGACGTTCGGTGAGTTTTGTTTCGAAATTCGACACGGTGCCGAAAGATCGCAACTTTCGACGCGGGAGGCGTTTCGGTAAAAACACGAGTTTCCCGCCTGGAGTGTGTTCCGAACGAAACATGAATGGCCTAATTTTTTATTTCACACAGAACCAGACGTTCGGTGAGTTTTGTTTTGAAATTCGACACGGTGCTGAAACATTGCAACTTTCGACGCGGGTGGCGATTCGGGAAAAACACGATTTTCCCGCCCAGAGTGTGTTCCGAACGAAACGTGAATTTTCTAATTTTGGATTTCACACAGAACCAGACGTTTGGTGAGTTCGGTATCGAAATTCGGGACGGTGCCTGAAAGATCGCAACTTTCGACGCGGGTGGCGATTCGGTAAAAACTCGACTTTCCCGCCCGGAGTGTGTTCCGAACGAAACGTGAATGGTATAATTTTTGATTTCACACAGAACCAGACTTTCGGTGAGTTTTGTTTCAAAATTCGACACGGTGCCGAAAGATTGCAACTTTCGACGCGGGTGGCGTTTCGGTAAAAACACGACTTTCCCGCCTGGAGTGTGTTCCGAACGAAACATGAATGGTCTAATTTTTGATTTCACACAGAACCAGACGTTCGGTGAGTTTTGTTTTGAAATTCGACACGGTGCCGAAACATTGCAACTTTCGACGCGGGTGGCGATTCGGTAAAAACACGATTTTCCCGCCCAGAGTGTGTTCCGAACGAAACGTGACTTTTCTAATTTTGGATTTCACACAGAACCAGACGTTCGGTGAGTTCGGTATCGAAATTTGGGACGGTGCCCGAAAGATCGCAACTTTCGACGCGGGTGGCGTTTCGGTAAAAACACGACTTTCCCGCCCGGAGTGTGTTCCGAACGAAACGTGAATGGTCTAATTTTTTATTTCACACAGAACCAGACGTTCGGTGAGTTTTTTTTCGAAATTCGACACGGTGCCGAAAAATCGCAACTTTCGACGCGGTAGGCGTTTCGGTAAAAACACGACTTTCCCGCCCGGAGTGTCTTCCGGACGAAACGTGAATGGTCTAATTTTTGATTTCACACAGAACAAGACGTTCGGTGAGTTTTGTTTCGAAATTCGACACGGTGCCGAAAGATCGCAAATTTCGACACGGTAGGCGTTTCGGTAAAAACACGACTTTTCCGCCCGGAGTGTGTTCCGGACGAAACGTGAATGGTCTAATTTTTGATTTCACACAGAACTAGATGTTCGGTGAGTTCGGTATCGAAATTCGGGACAGTGCCCGAAAGATCGTAACTTTCGACGCGGGTGGCGTTTCGGTAAAAACACGACTTTCCCGCCCGGAGTGTGTTCCGGACGAAACGTGAATGGTCTAATTTTGGATTTCACACAGAACCAGACGTTCGGTGAGTTCGGTATCGAAATTCGGGACGGTGGCCGAAAGATCGCAACTTTCGACGCGGGTGGCGTTTCGGTAAAAACACGACTTTTCCGCCCGGAGTGTGTTCCGGACGAAACGTGAATTTTCTTATTTTTGATTTCACACAGAACCAGACGTTCGGTGAGTTCGGTATCGAAATTCGGGACGGTGGCCGAAAGATCGCAACTTTCGACGCGGGTGGCGATTCGGTAAAAACACGACTTTCCCGCCCGGAGTGTGTTCCGATCGAAACGTGAATGGTCTAATTTTTGAATTCACACAGAACAAGACGTTCGGTGAGTTTTGTTTCGAAATTCGACACGGTGCCGAAAGATCGCAACTTTCGACACGGTAGGCGTTTCGGTAAAAACACGACTTTCCCGCCCGGAGTGTGTTCCGGACGAAACGTGAATGGTCTAATTTTTGATTTCACACAGAACCAGACGTTCGGTGAGTTCGGTATCGAAATTCGGGACGGTGCCCGAAAGATCGCAACTTTCGACGCGGGTGGCGATTCGGTAAAAACACGACTTTCCCGCCCGGAGTGTGTTCCGAACGAAACGTGAATGGTCTAATTTTTGATTTCACACAGAACCAGACTTTCGGTGAGTTTTGTTTCAAAATTCGACACGGTGCCGAAAGATTGCAACTTTCGACGCGGGTGGCGTTTCGGTAAAAACACGACTTTCCCGCCTGGAGTGTGTTCCGAACGAAACATGAATGGTCGAATTTTTGATTTCACACAGAACCAGACGTTCGGTGAGTTTTGTTTCGAAATTCGACACGGTGCCGAAAGATCGCAACTTTCGACGCGGGAGGCGTTTCGGTAAAAACACGACTTTCCCGCCCGGAGTGTGTTCCGGACGAAACGTGAATGGTCTATTTTTGGAATTCACACAGAACCAGACGTTGGTGAGTTCGGTATCGAAATTCGGGACGGTGCCTGAAAGATCGCAACTTTCGACGCGGGTGGCGATTCGGTAAAAACACGACTTTCCCGCCCGGAGTGTGTTCCGAACGAAACGTGAATGGTCTAATTTTTGATTTCACACAGAACCAGATGTTCGGTGAGTTTTGTTTCGAAATTCGACACGGTGCCGAAAGATCGCAACTTTCGACGCGGGTAGCGATTCGGTAAAAACACGACTTTCCCGCCCGGAGTGTGTTCCGAACGAAACGTGAATGGTCTAATTTTTTATTTTACACAGAACTAGACGTTCGGTGAGTTTTTTTTGGAAATTCAACACGGTGCCGAAAAATCGCAACTTTCGACGCGGTAGGCGTTTCGGTAAAAACACGACTTTCCCGCCCGGAGTGTCTTCCGGACGAAACGTGAATGGTCTAATTTTTGATTTCACACAGAACAAGACGTTCGGTGAGTTTTGTTTCGAAATTCGACACGGTGCCGAAAGATCGCAACTTTCGACACGGTAGGCGTTTCGGTAAAAACACGACTTTCCCGCCCGGAGTGTGTTCCGGACGAAACGTGAATGGTCTAATTTTTGATTTCACACAGAACCAGACGTTCGGTGAGTTCGGTATCGAAATTCGGGACGGTGCCCGAAAGATCGCAACTTTCGACGCGGGTGGCGATTCGGTAAAAACACGACTTTCCCGCCCGGAGTGTGTTCCGAACGAAACGTGAATGGTCTAATTTTTGATTTCACACAGAACCAGACTTTCGGTGAGTTTTGTTTCAAAATTCGACACGGTGCCGAAAGATTGCAACTTTCGACGCGGGTGGCGTTTCGGTAAAAACACGACTTTCCCGCCTGGAGTGTGTTCCGAACGAAACATGAATGGTCGAATTTTTGATTTCACACAGAACCAGACGTTCGGTGAGTTTTGTTTCGAAATTCGACACGGTGCCGAAAGATCGCAACTTTCGACGCGGGAGGCGTTTCGGTAAAAACACGACTTTCCCGCCCGGAGTGTGTTCCGGACGAAACGTGAATGGTCTATTTTTGGAATTCACACAGAACCAGACGTTGGTGAGTTCGGTATCGAAATTCGGGACGGTGCCTGAAAGATCGCAACTTTCGACGCGGGTGGCGATTCGGTAAAAACACGACTTTCCCGCCCGGAGTGTGTTCCGAACGAAACGTGAATGGTCTAATTTTTGATTTCACACAGAACCAGATGTTCGGTGAGTTTTGTTTCGAAATTCGACACGGTGCCGAAAGATCGCAACTTTCGACGCGGGTAGCGATTCGGTAAAAACACGACTTTCCCGCCCGGAGTGTGTTCCGAACGAAACGTGAATGGTCTAATTTTTTATTTTACACAGAACTAGACGTTCGGTGAGTTTTTTTTGGAAATTCAACACGGTGCCGAAAAATCGCAACTTTCGACGCGGTAGGCGTTTCGGTAAAAACACGACTTTCCCGCCCGGAGTGTCTTCCGGACGAAACGTGAATGGTCTAATTTTTGATTTCACACAGAACAAGACGTTCGGTGAGTTTTGTTTCGAAATTCGACACGGTGCCGAAAGATCGCAACTTTCGACACGGTAGGCGTTTCGGTAAAAACACGACTTTCCCGCCCGGAGTGTGTTCCGGACGAAACGTGAATGGTCTAATTTTTTATTTCACACAGAACCAGACGTTCGGTGAGTTCGGTATCGAAATTCGGGACGGTGCCCGAAAGATCGCAACTTTCGACGCGGGTGGCGATTCGGTAAAAACACGACTTTCCCGCCCGGAGTGTGTTCCGAACGAAACGTGAATGGTCTAATTTTTGATTTCACACAGAACCAGACTTTCGGTGAGTTTTGTTTCAAAATTCGACACGGTGCCGAAAGATTGCAACTTTCGACGCGGGTGGCGTTTCGGTAAAAACACGACTTTCCCGCCCGGAGTGTGTTCCGAACGAAACATGAATGGTCTAATTTTTGATTTCACACAGAACCAGACGTTCGGTGAGTTTTGTTTTGAAATTCGACACGGTGCCGAAACATTGCAACTTTCGACACGGGTGGCGTTTCGGTAAAAACACGACTTTCCCGCCCGGAGTGTGTTCCGGACGAAACGTCAATGGTCTATTTTTGGAATTCACACAGAACCAGACGTTTGGTGAGTTCGGTATCGAAATTCGGGACGGTGCCTGAAAGATCGCAACTTTCGACGCGGGTGGCGATTCGGTAAAAACACGACTTTCCCGCCCGAAATGTGTTCCGAACGAAACGTGAATGGTCTAATTTTTGATTTCACACAGAACCAGACGTTCGGCGAGTTTTGTTTCGAAATTCGACACGGTGCCGAAAGATCGCAACTTTCGACGCGGGAGGCGTTTCGGTAAAAACACGACTTTCCCGCCCGGAGTGTGTTCCGGACGAAACGTGAATGGTCTATTTTTGGAATTCACACAGAACCAGACGTTGGTGAGTTCGGTATCGAAATTCGGGACGGTGCCTGAAAGATCGCAACTTTCGACGCGGGTGGCGATTCGGTAAAAACACGACTTTCCCGCCCGGAGTGTGTTCCGAACGAAACGTGAATGGTCTAATTTTTGATTTCACACAGAACCAGATGTTCGGTGAGTTTTGTTTCGAAATTCGACACGGTGCCGAAAGATCGCAACTTTCGACGCGGGTAGCGATTCGGTAAAAACACGACTTTCCCGCCCGGAGTGTGTTCCGAACGAAACGTGAATGGTCTAATTTTTTATTTTACACAGAACTAGACGTTCGGTGAGTTTTTTTTGGAAATTCAACACGGTGCCGAAAAATCGCAACTTTCGACGCGGTAGGCGTTTCGGTAAAAACACGACTTTCCCGCCCGGAGTGTCTTCCGGACGAAACGTGAATGGTCTAATTTTTGATTTCACACAGAACAAGACGTTCGGTGAGTTTTGTTTCGAAATTCGACACGGTGCCGAAAGATCGCAACTTTCGACACGGTAGGCGTTTCGGTAAAAACACGACTTTCCCGCCCGGAGTGTGTTCCGGACGAAACGTGAATGGTCTAATTTTTGATTTCACACAGAACCAGACGTTCGGTGAGTTCGGTATCGAAATTCGGGACGGTGCCCGAAAGATCGCAACTTTCGACGCGGGTGGCGATTCGGTAAAAACACGACTTTCCCGCCCGGAGTGTGTTCCGAACGAAACGTGAATGGTCTAATTTTTGATTTCACACAGAACCAGACTTTCGGTGAGTTTTGTTTCAAAATTCGACACGGTGCCGAAAGATTGCAACTTTCGACGCGGGTGGCGTTTCGGTAAAAACACGACTTTCCCGCCTGGAGTGTGTTCCGAACGAAACATGAATGGTCTAATTTTTGATTTCACACAGAACCAGACGTTCGGTGAGTTTTGTTTTGAAATTCGACACGGTGCCGAAACATTGCAACTTTCGACACGGGTGGCGTTTCGGTAAAAACACGACTTTCCCGCCCGGAGTGTGTTCCGGACGAAACGTCAATGGTCTATTTTTGGAATTCACACAGAACCAGACGTTTGGTGAGTTCGGTATCGAAATTCGGGACGGTGCCTGAAAGATCGCAACTTTCGACGCGGGTGGCGATTCGGTAAAAACACGACTTTCCCGCCCGAAATGTGTTCCGAACGAAACGTGAATGGTCTAATTTTTGATTTCACACAGAACCAGACGTTCGGCGAGTTTTGTTTCGAAATTCGACACGGTGCCGAAAGATCGCAACTTTCGACGCAGTAGGCGTTTCGGTAAAAACACGACTTTCCCGCCTGGAGTGTGTTCCGAACGAAACATGAATGGTCTAATTTTTGATTTCACACAGAACCAGACGTTCGGTGAGTTTTGTTTCGAAATTCGACACGGTGCCGAAAGATCGCAACTTTCGACGCGGGAGGCGTTTCGGTAAGAACACGACTTTCCCGCCCGGAGTGTGTTCCGGACGAAACGTGAATGGTCTATTTTTGGAATTCACACAGAACCAGACGTTTGGTGAGTTCGGTATCGAAATTCGGGACGGTGCCTGAAAGATCGCAACTTTCGACGCGGGTGGCGATTCGGTAAAAACACGACTTTCCCGCCCGGAGTGTGTTCCGAACGAAACGTGAATGGTCTAATTTTTGATTTCACACAGAACCAGACTTTCGGTGAGTTTTGTTTCAAAATTCGACACGGTGCCGAAAGATTGCAACTTTCGACGCGGGTGGCGTTTCGGTAAAAACACGACTTTCCCGCCCGGAGTGTGTTCCGAACGAAACGTGAATGGTCTAATTTTTGATTTCACACATAACCAGACGTTCGGTGAGTTTTGTTTCGAAATTCGACACAGTGCCGAAAACTCGCAACTTTCGACGCGGGTGGCGTTTCGGTAAAAACACGACTTTCCCGCCCGGAGTGTGTTCCGAACGAAACGTGAATGGTCTAATTTTTGATTTCACACAGAACCAGACTTTCGTTGAGTTTTGTTTCAAAATTGGACATGGTGCCGAAAGATTGCAACTTTCGACGCGGGTGGCGTTTCGGTAAAAACACGACTTTCCCGCCTGGAGTGTGTTCCGAACGAAACATGAATGGTCTAATTTTTGATTTCACACAGAACCAGACGTTCGGTGAGTTTTGTTTTGAAATTCGACACGGTGCAGAAACATTGCAACTTTCGACGCGGGTGGCGATTCGGTAAAAACACGATTTTCCCGCCCAGAGTGTGTTCCGAACGAAACGTGAATTTTCTAATTTTGGATTTCACACAGAACCAGACGTTTGGTGAGTTCGGTATCGAAATTCGGGACGGTGCCTGAAAGATCGCAACTTTCGACGCGGGTGGCGTTTCGGTAAAAACACGACTTTCCCGCCCGGAGTGTGTTCCGAACGAAACGTGAATGGTCTAATTTTTGATTTCACACAGAACCAGACTTTCGGTGAGTTTTGTTTCAAAATTCGACACGGTGCCGAAAGATTGCAACTTTCGACGCGGGTGGCGTTTCGGTAAAAACACGACTTTCCCGCCCGGAGTGTGTTCCGGACGAAACGTCAATGGTCTATTTTTGGAATTCACACAGAACCAGACGTTTGGTGAGTTCGGTATCGAAATTCGGGACGGTGCCTGAAAGATCGCAACTTTCGACGCGGGTGGCGTTTCGGTAAAAACACGACTTTCCCGCCCGGAGTGTGTTCCGAACGAAACGTGAATGGTCTAATTTTTGATTTCACACATAACCAGACGTTCGGTGAGTTTTGTTTCAAAATTCGACACGGTGCCGAAAGATTGCAACTTTCGACGCGGGTGGCGTTTCGGTAAAAACACGACCTTCCCGCCCGGAGTGTGTTCCGGACGAAACGTCAATGGTCTATTTTTGGAATTCACACAGAACCAGACGTTTGGTGAGTTCGGTATCGAAATTCGGGACGGTGCCTGAAAGATCGCAACTTTCGACGCGGGTGGCGATTCGGTAAAAACACGACTTTCCCGCCCGAAATGTGTTCCGAACGAAACGTGAATGGTCTAATTTTTGATTTCACACAGAACCAGACTTTCGGTGAGTTTTGTTTCAAAATTCGACACGGTGCCGAAAGATTGCAACTTTCGACGCGGGTGGCGTTTCGGTAAAAACACGACTTTCCCGCCCGGAGTGTGTTCCGAACGAAACGTGAATGGTCTAATTTTTGATTTCACACATAACCAGACGTTCGGTGAGTTTTGTTTCGAAATTCGACACGGTGCCGAAAGATCGCAACTTTCGACGCGGGTGGCGTTTCGGTAAAAACACGACTTTCCCGCCCGGAGTGTGTTCCGAACGAAACGTGAATGGTCTAATTTTTGATTTCACACAGAACCAGACTTTCGGTGAGTTTTGTTTCAAAATTCGACACGGTGCCGAAAGATTGCAACTTTCGACGCGGGTGGCGTTTCGGTAAAAACACGACTTTCCCGCCTGGAGTGTGTTCCGAACGAAACATGAATGGCCTAATTTTTGATTTCACACAGAACCAGACGTTCGGTGAGTTTTGTTTTGAAATTCGACACGGTGCTGAAACATTGCAACTTTCGACGCGGGTGGCGATTCGGTAAAAACACGATTTTCCCGCCCAGAGTGTGTTCCGAACGAAACGTGAATTTTCTAATTTTGGATTTCACACAGAACCAGACGTTTGGTGAGTTCGGTATCGAAATTCGGGACGGTGCCTGAAAGATCGCAACTTTCGACGCGGGTGGCGTTTCGGTAAAAACACGACTTTCCCGCCCGGAGTGTGTTCCGAACGAAACGTGAATGGTCTAATTTTTGATTTCACACAGAACCAGACTTTCGGTGAGTTTTGTTTCAAAATTCGACACGGTGCCGAAAGATTGCAACTTTCGACGCGGGTGGCGTTTCGGTAAAAACACGACTTTCCCGCCTGGAGTGTGTTCCGAACGAAACATGAATGGTCGAATTTTTGATTTCACACAGAACCAGACGTTCGGTGAGTTTTGTTTCGAAATTCGACACGGTGCCGAAAGATCGCAACTTTCGACGCGGGAGGCGTTTCGGTAAAAACACGACTTTCCCGCCCGGAGTGTGTTCCGGACGAAACGTGAATGGTCTATTTTTGGAATTCACACAGAACCAGACGTTGGTGAGTTCGGTATCGAAATTCGGGACGGTGCCTGAAAGATCGCAACTTTCGACGCGGGTGGCGATTCGGTAAAAACACGACTTTCCCGCCCGGAGTGTGTTCCGAACGAAACGTGAATGGTCTAATTTTTGATTTCACACAGAACCAGATGTTCGGTGAGTTTTGTTTCGAAATTCGACACGGTGCCGAAAGATCGCAACTTTCGACGCGGGTAGCGATTCGGTAAAAACACGACTTTCCCGCCCGGAGTGTGTTCCGAACGAAACGTGAATGGTCTAATTTTTTATTTTACACAGAACTAGACGTTCGGTGAGTTTTTTTTGGAAATTCAACACGGTGCCGAAAAATCGCAACTTCCGACGCGGTAGGCGTTTCGGTAAAAACACGACTTTCCCGCCCGGAGTGTCTTCCGGACGAAACGTGAATGGTCTAATTTTTGATTTCACATAGAACAAGACGTTCGGTGAGTTTTGTTTTGAAATTCGACACGGTGCCGAAAGATCGCAACTTTCGACACGGTAGGCGTTTCGGTAAAAACACGACTTTCCCGCCCGGAGTGTGTTCCGGACGAAACGTGAATGGTCTAATTTTTGATTTCACACAGAACCAGACGTTCGGTGAGTTCGGTATCGAAATTCGGGACGGTGCCCGAAAGATCGCAACTTTCGACGCGGGTGGCGATTCGGTAAAAACACGACTTTCCCGCCCGGAGTGTGTTCCGAACGAAACGTGAATGGTCTAATTTTTGATTTCACACAGAACCAGACTTTCGGTGAGTTTTGTTTCAAAATTCGACACGGTGCCGAAAGATTGCAACTTTCGACGCGGGTGGCGTTTCGGTAAAAACACGACTTTCCCGCCTGGAGTGTGTTCCGAACGAAACATGAATGGTCTAATTTTTGATTTCACACAGAACCAGACGTTCGGTGAGTTTTGTTTTGAAATTCGACACGGTGCCGAAACATTGCAACTTTCGACACGGGTGGCGTTTCGGTAAAAACACGACTTTCCCGCCCGGAGTGTGTTCCGGACGAAACGTCAATGGTCTATTTTTGGAATTCACACAGAACCAGACGTTTGGTGAGTTCGGTATCGAAATTCGGGACGGTGCCTGAAAGATCGCAACTTTCGACGCGGGTGGCGATTCGGTAAAAACACGACTTTCCCGCCCGAAATGTGTTCCGAACGAAACGTGAATGGTCTAATTTTTGATTTCACACAGAACCAGACGTTCGGCGAGTTTTGTTTCGAAATTCGACACGGTGCCGAAAGATCGCAACTTTCGACGCGGTAGGCGTTTCGGTAAAAACACGACTTTCCCGCCTGGAGTGTGTTCCGAACGAAACATGAATGGTCTAATTTTTGATTTCACACAGAACCAGACGTTCGGTGAGTTTTGTTTCGAAATTCGACACGGTGCCGAAAGATCGCAACTTTCGACGCGGGAGGCGTTTCGGTAAGAACACGACTTTCCCGCCCGGAGTGTGTTCCGGACGAAACGTGAATGGTCTATTTTTGGAATTCACACAGAACCAGACGTTTGGTGAGTTCGGTATCGAAATTCGGGACGGTGCCTGAAAGATCGCAACTTTCGACGCGGGTGGCGATTCGGTAAAAACACGACTTTCCCGCCCGGAGTGTGTTCCGAACGAAACGTGAATGGTCTAATTTTTGATTTCACACATAACCAGACGTTCGGTGAGTTTTGTTTCAAAATTCGACACGGTGCCGAAAGATTGCAACTTTCGACGCGGGTGGCGTTTCGGTAAAAACACGACTTTCCCGCCCGGAGTGTGTTCCGAACGAAACGTGAATGGTCTAATTTTTGATTTCACACATAACCAGACGTTCGGTGAGTTTTGTTTCGAAATTCGACACGGTGCCGAAAACTCGCAACTTTCGACGCGGGTGGCGTTTCGGTAAAAACACGACTTTCCCGCCCGGAGTGTGTTCCGAACGAAACGTGAATGGTCTAATTTTTGATTTCACACAGAACCAGACTTTCGGTGAGTTTTGTTTCGAAATTCGACACGGTGCCGAAAGATCGCAACTTTCGACACGGTAGGCGTTTCGGTAAAAACACGACTTTCCCGCCCGGAGTGTGTTCCGGACGAAACGTGAATGGTCTAATTTTTGATTTCACACAGAACCAGACGTTCGGTGAGTTCGGTATCGAAATTCGGGACGGTGCCCGAAAGATCGCAACTTTCGACGCGGGTGGCGATTCGGTAAAAACACGACTTTCCCGCCCGGAGTGTGTTCCGAACGAAACGTGAATGGTCTAATTTTTGATTTCACACAGAACCAGACTTTCGGTGAGTTTTGTTTCAAAATTCGACACGGTGCCGAAAGATTGCAACTTTCGACGCGGGTGGCGTTTCGGTAAAAACACGACTTTCCCGCCTGGAGTGTGTTCCGAACGAAACATGAATGGTCTAATTTTTGATTTCACACAGAACCAGACGTTCGGTGAGTTTTGTTTTGAAATTCGACACGGTGCCGAAACATTGCAACTTTCGACGCGGGTGGCGATTCGGTAAAAACACGATTTTTCCGCCCAAAGTGTGTTCCGAACGAAACGTGACTTTTCTAATTTTGGATTTCACACAGAATCAGACGTTCGGTGAGTTCGGTATCGAAATTTGGGATGGTGCCCGAAAGATCGCAACTTTCGACGCGGGTGGCGTTTCGGTAAAAACACGACTTTCCCGCCCGGAGTGTGTTCCGAACGAAACGTGAATGGTCTAATTTTTTATTTTACACAGAACCAGACGTTCGGTAAAAACACGACTTTCCCGCCTGGAGTGTGTTCCGAACGAAACAGGAATGGTCTAATTTTTGATTTCACACAGAACCAGACGTTCGGTGAGTTTTGTTTCGAAATTCGACACGGTGCCGAAAGATCGCAACTTTCGACGCGGGAGGCGTTTCGGTAAAAACACGACTTTCCCGCCCGGAGTGTGTTCCGGACGAAACGTGAATGGTCTATTTTTGGAATTCACACAGAACCAGACGTTTGGTGAGTTCGGTATCGAAATTAGGGACGGTGCCTGAAAGATCGCAACTTTCGACGCGGGTGGCGATTCGGTAAAAACACGACTTTCCCGCCCGGACTTTGTTCCGAACGAAACGTGAATGGTCTAATTTTTTATTTCACATAGAACCAGACTTTCGGTAAGTTTTGTTTCAAAATTCGACACGGTGCCGAAAGATTGCAACTTTCGACGCGGGTGGCGTTTCCGTAAAAACACGACTTTCCCGCCCGGAGTGTGTTCCGAACGAAACGTGAATGGTCTAATTTTTGATTTCACACATAACCAGACGTTCGGTGAGTTTTGTTTCGAAATTCGACAGGTGCCGAAAGAACGCAACTCTCGACGCGGGTGGCGTTTCGGTAAAAACACGACTTTCCCGCCCGGAGTGTGTTCCGAACGAAACGTGAATGGTCTAATTTTTTATTTCACACAGAACCAGACTTTCGGTGAGTTTTGTTTCAAAATTCGACACGGTGCCGAAAGATTGCAACTTTCGACGCGGGTGGCGTTTCCGTAAAAACACGACTTTCCCGCCTGGAGTGTGTTCCGAACGAAACATGAATGGTCTAATTTTTGATTTCACACAGAACCAGACGTTCGGTGAGTTTTGTTTTGAAATTCGACACGGTGCCGAAACATTGCAACTTTCGACGCGGGTGGCGATTCGGTAAAAACACGATTTTCCCGCCCAGAGTGTGTTCCGAACGAAACGTGAATTTTCTAATTTTGGATTTCACACAGAACCAGACGTTTGGTGAGTTCGGTATCGAAATTCGGGACGGTGCCTGAAAGATCGCAACTTTCGACGCGGGTGGCGTTTCGGTAAAAACACGACTTTCCCGCCCGGAGTGTGTTCCGAACGAAACGTGAATGGTCTAATTTTTTATTTCACACAGAACCAGACTTTTGGTGAGTTTTGTTTCAAAATTCTACACGGTGCCGAAAGATTGCAACTTTCGACGCGGGTGGCGTTTCGGTAAAAACACGACTTTCCCGCCCGGAGTGTGTTCCGGACGAAACGTGAATGGTCTATTTTTGGAATTTACACAGAACCAGACGTTTGGTGAGTTCGGTATCGAAATTCGGGACGGTGCCTAAAAGATCGCAACTTTCGACGCGGGTGGCGATTCGGTAAAAACACGACTTTCCCGCCCGAAATGTGTTCCGAACGAAACGTGAATGGTCTAATTTTTGATTTCACACAGAACCAGACTTTCGGTGAGTTTTGTTTCAAAATTCGACACGGTGCCGAAAGATGGCAACTTTCGACGCGGGTGGCGTTTCGGTAAAAACACGACTTTCCCGCCCGGAGTGTGTTCCGAACGAAACGTGAATGGTCTAATTTTTGATTTCACACATAACCAGACGTTCGGTGAGTTTTGTTTCGAAATTCGACACGGTGCCGAAAGATCGCAACTCTCGACGCGGGTGGCGTTTCGGTAAAAACACGACTTTCCCGCCCGGATTGTGTTCCGAACGAAACGTGAATGGTCTAATTTTTTATTTCACACAGAACCAGACTTTCGGTGATTTTTGTTTCAAAATTCGACACGGTGCCGAAAGATTGCAACTTTCGACGCGGGTGGCGTTTCGGTAAAAACACGACTTTCCCGCCTGGAGTGTGTTCCGAACGAAACATGATTGGTCTAATTTTTTATTTCACACAGAACCAGACGTTCGGTGAGTTTTGTTTTGAAATTCGACACGGTGCCGAAACATTGCAACTTTCGACGCGGGTGGCGATTCGGTAAAAACACGATTTTCCCGCCCAGAGTGTGTTCCGAACGAAACGTGAATTTTCTAATTTTGGATTTCACACAGAACCAGACGTTTGGTGAGTTCGGTATCGAAATTCGGGACGGTGCCTGAAAGATCGCAACTTTCGACGCGGGTGGCGATTCGGTAAAAACACGACTTTCCCGCCCGGAGTGTGTTCCGGACGAAACGTGAATGGTCTATTTTTGGAATTCACACATAACCAGACGTTTGGTGAGTTCGGTATCGAAATTCGGGACGGTGCCTGAAAGATCGCAACTTTCGACGCGGGTGGCGATTCGGTAAAAACACGACTTTCCCGCCCGGAGTGTGTTCCGAACGAAATGTGAATGGTCTAATTTTTGCTTTCACACAGAACCAGACTTTCGCTGAGTTTTGTTTCGAAATTCGGGACGGTGCCCGAAAGATCGCAACTTTCGACGCGGGTGGCGTTTCGGTAAAAACACGACTTTCCCGCCCGGAGTGTGTTCCGGACGAAACGTGAATGGTCTAATTTTTTATTCCACACATAACCAGACATTCGGTGAGTTTTGTTTCGAAATTCGACACGGTGCCGAAAGATCGCAACTTTCGACGCGGGTAGCGATTCGATAAAAACACGACTTTCCCGCCCGGAGTGTGTTCCGAACGAAACGTGAATGTTCTAATTTTTTATTTTACACAGAACTAGACGTTCGGTGAGTTTTTTTTGGAAATTCGACACGGTGCCGAAAAATCGCAACTTTCGACGCGGTAGACGTTTCGGTAAAAACACGACTTTCCCGCCCGGAGTGTCTTCCGGACGAAACGTGAATGGTCTAATTTTTGATTTCACACAGAACAAGACGTTCGGTGAGTTTTGTTTCGAAATTCGACACGGTGCCGAAAGATCGCAACTTTCGACACGGTAGGCGTTTCGGTAAAAACACGACTTTCCCGCCCGGAGTGTGTTCCGGACGAAACGTGAATGCTCTAATTTTTGATTTCACACAGAACCAGACGTTCGGTGAGTTCGGTATCGAAATTCGGGACGGTGCCCGAAAGATCGCAACTTTCGAAGCGGGTGGCGTTTCGGTAAAAACACGACTTTCCCGCCCGGAGTGTGTTTCGAACGAAGTGTGAATGGTCTAATTTTTGATTTCACACAGAACCAGACTTTCGCTGAGTTTTGTTTCGAAATTCGGGACGGTGCCCGAAAGATCGCAACTTTCGACGCGGGTGGCGTTTCGGTAAAAACACGACTTTCCCGCCCGAAGTGTGTTCCGGACGAAACGTGAATGGTCTAATTTTTGATTTCACACATAACCAGACGTTCGGTGAGTTTTGTTTCGAAATTCGACACGGTGCCGAAAGATCGCAACTTTCGACGCGGGTGGCGTTTCGGTAAAAACACGACTTTCCCGCCCGGAGTGTGTTTCGAACGAAGTGTGAATGGTCTAATTTTTGATTTCACACAGAACCAGACTTTCGCTGAGTTTTGTTTCGAAATTCGGGACGGTGCCCGAAAGATCGCAACTTTCGACGCGGGTGGCGTTTCGGTAAAAACACGACTTTCCCGCCCGAAGTGTGTTCCGGACGAAACGTGAATGGTCTAATTTTTGATTTCACACAGAACAAGACGTTCGGTGAGTTTTGTTTCGAAATTCGACACGGTGCCGAAAGATCGCAACTTTCAACACGGTAGGCGTTTCGGTAAAAACACGACTTTCCCGCCCGGAGTGTGTTCCGGACGAAACGTGAATGGTCTAATTTTTGATTTCACACAGAACCAGACGTTCGGTGAGTTCGGTATCGAAATTCGGGACGGTGCCCGAAAGATCGCAACTTTCGACGCGGGTGGCGTTTCGGTAAAAACAAGACTTTCCCGCCCGGAGTGTGTTCCGAACGAAATGTGAATGGTCTAATTTTTTATTTCACACAGAACCAGACTTTCGCTGAGTTTTGTTTCGAAATTCGGGACGGTGCCCGAAAGATCGCAACTTTCGACGCGGGTGGCGTTTCGGTAAAAACACGACTTTCCCGCCCGGAGTGTGTTCCGGACGAAACGTGAATGGTCTAATTTTTGATTTCACACATAACCAGACGTTCGGTGAGTTTTGTTTCGAAATTCGACACGGTGCCGAAAGATCGCAACTTTCGACGCGGGTGGCGTTTCGGTAAAAACACGACTTTCCCGCCCGGAGTGTGTTCCGAACGAAACGTGAATGGTCTAATTTTTGATTTCACACAGAACCAGACTTTCGGTGAGTTTTGTTTCAAAATTCGACACGGTGCCGAAAGATTGCAACTTTCGACGCGGGTGGCGTTTCGGTAAAAACACGACTTTCCCGCCTGGAGTGTGTTCCGAACGAAACATGAATGGTCTAGTTTTTGATTTCACACAGAACCAGACGTTCGGTGAGTTTTGTTTTGAAATTCGACACGGTGCCGAAACATTGCAACTTTCGACGCGGGCGGCGATTCGGTAAAAACACGATTTTCCCGCCCAGAGTGTGTTCCGAACGAAACGTGACTTTTCAAATTTTGGATTTCACACAGAACCAGACGTTCGGTGAGTTCGGTATCGAAATTTGGGACGGTGCCCGAAAGATCGCAGCTTTCGATGCGGGTGGCGTTTTGGTAAAAACACGACTTTCCCGCCCGGAGTGTGTTCCGAACGAAACGTGAATGGTCTAATTTTTTATTTTACACAGAACCAGACGTTCGGTGAGTTTTTTTTCGAAATTCGACACGGTGCCGAAAAATCGCAACTTTCGACGCGGTAGGCGTTTCGGTAAAAACACGACTTTCCCGCCCGGAGTGTCTTCCGGACGAAACGTGAATGGTCTAATTTTTGATTTCACACAGAACAAGACGTTCGGTGAGTTTTGTTTCGAAATTCGACACGGTGCCGAAAAATCGCAACTTTCGACACGGTAGGCGTTTCGGTAAAAACACGACTTTCCCGCCCGGAGTGTGTTCCGGACGAAACGTGAATGCTCTAATTTTTGATTTCACACAGAACCAGACGTTCGGTGAGTTCGGTATCGAAATTCGGGACGGTGCCCGAAAGATCGCAACTTTCGACGCGGGTGGCGTTTCGGTAAAAACACGACTTTCCCGCCCGGAGTGTGTTCCGAACGAAATGTGAATGGTCTAATTTTTGATTTCACACAGAACCAGACTTTCGCTGAGTTTTGTTTCGAAATTCGGGACGGTGCCTGAAAGATCGCAACTTTCGACGCGGGTGGCGTTTCGGTAAAAACACGACTTTCCCGCCCGGAGTGTGTTCCGGACGAAACGTGAATGGTCTAATTTTTGATTTCACACATAACCAGACGTTCGGTGAGTTCTGTTTCGAAATTCGACACGGTGCCGAAAGATCGCAACTTTCGACGCGGGTGGCGTTTCGGTAAAAACACGACTTTCCCGCCCGGAGTGTGTTCCGAACGAAACGTGAATGGTCTAATTTTTGATTTCACACAGAACCAGACTTTCGGTGAGTTTTGTTTCAAAATTCGACACGGTGCCGAAAGATTGCAACTTTCGACGCGGGTGGCGTTTCGGTAAAAACACGACTTTCCCGCCTGGAGTGTGTTCCGAACGAAACATGAATGGTCTAGTTTTTGATTTCACACAGAACCAGACGTTCGGTGAGTTTTGTTTTGAAATTCGACACGGTGCCGAAACATTGCAACTTTCGACGCGGGCGGCGATTCGGTAAAAACACGATTTTCCCGCCCAGAGTGTGTTCCGAACGAAACGTGACTTTTCAAATTTTGGATTTCACACAGAACCAGACGTTCGGTGAGTTCGGTATCGAAATTTGGGACGGTGCCCGAAAGATCGCAGCTTTCGATGCGGGTGGCGTTTTGGTAAAAACACGACTTTCCCGCCCGGAGTGTGTTCCGAACGAAACGTGAATGGTCTAATTTTTTATTTTACACAGAACCAGACGTTCGGTGAGTTTTTTTTCGAAATTCGACACGGTGCCGAAAAATCGCAACTTTCGACGCGGTAGGCGTTTCGGTAAAAACACGACTTTCCCGCCCGGAGTGTCTTCCGGACGAAACGTGAATGGTCTAATTTTTGATTTCACACAGAACAAGACGTTCGGTGAGTTTTGTTTCGAAATTCGACACGGTGCCGAAAAATCGCAACTTTCGACACGGTAGGCGTTTCGGTAAAAACACGACTTTCCCGCCCGGAGTGTGTTCCGGACGAAACGTGAATGCTCTAATTTTTGATTTCACACAGAACCAGACGTTCGGTGAGTTCGGTATCGAAATTCGGGACGGTGCCCGAAAGATCGCAACTTTCGACGCGGGTGGCGTTTCGGTAAAAACACGACTTTCCCGCCCGGAGTGTGTTCCGAACGAAATGTGAATGGTCTAATTTTTGATTTCACACAGAACCAGACTTTCGCTGAGTTTTGTTTCGAAATTCGGGACGGTGCCTGAAAGATCGCAACTTTCGACGCGGGTGGCGTTTCGGTAAAAACACGACTTTCCCGCCCGGAGTGTGTTCCGGACGAAACGTGAATGGTCTAATTTTTGATTTCACACATAACCAGACGTTCGGTGAGTTCTGTTTCGAAATTCGACACGGTGCCGAAAGATCGCAACTTTCGACGCGGGTGGCGTTTCGGTAAAAACACGACTTTCCCGCCCGGAGTGTGTTCCGAACGAAACGTGAATGGTCTAATTTTTGATTTCACACAGAACCAGACTTTCGGTGAGTTTTGTTTCAAAATTCGACACGGTGCCGAAAGATTGCAACTTTCGACGCGGGTGGCGTTTTGGTAAAAACACGACTTTCCCGCCTGGAGTGTGTTCCGAACGAAACATGAATGGTCTAATTTTTGATTTCACACAGAACCAGACGTTCGGTGAGTTTTGTTTTGAAATTCGACACGGTGCCGAAACATTGCAACTTTCGACGCGGGTGGCGATTCGGTAAAAACACGATTTTCTCGCCCAGAGTGTGTTCCGAACGAAACGTGACTTTTCTAATTTTGGATTTCACACAGAACCAGACGTTCGGTGAGTTCGGTATCGAAATTTGGGACGGTGCCCGAAAGACCGCAACTTTCGACGCTGGTGGCGTTTCTGTAAAAACACGACTTTCCCGCCCGGAGTGTGTTCCGAACGAAACGTGAATGGTCTAATTTTTTATTTTACACAGAACCAGACGTTCGGTGAGTTTTTTTTCAAAATTCGACACGGTGCCGAAAAATCGCAACTTTCGACGCGTAGGCGTTTCGGTAAAAACACGACTTTCCCGCCCGGAGTGTGTTCCGGACGAAACGTGAATGGTCTATTTTTGGAATTCACACAGAACAAGACGTTTGGTGAGTTCGGTATCGAAATTCGGGACGGTGCCTGAAAGATCGCAACTTTCGACGCGGGTGGCGATTCGGTAAAAACACGACTTTCCCGCCCGGAGTGTGTTCCGAACGAAACGTGAATGGTCTAATTTTTGATTTCACACAGAACCAGACTTTCGGTGAGTTTTGTTTCAAAATTCGACACGGTGCCGAAAGATTGCAAATTTCGACGCGGGTGGCGTTTCGGTAAAAACATGACTTTCCCGCCCGGAGTGTGTTCCGAACGAAACGTGAATGGTCTAATTTTTGATTTCACACATAACCAGACGTTCGGTGAGTTTTGTTTCGAAATTCGACACGGTGCCGAAAGATCGCAACTTTCGACGCGGGTGGCGTTTCGGTAAAAACACGACTTTCCCGCCCAGAGTGTGTTCCGGACGAAACGTGAATGGTCTAATTTTGGATTTCACACAGAACCAGACGTTCGGTGAGTTTGGTATCGAAATTCGGGACGGTGCCCGAAAGATCGCAACTTTCGACGCGGGTGGCGTTTCGGTAAAAACACGACTTTCCCGCCCGGAGTGTGTTCCGAACGAAACGTGAATTTTCTAATTTTTGATTTCACACAGAACTAGACGTTCGGTGAGTTCGGTATCAAAATTCGGGACGGTGCCCGAAAGATCGCAACTTTCGACGCGGGTGGCGATTCGGTAAAAACACGATTTTCCCGCCCAGAATGTGTTCCGAACGAAAGGTGAATTTTCTAATTTTGGATTTCACACAGAACCAGACGTTCGGTCAGTTCGGTATCGAAATGTGGGACGGTGCCCGAAAGATCGCAACTTTCGACGCGGGTGGCGTTTCGGTAAAAACACGACTTTCTCGCCCAGAGTGTGTTCCGGACGAAACGTGAATGGTCTAATTTTGGATTTCACACAGAACCAGACGTTCGGTGAGTTCGGTATCGAAATTCGGGACGGTGCCCGAAAGATCGCAACTTTCGACGCGGGTGGCGATTCGGTAAAAACACGACTTTCCCGCCCGGAGTGTGTTCCGATCGAAACGTGAATGGTCTAATTTTTTATTTCACACAGAACCAGACGTTCGGTGAGTTTTGTTTCGAAATTCGACACGGTGCCGAAAGATCGCAACTTTCGACGCGGTAGGCGTTTCGGTAAAACCACGACTTTCCCGCCTGGAGTGTGTTCCGAATGAAACATGAATGGTCTAATTTTTGATTTCACACAGAACCAGACGTTCGGTGAGTTTTGTTTCGAAATTCGACACGGTGTCGAAAGATCGCAACTTTCGACGCGGGAGGCGTTTCGGTAAAAACACGACTTTCCCGCCCGGAGTGTGTTCCGGACGAAACGTGAATGGTCTATTTTTGGAATTCACACAGAACCAGACGTTTGGTGAGTTCGGTATCGAAATTCGGGACGGTGCCTGAAAGATCGCAACTTTCGACGCGGGTGGCGATTCGGTAAAAACACGACTTTCCCGCCCGGAGTGTGTTCCGAACGACACGTGAATGGTATAATTTTTGATTTCACACAGAACCAGACTTTCGGTGAGTTTTGTTTCAAAATTCGACACGGTGCCGAAAGATCGCAACTTTCGACGCGGGTGGCGTTTCGGTAAAAACACGACTTTCCCGCCCGGAGTGTGTTCCGGACGAAACGTGAATGGTCTATTTTTGGAATTCACACAGAACCAGACGTTTCGTGAGTTCGGTATCGAAATTCGGGACGGTGCCTGAAAGATCGCAACTTTCGACGCGGGTGGCGATTCGGTAAAAACACGACTTTCCCGCCCGGAGTGTGTTCCGAACGAAATGTGAATGGTCTAATTTTTGCTTTCACACAGAACCAGACTTTCGCTGAGTTTTGTTTCGAAATTCGGGACGGTGCCCGAAAGATCGCAACTTTCGACGCGGGTGGCGTTTCGGTAAAAACACGACTTTCCCGCCCGGAGTGTGTTCCGGACGAAACGTGAATGGTCTAATTTTTTATTCCACACATAACCAGACGTTCGGTGAGTTTTGTTTCGAAATTCGACACGGGGCCGAAAGATCGCAACTTTCGACGCGGGTGGCGTTTCGGTAAAAACACGACTTTCCCGCCCGGAGTGTGTTCCGAACGAAACGTGAATGGTCTAATTTTTGATTTCACACAGAACCAGACTTTCGGTGAGTTTTGTTTCAAAATTCGACACGGTGCCGAAAGATTGCAACTTTTGACGCGGGTGGCGTTTCGGTAAAAACACGACTTTCCCGCCCGGAGTGTGTTCCGAACGAAACTTGAATGGTCTAATTTTTTATTTTACACAAAACCAGACGTTCGGTGAGTTTTTTTTCGAAATTCGACACGGTGCCGAAAAATCGCAACTTTCGACGCGTTGGCGTTTCGGTAAAAACACGACTTTCCCGCCCGGAGTGTGTTCCGAACGAAACGTGAATGGTCTAATTTTTGATTTCACACAGAACCAGACTTTCGGTGAGTTTTGTTTCAAAATTCGACACGGTGCCGAAAGATTGCAACTTTCGACGCGGGTGGCGTTTCGGTAAAAACACGACTTTCCCGCCTGGAGTGTGTTCCGAACGAAACATGAATGGTCTAATTTTTGATTTCACACAGAACCAGACGTTCGGTGAGTTTTGTTTTGAAATTCGACACGGTGCCGAAACATTGCAACTTTCGACGCGGGCGGCGATTCGGTAAAAACACGATTTTCCCGCCCAGAGTGTGTTCCGAACGAAACGTGACTTTTCAAATTTTGGATTTCACACAGAACCAGACGTTCGGTGAGTTCGGTATCGAAATTTGGGACGGTGCCCGAAAGATCGCAGCTTTCGATGCGGGTGGCGTTTTGGTAAAAACACGACTTTCCCGCCCGGAGTGTGTTCCGAACGAAACGTGAATGGTCTAATTTTTTATTTTACACAGAACCAGACGTTCGGTGAGTTTTTTTTCGAAATTCGACACGGTGCCGAAAAATCGCAACTTTCGACGCGGTAGGCGTTTCGGTAAAAACACGACTTTCCCGCCCGGAGTGTCTTCCGGACGAAACGTGAATGGTCTAATTTTTGATTTCACACAGAACAAGACGTTCGGTGAGTTTTGTTTCGAAATTCGACACGGTGCCGAAAGATCGCAACTTTCGACACGGTAGGCGTTTCGGTAAAAACACGACTTTCCCGCCCGGAGTGTGTTCCGGACGAAACGTGAATGCTCTAATTTTTGATTTCACACAGAACCAGACGTTCGGTGAGTTCGGTATCGAAATTCGGGACGGTGCCCGAAAGATCGCAACTTTCGACGCGGGTGGCGTTTCGGTAAAAACACGACTTTCCCGCCCGGAGTGTGTTCCGAACGAAATGTGAATGGTCTAATTTTTGATTTCACACAGAACCAGACTTTCGCTGAGTTTTGTTTCGAAACTCGGGACGGTGCCTGAAAGATCGCAACTTTCGACGCGGGTGGCGTTTCGGTAAAAACACGACTTTCCCGCCCGGAGTGTGTTCCGGACGAAACGTGAATGGTCTAATTTTTTATTTCACACACAACCAGACTTTCGGTGAGTTTTGTTTCGAAATTCGACACGGTGCCGAAAGATCGCAACTTTCGACGCGGGTGGCGTTTCGGTAAAAACACGACTTTCCCGCCCGGAGTGTGTTCCGAACGAAACTTGAATGGTCTAATTTTTGATTTCACACAGAACCAGACTTTCGGTGAGTTTTGTTTCAAAATTCGACACGGTGCCGAAAGATGGCAACTTTCGACGCGGGTGGCGTTTTGGTAAAAACACGACTTTCCCGCCTGGAGTGTGTTCCGAACGAAACATGAATGGTCTAATTTTTGATTTCACACAGAACCAGACGTTCGGTGAGTTTTGTTTTGAAATTCGACACGGTGCCGAAACATTGCAACTTTCGACGCGGGTGGCGATTCGGTAAAAACACGATTTTCTCGCCCAGAGTGTGTTCCGAACGAAACGTGACTTTTCTAATTTTGGATTTCACACAGAACCAGACGTTCGGTGAGTTCGGTATCGAAATTTGGGACGGTGCCCGAAAGACCGCAACTTTCGACGCTGGTGGCGTTTCGGTAAAAACACGACTTTCCCGCCCGGAGTGTGTTCCGAACGAAACCTGAATGGTCTAATTTTTTATTTTACACAGAACCAGACGTTCGGTGAGTTTTTTTTTCAAAATTCGACACGGTGCCGAAAAATTGCAACTTTCGACGCGTAGGCGTTTCGGTAAAAACACGACTTTCCCGCCCGGAGTGTGTTCCGGACGAAACGTGAATGGTCTATTTTTGGAATTCACACAGAACAAGACGTTTGGTGAGTTCGGTATCGAAATTTGGGACGGTGCCTGAAAGATCGCAACTTTCGACGCGGGTGGCGATTCGGTAAAAACACGACTTTCCCGCCCGGAGTGTGTTCCGAACGAAACGTGAATGGTCTAATTTTTGATTTCACACAGAACCAGACTTTCGGTGAGTTTTGTTTCAAAATTCGACACGGTGCCGAAAGATTGCAACTTTCGACGCGGGTGGCGTTTCGGTAAAAACATGACTTTCCCGCCCAGAGTGTGTTCCGAACGAAACGTGAATGGTCTAATTTTTGATTTCACACATAACCAGACGTTCGGTGAGTTTTGTTTCGAAATTCGACACGGTGCCGAAAGATCGCAACTTTCGACGCGGGTGGCGTTTCGGTAAAAACACGACTTTCCCGCCCAGAGTGTGTTCCGGACGAAACGTGAATGGTCTAATTTTGGATTTCACACAGAACCAGACGTTCGGTGAGTTTGGTATCGAAATTCGGGACGGTGCCCGAAAGATCGCAACTTTCGACGCGGGTGGCGTTTCGGTAAAAACACGACTTTCCCGCCCGGAGTGTGTTCCGAACGAAACGTGAATTTTCTAATTTTTGATTTCACACAGAACTAGACGTTCGGTGAGTTCGGTATCAAAATTCGGGACGGTGCCCGAAAGATCGCAACTTTCGACGCGGGTGGCGATTCGGTAAAAACACGACTTTCCCGCCCGGAGTGTGTTCCGATCGAAACGTGAATGGTCTAATTTTTGATTTCACACAGAACCAGACGTTCGGTGAGTTTTGTTTTGAAATTCGACACGGTGCCGAAACATTGCAACTTTCGACGCGGGTGGCGATTCGGTAAAAACACGATTTTCCCGCCCAGAATGTGTTCCGAACGAAAGGTGAATTTTCTAATTTTGGATTTCACACAGAACCAGACGTTCGGTCAGTTCGGTATCGAAATGTGGGACGGTGCCCGAAAGAGCGCAACTTTCGACGCGGGTGGCGTTTCGGTAAAAACACGACTTTCCCGCCCAGAGTGTGTTCCGGACGAAACGTGAATGGTCTAATTTTGGATTTCACACAGAACCAGACGTTCGGTGAGTTCGGTATCGAAATTCGGGACGGTGCCCGAAAGATCGCAACTTTCGACGCGGGTGGCGATTCGGTAAAAACACGACTTTCCCGCCCGGAGTGTGTTCCGATCGAAACGTGAATGGTCTAATTTTTTATTTCACACAGAACCAGACGTTCGGTGAGTTTTGTTTCGAAATTCGACACGGTGCCGAAAGATCGCAACTTTCGACGCGGTAGGCGTTTCGGTAAAACCACGACTTTCCCGCCTGGAGTGTGTTCCGAACGAAACATGAATGGTCTAATTTTTGATTTCACACAGAACCAGACGTTCGGTGAGTTTTGTTTCGAAATTCGACACGGTGCCGAAAGATCGCAACTTTCGACGCGGGAGGCGTTTCGGTAAAAACACGACTTTCCCGCCCGGAGTGTGTTCCGGACGAAACGTGAATGGTCTATTTTTGGAATTCACACAGAACCAGACGTTTGGTGAGTTCGGTATCGAAATTCGGGACGGTGCCTGAAAGATCGCAACTTTCGACGCGGGTGGCGATTCGGTAAAAACACGACTTTCCCGCCCGGAGTGTGTTCCGAACGACACGTGAATGGTCTAATTTTTGATTTCACACAGAACCAGACTTTCGGTGAGTTTTGTTTCAAAATTCGACACGGTGCCGAAAGATCGCAACTTTCGACGCGGGTGGCGTTTCGGTAAAAACACGACTTTCCCGCCCGGAGTGTGTTCCGGACGAAACGTGAATGGTCTATTTTTGGAATTCACACAGAACCAGACGTTTCGTGAGTTCGGTATCGAAATTCGGGACGGTGCCTGAAAGATCGCAACTTTCGACGCGGGTGGCGATTCGGTAAAAACACGACTTTCCCGCCCGGAGTGTGTTCCGAACGAAATGTGAATGGTCTAATTTTTGCTTTCACACAGAACCAGACTTTCGCTGAGTTTTGTTTCGAAATTCGGGACGGTGCCCGAAAGATCGCAACTTTCGACGCGGGTGGCGTTTCGGTAAAAACACGACTTTCCCGCCCGGAGTGTGTTCCGGACGAAACGTGAATGGTCTAATTTTTTATTCCACACATAACCAGACGTTCGGTGAGTTTTGTTTCGAAATTCGACACGGGGCCGAAAGATCGCAACTTTCGACGCGGGTGGCGTTTCGGTAAAAACACGATTTTCCCGCCCAGAATGTGTTCCGAACGAAAGGTGAATTTTCTAATTTTGGATTTCACACAGAACCAGACGTTCGGTCAGTTCGGTATCGAAATGTGGGACGGTGCCCGAAAGAGCGCAACTTTCGACGCGGGTGGCGTTTCGGTAAAAACACGACTTTCCCGCCCAGAGTGTGTTCCGGACGAAACGTGAATGGTCTAATTTTGGATTTCACACAGAACCAGACGTTCGGTGAGTTCGGTATCGAAATTCGGGACGGTGCCCGAAAGATCGCAACTTTCGACGCGGGTGGCGATTCGGTAAAAACACGACTTTCCCGCCCGGAGTGTGTTCCGATCGAAACGTGAATGGTCTAATTTTTTATTTCACACAGAACCAGACGTTCGGTGAGTTTTGTTTCGAAATTCGACACGGTGCCGAAAGATCGCAACTTTCGACGCGGTAGGCGTTTCGGTAAAACCACGACTTTCCCGCCTGGAGTGTGTTCCGAACGAAACATGAATGGTCTAATTTTTGATTTCACACAGAACCAGACGTTCGGTGAGTTTTGTTTCGAAATTCGACACGGTGCCGAAAGATCGCAACTTTCGACGCGGGAGGCGTTTCGGTAAAAACACGACTTTCCCGCCCGGAGTGTGTTCCGGACGAAACGTGAATGGTCTATTTTTGGAATTCACACAGAACCAGACGTTTGGTGAGTTCGGTATCGAAATTCGGGACGGTGCCTGAAAGATCGCAACTTTCGACGCGGGTGGCGATTCGGTAAAAACACGACTTTCCCGCCCGGAGTGTGTTCCGAACGACACGTGAATGGTCTAATTTTTGATTTCACACAGAACCAGACTTTCGGTGAGTTTTGTTTCAAAATTCGACACGGTGCCGAAAGATCGCAACTTTCGACGCGGGTGGCGTTTCGGTAAAAACACGACTTTCCCGCCCGGAGTGTGTTCCGGACGAAACGTGAATGGTCTATTTTTGGAATTCACACAGAACCAGACGTTTCGTGAGTTCGGTATCGAAATTCGGGACGGTGCCTGAAAGATCGCAACTTTCGACGCGGGTGGCGATTCGGTAAAAACACGACTTTCCCGCCCGGAGTGTGTTCCGAACGAAATGTGAATGGTCTAATTTTTGCTTTCACACAGAACCAGACTTTCGCTGAGTTTTGTTTCGAAATTCGGGACGGTGCCCGAAAGATCGCAACTTTCGACGCGGGTGGCGTTTCGGTAAAAACACGACTTTCCCGCCCGGAGTGTGTTCCGGACGAAACGTGAATGGTCTAATTTTTTATTCCACACATAACCAGACGTTCGGTGAGTTTTGTTTCGAAATTCGACACGGGGCCGAAAGATCGCAACTTTCGACGCGGGTGGCGTTTCGGTAAAAACACGACTTTCCCGCCCGGAGTGTGTTCCGAACGAAACGTGAATGGTCTAATTTTTGATTTCACACAGAACCAGACTTTCGGTGAGTTTTGTTTCAAAATTCGACACGGTGCCGAAAGATTGCAACTTTTGACGCGGGTGGCGTTTCGGTAAAAACACGACTTTCCCGCCCGGAGTGTGTTCCGAACGAAACTTGAATGGTCTAATTTTTTATTTTACACAGAACCAGACGTTCGGTGAGTTTTTTTTCGAAATTCGACACGGTGCCGAAAAATCGCAACTTTCGACGCGTTGGCGTTTCGGTAAAAACACGACTTTCCCGCCCGGAGTGTGTTCCGAACGAAACGTGAATGGTCTAATTTTTGATTTCACACAGAACCAGACTTTCGGTGAGTTTTGTTTCAAAATTCGACACGGTGCCGAAAGATTGCAACTTTCGACGCGGGTGGCGTTTCGGTAAAAACACGACTTTCCCGCCTGGAGTGTGTTCCGAACGAAACATGAATGGTCTAATTTTTGATTTCACACAGAACCAGACGTTCGGTGAGTTTTGTTTTGAAATTCGACACGGTGCCGAAACATTGCAACTTTCGACGCGGGCGGCGATTCGGTAAAAACACGATTTTCCCGCCCAGAGTGTGTTCCGAACGAAACGTGACTTTTCAAATTTTGGATTTCACACAGAACCAGACGTTCGGTGAGTTCGGTATCGAAATTTGGGACGGTGCCCGAAAGATCGCAGCTTTCGATGCGGGTGGCGTTTTGGTAAAAACACGACTTTCCCGCCCGGAGTGTGTTCCGAACGAAACGTGAATGGTCTAATTTTTTATTTTACACAGAACCAGACGTTCGGTGAGTTTTTTTTCGAAATTCGACACGGTGCCGAAAAATCGCAACTTTCGACGCGGTAGGCGTTTCGGTAAAAACACGACTTTCCCGCCCGGAGTGTCTTCCGGACGAAACGTGAATGGTCTAATTTTTGATTTCACACAGAACAAGACGTTCGGTGAGTTTTGTTTCGAAATTCGACACGGTGCCGAAAGATCGCAACTTTCGACACGGTAGGCGTTTCGGTAAAAACACGACTTTCCCGCCCGGAGTGTGTTCCGGACGAAACGTGAATGCTCTAATTTTTGATTTCACACAGAACCAGACGTTCGGTGAGTTCGGTATCGAAATTCGGGACGGTGCCCGAAAGATCGCAACTTTCGACGCGGGTGGCGTTTCGGTAAAAACACGACTTTCCCGCCCGGAGTGTGTTCCGAACGAAATGTGAATGGTCTAATTTTTGATTTCACACAGAACCAGACTTTCGCTGAGTTTTGTTTCGAAATTCGGGACGGTGCCTGAAAGATCGCAACTTTCGACGCGGGTGGCGTTTCGGTAAAAACACGACTTTCCCGCCCGGAGTGTGTTCCGGACGAAACGTGAATGGTCTAATTTTTTATTTCACACACAACCAGACTTTCGGTGAGTTTTGTTTCGAAATTCGACACGGTGCCGAAAGATCGCAACTTTCGACGCGGGTGGCGTTTCGGTAAAAACACGACTTTCCCGCCCGGAGTGTGTTCCGAACGAAACTTGAATGGTCTAATTTTTGATTTCACACAGAACCAGACTTTCGGTGAGTTTTGTTTCAAAATTCGACACGGTGCCGAAAGATGGCAACTTTCGACGCGGGTGGCGTTTTGGTAAAAACACGACTTTCCCGCCTGGAGTGTGTTCCGAACGAAACATGAATGGTCTAATTTTTGATTTCACACAGAACCAGACGTTCGGTGAGTTTTGTTTTGAAATTCGACACGGTGCCGAAACATTGCAACTTTCGACGCGGGTGGCGATTCGGTAAAAACACGATTTTCTCGCCCAGAGTGTGTTCCGAACGAAACGTGACTTTTCTAATTTTGGATTTCACACAAAACCAGACGTTCGGTGAGTTCGGTATCGAAATTTGGGACGGTGCCCGAAAGACCGCAACTTTCGACGCTGGTGGCGTTTCGGTAAAAACACGACTTTCCCGCCCGGAGTGTGTTCCGAACGAAACCTGAATGGTCTAATTTTTTATTTTACACAGAACCAGACGTTCGGTGAGTTTTTTTTTCAAAATTCGACACGGTGCCGAAAAATTGCAACTTTCGACGCGTAGGCGTTTCGGTAAAAACACGACTTTCCCGCCCGGAGTGTGTTCCGGACGAAACGTGAATGGTCTATTTTTGGAATTCACACAGAACAAGACGTTTGGTGAGTTCGGTATCGAAATTCGGGACGGTGCCTGAAAGATCGCAACTTTCGACGCGGGTGGCGATTCGGTAAAAACACGACTTTCCCGCCCGGAGTGTGTTCCGAACGAAACGTGAATGGTCTAATTTTTGATTTCACACAGAACCAGACTTTCGGTGAGTTTTGTTTCAAAATTCGACACGGTGCCGAAAGATTGCAACTTTCGACGCGGGTGGCATTTCGGTAAAAACATGACTTTCCCGCCCGGAGTGTGTTCCGAACGAAACGTGAATGGTCTAATTTTTGATTTCACACATAACCAGACGTTCGGTGAGTTTTGTTTCGAAATTCGACACGGTGCCGAAAGATCGCAACTTTCGACGCGGGTGGCGTTTCGGTAAAAACACGACTTTCCCGCCCAGAGTGTGTTCCGGACGAAACGTGAATAGTCTAATTTTGGATTTCACACAGAACCAGACGTTCGGTGAGTTCGGTATCGAAATTCGGGACGGTGCCCGAAAGATCGCAACTTTCGACGCGGGTGGCGTTTCGGTAAAAACACGACTTTCCCGCCCGGAGTGTGTTCCGAACGAAACGTGAATTTTCTAATTTTTGATTTCACACAGAACCAGACGTTCGGTGAGTTCGGTATCAAAATTCGGGACGGTGCCCGAAAGATCGCAACTTTCGACGCGGGTGGCGATTCGGTAAAAACACGACTTTCCCGCCCGGAGTGTGTTCCGATCGAAACGTGAATGGTCTAATTTTTGATTTCACACAGAACCAGACGTTCGGTGAGTTTTGTTTTGAAATTCGACACGGTGCCGAAACATTGCAACTTTCGACGCGGGTGGCGATTCGGTAAAAACACGATTTTCCCGCCCAGAATGTGTTCCGAACGAAACGTGAATTTTCTAATTTTGGATTTCACACAGAACCAGACGTTCGGTCAGTTCGGTATCGAAATGTGGGACGGTGCCCGAAAGATCGCAACTTTCGACGCGGGTGGCGTTTCGGTAAAAACACGACTTTCCCGCCCAGAGTGTGTTCCGGACGAAACGTGAATGGTCTAATTTTGGATTTCACACAGAACCAGACGTTCGGTGAGTTCGGTATCGAAATTCGGGACGGTGCCCGAAAGATCGCAACTTTCGACGCGGGTGGCGATTCGGTAAAAACACGACTTTCCCGCCCGGAGTGTGTTCCGATCGAAACGTGAATGGTCTAATTTTTGATTTCACACAGAACCAGACGTTCGGTGAGTTTTGTTTCGAAATTCGACACGGTGCCGAAAGATCGCAACTTTCGACGCGGTAGGCGTTTCGGTAAAACCACGACTTTCCCGCCTGGAGTGTGTTCCGAACGAAACATGAATGGTCTAATTTTTGATTTCACACAGAACCAGACGTTCGGTGAGTTTTGTTTCGAAATTCGACACGGTGCCGAAAGATCGCAACTTTCGACGCGGGAGGCGTTTCGGTAAAAACACGACTTTCCCGCCCGGAGTGTGTTCCGGACGAAACGTGAATGGTCTATTTTTGGAATTCACACAGAACCAGACGTTTGGTGAGTTCGGTATCGAAATTCGGGACGGTGCCTGAAAGATCGCAACTTTCGACGCGGGTGGCGATTCGGTAAAAACACGACTTTCCCGCCCGGAGTGTGTTCCGAACGACACGTGAATGGTCTAATTTTTGATTTCACACAGAACCAGACTTTCGGTGAGTTTTGTTTCAAAATTCGACACGGTGCCGAAAGATCGCAACTTTCGACGCGGGTGGCGTTTCGGTAAAAACACGACTTTCCCGCCCGGAGTGTGTTCCGGACGAAACGTGAATGGTCTATTTTTGGAATTCACACAGAACCAGACGTTTGGTGAGTTCGGTATCGAAATTCGGGACGGTGCCTGAAAGATCGCAACTTTCGACGCGGGTGGCGATTCGGTAAAAACACGACTTTCCCGCCCGGAGTGTGTTCCGAACGAAATGTGAATGGTCTAATTTTTGCTTTCACACAGAACCAGACTTTCGCTGAGTTTTGTTTCGAAATTCGGGACGGTGCCCGAAAGATCGCAACTTTCGACGCGGGTGGCGTTTCCGTAAAAACACGACTTTCCCGCCCGGAGTGTGTTCCGGACGAAACGTGAATGGTCTAATTTTTTATTCCACACATAACCAGACATTCGGTGAGTTTTGTTTCGAAATTCGACACGGTGCCGAAAGATCGCAACTTTCGACGCGGGTGGCGTTTCGGTAAAAACACGACTTTCCCGCCCGGAGTGTGTTCCGAACGAAACGTGAATGGTCTAATTTTTGATTTCACACAGAACCAGACTTTCTGTGAGTTTTGTTTCAAAATTCGACACGGTGCCGAAAGATTGCAACTTTCGACGCAGGTGGCGTTTCGGTAAAAACACGACTTTCCCGCCCGGAGTGTGTTCCGAACGAAACTTGAATGGTCTAATTTTTTATTTTACACAGAACCAGACGTTCGGTGAGTTTTTTTTCGAAATTCGACACGGTGCCGAAAAATCGCAACTTTCGACGCGTTGGCGTTTCGGTAAAAACACGACTTTCCCGCCCGGAGTGTCTTCCGGACGAAACGTGAATGGTCTAATTTTTGATTTCACACAGAACAAGACGTTCGGTGAGTTTTGTTTCGAAATTCGACACGGTGCCGAAAGATCGCAACTTTCGACACGGTAGGCGTTTCGGTAAAAACACGACTTTCCCGCCCGGAGTGTCTTCCAGACGAAACGTGAATGGTCTAATTTTTGATTTCACACAGAACCAGACGTTCGGTGAGTTCGGTATCGAAATTCGGGACAGTGCCCGAAAGATCGTAACTTTCGACGCGGGTGGCGTTTCGGTAAAAACACGACTTTCCCGCCCAGAGTGTGTTCCGGACGAAACGTGAATGGTCTAATTTTGGATTTCACACAGAACCAGACGATCGGTGAGTTCGGTATCGAAATTCGGGACGTTGCCCGAAAGATCGCAACTTTCGACGCGGGTGGCGTTTCGGTAAAAACACGACTTTCCCGCCCGGAGTGTGTTCCGAACGAAACGTGAATTTTCTAATTTTTGATTTTACACAGAACCAGACGTTCGGTGAGTTTTTTTTCGAAATTCGACACGGTGCCGAAAAATCGCAACTTTCGACGCGGTAGGCGTTTCGGTAAAAACACGACTTTCCCGCCCGGAGTTTCTTCCGGACGAAACGTGAATGGTCTAATTTTTGATTTCACACAGAACAAGACGTTCGGTGAGTTTTGTTTCGAAATTCGACACGGTGCCGAAAGATCGCAACTTTCGACACGGTAGGCGTTTCGGTAAAAACACGACTTTCCCGCCCGGAGTGTGTTCCGGACGAAACGTGAATGGTCTAATTTTTGATTTCACAGAGAACCAGACGTTCGGTGAGTTCGGTATCGAAATTCGGGACAGTGCCCGAAAGATCGTAACTTTCGACGCGGTAGGCGTTTCGGTAAAAACACGACTTTCCCGCCCGGAGTGTGTTCCGGACGAAACGTGAATGGTCTAATTTTGGATTTCACACAGAACCAGACGTTCGGTGAGTTCGGTATCGAAATTCGGGACGGTGCCCGAAAGATCGCAACTTTCGACGCGGGTGGCGTTTCGGTAAAAACACGACTTTCCCGCCCGGAGTGTGTTCCGAACGAAACGTGAATTTTCTAATTTTTGATTTCACACAGAACCAGACGTTCGGTGAGTTCGGTATCGAAATTCGGGACGGTGGCCGAAAGATCGCAACTTTCGACGCGGGTGGCGATTCGGTAAAAACACGACTTTCCCGCCCGGAGTGTGTTCCGATCGAAACGTGAATGGTCTAATTTTTGATTTCACACAGAACCAGACGTTCGGTGAGTTTTGTTTCGAAATTCGACACGGTGCCGAAAGATCGCAACTTTCGACGCGGGAGGCGTTTCGGTAAAAACACGACTTTCCCGCCCGGAGTGTGTTCAGGACGAAACGTGAATGGTCTATTTTTGGAATTGACACAGAACCAAACGTTTGGTGAGTTCGGTATCGAAATTCGGGACGGTGCCTGAAAGATCGCAACTTTCGACGCGGGTGGCGATTCGGTAAAAACACGACTTTCCCGCCCGGAGTGTGTTCCGAACGAAACGTGAATGGTCTAATTTTTGATTTCACACAGAACCAGACTTTCGGTGAGTTTTGTTTCAAAATTCGACACGGTGCCGAAAGATTGCAACTTTCGACGCGGGTGGCGTTTCGGTAAAAACATGACTTTCCCGCCCGGAGTGTGTTCCGAACGAAACGTGAATGGTCTAATTTTTGATTTCACACATAACCAGACGTTCGGTGAGTTTTGTTTCGAAATTCGACACGGTGCCGAAAGATCGCAACTTTCGACGCGGGTGGCGTTTCGGTAAAAACACGACTTTCCCGCCCAGAGTGTGTTCCGGACGAAACGTGAATGGTCTAATTTTGGATTTCACACAGAACCAGACGTTCGGTGAGTTCGGTATCGAAATTCGGGACGGTGCCCGAAAGATCGCAACTTTCGACGCGGGTGGCGTTTCGGTAAAAACACGACTTTCCCGCCCGGAGTGTGTTCTGAACGAAACGTGAATGGTCTAATTTTTGATTTCACACAGAACCAGACTTTCGGTGAGTTTTGTTTCAAAATTCGACACGGTGCCGAAAGATTGCAACTTTCGACGCGGGTGGCGTTTCGGTAAAAACACGACTTTCCCGCCTGGAGTGTGTTCCGAACGAAACATGAATGGTCTAATTTTTGATTTCACACAGAACCAGACGTTCGGTGAGTTTTGTTTTGAAATTCGACACGGTGCCGAAACATTGCAACTTTCGACGCGGGCGGCGATTCGGTAAAAACACGATTTTCCCGCCCAGAGTGTGTTCCGAACGAAACGTGACTTTTCAAATTTTGGATTTCACACAGAACCAGACGTTCGGTGAGTTCGGTATCGAAATTTGGGACGGTGCCCGAAAGATCGCAGCTTTCGATGCGGGTGGCGTTTTGGTAAAAACACGACTTTCCCGCCCGGAGTGTGTTCCGAACGAAACGTGAATGGTCTAATTTTTTATTTTACACAGAACCAGACGTTCGGTGAGTTTTTTTTCGAAATTCGACACGGTGCCGAAAAATCGCAACTTTCGACGCGGTAGGCGTTTCGGTAAAAACACGACTTTCCCGCCCGGAGTGTCTTCCGGACGAAACGTGAATGGTCTAATTTTTGATTTCACACAGAACAAGACGTTCGGTGAGTTTTGTTTCGAAATTCGACACGGTGCCGAAAGATCGCAACTTTCGACACGGTAGGCGTTTCGGTAAAAACACGACTTTCCCGCCCGGAGTGTGTTCCGGACGAAACGTGAATGCTCTAATTTTTGATTTCACACAGAACCAGACGTTCGGTGAGTTCGGTATCGAAATTCGGGACGGTGCCCGAAAGATCGCAACTTTCGACGCGGGTGGCGTTTCGGTAAAAACACGACTTTCCCGCCCGGAGTGTGTTCCGAACGAAATGTGAATGGTCTAATTTTTGATTTCACACAGAACCAGACTTTCGCTGAGTTTTGTTTCGAAATTCGGGACGGTGCCTGAAAGATCGCAACTTTCGACGCGGGTGGCGTTTCGGTAAAAACACGACTTTCCCGCCCGGAGTGTGTTCCGGACGAAACGTGAATGGTCTAATTTTTTATTTCACACAGAACCAGACTTTCGGTGAGTTTTGTTTCGAAATTCGACACGGTGCCGAAAGATCGCAACTTTCGACGCGGGTGGCGTTTCGGTAAAAACACGACTTTCCCGCCCGGAGTGTGTTCCGAACGAAACTTGAATGGTCTAATTTTTGATTTCACACAGAACCAGACTTTCGGTGAGTTTTGTTTCAAAATTCGACACGGTGCCGAAAGATGGCAACTTTCGACGCGGGTGGCGTTTTGGTAAAAACACGACTTTCCCGCCCGGAGTGTGTTCCGAACGAAACATGAATGGTCTAATTTTTGATTTCACACAGAACCAGACGTTCGGTGAGTTTTGTTTTGAAATTCGACACGGTGCCGAAACATTGCAACTTTCGACGCGGGTGGCGATTCGGTAAAAACACGATTTTCCTGCCCAGAATGTGTTCCGAACGAAACGTGAATTTTCTAATTTTTGATTTCACACAGAACCAGACGTTCGGTAAGTTCGGTATCGAAATTCGGGACGGTGCCCGAAAGATCGCAACTTTCGACGCGGGTGGCGATTCGGTAAAAACACGACTTTTCCGCCCGGAGTGTGTTCCGAACGAAACGTGAATGCTCTAATTTTTTATTTTACACAGAACCAGACGTTCGGTGAGTTTTTTTTCGAAATTCGACAGGGTGCCGAAAAATCGCAACTTTCGACGCGGTAGGCGTTTCGGTAAAAACACGACTTTCCCGCCCGGAGTGTGTTCCGTACGAAACGTGAATGGTCTAATTTTTGATTTCACACAGAACGAAACGTTCGGTGAGTTCGGTATCGAAATTCGGGACGGTGCCCGAAAGATCGCAACTTTCGAGGCGGGTGGCGTTTCGGTAAAAACACGACTTTCCCGCCCGGAGTGTGTTCCGAACGAAACGTGAATTTTCTAATTTTTAATTTCACACAGAACCAGACGTTCGGTAAGTTCGGTATCGAAATTCGGGACGGTGCCCGAAAGATCGCAACTTTCGACGCGGGTGGCGATTCGGTAAAAACACGACTTTCCCGCCCGGAGTGTGTTCCGAACGAAACGTGAATGGTCTAATTTTTTATTTTACACAGAACCAGACGTTCGGTGAGATTTTTTTCGAAATTCGACAGGGTGCCGAAAAATCGCAACTTTCGACGCGGTAGGCGTTTCGGTAAAAACACGACTTTCCCGCCCGGAGTGTGTTCCGTACGAAACGTGAATGGTCTAATTTTTGATTTCACACAGAACGAAACGTTCGGTGAGTTCGGTATCGAAATTCGGGACGGTGCCCGAAAGATCGCAACTTTCGAGGCGGGTGGCGTTTCGGTAAAAACACGACTTTCCCGCCCGGAGTGTGTTCCGAACGAAACGTGAATTTTCTAATTTTTCATTTCACACAGAACCAGACGTTCGGTGAGTTCGGTATCGAAATTCGGGACGGTGCCCGAAAGATCGCAACTTTCGACGCGGGTGGCGATTCGGTAAAAACACGACTTTCCCGCCCGGAGTGTGTTCCGAACGAAACGTGAATGGTCTAATTTTTTATTTTACACAGAACCAGACGTTCGGTGAGTTTTTTTTCGAAATTCGACACGGTGCCGAAAAATCGCAACTTTCGACGCGGTAGGCGTTTCGGTAAAAACACGACTTTCCCGCCCGGAGTGTGGTCCGGACGAAACGTGAATGGTCTAATTTTTGATTTCACACAGAACCAGACGTTCGTGATTTCGGTATCGAAATTCGGGACAGTGCCCGAAAGATCGTAACTTTCGACGCGGGTGGCGTTTCGGTAAAAACACGACTTTCCCGCCCGGAGTGTGTTCCGAACGAAACGTGAATTTTCTAATTTTTCATTTCACACAGAACCAGACGTTCGGTGAGTTTGGTATCGAAATTCGGGACGGTGCCCGAAAGATCGCAACTTTCGACGCGGGTGGCGATTCGGTAAAAACACGACTTTCCCGCCCGGAGTGTGTTCCGATCGAAACGTGAATGGTCTAATTTTTGATTTCACACAGAACCAGACGTTCGGTGAGTTTTGTTTCGAAATTCGACACGGTGCCGAAAGATCGCAACTTTCGACGCGGTAGGCGTTTCGGTAAAAACACGACTTTCCCGCCTGCAGTGTGTTCCGAACGAAACATGAATGGTCTAATTTTTGATTTCACACAGAACCAGACGTTCGGTGAGTTTTGTTTCGAAATTCGACACGGTGCCGAAAGATCGCAACTTTCGACGCGGGAGGCGTTTTGGTAAAAACACGACTTTCCCGCCCGGAGTGTGTTCCGAACGAAACGTGAATGGTCTAATTTTTTATTTTACACAGAACCAGACGTTCGGTGAGTTTTTTTTCGAAATTCGACAGGGTGCCGAAAAATCGCAACTTTCGACGCGGGTGGCGTTTCGGTAAAAACACGACTTTCCCGCCCGGAGTGTGTTCCGGACGAAACGTGAATGGTCTAATTTTTGATTTCACACAGAACGAAACGTTCGGTGAGTTCAGTATCGAAATTCGGGACGGTGCCCGAAAGATCGCAACTTTCGACGCGGGTGGCGTTTCGGTAAAAACACGACTTTCCCGCCCGGACTGTGTTCCGAACGAAACGTGAATTTTCTAATTTTTGATTTCACACAGAACCAGACGTTCGGTAAGTTCGGTATCGAAATTCGGGACGGTGCCCGAAAGATCGCAACTTTCGACGCGGGTGGCGATTCGGTAAAAACACGACTTTCCCGCCCGGAGTGTGTTCCGAACGAAACGTGAATGCTCTAATTTTTTATTTTACACAGAACCAGACGTTCGGTGAGTTTTTTTTCGAAATTCGACAGGGTGCCGAAAAATCGCAACTTTCGACGCGGTAGGCGTTTCGGTAAAAACACGACTTTCCCGCCCGGAGTGTGTTCCGTACGAAACGTGAATGGTCTAATTTTTGATTTCACACAGAACGAAACGTTCGGTGAGTTCGGTATCGAAATTCGGGACGGTGCCCGAAAGATCGCAACTTTCGAGGCGGGTGGCGTTTCGGTAAAAACAAGACTTTCCCGCCCGGAGTGTGTTCCGAACGAAACGTGAATTTTCTAATTTTTAATTTCACACAGAACCAGACGTTCGGTAAGTTCGGTATCGAAATTCGGGACGGTGCCCGAAAGATCGCAACTTTCGACGCGGGTGGCGATTCGGTAAAAACACGACTTTCCCGCCCGGAGTGTGTTCCGAACGAAACGTGAATGGTCTAATTTTTTATTTTACACAGAACCAGACGTTCGGTGAGTTTTTTTTCGAAATTCGACAGGGTGCCGAAAAATCGCAACTTTCGACGCGGTAGGCGTTTCGGTAAAAACACGACTTTCCCGCCCGGAGTGTGTTCCGTACGAAACGTGAATGGTCTAATTTTTGATTTCACACAGAACGAAACGTTCGGTGAGTTCGGTATCGAAATTCGGGACGGTGCCCGAAAGATCGCAACTTTCGAGGCGGGTGGCGTTTCGGTAAAAACACGACTTTCCCGCCCGGAGTGTGTTCCGAACGAAACGTGAATTTTCTAATTTTTCATTTCACACAGAACCAGACGTTCGGTGAGTTCGGTATCGAAATTCGGGACGGTGCCCGAAAGATCGCAACTTTCGACGCGGGTGGCGATTCGGTAAAAACACGACTTTCCCGCCCGGAGTGTGTTCCGAACGAAACGTGAATGGTCTAATTTTTTATTTTACACAGAACCAGACGTTCGGTGAGTTTTTTTTCGAAATTCGACACGGTGCCGAAAAATCGCAACTTTCGACGCGGTAGGCGTTTCGGTAAAAACACGACTTTCCCGCCCGGAGTGTGGTCCGGACGAAACGTGAATGGTCTAATTTTTGATTTCACACAGAACCAGACGTTCGTGATTTCGGTATCGAAATTCGGGACAGTGCCCGAAAGATCGTAACTTTCGACGCGGGTGGCGTTTCGGTAAAAACACGACTTTCCCGCCCGGAGTGTGTTCCGAACGAAACGTGAATTTTCTAATTTTTCATTTCACACAGAACCAGACGTTCGGTGAGTTTGGTATCGAAATTCGGGACGGTGCCCGAAAGATCGCAACTTTCGACGCGGGTGGCGATTCGGTAAAAACACGACTTTCCCGCCCGGAGTGTGTTCCGATCGAAACGTGAATGGTCTAATTTTTTATTTCACACAGAACCAGACGTTCGGTGAGTTTTGTTTCGAAATTCGACACGGTGCCGAAAGATCGCAACTTTCGACGCGGTAGGCGTTTCGGTAAAAACACGACTTTCCCGCCTGCAGTGTGTTCCGAACGAAACATGAATGGTCTAATTTTTGATTTCACACAGAACCAGACGTTCGGTGAGTTTTGTTTCGAAATTCGACACGGTGCCGAAAGATCGCAACTTTCGACGCGGGAGGCGTTTTGGTAAAAACACGACTTTCCCGCCCGGAGTGTGTTCCGAACGAAACGTGAATGGTCTAATTTTTTATTTTACACAGAACCAGACGTTCGGTGAGTTTTTTTTCGAAATTCGACAGGGTGCCGAAAAATCGCAACTTTCGACGCGGGTGGCGTTTCGGTAAAAACACGACTTTCCCGCCCGGAGTGTGTTCCGTACGAAACGTGAATGGTCTAATTTTTGATTTCACACAGAACGAAACGTTCGGTGAGTTCGGTATCGAAATTCGGGACGGTGCCCGAAAGATCGCAACTTTCGACGCGGGTGGCGTTTCGGTAAAAACACGACTTTCCCGCCCGGAGTGTGTTCCGAACGAAACGTGAATTTTCTAATTTTTGATTTCACACAGAACCAGACGTTCGGTAAGTTCGGTATCGAAATTCGGGACGGTGCCCGAAAGATCGCAACTTTCGACGCGGGTGGCGATTCGGTAAAAACACGACTTTCCCGCCCGGAGTGTGTTCCGAACGAAACGTGAATGGTCTAATTTTTTATTTTACACAGAACCAGACGTTCGGTGAGTTTTTTTTCGAAATTCGACAGGGTGCCGAAAAATCGCAACTTTCGACGCGGTAGGCGTTTCGGTAAAAACACGACTTTCCCGCCCGGAGTGTGTTCCGGACGAAACGTGAATGGTCTAATTTTTGATTTCACACAGAACGAAACGTTCGGTGAGTTCGGTATCGAAATTCGGGACGGTGCCCGAAAGATCGCAACTTTCGACGCGGGTGGCGTTTCGGTAAAAACACGACTTTCCCGCCCGGAGTGTGTTCCGAACGAAACGTGAATTTTCTAATTTTTCATTTCACACAGAACCAGACGTTCGGTGAGTTTGGTATCGAAATTCGGGACGGTGCCCGAAAGATCGCAACTTTCGACGCGGGTGGCGATTCGGTAAAAACACGACTTTCCCGCCCGGAGTGTGTTCCGATCGAAACGTGAATGGTCTAATTTTTGATTTCACACAGAACCAGACGTTCGGTGAGTTTTGTTTCGAAATTCGACACGGTGCCGAAAGATCGCAACTTTCGACGCGGTAGGCGTTTCGGTAAAAACACGACTTTCCCGCCTGCAGTGTGTTCCGAACGAAACATGAATGGTCTAATTTTTGATTTCACACAGAACCAGACGTTCGGTGAGTTTTGTTTCGAAATTCGACACGGTGCCGAAAGATCGCAACTTTCGACGCGGGAGGCGTTTTGGTAAAAACACGACTTTCCCGCCCGGAGTGTGTTCCGAACGAAACGTGAATGGTCTAATTTTTTATTTTACACAGAACCAGACGTTCGGTGAGTTTTTTTTCGAAATTCGACAGGGTGCCGAAAAATCGCAACTTTCGACGCGGGTGGCGTTTCGGTAAAAACACGACTTTCCCGCCCGGAGTGTGTTCCGGACGAAACGTGAATGGTCTAATTTTTGATTTCACACAGAACGAAACGTTCGGTGAGTTCGGTATCGAAATTCGGGACGGTGCCCGAAAGATCGCAACTTTCGACGCGGGTGGCGTTTCGGTAAAAACACGACTTTCCCGCCCGGAGTGTGTTCCGAACGAAACGTGAATTTTCTAATTTTTGATTTCACACAGAACCAGACGTTCGGTAAGTTCGGTATCGAAATTCGGGACGGTGCCCGAAAGATCGCAACTTTCGACGCGGGTGGCGATTCGGTAAAAACACGACTTTCCGGCCCGGAGTGTGTTCCGAACGAAACGTGAATGGTCTAATTTTTTATTTTACACAGAACCAGACGTTCGGTGAGTTTTTTTTCGAAATTCGACAGGGTGCCGAAAAATCGCAACTTTCGACGCGGTAGGCGTTTCGGTAAAAACACGACTTTCCCGCCCGGAGTGTGTTCCGGACGAAACGTGAATGGTCTAATTTTTGATTTCACACAGAACGAAACGTTCGGTGAGTTCGGTATCGAAATTCGGGACGGTGCCCGAAAGATCGCAACTTTCGACGCGGGTGGCGTTTCGGTAAAAACACGACTTTCCCGCCCGGAGTGTGTTCCGAACGAAACGTGAATTTTCTAATTTTTCATTTCACACAGAACCAGACGTTCGGTGAGTTTGGTATCGAAATTCGGGACGGTGCCCGAAAGATCGCAACTTTCGACGCGGGTGGCGATTCGGTAAAAACACGACTTTCCCGCCCGGAGTGTGTTCCGATCGAAACGTGAATGGTCTAATTTTTGATTTCACACAGAACCAGACGTTCGGTGAGTTTTGTTTCGAAATTCGACACGGTGCCGAAAGATCGCAACTTTCGACGCGGTAGGCGTTTCGGTAAAAACACGACTTTCCCGCCTGCAGTGTGTTCCGAACGAAACATGAATGGTCTAATTTTTGATTTCACACAGAACCAGACGTTCGGTGAGTTTTGTTTCGAAATTCGACACGGTGCCGAAAGATCGCAACTTTCGACGCGGGAGGCGTTTTGGTAAAAACACGACTTTCCCGCCCGGAGTGTGTTCCGAACGAAACGTGAATGGTCTAATTTTTTATTTTACACAGAACCAGACGTTCGGTGAGTTTTTTTTCGAAATTCGACAGGGTGCCGAAAAATCGCAACTTTCGACGCGGGTGGCGTTTCGGTAAAAACACGACTTTCCCGCCCGGAGTGTGTTCCGGACGAAACGTGAATGGTCTAATTTTTGATTTCACACAGAACGAAACGTTCGGTGAGTTCGGTATCGAAATTCGGGACGGTGCCCGAAAGATCGCAACTTTCGACGCGGGTGGCGTTTCGGTAAAAACACGACTTTCCCGCCCGGAGTGTGTTCCGAACGAAACGTGAATTTTCTAATTTTTGATTTCACACAGAACCAGACGTTCGGTAAGTTCGGTATCGAAATTCGGGACGGTGCCCGAAAGATCGCAACTTTCGACGCGGGTGGCGATTCGGTAAAAACACGACTTTCCCGCCCGGAGTGTGTTCCGAACGAAACGTGAATGGTCTAATTTTTTATTTTACACAGAACCAGACGTTCGGTGAGTTTTTTTTCGAAATTCGACAGGGTGCCGAAAAATCGCAACTTTCGACGCGGTAGGCGTTTCGGTAAAAACACGACTTTCCCGCCCGGAGTGTGTTCCGGACGAAACGTGAATGGTCTAATTTTTGATTTCACACAGAACGAAACGTTCGGTGAGTTCGGTATCGAAATTCGGGACGGTGCCCGAAAGATCGCAACTTTCGACGCGGGTGGCGTTTCGGTAAAAACACGACTTTCCCGCCCGGAGTGTGTTCCGAACGAAACGTGAATTTTCTAATTTTTCATTTCACACAGAACCAGACGTTCGGTGAGTTTGGTATCGAAATTCGGGACGGTGCCCGAAAGATCGCAACTTTCGACGCGGGTGGCGATTCGGTAAAAACACGACTTTCCCGCCCGGAGTGTGTTCCGATCGAAACGTGAATGGTCTAATTTTTGATTTCACACAGAACCAGACGTTCGGTGAGTTTTGTTTCGAAATTCGACACGGTGCCGAAAGATCGCAACTTTCGACGCGGTAGGCGTTTCGGTAAAAACACGACTTTCCCGCCTGCAGTGTGTTCCGAACGAAACATGAATGGTCTAATTTTTGATTTCACACAGAACCAGACGTTCGGTGAGTTTTGTTTCGAAATTCGACACGGTGCCGAAAGATCGCAACTTTCGACGCGGGAGGCGTTTTGGTAAAAACACGACTTTCCCGCCCGGAGTGTGTTCCGAACGAAACGTGAATGGTCTAATTTTTTATTTTACACAGAACCAGACGTTCGGTGAGTTTTTTTTCGAAATTCGACAGGGTGCCGAAAAATCGCAACTTTCGACGCGGGTGGCGTTTCGGTAAAAACACGACTTTCCCGCCCGGAGTGTGTTCCGGACGAAACGTGAATGGTCTAATTTTTGATTTCACACAGAACGAAACGTTCGGTGAGTTCGGTATCGAAATTCGGGACGGTGCCCGAAAGATCGCAACTTTCGACGCGGGTGGCGTTTCGGTAAAAACACGACTTTCCCGCCCGGAGTGTGTTCCGAACGAAACGTGAATTTTCTAATTTTTGATTTCACACAGAACCAGACGTTCGGTAAGTTCGGTATCGAAATTCGGGACGGTGCCCGAAAGATCGCAACTTTCGACGCGGGTGGCGATTCGGTAAAAACACGACTTTCCCGCCCGGAGTGTGTTCCGAACGAAACGTGAATGGTCTAATTTTTTATTTTACACAGAACCAGACGTTCGGTGAGTTTTTTTTCGAAATTCGACAGGGTGCCGAAAAATCGCAACTTTCGACGCGGTAGGCGTTTCGGTAAAAACACGACTTTCCCGCCCGGAGTGTGTTCCGGACGAAACGTGAATGGTCTAATTTTTGATTTCACACAGAACGAAACGTTCGGTGAGTTCGGTATCGAAATTCGGGACGGTGCCCGAAAGATCGCAACTTTCGACGCGGGTGGCGTTTCGGTAAAAACACGACTTTCCCGCCCGGAGTGTGTTCCGAACGAAACGTGAATTTTCTAATTTTTCATTTCACACAGAACCAGACGTTCGGTGAGTTTGGTATCGAAATTCGGGACGGTGCCCGAAAGATCGCAACTTTCGACGCGGGTGGCGATTCGGTAAAAACACGACTTTCCCGCCCGGAGTGTGTTCCGATCGAAACGTGAATGGTCTAATTTTTGATTTCACACAGAACCAGACGTTCGGTGAGTTTTGTTTCGAAATTCGACACGGTGCCGAAAGATCGCAACTTTCGACGCGGTAGGCGTTTCGGTAAAAACACGACTTTCCCGCCTGCAGTGTGTTCCGAACGAAACATGAATGGTCTAATTTTTGATTTCACACAGAACCAGACGTTCGGTGAGTTTTGTTTCGAAATTCGACACGGTGCCGAAAGATCGCAACTTTCGACGCGGGAGGCGTTTTGGTAAAAACACGACTTTCCCGCCCGGAGTGTGTTCCGAACGAAACGTGAATGGTCTAATTTTTTATTTTACACAGAACCAGACGTTCGGTGAGTTTTTTTTCGAAATTCGACAGGGTGCCGAAAAATCGCAACTTTCGACGCGGGTGGCGTTTCGGTAAAAACACGACTTTCCCGCCCGGAGTGTGTTCCGGACGAAACGTGAATGGTCTAATTTTTGATTTCACACAGAACGAAACGTTCGGTGAGTTCGGTATCGAAATTCGGGACGGTGCCCGAAAGATCGCAACTTTCGACGCGGGTGGCGTTTCGGTAAAAACACGACTTTCCCGCCCGGAGTGTGTTCCGAACGAAACGTGAATTTTCTAATTTTTGATTTCACACAGAACCAGACGTTCGGTAAGTTCGGTATCGAAATCGGGACGGTGCCCGAAAGATCGCAACTTTCGACGCGGGTGGCGATTCGGTAAAAACACGACTTTCCCGCCCGGAGTGTGTTCCGAACGAAACGTGAATGGTCTAATTTTTTATTTTACACAGAACCAGACGTTCGGTGAGTTTTTTTTCGAAATTCGACAGGGTGCCGAAAAATCGCAACTTTCGACGCGGTAGGCGTTTCGGTAAAAACACGACTTTCCCGCCCGGAGTGTGTTCCGGACGAAACGTGAATGGTCTAATTTTTGATTTCACACAGAACGAAACGTTCGGTGAGTTCGGTATCGAAATTCGGGACGGTGCCCGAAAGATCGCAACTTTCGACGCGGGTGGCGTTTCGGTAAAAACACGACTTTCCCGCCCGGAGTGTGTTCCGAACGAAACGTGAATTTTCTAATTTTTCATTTCACACAGAACCAGACGTTCGGTGAGTTTGGTATCGAAATTCGGGACGGTGCCCGAAAGATCGCAACTTTCGACGCGGGTGGCGATTCGGTAAAAACACGACTTTCCCGCCCGGAGTGTGTTCCGATCGAAACGTGAATGGTCTAATTTTTGATTTCACACAGAACCAGACGTTCGGTGAGTTTTGTTTCGAAATTCGACACGGTGCCGAAAGATCGCAACTTTCGACGCGGTAGGCGTTTCGGTAAAAACACGACTTTCCCGCCTGCAGTGTGTTCCGAACGATACATGAATGGTCTAATTTTTGATTTCACACAGAACCAGACGTTCGGTGAGTTTTGTTTCGAAATTCGACACGGTGCCGAAAGATCGCAACTTTCGACGCGGGAGGCGTTTTGGTAAAAACACGACTTTCCCGCCCGGAGTGTGTTCCGAACGAAACGTGAATGGTCTAATTTTTTATTTTACACAGAACCAGACGTTCGGTGAGTTTTTTTTCGAAATTCGACAGGGTGCCGAAAAATCGCAACTTTCGACGCGGGTGGCGTTTCGGTAAAAACACGACTTTCCCGCCCGGAGTGTGTTCCGGACGAAACGTGAATGGTCTAATTTTTGATTTCACACAGAACGAAACGTTCGGTGAGTTCGGTATCGAAATTCGGGACGGTGCCCGAAAGATCGCAACTTTCGACGCGGGTGGCGTTTCGGTAAAAACACGACTTTCCCGCCCGGAGTGTGTTCCGAACGAAACGTGAATTTTCTAATTTTTGATTTCACACAGAACCAGACGTTCGGTAAGTTCGGTATCGAAATCGGGACGGTGCCCGAAAGATCGCAACTTTCGACGCGGGTGGCGATTCGGTAAAAACACGACTTTCCCGCCCGGAGTGTGTTCCGAACGAAACGTGAATGGTCTAATTTTTTATTTTACACAGAACCAGACGTTCGGTGAGTTTTTTTTCGAAATTCGACAGGGTGCCGAAAAATCGCAACTATCGACGCGGTAGGCGTTTCGGTAAAAACACGACTTTCCCGCCCGGAGTGTGTTCCGGACGAAACGTGAATGGTCTAATTTTTGATTTCACACAGAACGAAACGTTCGGTGAGTTCGGTATCGAAATTCGGGACGGTGCCCGAAAGATCGCAACTTTCGACGCGGGTGGCGTTTCGGTAAAAACACGACTTTCCCGCCCGGAGTGTGTTCCGAACGAAACGTGAATTTTCTAATTTTTCATTTCACACAGAACCAGACGTTCGGTGAGTTTGGTATCGAAATTCGGGACGGTGCCCGAAAGATCGCAACTTTCGACGCGGGTGGCGATTCGGTAAAAACACGACTTTCCCGCCCGGAGTGTGTTCCGATCGACACGTGAATGGTCTAATTTTTGATTTCACACAGAACCAGACGTTCGGTGAGTTTTGTTTCGAAATTCGACACGGTGCCGAAAGATCGCAACTTTCGACGCGGTTGGCGTTTCGGTAAAAACACGACTTTCCCGCCTGCAGTGTGTTCCGAACGAAACATGAATGGTCTAATTTTTGATTTCACACAGAACCAGACGTTCGGTGAGTTTTGTTTCGAAATTCGACACGGTGCCGAAAGATCGCAACTTTCGACGCGGGAGGCGTTTTGGTAAAAACACGACTTTCCCGCCCGGAGTGTGTTCCGAACGAAACGTGAATGGTCTAATTTTTTATTTTACACAGAACCAGACGTTCGGTGAGTTTTTTTTCGAAATTCGACAGGGTGCCGAAAAATCGCAACTTTCGACGCGGGTGGCGTTTCGGTAAAAACACGACTTTCCCGCCCGGAGTGTGTTCCGGACGAAACGTGAATGGTCTAATTTTTGATTTCACACAGAACGAAACGTTCGGTGAGTTCGGTATCGAAATTCGGGACGGTGCCCGAAAGATCGCAACTTTCGACGCGGGTGGCGTTTCGGTAAAAACACGACTTTCCCGCCCGGAGTGTGTTCCGAACGAAACGTGAATTTTCTAATTTTTGATTTCACACAGAACCAGACGTTCGGTAAGTTCGGTATCGAAATTCGGGACGGTGCCCGAAAGATCGCAACTTTCGACGCGGGTGGCGATTCGGTAAAAACACGACTTTCCCGCCCGGAGTGTGTTCCGAACGAAACGTGAATGGTCTAATTTTTTATTTTACACAGAACCAGACGTTCGGTGAGTTTTTTTTCGAAATTCGACAGGGTGCCGAAAAATCGCAACTTTCGACGCGGTAGGCGTTTCGGTAAAAACACGACTTTCCCGCCCGGAGTGTGTTCCGGACGAAACGTGAATGGTCTAATTTTTGATTTCACACAGAACGAAACGTTCGGTGAGTTCGGTATCGAAATTCGGGACGGTGCCCGAAAGATCGCAACTTTCGACGCGGGTGGCGTTTCGGTAAAAACACGACTTTCCCGCCCGGAGTGTGTTCCGAACGAAACGTGAATTTTCTAATTTTTCATTTCACACAGAACCAGACGTTCGGTGAGTTTGGTATCGAAATTCGGGACGGTGCCCGAAAGATCGCAACTTTCGACGCGGGTGGCGTTTCGGTAAAAACACGACTTTCCCGCCCGGAGTGTGTTCCGAACGAAACGTGAATTTTCTAATTTTTCATTTCACACAGAACCAGACGTTCGGTGAGTTTGGTATCGAAATTCGGGACGGTGCCCGAAAGATCGCAACTTTCGACGCGGGTGGCGATTTGGTAAAAACACGACTTTCCCGCCCGGAGTGTGTTCCGATCGAAACGTGAATGGTCTAATTTTTGATTTCACACAGAACCAGACGTTCGGTGAGTTTTGTTTCGAAATTCGACACGGTGCCGAAAGATCGCAACTTTCGACGCGGTAGGCGTTTCGGTAAAAACACGACTTTCCCGCCTGCAGTGTGTTCCGAACGAAACATGAATGGTCTAATTTTTGATTTCACACAGAACCAGACGTTCGGTGAGTTTTGTTTCGAAATTCGACACGGTGCCGAAAGATCGCAACTTTCGACGCGGGAGGCGTTTTGGTAAAAACACGACTTTCCCGCCCGGAGTGTGTTCCGAACGAAACGTGAATGGTCTAATTTTTTATTTTACACAGAACCAGACGTTCGGTGAGTTTTTTTTCGAAATTCGACAGGGTGCCGAAAAATCGCAACTTTCGACGCGGGTGGCGTTTCGGTAAAAACACGACTTTCCCGCCCGGAGTGTGTTCCGGACGAAACGTGAATGGTCTAATTTTTGATTTCACACAGAACGAAACGTTCGGTGAGTTCGGTATCGAAATTCGGGACGGTGCCCGAAAGATCGCAACTTTCGACGCGGGTGGCGATTCGGTAAAAACACGACTTTCCCGCCCGGAGTGTGTTCCGAACGAAACGTGAATGGTCTAATTTTTTATTTTACACAGAACCAGACGTTCGGTGAGTTTTTTTTCGAAATTCGACAGGGTGCCGAAAAATCGCAACTTTCGACGCGGTAGGCGTTTCGGTAAAAACACGACTTTCCCGCCCGGAGTGTGTTCTGAACGAAACGTGAATTTTCTAATTTTTGATTTCACACAGAACCAGACGTTCGGTAAGTTCGGTATCGAAATTCGGGACGGTGCCCGAAAGATCGCAACTTTCGACGCGGGTGGCGATTCGGTAAAAACACGACTTTCCCGCCCGGAGTGTGTTCCGAACGAAACGTGAATGGTCTAATTTTTTATTTTACACAGAACCAGACGTTCGGTGAGTTTTTTTTCGAAATTCGACAGGGTGCCGAAAAATCGCAACTTTCGACGCGGTAGGCGTTTCGGTAAAAACACGACTTTCCCGCCCGGAGTGTGTTCCGGACGAAACGTGAATGGTCTAATTTTTGATTTCACACAGAACGAAACGTTCGGTGAGTTCGGTATCGAAATTCGGGACGGTGCCCGAAAGATCGCAACTTTCGACGCGGGTGGCGTTTCGGTAAAAACACGACTTTCCCGCCCGGAGTGTGTTCCGAACGAAACGTGAATTTTCTAATTTTTCATTTCACACAGAACCAGACGTTCGGTGAGTTTGGTATCGAAATTCGGGACGGTGCCCGAAAGATCGCAACTTTCGACGCGGGTGGCGTTTCGGTAAAAACACGACTTTCCCGCCCGGAGTGTGTTCCGAACGAAACGTGAATTTTCTAATTTTTCATTTCACACAGAACCAGACGTTCGGTGAGTTTGGTATCGAAATTCGGGACGGTGCCCGAAAGATCGCAACTTTCGACGCGGGTGGCGATTCGGTAAAAACACGACTTTCCCGCCCGGAGTGTGTTCCGATCGAAACGTGAATGGTCTAATTTTTGATTTCACACAGAACCAGACGTTCGGTGAGTTTTGTTTCGAAATTCGACACGGTGCCGAAAGATCGCAACTTTCGACGCGGTAGGCGTTTCGGTAAAAACACGACTTTCCCGCCTGCAGTGTGTTCCGAACGAAACATGAATGGTCTAATTTTTGATTTCACACAGAACCAGACGTTCGGTGAGTTTTGTTTCGAAATTCGACACGGTGCCGAAAGATCGCAACTTTCGACGCGGGAGGCGTTTTGGTAAAAACACGACTTTCCCGCCCGGAGTGTGTTCCGAACGAAACGTGAATGGTCTAATTTTTTATTTTACACAGAACCAGACGTTCGGTGAGTTTTTTTTCGAAATTCGACAGGGTGCCGAAAAATCGCAACTTTCGACGCGGGTGGCGTTTCGGTAAAAACACGACTTTCCCGCCCGGAGTGTGTTCCGGACGAAACGTGAATGGTCTAATTTTTGATTTCACACAGAACGAAACGTTCGGTGAGTTCGGTATCGAAATTCGGGACGGTGCCCGAAAGATCGCAACTTTCGACGCGGGTGGCGTTTCGGTAAAAACACGACTTTCCCGCCCGGAGTGTGTTCCGAACGAAACGTGAATTTTCTAATTTTTGATTTCACACAGAACCAGACGTTCGGTAAGTTCGGTATCGAAATTCGGGACGGTGCCCGAAAGATCGCAACTTTCGACGCGGGTGGCGATTCGGTAAAAACACGACTTTCCCGCCCGGAGTGTGTTCCGAACGAAACGTGAATGGTCTAATTTTTTATTTTACACAGAACCAGACGTTCGGTGAGTTTTTTTTCGAAATTCGACAGGGTGCCGAAAAATCGCAACTTTCGACGCGGTAGGCGTTTCGGTAAAAACACGACTTTCCCGCCCGGAGTGTGTTCCGGACGAAACGTGAATGGTCTAATTTTTGATTTCACACAGAACGAAACGTTCGGTGAGTTCGGTATCGAAATTCGGGACGGTGCCCGAAAGATCGCAACTTTCGACGCGGGTGGCGTTTCGGTAAAAACACGACTTTCCCGCCCGGAGTGTGTTCCGAACGAAACGTGAATTTTCTAATTTTTCATTTCACACAGAACCAGACGTTCGGTGAGTTTGGTATCGAAATTCGGGACGGTGCCCGAAAGATCGCAACTTTCGACGCGGGTGGCGTTTCGGTAAAAACACGACTTTCCCGCCCGGAGTGTGTTCCGAACGAAACGTGAATTTTCTAATTTTTCATTTCACACAGAACCAGACGTTCGGTGAGTTTGGTATCGAAATTCGGGACGGTGCCCGAAAGATCGCAACTTTCGACGCGGGTGGCGATTTGGTAAAAACACGACTTTCCCGCCCGGAGTGTGTTCCGATCGAAACGTGAATGGTCTAATTTTTGATTTCACACAGAACCAGACGTTCGGTGAGTTTTGTTTCGAAATTCGACACGGTGCCGAAAGATCGCAACTTTCGACGCGGTAGGCGTTTCGGTAAAAACACGACTTTCCCGCCTGCAGTGTGTTCCGAACGAAACATGAATGGTCTAATTTTTGATTTCACACAGAACCAGACGTTCGGTGAGTTTTGTTTCGAAATTCGACACGGTGCCGAAAGATCGCAACTTTCGACGCGGGAGGCGTTTTGGTAAAAACACGACTTTCCCGCCCGGAGTGTGTTCCGAACGAAACGTGAATGGTCTAATTTTTTATTTTACACAGAACCAGACGTTCGGTGAGTTTTTTTTCGAAATTCGACAGGGTGCCGAAAAATCGCAACTTTCGACGCGGGTGGCGTTTCGGTAAAAACACGACTTTCCCGCCCGGAGTGTGTTCCGGACGAAACGTGAATGGTCTAATTTTTGATTTCACACAGAACGAAACGTTCGGTGAGTTCGGTATCGAAATTCGGGACGGTGCCCGAAAGATCGCAACTTTCGACGCGGGTGGCGATTCGGTAAAAACACGACTTTCCCGCCCGGAGTGTGTTCCGAACGAAACGTGAATGGTCTAATTTTTTATTTTACACAGAACCAGACGTTCGGTGAGTTTTTTTTCGAAATTCGACAGGGTGCCGAAAAATCGCAACTTTCGACGCGGTAGGCGTTTCGGTAAAAACACGACTTTCCCGCCCGGAGTGTGTTCCGGACGAAACGTGAATGGTCTAATTTTTGATTTCACACAGAACGAAACGTTCGGTGAGTTCGGTATCGAAATTCGGGACGGTGCCCGAAAGATCGCAACTTTCGACGCGGGTGGCGTTTCGGTAAAAACACGACTTTCCCGCCCGGAGTGTGTTCCGAACGAAACGTGAATTTTCTAATTTTTCATTTCACACAGAACCAGACGTTCGGTGAGTTTGGTATCGAAATTCGGGACGGTGCCCGAAAGATCGCAACTTTCGACGCGGGTGGCGTTTCGGTAAAAACACGACTTTCCCGCCCGGAGTGTGTTCCGAACGAAACGTGAATTTTCTAATTTTTCATTTCACACAGAACCAGACGTTCGGTGAGTTTGGTATCGAAATTCGGGACGGTGCCCGAAAGATCGCAACTTTCGACGCGGGTGGCGATTCGGTAAAAACACGACTTTCCCGCCCGGAGTGTGTTTCGATCGAAACGTGAATGGTCTAATTTTTGATTTCACACAGAACCAGACGTTCGGTGAGTTTTGTTTCGAAATTCGACACGGTGCCGAAAGATCGCAACTTTCGACGCGGTAGGCGTTTCGGTAAAAACACGACTTTCCCGCCTGCAGTGTGTTCCGAACGAAACATGAATGGTCTAATTTTTGATTTCACACAGAACCAGACGTTCGGTGAGTTTTGTTTCGAAATTCGACACGGTGCCGAAAGATCGCAACTTTCGACGCGGGAGGCGTTTTGGTAAAAACACGACTTTCCCGCCCGGAGTGTGTTCCGAACGAAACGTGAATGGTCTAATTTTTTATTTTACACAGAACCAGACGTTCGGTGAGTTTTTTTTCGAAATTCGACAGGGTGCCGAAAAATCGCAACTTTCGACGCGGGTGGCGTTTCGGTAAAAACACGACTTTCCCGCCCGGAGTGTGTTCCGGACGAAACGTGAATGGTCTAATTTTTGATTTCACACAGAACGAAACGTTCGGTGAGTTCGGTATCGAAATTCTGGACGGTGCCCGAAAGATCGCAACTTTCGACGCGGGTGGCGTTTCGGTAAAAACACGACTTTCCCGCCCGGAGTGTGTTCCGAACGAAACGTGAATTTTCTAATTTTTAATTTCACACAGAACCAGACGTTCGGTAAGTTCGGTATCGAAATTCGGGACGGTGCCCGAAAGATCGCAACTTTCGACGCGGGTGGCGATTCGGTAAAAACACGACTTTCCCGCCCGGAGTGTGTTCCGAACGAAACGTGAATGGTCTAATTTTTTATTTTACACAGAACCAGACGTTCGGTGAGTTTTTTTTCGAAATTCGACAGGGTGCCGAAAAATCGCAACTTTCGACGCGGTAGGCGTTTCGGTAAAAACACGACTTTCCCGCCCGGAGTGTGTTCCGGACGAAACGTGAATGGTCTAATTTTTGATTTCACACAGAACGAAACGTTCGGTGAGTTCGGTATCGAAATTCGGGACGGTGCCCGAAAGATCGCAACTTTCGACGCGGGTGGCGTTTCGGTAAAAACACGACTTTCCCGCCCGGAGTGTGTTCCGAACGAAACGTGAATTTTCTAATTTTTCATTTCACACAGAACCAGACGTTCGGTGAGTTTGGTATCGAAATTCGGGACGGTGCCCGAAAGATCGCAACTTTCGACGCGGGTGGCGATTCGGTAAAAACACGACTTTCCCGCCCGGAGTGTGTTCCGATCGAAACGTGAATGGTCTAATTTTTGATTTCACACAGAACCAGACGTTCGGTGAGTTTTGTTTCGAAATTCGACACGGTGCCGAAAGATCGCAACTTTCGACGCGGTAGGCGTTTCGGTAAAAACACGACTTTCCCGCCTGCAGTGTGTTCCGAACGAAACATGAATGGTCTAATTTTTGATTTCACACAGAACCAGACGTTCGGTGAGTTTTGTTTCGAAATTCGACACGGTGCCGAAAGATCGCAACTTTCGACGCGGGAGGCGTTTTGGTAAAAACACGACTTTCCCGCCCGGAGTGTGTTCCGAACGAAACGTGAATGGTCTAATTTTTTATTTTACACAGAACCAGACGTTCGGTGAGTTTTTTTTCGAAATTCGACAGGGTGCCGAAAAATCGCAACTTTCGACGCGGGTGGCGTTTCGGTAAAAACACGACTTTCCCGCCCGGAGTGTGTTCCGGACGAAACGTGAATGGTCTAATTTTTGATTTCACACAGAACGAAACGTTCGGTGAGTTCGGTATCGAAATTCTGGACGGTGCCCGAAAGATCGCAACTTTCGACGCGGGTGGCGTTTCGGTAAAAACACGACTTTCCCGCCCGGAGTGTGTTCCGAACGAAACGTGAATTTTCTAATTTTTAATTTCACACAGAACCAGACGTTCGGTAAGTTCGGTATCGAAATTCGGGACGGTGCCCGAAAGATCGCAACTTTCGACGCGGGTGGCGATTCGGTAAAAACACGACTTTCCCGCCCGGAGTGTGTTCCGAACGAAACGTGAATGGTCTAATTTTTTATTTTACACAGAACCAGACGTTCGGTGAGTTTTTTTTCGAAATTCGACAGGGTGCCGAAAAATCGCAACTTTCGACGCGGTAGGCGTTTCGGTAAAAACACGACTTTCCCGCCCGGAGTGTGTTCCGGACGAAACGTGAATGGTCTAATTTTTGATTTCACACAGAACGAAACGTTCGGTGAGTTCGGTATCGAAATTCGGGACGGTGCCCGAAAGATCGCAACTTTCGACGCGGGTGGCGTTTCGGTAAAAACACGACTTTCCCGCCCGGAGTGTGTTCCGAACGAAACGTGAATTTTCTAATTTTTCATTTCACACAGAACCAGACGTTCGGTGAGTTTGGTATCGAAATTCGGGACGGTGTCCGAAAGATCGCAACTTTCGACGCGGGTGGCGATTCGGTAAAAACACGACTTTCCCGCCCGGAGTGTGTTCCGATCGAAACGTGAATGGTCTAATTTTTGATTTCACACAGAACCAGACGTTCGGTGAGTTTTGTTTCGAAATTCGACACGGTGCCGAAAGATCGCAACTTTCGACGCGGTAGGCGTTTCGGTAAAAACACGACTTTCCCGCCTGCAGTGTGTTCCGAACGAAACATGAATGGTCTAATTTTTGATTTCACACAGAACCAGACGTTCGGTGAGTTTTGTTTCGAAATTCGACACGGTGCCGAAAGATCGCAACTTTCGACGCGGGAGGCGTTTTGGTAAAAACACGACTTTCCCGCCCGGAGTGTGTTCCGAACGAAACGTGAATGGTCTAATTTTTTATTTTACACAGAACCAGACGTTCGGTGAGTTTTTTTTCGAAATTCGACAGGGTGCCGAAAAATCGCAACTTTCGACGCGGGTGGCGTTTCGGTAAAAACACGACTTTCCCGCCCGGAGTGTGTTCCGGACGAAACGTGAATGGTCTAATTTTTGATTTCACACAGAACGAAACGTTCGGTGAGTTCGGTATCGAAATTCGGGACGGTGCCCGAAAGATCGCAACTTTCGACGCGGGTGGCGTTTCGGTAAAAACACGACTTTCCCGCCCGGAGTGTGTTCCGAACGAAACGTGAATTTTCTAATTTTTGATTTCACACAGAACCAGACGTTCGGTAAGTTCGGTATCGAAATTCGGGACGGTGCCCGAAAGATCGCAACTTTCGACGCGGGTGGCGATTCGGTAAAAACACGACTTTCCCGCCCGGAGTGTGTTCCGAACGAAACGTGAATGGTCTAATTTTTTATTTTACACAGAACCAGACGTTCGGTGAGTTTTTTTTCGAAATTCGACAGGGTGCCGAAAAATCGCAACTTTCGACGCGGTAGGCGTTTCGGTAAAAACACGACTTTCCCGCCCGGAGTGTGTTCCGGACGAAACGTGAATGGTCTAATTTTTGATTTCACACAGAACGAAACGTTCGGTGAGTTCGGTATCGAAATTCGGGACGGTGCCCGAAAGATCGCAACTTTCGACGCGGGTGGCGTTTCGGTAAAAACACGACTTTCCCGCCCGGAGTGTGTTCCGAACGAAACGTGAATTTTCTAATTTTTCATTTCACACAGAACCAGACGTTCGGTGAGTTTGGTATCGAAATTCGGGACGGTGCCCGAAAGATCGCAACTTTCGACGCGGGTGGCGATTCGGTAAAAACACGACTTTCCCGCCCGGAGTGTGTTCCGATCGAAACGTGAATGGTCTAATTTTTGATTTCACACAGAACCAGACGTTCGGTGAGTTTTGTTTCGAAATTCGACACGGTGCCGAAAGATCGCAACTTTCGACGCGGTAGGCGTTTCGGTAAAAACACGACTTTCCCGCCTGCAGTGTGTTCCGAACGAAACATGAATGGTCTAATTTTTGATTTCACACAGAACCAGACGTTCGGTGAGTTTTGTTTCGAAATTCGACACGGTGCCGAAAGATCGCAACTTTCGACGCGGGAGGCGTTTTGGTAAAAACACGACTTTCCCGCCCGGAGTGTGTTCCGAACGAAACGTGAATGGTCTAATTTTTTATTTTACACAGAACCAGACGTTCGGTGAGTTTTTTTTCGAAATTCGACAGGGTGCCGAAAAATCGCAACTTTCGACGCGGGTGGCGTTTCGGTAAAAACACGACTTTCCCGCCCGGAGTGTGTTCCGGACGAAACGTGAATGGTCTAATTTTTGATTTCACACAGAACGAAACGTTCGGTGAGTTCGGTATCGAAATTCGGGACGGTGCCCGAAAGATCGCAACTTTCGACGCGGGTGGCGTTTCGGTAAAAACACGACTTTCCCGCCCGGAGTGTGTTCCGAACGAAACGTGAATTTTCTAATTTTTGATTTCACACAGAACCAGACGTTCGGTAAGTTCGGTATCGAAATTCGGGACGGTGCCCGAAAGATCGCAACTTTCGACGCGGGTGGCGATTCGGTAAAAACACGACTTTCCCGCCCGGAGTGTGTTCCGAACGAAACGTGAATGGTCTAATTTTTTATTTTACACAGAACCAGACGTTCGGTGAGTTTTTTTTCGAAATTCGACAGGGTGCCGAAAAATCGCAACTTTCGACGCGGTAGGCGTTTCGGTAAAAACACGACTTTCCCGCCCGGAGTGTGTTCCGGACGAAACGTGAATGGTCTAATTTTTGATTTCACACAGAACGAAACGTTCGGTGAGTTCGGTATCGAAATTCGGGACGGTGCCCGAAAGATCGCAACTTTCGATGCGGGTGGCGTTTCGGTAAAAACACGACTTTCCCGCCCGGAGTGTGTTCCGAACGAAACGTGAATTTTCTAATTTTTGATTTGACACAGAACCAGACGTTCGGTGAGTTTGGTATCGAAATTTGGGACGGTGCCCGAAAGATCGCAACTTTCGACGCGGGTGGCGATTCGGTAAAAACACGACTTTCCCGCCCGGAGTGTGTTCCGAACGAAACGTGAATGGTCTAATTTTTTATTTTACACAGAACCAGACGTTCGGTGAGTTTTTTTTCGAAATTCGACAGGGTGCCGAAAAATCGCAACTTTCGACGCGGTAGGCGTTTCGGTAAAAACACGACTTTCCCGCCCGGAGTGTGTTCCGGACGAAACGTGAATGGTCTAATTTTTGATTTCACACAGAACGAAACGTTCGGTGAGTTTTGTTTCGAAATTCGACACGGTGCCGAAAGATCGCAACTTTCGACACGGTAGGCGTTTCGGTAATAACACGACTTTCCCGCCCGGAGTGTGTTCCGGACGAAACGTGAATGGTCTAATTTTTGATTTCACACAGAACCAGACGTTCGTGATTTCGGTATCGAAATTCGGGACAGTGCCCGAAAGATCGTAACTTTCGACGCGGGTGGCGTTTCGGTAAAAACACGACTTTCCCGCCCGGAGTGTGTTCCGAACGAAACGTGAATTTTCTAATTTTTGATTTCACACAGGACCAGACGTTCGGTGAGTTCGGTATCGAAATTCGGGACGGTGCCCGAAAGATCGCAACTTTCGACGCGGGTGGCGATTCGGTAAAAACACGACTTTCCCGCCCGGAGTGTGTTCCGATCGAAACGTGAATGGTCTAATTTTTGATTTCACACAGAACCAGACGTTCGGTGAGTTTTGTTTCGAAATTCGACACGGTGCCGAAAGATCGCAACTTTCGACGCGGTAGGCGTTTCGGTAAAACCACGACTTTCCCGCCTGGAGTGTGTTCCGAACGAAACATGAATGGTCTAATTTTTGATTTCACACAGAACCAGACGTTCGGTGAGTTTTGTTTCGAAATTCGACACGGTGCCGAAAGATCGCAACTTTCGACGCGGGAGGCGTTTCGGTAAAAACACGACTTTCCCGCCCGGAGTGTGTTCCGGACGAAACGTGAATGGTCTAATTTTTGATTTCACACAGAAGCAGACGTTCGGTGAGTTCGGTATCAAAATTCGGGACGGTGCCCGAAAGATCGCAACTTTCGACGCGGGTGGCGTTTCGGTAAAAACACGACTTTCCCGCCCGGAGTGTGTTCCGAACGAAATGTGAATGGTCTAATTTTTGATTTCACACAGAACCAGACTTTCGCTGAGTTTTGTTTCGAAATTCGGGACGGTGCCCGAAAGATCACAACTTTCGACGCGGGTGGCGTTTCGGTAAAAACACGACTTTCCCGCCCGGAGTGTGTTCCGGACGAAACGTGAATGGTCTAATTTTTTATTCCACACATAACCAGACGTTCGTTGAGTTTTGTTTCGAAATTCGACACGGTGCCGAAAGATCGCAACTTTCGACGCGGGTGGCGTTTCGGTAAAAACACGACTTTCCCGCCCGGAGTTTGTTCCGAACGAAACGTGAATGGTCTAATTTTTGATTTCACACAGAACCAGACTTTCGGTGAGTTTTGTTTCAAAATTCGACACGGTGCCGAAAGATTGCAACTTTCGACGCGGGTGGCGTTTCGGTAAAAACACGACTTTCCCGCCTGGAGTGTGTTCCGAACGAAACATGAATGGTCTAATTTTTGATTTCACACAGAACCAGACGTTCGGTGAGTTTTGATTTGAAATTCGACACGGTGCCAAAACATTGCAACTTTCGACGCGGGTGGCGTTTCGGTAAAAACACGACTTTCCCGCCCGGAGTGTGTTCCGGACGAAACGTGAATGGTCTAATTTTTGATTTCACACAGAACGAAACGTTCGGTGAGTTCGGTATCGAAATTCGGGACGGTGCCCGAAAGATCGCAACTTTCGACGCGGGTGGCGTTTCGGTAAAAACACGACTTTCCCGCCCGGAGTGTGTTCCGAACGAAACGTGAATTTTCTAATTTTTGATTTCACACAGAACCAGACGTTCGGTAAGTTCGGTATCGAAATTCGGGACGGTGCCCGAAAGATCGCAACTTTCGACGCGGGTGGCGATTCGGTAAAAACACGACTTTCCCGCCCGGAGTGTGTTCCGAACGAAACGTGAATGGTCTAATTTTTTATTTTACACAGAACCAGACGTTCGGTGAGTTTTTTTTCGAAATTCGACAGGGTGCCGAAAAATCGCAACTTTCGACGCGGTAGGCGTTTCGGTAAAAACACGACTTTCCCGCCCGGAGTGTGTTCCGGACGAAACGTGAATGGTCTAATTTTTGATTTCACACAGAACGAAACGTTCGGTGAGTTCGGTATCGAAATTCGGGACGGTGCCCGAAAGATCGCAACTTTCGATGCGGGTGGCGTTTCGGTAAAAACACGACTTTCCCGCCCGGAGTGTGTTCCGAACGAAACATGAATGGTCTAATTTTTGATTTCACACAGAACCAGACGTTCGGTGAGTTTTGTTTCGAAATTCGACACGGTGCCGAAAGATCGCAACTTTCGACGCGGGTAGCGATTCGGTAAAAACACGACTTTCTCGCCCGGAGTGTGTTCCGAACGAAACGTGAATGGTCTAATTTTTTATTTTACACAGAACCAGACGTTCGGTGAGTTTTTTTTTCGAAATTCGACACGGTGCCGAAAAATCGCAACTTTCGACGCGGTAGGCGTTTCGGTAAAAACACGACTTTCCCGCGCGGAGTGTGTTCTGGACGAAACGTGAATGGTCTAATTTTTGATTTCACACAGAACGAAACGTTCGGTGAGTTTTGTTTCGAAATTCGACACGGTGCCGAAAGATCGCAACTTTCGACACGGTAGGCGTTTCGGTAATAACACGACTTTCCCGCCCGGAGTGTGTTCCGGACGAAACGTGAATGGTCTAATTTTTGATTTCACACAAAACCAGACGTTCGTGATTTCGGTATCGAAATTCGGGACAGTGCCCGAAAGATCGTAACTTTCGACGCGGGTGGCGTTTCGGTAAAAACTCGACTTTCCCGCCCAGAGTGTGTTCCGGACGAAACGTGAATGGTCTAATTTTGGATTTCACACAGAACCAGACGTTCAGTGAGTTCGGTATCGAAATTCGGGACGGTGCCCGAAAGATCGCAACTTTCGACGCGGGTGGCGTTTCGGTAAAAACACGACTTTCCCGCCCGGAGTGTGTTCCGAACGAAAAGTGAATTTTCTAATTTTTGATTTCACACAGAACCAGACGTTCGGTGAGTTCGGTATCAAAATTCGGGACGGTGCCCGAAAGATCGCAACTTTCGACGCGGGTGGCGATTCGGTAAAAACACGACTTTCCCGCCCGGAGTGTGTTCCGATCGAAACGTGAATGGTCTAATTTTTGATTTCACACAGAACCAGACGTTCGGTGAGTTTTGTTTCGAAATTCGACACGGTGCCGAAAGATCGCAACTTTCGACGCGGTAGGCGTTTCGGTAAAAACACGACTTTCCCGCCTGGAGTGTGTTCCGAACGAAACATGAATGGTCTAATTTTTGATTTCACATAGAACCAGACGTTCGATGAGTTTTGTTTCGAAATTCGACACGGTGCCGAAAGATCGCAACTTTCGACGCGGGAGGCGTTTCGGTAAAAACACGACTTTCCCGCCCGGAGTGTGTTCCGGACGAAACGTGAATGGTCTATTTTTGGAATTCACACAGAACCAGACGTTTGGTGAGTTCGGTATCGAAATTCGGGACGGTGCCTGAAAGATCGCAACTTTCGACGCGGGTGGCGATTCGGTAAAAACACGACTTTCCCGCCCGGAGTGTGTTCCGAACGAAATGTGGATGGTCTAATTTTTGATTTCACACAGAACCTGAGTTTTGTTTCGAAATTCGACACGGTGCCGAAAAATCGCAACTTTCGACGCAGTAGGCGTTTCGGTAAAAACACGACTTTCCCGCCCGGAGTATGTTCCGGACGAAACGTGAATGGTCTATTTTTTGATTTCACACAGAACGAGACGTTCGGTGAGTTTTGTTTCGAAATTCGACACGGTGCCGAAAGATCGCAACTTTCGACGCGGGTGGCGTTTCGTTAAAAACACGACTTTCCCGCCCGGAGTGTGTTCCGAACGAAAAGTGAATTTTCTAATTTTTGATTTCACACAGAACCAGACGTTCGGTGAGTTCGGTATCGAAATTCGGGACGGTGCCCGAAAGATCGCAACTTTCGACGCGGGTGGCGATTCGGTAAAAACACGACTTTTCCGCCCGGAGTGTGTTCCGATCGAAACGTGAATGGTCTAATTTTTGATTTCACACAGAACCAGACGTTCGGTGAGTTTTGTTTCGAAATTCGACACGGTGCCGAAAGATCGCAACTTTCGACGCGGGAGGCGTTTCGGTAAAAACACGACTTTCCCGCCCGGAGTGTGTTCCGGACGAAACGTGAATGGTCTATTTTTGGAATTCACACAGAACCAGACGTTTGGTGAGTTCGGTATCGAAATTCGGGACGGTGCCTGAAAGATCGCAACTTTCGACGCGGGTGGCGATTCGGTAAAAACACGACTTTCCCGCCCGGAGTGTGTTCCGAACGAAACGTGAATGGTCTAATTTTTGATTTCACACAGAACCTGAGTTTTGTTTCGAAATTCGACACGGTGCCGAAAGATCGCAACTTTCGACGCGGGTAGCGATTCGGTAAAAACACGACTTTCTCGCCCGGAGTGTGTTCCGGACGAAACGTGAATGGTCTAATTTTTGATTCCACACAGAACGAAACGTTCGGTGAGTTTTGTTTCGAAATTCGACACGGTGCCGAAAGATCGCAACTTTCGACACGGTAGGCGTTTCGGTAATAACACGACTTTCCCGCCCGGAGTGTGTTCCGGACGAAACGTGAATGGTCTAATTTTTGATTTCACACAAAACCAGACGTTCGTGATTTCGGTATCGAAATTCGGGACAGTGCCCGAAAGATCGTAACTTTCGACGCGGGTGGCGTTTCGGTAAAAACACGACTTTCCCGCCCAGAGTGTGTTCCGGACGAAACGTGAATGGTCTAATTTTGGATTTCACACAGAACCAGACGTTCGGTGAGTTCGGTATCGAAATTCGGGACGGTGCCCGAAAGATCGCAACTTTCGACGCGGGTGGCGATTCGGTAAAAACACGACTTTCCCACCCGGAGTGTGTTCCGGACGAAACGTGAATGGTCTAATTTTTGATTTCACACAGAACCAGACGTTCGGTGAGTTTTGTTTCGAAATTCGACACGGTGCCGAAAGATCGCAACTTTCGACGCGGGTAGCGATTCGGTAAAAACACGACTTTCTCGCCCGGAGTGTGTTCCGAACGAGACGTGAATGGTCTAATTTTTTATTTTACACAGAACCAGACGTTCGGTGAGTTTTTTTTCGAAATTCGACACGGTGCCGAAAAATCGCAACTTTCGACGCGGTAGGCGTTTCAGTAAAAACACGACTTTCCCGCCCGAAGTGTGTTCCGGACGAAACGTGAATGGTCTAATTTTTGATTTCACACAGAACGAAACGTTCGGTGAGTTTTGTTTCGAAATTCGACACGGTGCCGGAAGATCGCAACTTTCGACACGGTAGGCGTTTCGGCAATAACACGACTTTCCCGCCCGGAGTGTGTTCCGGACGAAACGTGAATGGTCTAATTTTTGATTTCACACAAAACCAGACGTTCGTGATTTCGGTATCGAAATTCGGGACAGTGCCCGAAAGATCGTAACTTTCGACGCGGGTGGCGTTTCGGTAAAAACACGACTTTCCCGCCCAGAGTGTGTTCCGGACGAAACGTGAATGGTCTAATTTTGGATTTCACACAGAACCAGACGTTCGGTGAGTTCGGTATCGAAATTCGGGACGGTGCCCGAAAGATCGCAACTTTCGACGCGGGTGGCGATTCGGTAAAAACACGACTTTCCCACCCGGAGTGTGTTCCGGACGAAACGTGAATGGTCTAATTTTTGATTTCACACAGAACCAGACGTTCGGTGAGTTTTGTTTCGAAATTCGACACGGTGCCGAAAGATCGCAACTTTCGACGCGGGTAGCGATTCGGTAAAAACACGACTTTCTCGCCCGGAGTGTGTTCCGAACGAGACGTGAATGGTCTAATTTTTTATTTTACACAGAACCAGACGTTCGGTGAGTTTTTTTTCGAAATTCGACACGGTGCCGAAAAATCGCAACTTTCGACGCGGTAGGCGTTTCAGTAAAAACACGACTTTCCCGCCCGAAGTGTGTTCCGGACGAAACGTGAATGGTCTAATTTTTGATTTCACACAGAACGAAACGTTCGGTGAGTTTTGTTTCGAAATTCGACACGGTGCCGGAAGATCGCAACTTTCGACACGGTAGGCGTTTCGGCAATAACACGACTTTCCCGCCCGGAGTGTGTTCCGGACGAAACGTGAATGGTCTAATTTTTGATTTCACACAAAACCAGACGTTCGTGATTTCGGTATCGAAATTCGGGACAGTGCCCGAAAGATCGTAACTTTCGACGCGGGTGGCGTTTCGGTAAAAACACGACTTTCTCGCCCAGAGTGTGTTCCGGACGAAACGTGAATGGTCTAATTTTGGATTTCACAGAGAACCAGACGTTCAGTGAGTTCGGTATCGAAATTCGGGACGGTGCCCGAAAGATCGCAACTTTCGACGCGGGTGGTGTTTCGGTAAAAACAAGACTTTCCCGCCCGGAGTGTGTTCCGAACGAAAAGTGAATTTTCTAATTTTTGATTTCACACAGAACCGGACGTTCGGTGAGTTCGGTATCGAAATTCGAGACGGTGCCCGAAAGATCGCAACTTTCGACGCGGGTGGCGATTCGGTAAAAACACGACTTTTCCGCCCGGAGTGTGTTCCGATCGAAACGTGAATGGTCTAATTTTTGATTTCACACAGAACCAGACGTTCGGTGAGTTTTGTTTCGAAATTCGACACGGTGCCGAAAGATCGCAACTTTCGACGCGGGAGGCGTTTCGGTAAAAACACGACTTTCCCGCCCGGAGTGTGTTCCGGACGAAACGTGAATGGTCTATTTTTGGAATTCACACAGAACCAGACGTTTGGTGAGTTCGGTATCGAAATTCGGGACGGTGCCTGAAAGATCGCAACTTTCGACGCGGGTGGCGATTCGGTAAAAACACGACTTTCCCGCCCGGAGTGTGTTCCGAACGAAACGTGAATGGTCTAATTTTTGATTTCACACAGAACCTGAGTTTTGTTTCGAAATTCGACACGGTGCCGAAAGATCGCAACTTTCGACGCGGGTAGCGATTCGGTAAAAACACGACTTTCCCGCCTGAAGTGTGTTCCGAACGAAACGTGAATGGTCTAATTTTTTATTTTACACAGAACCAGACGTTCGGTGAGTTTTTTTTCGAAATTCGACACGGTGCCGAAAAATCGCAACTTTCGACGCGGTAGGCGTTTCGGTAAAAACACGACTTTCCCGCCCGGAGTATGTTCCGGACGAAACGTGAATGGTCTAATTTTTGATTTCACACAGAACGAGACGTTCGGTGAGTTTTGTTTCGAAATTCGACACGGTGCCGAAAGATCGCAACTTTCGACGCGGGTGGCGATTCGGTAAAAACACGACTTTCCCGCCGGGAGTGTGTTCCGATCGAAACGTGAATGGTCTAATTTTTGATTTCACACAGAACCAGACGTTCGGTGAGTTTTGTTTCGAAATTCGACACAGTGCCGAAAGATCGCAACTTTCGACGCGGTAGGCGTTTCGGTAAAAACACGACTTTCCCGCCTGGAGTGTGTTCCGAACGAAACATGAATGGTCTAATTTTTGATTTCACACAGAACCAGACATTCGGTGAGTTTTGTTTCGAAATTCGACACGGTGCCGAAAGATCGCAACTTTCGACGCGGGAGGCGTTTCGGTAAAAACAGGACTTTCCCGCCCGGCGTGTGTTCCGGACGAAACGTGAATGGTCTATTTTTGGATTTCACACAGAACCAGACTTTTGGTGAGTTCAGTATCGAAATTCGGGACGGTGCCTGAAAGATCGCAACTTTCGACGCGGGTGGCGATTCGGTAAAAACACGACTTTCCCACCCGGAGTGTGTTCCGGACGAAACGTGAATGGTCTAATTTTTGATTTCACACAGAACCAGACGTTCGGTGAGTTTTGTTTCGAAATTCGACACGGTGCCGAAAGATCGCAACTTTCGACGCGGGTAGCGATTCGGTAAAAACACGACTTTCTCGCCCGGAGTGTGTTCCGAATGAGACGTGAATGGTCTAATTTTTTATTTTACACAGAACCAGACGTTCGGTGAGTTTTTTTTCGAAATTCGACACGGTGCCGAAAAATCGCAACTTTCGACGCGGTAGGCGTTTCAGTAAAAACACGACTTTCCCGCCCGGAGTGTGTTCCGGACGAAACGTGAATGGTCTAATTTTTGATTTCACACAGAACGAAACGTTCGGTGAGTTTTGTTTCGAAATTCGACACGGTGCCGAAAGATCGCAACTTTCGACACGGTAGGCGTTTCGGTAATAACACGACTTTCCCGCCCGGAGTGTGTTCCGGACGAAACGTGAATGGTCTAATTTTTGATTTCACACAAAACCAGACGTTCGTGATTTCGGTATCGAAATTCGGGACGGTGCCCGAAAGATCGTAACTTTCGACGCGGGTGGCGTTTCGGTAAAAACACGACTTTCCCGCCCAGAGTGTGTTCCGGACGAAACGTGAATGGTCTAATTTTGGATTTCACAGAGAACCAGACGTTCAGTGAGTTCGGTATCGAAATTCGGGACGGTGCCCGAAAGATCGCAACTTTCGACGCGGGTGGCGTTTCGGTAAAAACACGACTTTCCCGCCCGGAGTGTGTTCCGAACGAAAAGTGAATTTTCTAATTTTTGATTTCACACAGAACCAGACGTTCGGTGAGTTCGGTATCGAAATTCGAGACGGTGCCCGAAAGATCGCAACATTCGACGCGGGTGGCGATTCGGTAAAAACACGACTTTTCCGCCCGGAGTGTGTTCCGATCGAAACGTGAATGGTCTAATTTTTGATTTCACACAGAACCAGACGTTCGGTGAGTTTTGTTTCGAAATTCGACACGGTGCCGAAAGATCGCAACTTTCGACGCGGTAGGCGTTTCGGTAAAAACACGACTTTCCCGCCTGGAGTGTGTTCCGAACGAAACATGAATGGTCTAATTTTTGATTTCACACAGAACCAGACGTTCGGTGAGTTTTGTTTCGAAATTCGACACGGTGCCGAAAGATCGCAACTTTCGACGCGGGAGGCGTTTCGGTAAAAACACGACTTTCCCGCCCGGAGTGTGTTCCGGACGAAACGTGAATGGTCTATTTTTGGAATTCACACAGAACCAGACGTTTGGTGAGTTCGGTATCGAAATTCGGGACCGTGCCTGAAAGATCGCAACTTTCGACGCGGGTGGCGATTCGGTAAAAACACGACTTTCGCGCCCGGAGTGTGTTCCGAACGAAACGTGAATGGTCTAATTTTTGATTTCACACAGAACTAGAAGTTCGGTGAGTTTTGTTTCGAAATTCGACACGGTGCCGAAAGATCGCAACTTTCGACGCGGGTGGCGATTCGGTAAAAACACGACTTTCCCGCCCGGAGTGTGTTCCGATCGAAACGTGAATGGTCTAATTTTTGATTTCACACAGAACCAGACGTTCGGTGAGTTTTGTTTCGAAATTCGACACAGTGCCGAAAGATCGCAACTTTCGACGCGGTTGGCGTTTCCGTAAAAACACGACTTTCCCGCCTGGAGTGTGTTCCGAACGAAACATGAATGGTCTAATTTTTGATTTCACACAGAACCAGACATTCGGTGAGTTTTGTTTCGAAATTCGACACGGTGCCGAAAGATCGCAACTTTCGACGCGGGAGGCGTTTCGGTAAAAACAGGACTTTCCCGCCCGGCGTGTGTTCCGGACGAAACGTGAATGGTCTATTTTTGGATTTCACACAGAACCAGACTTTTGGTGAGTTCAGTATCGAAATTCGGGACGGTGCCTGAAAGATCGCAACTTTCGACGCGGGTGGCGATTCGGTAAAAACACGACTTTCCCACCCGGAGTGTGTTCCGGACGAAACGTGAATGGTCTAATTTTTGATTTCACACAGAACCAGACGTTCGGTGAGTTTTGTTTCGAAATTCGACACGGTGCCGAAAGATCGCAACTTTCGACGCGGGTAGCGATTCGGTAAAAACACGACTTTCTCGCCCGGAGTGTGTTCCGAATGAGACGTGAATGGTCTAATTTTTTATTTTACACAGAACCAGACGTTCGGTGAGTTTTTTTTCGAAATTCGACACGGTGCCGAAAAATCGCAACTTTCGACGCGGTAGGCGTTTCAGTAAAAACACGACTTTCCCGCCCGGAGTGTGTTCCGGACGAAACGTGAATGGTCTAATTTTTGATTTCACACAGAACGAAACGTTCGGTGAGTTTTGTTTCGAAATTCGACACGGTGCCGAAAGATCGCAACTTTCGACACGGTAGGCGTTTCGGTAATAACACGACTTTCCCGCCCGGAGTGTGTTCCGGACGAAACGTGAATGGTCTAATTTTTGATTTCACACAAAACCAGACGTTCGTGATTTCGGTATCGAAATTCGGGACGGTGCCCGAAAGATCGTAACTTTCGACGCGGGTGGCGTTTCGGTAAAAACACGACTTTCCCGCCCAGAGTGTGTTCCGGACGAAACGTGAATGGTCTAATTTTGGATTTCACAGAGAACCAGACGTTCAGTGAGTTCGGTATCGAAATTCGGGACGGTGCCCGAAAGATCGCAACTTTCGACGCGGGTGGCGTTTCGGTAAAAACACGACTTTCCCGCCCGGAGTGTGTTCCGAACGAAAAGTGAATTTTCTAATTTTTGATTTCACACAGAACCAGACGTTCGGTGAGTTCGGTATCGAAATTCGAGACGGTGCCCGAAAGATCGCAACATTCGACGCGGGTGGCGATTCGGTAAAAACACGACTTTTCCGCCCGGAGTGTGTTCCGATCGAAACGTGAATGGTCTAATTTTTGATTTCACACAGAACCAGACGTTCGGTGAGTTTTGTTTCGAAATTCGACACGGTGCCGAAAGATCGCAACTTTCGACGCGGTAGGCGTTTCGGTAAAAACACGACTTTCCCGCCTGGAGTGTGTTCCGAACGAAACATGAATGGTCTAATTTTTGATTTCACACAGAACCAGACGTTCGGTGAGTTTTGTTTCGAAATTCGACACGGTGCCGAAAGATCGCAACTTTCGACGCGGGAGGCGTTTCGGTAAAAACACGACTTTCCCGCCCGGAGTGTGTTCCGGACGAAACGTGAATGGTCTATTTTTGGAATTCACACAGAACCAGACGTTTGGTGAGTTCGGTATCGAAATTCGGGACCGTGCCTGAAAGATCGCAACTTTCGACGCGGGTGGCGATTCGGTAAAAACACGACTTTCGCGCCCGGAGTGTGTTCCGAACGAAACGTGAATGGTCTAATTTTTGATTTCACACAGAACTAGAAGTTCGGTGAGTTTTGTTTCGAAATTCGACACGGTGCCGAAAGATCGCAACTTTCGACGCGGGTGGCGATTCGGTAAAAACACGACTTTCCCGCCCGGAGTGTGTTCCGATCGAAACGTGAATGGTCTAATTTTTGATTTCACACAGAACCAGACGTTCGGTGAGTTTTGTTTCGAAATTCGACACAGTGCCGAAAGATCGCAACTTTCGACGCGGTTGGCGTTTCCGTAAAAACACGACTTTCCCGCCTGGAGTGTGTTCCGAACGAAACATGAATGGTCTAATTTTTGATTTCACACAGAACCAGACATTCGGTGAGTTTTTTTTCGAAATTCGACACGGTGCCGAAAGATCGCAACTTTCGACGCGGGAGGCGTTTCGGTAAAAACACGACTTTCCCGCCCGGAGTATGTTCCGGACGAAACGTGAATGGTCTAATTTTTGATTTCACACAGAACGAGACGTTCGGTGAGTTTTGTTTCGAAATTCGACACGGTGCCGAAAGATCGCAACTTTCGACGCGGGTGGCGATTCGGTAAAAACACGACTTTCCCGCCGGGAGTGTGTTCCGATCGAAACGTGAATGGTCTAATTTTTGATTTCACACAGAACCAGACGTTCGGTGAGTTTTGTTTCGAAATTCGACACAGTGCCGAAAGATCGCAACTTTCGACGCGGTAGGCGTTTCGGTAAAAACACGACTTTCCCGCCTGGAGTGTGTTCCGAACGAAACATGAATGGTCTAATTTTTGATTTCACACAGAACCAGACATTCGGTGAGTTTTGTTTCGAAATTCGACACGGTGCCGAAAGATCGCAACTTTCGACGCGGGAGGCGTTTCGGTAAAAACAGGACTTTCCCGCCCGGCGTGTGTTCCGGACGAAACGTGAATGGTCTATTTTTGGATTTCACACAGAACCAGACTTTTGGTGAGTTCAGTATCGAAATTCGGGACGGTGCCTGAAAGATCGCAACTTTCGACGCGGGTGGCGATTCGGTAAAAACACGACTTTCCCACCCGGAGTGTGTTCCGGACGAAACGTGAATGGTCTAATTTTTGATTTCACACAGAACCAGACGTTCGGTGAGTTTTGTTTCGAAATTCGACACGGTGCCGAAAGATCGCAACTTTCGACGCGGGTAGCGATTCGGTAAAAACACGACTTTCTCGCCCGGAGTGTGTTCCGAATGAGACGTGAATGGTCTAATTTTTTATTTTACACAGAACCAGACGTTCGGTGAGTTTTTTTTCGAAATTCGACACGGTGCCGAAAAATCGCAACTTTCGACGCGGTAGGCGTTTCAGTAAAAACACGACTTTCCCGCCCGGAGTGTGTTCCGGACGAAACGTGAATGGTCTAATTTTTGATTTCACACAGAACGAAACGTTCGGTGAGTTTTGTTTCGAAATTCGACACGGTGCCGAAAGATCGCAACTTTCGACACGGTAGGCGTTTCGGTAATAACACGACTTTCCCGCCCGGAGTGTGTTCCGATCGAAACGTGAATGGTCTAATTTTTGATTTCACACAAAACCAGACGTTCGTGATTTCGGTATCGAAATTCGGGACGGTGCCCGAAAGATCGTAACTTTCGACGCGGGTGGCGTTTCGGTAAAAACACGACTTTCCCGCCCAGAGTGTGTTCCGGACGAAACGTGAATGGTCTAATTTTGGATTTCACAGAGAACCAGACGTTCAGTGAGTTCGGTATCGAAATTCGGGACGGTGCCCGAAAGATCGCAACTTTCGACGCGGGTGGCGTTTCGGTAAAAACACGACTTTCCCGCCCGGAGTGTGTTCCGGACGAAACGTGAATGGTCTAATTTTTGATTTCACACAGAACTAGAAGTTCGGTGAGTTTTGTTTCGAAATTCGACACGGTGCCGAAAGATCGCAACTTTCGACGCGGGTGGCGATTCGGTAAAAACACGACTTTCCCGCCCGGAGTGTGTTCCGATCGAAACGTGAATGGTCTAATTTTTGATTTCACACAGAACCAGACGTTCGGTGAGTTTTGTTTCGAAATTCGACACAGTGCCGAAAGATCGCAACTTTCGACGCGGTTGGCGTTTCCGTAAAAACACGACTTTCCCGCCCGGCGTGTGTTCCGGACGAAACGTGAATGGTCTATTTTTGGATTTCACACAGAACCAGACTTTTGGTGAGTTCAGTATCGAAATTCGGGACGGTGCCTGAAAGATCGCAACTTTCGACGCGGGTGGCGATTCGGTAAAAACACGACTTTCCCACCCGGAGTGTGTTCCGGACGAAACGTGAATGGTCTAATTTTTCATTTCACACAGAACCAGACGTTCGGTGAGTTTTGTTTCGAAATTCGACACGGTGCCGAAAGATCGCAACTTTCGACGCGGGTAGCGATTCGGTAAAAACACGACTTTCTCGCCCGGAGTGTGTTCCGAACGAGACGTGAATGGTCTAATTTTTTATTTTACACAGAACCAGACGTTCGGTGAGTTTTTTTTCGAAATTCGACACGGTGCCGAAAAATCGCAACTTTCGACGCGGTAGGCGTTTCAGTAAAAACACGACTTTCCCGCCCGGAGTGTGTTCCGGACGAAACGTGAATGGTCTAATTTTTGATTTCACACAGAACGAAACGTTCGGTGAGTTTTGTTTCGAAATTCGACACGGTGCCGAAAGATCGCAACTTTCGACGCGGGTGGCGTTTCGGTAATAACACGACTTTCCCGCCCAGAGTGTGTTCCGGACGAAACGTGAATGGTCTAATTTTGGATTTCACAGAGAACCAGACGTTCAGTGAGTTCGGTATCGAAATTCGGGACGGTGCCCGAAAGATCGCAACTTTCGACGCGGGTGGCGTTTCGGTAAAAACACGACTTTCCCGCCCGGAGTGTGTTCCGAACGAAAAGTGAATTTTCTAATTTTTGATTTCACACAGAACCAGACGTTCGGTGAGTTCGGTATCGAAATTCGAGACGGTGCCCGAAAGATCGCAACTTTCGACGCGGGTGGTGATTCGGTAAAAACACGACTTTTCCGCCCGGAGTGTGTTCCGATCGAAACGTGAATGGTCTAATTTTTGATTTCACACAGAACCAGACGTTCGGTGAGTTTTGTTTCGAAATTCGACACGGTGCCGAAAGATCGCAACTTTCGACGCGGTAGGCGTTTCGGTAAAAACACGACTTTCCCGCCTGGAGTGTGTTCCGAACGAAACATGAATGGTCTAATTTTTGATTTCACACAGAACCAGACGTTCGGTGAGTTTTGTTTCGAAATTCGACACGGTGCCGAAAGATCGCAACTTTCGACGCGGGAGGCGTTTCGGTAAAAACACGACTTTCCCGCCCGGAGTGTGTTCCGGACGAAACGTGAATGGTCTATTTTTGGAATTCACACAGAACCAGACGTTTGGTGAGTTCGGTATCGAAATTCGGGACGGTGCCTGAAAGATCGCAACTTTCGACGCGGGTGGCGATTCGGTAAAAACACGACTTTCCCGCCCGGAGTGTGTTCCGAACGAAACATGAATGGTCTAATTTTTGATTTCACACAGAACCAGACATTCGGTGAGTTTTGTTTCGAAATTCGACACGGTGCCGAAAGATCGCAACTTTCGACGCGGGAGGCGTTTCGGTAAAAACATGACTTTCCCGCCCGGCGTGTGTTCCGGACGAAACGTGAATGGTCTATTTTTGGATTTCACACAGAACCAGACTTTTGGTGAGTTCAGTATCGAAATTCGGGACGGTGCCTGAAAGATCGCAACTTTCGACGCGGGTGGCGATTCGGTAAAAACACGACTTTCCCACCCGGAGTGTGTTCCGGACGAAACGTGAATGGTCTAATTTTTCATTTCACACAGAACCAGACGTTCGGTGAGTTTTGTTTCGAAATTCGACACGGTGCCGAAAGATCGCAACTTTCGACGCGGGTAGCGATTCGGTAAAAACACGACTTTCTCGCCCGGAGTGTGTTCCGAACGAGACGTGAATGGTCTAATTTTTTATTTTACACAGAACCAGACGTTCGGTGAGTTTTTTTTCGAAATTCGACACGGTGCCGAAAAATCGCAACTTTCGACGCGGTAGGCGTTTCAGTAAAAACACGACTTTCCCGCCCGGAGTGTGTTCCGGACGAAACGTGAATGGTCTAATTTTTGATTTCACACAGAACGAAACGTTCGGTGAGTTTTGTTTCGAAATTCGACACGGTGCCGAAAGATCGCAACTTTCGACGCGGGTGGCATTTCGGTAATAACACGACTTTCCCGCCCAGAGTGTGTTCCGGACGAAACGTGAATGGTCTAATTTTGGATTTCACAGAGAACCAGACGTTCAGTGAGTTCGGTATCGAAATTCGGGACGGTGCCCGAAAGATCGCAACTTTCGACGCGGGTGGCGTTTCGGTAAAAACACGACTTTCCCGCCCGGAGTGTGTTCCGAACGAAAAGTGAATTTTCTAATTTTTGATTTCACACAGAACCAGACGTTCGGTGAGTTCGGTATCGAAATTCGAGACGGTGCCCGAAAGATCGCAACTTTCGACGCGGGTGGCGATTCGGTAAAAACACGACTTTTCCGCCCGGAGTGTGTTCCGATCGAAACGTGAATGGTCTAATTTTTGATTTCACACAGAACCAGACGTTCGGTGAGTTTTGTTTCGAAATTCGACACGGTGCCGAAAGATCGCAACTTTCGACGCGGTAGGCGTTTCGGTAAAAACACGACTTTCCCGCCTGGAGTGTGTTCCGAACGAAACATGAATGGTCTAATTTTTGATTTCACACAGAACCAGACGTTCGGTGAGTTTTGTTTCGAAATTCGACACGGTGCCGAAAGATCGCAACTTTCGACGCGGGAGGCGTTTCGGTAAAAACACGACTTTCCCGCCCGGAGTGTGTTCCGGACGAAACGTGAATGGTCTATTTTTGGAATTCACACAGAACCAGACGTTTGGTGAGTTCGGTATCGAAATTCGGGACGGTGCCTGAAAGATCGCAACTATCGACGCGGGTGGCGATTCGGTAAAAACACGACTTTCCCGCCCGGAGTGTGTTCCGAACGAAACATGAATGGTCTAATTTTTGATTTCACACAGAACCAGACATTCGGTGAGTTTTGTTTCGAAATTCGACACGGTGCCGAAAGATCGCAACTTTCGACGCGGGAGGCGTTTCGGTAAAAACATGACTTTCCCGCCCGGCGTGTGTTCCGGACGAAACGTGAATGGTCTATTTTTGGATTTCACACAGAACCAGACTTTTGGTGAGTTCAGTATCGAAATTCGGGACGGTGCCTGAAAGATCGCAACTTTCGACGCGGGTGGCGATTCGGTAAAAACACGACTTTCCCACCCGGAGTGTGTTCCGGACGAAACGTGAATGGTCTAATTTTTCATTTCACACAGAACCAGACGTTCGGTGAGTTTTGTTTCGAAATTCGACACGGTGCCGAAAGATCGCAACTTTCGACGCGGGTAGCGATTCGGTAAAAACACGACTTTCTCGCCCGGAGTGTGTTCCGAACGAGACGTGAATGGTCTAATTTTTTATTTTACACAGAACCAGACGTTCGGTGAGTTTTTTTTCGAAATTCGACACGGTGCCGAAAAATCGCAACTTTCGACGCGGTAGGCGTTTCAGTAAAAACACGACTTTCCCGCCCGGAGTGTGTTCCGGACGAAACGTGAATGGTCTAATTTTTGATTTCACACAGAACGAAACGTTCGGTGAGTTTTGTTTCGAAATTCGACACGGTGCCGAAAGATCGCAACTTTCGACGCGGGTGGCGTTTCGGTAATAACACGACTTTCCCGCCCAGAGTGTGTTCCGGACGAAACGTGAATGGTCTAATTTTGGATTTCACAGAGAACCAGACGTTCAGTGAGTTCGGTATCAAAATTCGGGACGGTGCCCGAAAGATCGCAACTTTCGACGCGGGTGGCGTTTCGGTAAAAACACGACTTTCCCGCCCGGAGTGTGTTCCGAACGAAAAGTGAATTTTCTAATTTTTGATTTCACACAGAACCAGACGTTCGGTGAGTTCGGTATCGAAATTCGAGACGGTGCCCGAAAGATCGCAACTTTCGACGCGGGTGGCGATTCGGTAAAAACACGACTTTTCCGCCCGGAGTGTGTTCCGATCGAAACGTGAATGGTCTAATTTTTGATTTCACACAGAACCAGACGTTCGGTGAGTTTTGTTTCGAAATTCGACACGGTGCCGAAAGATCGCAACTTTCGACGCGGTAGGCGTTTCGGTAAAAACACGACTTTCCCGCCTGGAGTGTGTTCCGAACGAAACATGAATGGTCTAATTTTTGATTTCACACAGAACCAGACGTTCGGTGAGTTTTGTTTCGAAATTCGACACGGTGCCGAAAGATCGCAACTTTCGACGCGGGAGGCGTTTCGGTAAAAACACGACTTTCCCGCCCGGAGTGTGTTCCGGACGAAACGTGAATGGTCTATTTTTGGAATTCACACAGAACCAGACGTTTGGTGAGTTCGGTATCGAAATTCGGGACGGTGCCTGAAAGATCGCAACTATCGACGCGGGTGGCGATTCGGTAAAAACACGACTTTCCCGCCCGGAGTGTGTTCCGAACGAAACATGAATGGTCTAATTTTTGATTTCACACAGAACCAGACATTCGGTGAGTTTTGTTTCGAAATTCGACACGGTGCCGAAAGATCGCAACTTTCGACGCGGGAGGCGTTTCGGTAAAAACATGACTTTCCCGCCCGGCGTGTGTTCCGGACGAAACGTGAATGGTCTATTTTTGGATTTCACACAGAACCAGACTTTTGGTGAGTTCAGTATCGAAATTCGGGACGGTGCCTGAAAGATCGCAACTTTCGACGCGGGTGGCGATTCGGTAAAAACACGACTTTCCCACCCGGAGTGTGTTCCGGACGAAACGTGAATGGTCTAATTTTTCATTTCACACAGAACCAGACGTTCGGTGAGTTTTGTTTCGAAATTCGACACGGTGCCGAAAGATCGCAACTTTCGACGCGGGTAGCGATTCGGTAAAAACACGACTTTCTCGCCCGGAGTGTGTTCCGAACGAGACGTGAATGGTCTAATTTTTTATTTTACACAGAACCAGACGTTCGGTGAGTTTTTTTTCGAAATTCGACACGGTGCCGAAAAATCGCAACTTTCGACGCGGTAGGCGTTTCAGTAAAAACACGACTTTCCCGCCCGGAGTGTGTTCCGGACGAAACGTGAATGGTCTAATTTTTGATTTCACACAGAACGAAACGTTCGGTGAGTTTTGTTTCGAAATTCGACACGGTGCCGAAAGATCGCAACTTTCGACGCGGGTGGCGTTTCGGTAATAACACGACTTTCCCGCCCAGAGTGTGTTCCGGACGAAACGTGAATGGTCTAATTTTGGATTTCACAGAGAACCAGACGTTCAGTGAGTTCGGTATCAAAATTCGGGACGGTGCCCGAAAGATCGCAACTTTCGACGCGGGTGGCGTTTCGGTAAAAACACGACTTTCCCGCCCGGAGTGTGTTCCGAACGAAAAGTGAATTTTCTAATTTTTGATTTCACACAGAACCAGACGTTCGGTGAGTTCGGTATCGAAATTCGAGACGGTGCCCGAAAGATCGCAACTTTCGACGCGGGTGGCGATTCGGTAAAAACACGACTTTTCCGCCCGGGGTGTGTTCCGATCGAAACGTGAATGGTCTAATTTTTGATTTCACACAGAACCAGACGTTCGGTGAGTTTTGTTTCGAAATTCGACACGGTGCCGAAAGATCGCAACTTTCGACGCGGTAGGCGTTTCGGTAAAAACACGACTTTCCCGCCTGGAGTGTGTTCCGAACGAAACATGAATGGTCTAATTTTTGATTTCACACAGAACCAGACGTTCGGTGAGTTTTGTTTCGAAATTCGACACGGTGCCGAAAGATCGCAACTTTCGACGCGGGAGGCGTTTCGGTAAAAACACGACTTTCCCGCCCGGAGTGTGTTCCGGACGAAACGTGAATGGTCTATTTTTGGAATTCACACAGAACCAGACGTTTGGTGAGTTCGGTATCGAAATTCGGGACGGTGCCTGAAAGATCGCAACTATCGACGCGGGTGGCGATTCGGTAAAAACACGACTTTCCCGCCCGGAGTGTGTTCCGAACGAAACATGAATGGTCTAATTTTTGATTTCACACAGAACCAGACATTCGGTGAGTTTTGTTTCGAAATTCGACACGGTGCCGAAAGATCGCAACTTTCGACGCGGGAGGCGTTTCGGTAAAAACATGACTTTCCCGCCCGGCGTGTGTTCCGGACGAAACGTGAATGGTCTATTTTTGGATTTCACACAGAACCAGACTTTTGGTGAGTTCAGTATCGAAATTCGGGACGGTGCCTGAAAGATCGCAACTTTCGACGCGGGTGGCGATTCGGTAAAAACACGACTTTCCCACCCGGAGTGTGTTCCGGACGAAACGTGAATGGTCTAATTTTTCATTTCACACAGAACCAGACGTTCGGTGAGTTTTGTTTCGAAATTCGACACGGTGCCGAAAGATCGCAACTTTCGACGCGGGTAGCGATTCGGTAAAAACACGACTTTCTCGCCCGGAGTGTGTTCCGAACGAGACGTGAATGGTCTAATTTTTTATTTTACACAGAACCAGACGTTCGGTGAGTTTTTTTTCGAAATTCGACACGGTGCCGAAAAATCGCAACTTTCGACGCGGTAGGCGTTTCAGTAAAAACACGACTTTCCCGCCCGGAGTGTGTTCCGGACGAAACGTGAATGGTCTAATTTTTGATTTCACACAGAACGAAACGTTCGGTGAGTTTTGTTTCGAAATTCGACACGGTGCCGAAAGATCGCAACTTTCGACGCGGGTGGCGTTTCGGTAATAACACGACTTTCCCGCCCAGAGTGTGTTCCGGACGAAACGTGAATGGTCTAATTTTGGATTTCACAGAGAACCAGACGTTCAGTGAGTTCGGTATCAAAATTCGGGACGGTGCCCGAAAGATCGCAACTTTCGACGCGGGTGGCGTTTCGGTAAAAACACGACTTTCCCGCCCGGAGTGTGTTCCGAACGAAAAGTGAATTTTCTAATTTTTGATTTCACACAGAACCAGACGTTCGGTGAGTTCGGTATCGAAATTCGAGACGGTGCCCGAAAGATCGCAACTTTCGACGCGGGTGGCGATTCGGTAAAAACACGACTTTTCCGCCCGGGGTGTGTTCCGATCGAAACGTGAATGGTCTAATTTTTGATTTCACACAGAACCAGACGTTCGGTGAGTTTTGTTTCGAAATTCGACACGGTGCCGAAAGATCGCAACTTTCGACGCGGTAGGCGTTTCGGTAAAAACACGACTTTCCCGCCTGGAGTGTGTTCCGAACGAAACATGAATGGTCTAATTTTTGATTTCACACAGAACCAGACGTTCGGTGAGTTTTGTTTCGAAATTCGACACGGTGCCGAAAGATCGCAACTTTCGACGCGGGAGGCGTTTCGGTAAAAACACGACTTTCCCGCCCGGAGTGTGTTCCGGACGAAACGTGAATGGTCTATTTTTGGAATTCACACAGAACCAGACGTTTGGTGAGTTCGGTATCGAAATTCGGGACGGTGCCTGAAAGATCGCAACTTTCGACGCGGGTGGCGATTCGGTAAAAACACGACTTTCCCACCCGGAGTGTGTTCCGGACGAAACGTGAATGGTCTAATTTTTGATTTCACACAGAACCAGACGTTCGGTGAGTTTTGTTTCGAAATTCGACACGGTGCCGAAAGATCGCAACTTTCGACGCGGGTAGCGATTCGGTAAAAACACGACTTTCTCGCCCGGAGTGTGTTCCGAATGAGACGTGAATGGTCTAATTTTTTATTTTACACAGAACCAGACGTTCGGTGAGTTTTTTTTCGAAATTCGACACGGTGCCGAAAAATCGCAACTTTCGACGCGGTAGGCGTTTCAGTAAAAACACGACTTTCCCGCCCGGAGTGTGTTCCGGACGAAACGTGAATGGTCTAATTTTTGATTTCACACAGAACGAAACGTTCGGTGAGTTTTGTTTCGAAATTCGACACGGTGCCGAAAGATCGCAACTTTCGACACGGTAGGCGTTTCGGTAATAACACGACTTTCCCGCCCGGAGTGTGTTCCGGACGAAACGTGAATGGTCTAATTTTTGATTTCACACAAAACCAGACGTTCGTGATTTCGGTATCGAAATTCGGGACAGTGCCCGAAAGATCGTAACTTTCGACGCGGGTGGCGTTTCGGTAAAAACACGACTTTTCCGCTCGGAGTGTGTTCCGATCGAAACGTGAATGGTCTAATTTTTGATTTCACACAGAACCAGACGTTCGGTGAGTTTTGTTTCGAAATTCGACACGGTGCCGAAAGATCGCAACTTTCGACGCGGGTAGCGATTCGGTAAAAACACGACTTTCTCGCCCGGAGTGTGTTCCGAATGAGACGTGAATGGTCTAATTTTTTATTTTACACAGAACCAGACGTTCGGTGAGTTTTTTTTCGAAATTCGACATGGTGCCGAAAAATCGCAACTTTCGACGCGGTAGGCGTTTCAGTAAAAACACGACTTTCCCGCCCGGAGTGTGTTCCGGACGAAACGTGAATGGTCTAATTTTTGATTTCACACAGAACGAAACGTTCGGTGAGTTTTGTTTCGAAATTCGACACGGTGCCGAAAGATCGCAACTTTCGACACGGTAGGCGTTTCGGTAATAACACGACTTTCCCGCCCGGAGTGTGTTCCGGACGAAACGTGAATGGTCTAATTTTTGATTTCACACAAAACCAGACGTTCGTGATTTCGATATCGAAATTCGGGACAGTGCCCGAAAGATCGTAACTTTCGACGCGGGTGGCGTTTCGGTAAAAACACGACTTTCCCGCCCAGAGTGTGTTCCGGACGAAACGTGAATGGTCTAATTTTGGATTTCACAGAGAACCAGACGTTCAGTGAGTTCGGTATCGAAATTCGGGACGGTGCCCGAAAGATCGCAACTTTCGACGCGGGTGGCGTTTCGGTAAAAACACGACTTTCCCGACCGGAGTGTGTTCCGAACGAAAAGTGAATTTTCTAATTTTTGATTTCACACAGAACCAGACGTTCGGTGAGTTCGGTATCGAAATTCGAGACGGTGCCCGAAAGATCGCAACATTCGACGCGGGTGGCGATTCGGTAAAAACACGACTTTTCCGCCCAGAGTGTGTTCCGATCGAAACGTGAATGGTCTAATTTTTGATTTCACACAGAACCAGACGTTCGGTGAGTTTTGTTTCGAAATTCGACACGGTGCCGAAAGATCGCAACTTTCGACGCGGTAGGCGTTTCGGTAAAAACACGACTTTCCCGCCTGGAGTGTGTTCCGAACGAAACATGAATGGTCTAATTTTTGATTTCACACAGAACCAGACGTTCGGTGAGTTTTGTTTCGAAATTCGACACGGTGCCGAAAGATCGCAACTTTCGACGCGGGAGGCATTTCGGTAAAAACACGACTTTCCCGCCCGGAGTGTGTTCCGGACGAAACGTGAATGGTCTATTTTTGGAATTCACACAGAACCAGACGTTTGGTGAGTTCGGTATCGAAATTCGGGACGGTGCCTGAAAGATCGCAACTTTCGACGCGGGTGGCGATTCGGTAAAAACACGACTTTCCCGCCCGGAGTGTGTTCCGAACGAAACGTGAATGGTCTAATTTTTGATTTCACACAGAACCAGAAGTTCGGTGAGTTTTGTTTCGAAATTCGACACGGTGCCGAAAGATCGCAACTTTCGACGCGGGTAGCGATTCGGTAAAAACACGACTTTCCCGCCTGAAGTGTGTTCCGAACGAAACGTGAATGGTCTAAGTTTTTATTTTACACAGAACCAGACGTTCGGTGAGTTTTTTTTCGAAATTCGACACGGTGCCGAAAAATCGCAACTTTCGACGCGGTAGGCGTTTCGGTAAAAACACGACTTTCCCGCCCGGAGTATGTTCCGGACGAAACGTGAATGGTCTAATTTTTGATTTCACACAGAACGAGACGTTCGGTGAGTTTTGTTTCGAAATTCGACACTGTGCCGAAAGATCGCAACTTTCGACGCGGGTGGCGATTCGGTAAAAACACGACTTTCCCGCCCGGAGTGTGTTCCGATCGAAACGTGAATGGTCTAATTTTTGATTTCACACAGAACCAGATGTTCGGTGAGTTTTGTTTCGAAATTCGACACAGTGCCGAAAGATCGCAACTTTCGACGCGGTTGGCGTTTCCGTAAAAACACGACTTTCCCGCCTGGAGTGTGTTCCGAACGAAACATGAATTGTCTAATTTTTGATTTCACACAGAACCAGACATTCGGTGAGTTTTGTTTCGAAATTCGACACGGTGCCGAAAGATCGCAACTTTCGACGCGGGAGGCGTTTCGGTAAAAACATGACTTTCCCGCCCGGCGTGTGTTCCGGACGAAACGTGAATGGTCTATTTTTGGATTTCACACAGAACCAGACTTTTGGTGAGTTCAGTATCGAAATTCGGGACGGTGCCTGAAAGATCGCAACTTTCGACGCGGGTGGCGATTCGGTAAAAACACGACTTTCCCACCCGGAGTGTGTTCCGGACGAAACGTGAATGGTCTAATTTTTCATTTCACACAGAACCAGACGTTCGGTGAGTTTTGTTTCGAAATTCGACACGGTGCCGAAAGATCGCAACTTTCGACGCGGGTAGCGATTCGGTAAAAACACGACTTTCTCGCCCGGAGTGTGTTCCGAACGAGACGTGAATGGTCTAATTTTTTATTTTACACAGAACCAGACGTTCGGTGAGTTTTTTTTCGAAATTCGACACGGTGCCGAAAAATCGCAACTTTCGACGCGGTAGGCGTTTCAGTAAAAACACGACTTTCCCGCCCGGAGTGTGTTCCGGACGAAACGTGAATGGTCTAATTTTTGATTTCACACAGAACGAAACGTTCGGTGAGTTTTGTTTCGAAATTCGACACGGTGCCGAAAGATCGCAACTTTCGACGCGGGTGGCGTTTCGGTAATAACACGACTTTCCCGCCCAGAGTGTGTTCCGGACGAAACGTGAATGGTCTAATTTTGGATTTCACAGAGAACCAGACGTTCAGTGAGTTCGGTATCGAAATTCGGGACGGTGCCCGAAAGATCGCAACTTTCGACGCGGGTGGCGTTTCGGTAAAAACACGACTTTCCCGCCCGGAGTGTGTTCCGAACGAAAAGTGAATTTTCTAATTTTTGATTTCACACAGAACCAGACGTTCGGTGAGTTCGGTATCGAAATTCGAGACGGTGCCCGAAAGATCGCAACTTTCGACGCGGGTGGCGATTCGGTAAAAACACGACTTTTCCGCCCGGAGTGTGTTCCGATCGAAACGTGAATGGTCTAATTTTTGATTTCACACAGAACCAGACGTTCGGTGAGTTTTGTTTCGAAATTCGACACGGTGCCGAAAGATCGCAACTTTCGACGCGGTAGGCGTTTCGGTAAAAACACGACTTTCCCGCCTGGAGTGTGTTCCGAACGAAACATGAATGGTCTAATTTTTGATTTCACACAGAACCAGACGTTCGGTGAGTTTTGTTTCGAAATTCGACACGGTGCCGAAAGATCGCAACTTTCGACGCGGGAGGCGTTTCGGTAAAAACACGACTTTCCCGCCCGGAGTGTGTTCCGGACGAAACGTGAATGGTCTATTTTTGGAATTCACACAGAACCAGACGTTTGGTGAGTTCGGTATCGAAATTCGGGACGGTGCCTGAAAGATCGCAACTTTCGACGCGGGTGGCGATTCGGTAAAAACACGACTTTCCCGCCCGGAGTGTGTTTCGAACGAAACGTGAATGGTCTAATTTTTGATTTCACACAGAACCAGAAGTTCGGTGAGTTTTGTTTCGAAATTCGACACGGTGCCGAAAGATCGCAACTTTCGACGCGGGTAGCGATTCGGTAAAAACACGACTTTCCCGCCTGAAGTGTGTTCCGAACGAAATGTGAATGGTCTAAGTTTTTATTTTACACAGAACCAGACGTTCGGTGAGTTTTTTTTCGAAATTCGACACGGTGCCGAAAAATCGCAACTTTCGACGCGGTAGGCGTTTCGGTAAAAACACGACTTTCCCGCCCGGAGTATGTTCCGGACGAAACGTGAATGGTCTAATTTTTGATTTCACACAGAACGAGACGTTCGGTGAGTTTTGTTTCGAAATTCGACACGGTGCCGAAAGATCGCAACTTTCGACGCGGGTGGCGATTCGGTAAAAACACGACTTTCCCGCCCGGAGTGTGTTCCGATCGAAACGTGAATGGTCTAATTTTTGATTTCACACAGAACCAGACGTTCGGTGAGTTTTGTTTCGAAATTCGACACAGTGCCGAAAGATCGCAACTTTCGACGCGGTAGGCGTTTCCGTAAAAACACGACTTTCCCGCCTGGAGTGTGTTCCGAACGAAACATGAATGGTCTAATTTTTGATTTCACACAGAACCAGACATTCGGTGAGTTTTGTTTCGAAATTCGACACGGTGCCGAAAGATCGCAACTTTCGACGCGGGAGGCGTTTCGGTAAAAACAGGACTTTCCCGCCCGGCGTGTGTTCCGGACGAAACGTGAATGGTCTATTTTTGGATTTCACACAGAACCAGACTTTTGGTGAGTTCAGTATCGAAATTCGGGACGGTGCCTGAAAGATCGCAACTTTCGACGCGGGTGGCGATTCGGTAAAAACACGACTTTCCCACCCGGAGTGTGTTCCGGACGAAACGTGAATGGTCTAATTTTTGATTTCACACAGAACCAGACGTTCGGTGAGTTTTGTTTCGAAATTCGACACGGTGCCGAAAGATCGCAACTTTCGACGCGGGTAGCGATTCGGTAAAAACACGACTTTCTCGCCCGGAGTGTGTTCCGAACGAGACGTGAATGGTCTAATTTTTTATTTTACACAGAACCAGACGTTCGGTGAGTTTTTTTTCGAAATTCGACACGGTGCCGAAAAATCGCAACTTTCGACGCGGTAGGCGTTTCAGTAAAAACACGACTTTCCCGCCCGGAGTGTGTTCCGGACGAAACGTGAATGGTCTAATTTTTGATTTCACACAGAACGAAACGTTCGGTGAGTTTTGTTTCGAAATTCGACACGGTGCCGAAAGATCGCAACTTTCGACGCGGGTGGCGTTTCGGTAATAACACGACTTTCCCGCCCAGAGTGTGTTCCGGACGAAACGTGAATGGTCTAATTTTGGATTTCACAGAGAACCAGACGTTCAGTGAGTTCGGTATCGAAATTCGGGACGGTGCCCGAAAGATCGCAACTTTCGACGCGGGTGGCGTTTCGGTAAAAACACGACTTTCCCGCCCGGAGTGTGTTCCGAACGAAAAGTGAATTTTCTAATTTTTGATTTCACACAGAACCAGACGTTCGGTGAGTTCGGTATCGAAATTCGAGACGGTGCCCGAAAGATCGCAACTTTCGACGCGGGTGGCGATTCGGTAAAAACACGACTTTTCCGCCCGGAGTGTGTTCCGATCGAAACGTGAATGGTCTAATTTTTGATTTCACACAGAACCAGACGTTCGGTGAGTTTTGTTTCGAAATTCGACACGGTGCCGAAAGATCGCAACTTTCGACGCGGTAGGCGTTTCGGTAAAAACACGACTTTCCCGCCTGGAGTGTGTTCCGAACGAAACATGAATGGTCTAATTTTTGATTTCACACAGAACCAGACGTTCGGTGAGTTTTGTTTCGAAATTCGACACGGTGCCGAAAGATCGCAACTTTCGACGCGGGAGGCGTTTCGGTAAAAACACGACTTTCCCGCCCGGAGTGTGTTCCGGACGAAACGTGAATGGTCTATTTTTAGAATTCACACAGAACCAGACGTTTGGTGAGTTCGGTATCGAAATTCGGGACGGTGCCTGAAAGATCGCAACTTTCGACGCGGGTGGCGATTCGGTAAAAACACGACTTTCCCGCCCGGAGTGTGTTCCGAACGAAACGTGAATGGTCTAATTTTTGATTTCACACAGAACCAGAAGTTCGGTGAGTTTTGTTTCGAAATTCGACACGGTGCCGAAAGATCGCAACTTTCGACGCGGGTAGCGATTCGGTAAAAACACGACTTTCCCGCCTGAAGTGTGTTCCGAACGAAACGTGAATGGTCTAAGTTTTTATTTTACACAGAACCAGACGTTCGGTGAGTTTTTTTTCGAAATTCGACACGGTGCCGAAAAATCGCAACTTTCGACGCGGTAGGCGTTTCGGTAAAAACACGACTTTCCCGCCCGGAGTATGTTCCGGACGAAACGTGAATGGTCTAATTTTTGATTTCACACAGAACGAGACGTTCGGTGAGTTTTGTTTCGAAATTCGACACGGTGCCGAAAGATCGCAACTTTCGACGCGGGTGGCGATTCGGTAAAAACACGACTTTCCCGCCCGGAGTGTGTTCCGATCGAAACGTGAATGGTCTAATTTTTGATTTCACACAGAACCAGACGTTCGGTGAGTTTTGTTTCGAAATTCGACACAGTGCCGAAAGATCGCAACTTTCGACGCGGTAGGCGTTTCCGTAAAAACACGACTTTCCCGCCTGGAGTGTGTTCCGAACGAAACATGAATGGTCTAATTTTTGATTTCACACAGAACCAGACATTCGGTGAGTTTTGTTTCGAAATTCGACACGGTGCCGAAAGATCGCAACTTTCGACGCGGGAGGCGTTTCGGTAAAAACAGGACTTTCCCGCCCGGCGTGTGTTCCGGACGAAACGTGAATGGTCTATTTTTGGATTTCACACAGAACCAGACTTTTGGTGAGTTCAGTATCGAAATTCGGGACGGTGCCTGAAAGATCGCAACTTTCGACGCGGGTGGCGATTCGGTAAAAACACGACTTTCCCACCCGGAGTGTGTTCCGGACGAAACGTGAATGGTCTAATTTTTGATTTCACACAGAACCAGACGTTCGGTGAGTTTTGTTTCGAAATTCGACACGGTGCCGAAAGATCGCAACTTTCGACGCGGGTAGCGATTCGGTAAAAACACGACTTTCTCGCCCGGAGTGTGTTCCGAACGAGACGTGAATGGTCTAATTTTTTATTTTACACAGAACCAGACGTTCGAACCAGACGTTCGGTGAGTTTTTTTTCGAAATTCGACACGGTGCCGAAAAATCGCAACTTTCGACGCGGTATGCGTTTCAGTAAAAACACGACTTTCCCGCCCGGAGTGTGTTCCGGACGAAACGTGAATGGTCTAATTTTTGATTTCACACAGAACGAAACGTTCGGTGAGTTTTGTTTCGAAATTCGACACGGTGCCGAAAGATCGCAACTTTCGACACGGTAGGCGTTTCGGTAATAACACGACTTTCCCGCCCGGAGTGTGTTCCGGACGAAACGTGAATGGTCTAATTTTTGATTTCACACAAAACCAGACGTTCGTGATTTCGGTATCGAAATTCGGGACAGTGCCCGAAAGATCGTAACTTTCGACGCGGGTGGCGTTTCGGTAAAAACACGACTTTCCCGCCCAGAGTGTGTTCCGGACGAAACGTGAATGGTCTAATTTTGGATTTCACAGAGAACCAGACGTTCAGTGAGTTCGGTATCGAAATTCGGGACGGTGCCCGAAAGATCGCAACTTTCGACGCGGGTGGCGTTTCGGTAAAAACACGACTTTCCCGCCCGGAGTGTGTTCCGAACGAAAAGTGAATTTTCTAATTTTTGATTTCACACAGAACCAGACGTTCGGTGAGTTCGGTATCGAAATTCGAGACGGTGCCCGAAAGATCGCAACATTCGACGCGGGTGGCGATTCGGTAAAAACACGACTTTTCCGCCCGGAATGTGTTCCGATCGAAACGTGAATGGTCTAATTTTTGATTTCACACAGAACCAGACGTTCGGTGAGTTTTGTTTCGAAATTCGACACGGTGCCGAAAGATCGCAACTTTCGACGCGGTAGGCGTTTCGGTAAAAACACGACTTTCCCGCCTGGAGTGTGTTCCGAACGAAACATGAATGGTCTAATTTTTGATTTCACACAGAACCAGACGTTCGGTGAGTTTTGTTTCGAAATTCGACACGGTGCCGAAAGATCGCAACTTTCGACGCGGGAGGCATTTCGGTAAAAACACGACTTTCCCGCCCGGAGTGTGTTCCGGACGAAACGTGAATGGTCTATTTTTGGAATTCACACAGAACCAGACGTTTGGTGAGTTCGGTATCGAAATTCGGGACGGTGCCTGAAAGATCGCAACTTTCGACGCGGGTGGCGATTCGGTAAAAACACGACTTTCCCGCCCGGAGTGTGTTCCGAACGAAACGTGAATGGTCTAATTTTTGATTTCACACAGAACCAGAAGTTCGGTGAGTTTTGTTTCGAAATTCGACACGGTGCCGAAAGATCGCAACTTTCGACGCGGGTAGCGATTCGGTAAAAACACGACTTTCCCGCCTGAAGTGTGTTCCGAACGAAACGTGAATGGTCTAAGTTTTTATTTTACACAGAACCAGACGTTCGGTGAGTTTTTTTTCGAAATTCGACACGGTGCCGAAAAATCGCAACTTTCGACGCGGTAGGCGTTTCGGTAAAAACACGACTTTCCCGCCCGGAGTATGTTCCGGACGAAACGTGAATGGTCTAATTTTTGATTTCACACAGAACGAGACGTTCGGTGAGTTTTGTTTCGAAATTCGACACTGTGCCGAAAGATCGCAACTTTCGACGCGGGTGGCGATTCGGTAAAAACACGACTTTCCCGCCCGGAGTGTGTTCCGATCGAAACGTGAATGGTCTAATTTTTGATTTCACACAGAACCAGACGTTCGGTGAGTTTTGTTTCGAAATTCGACACAGTGCCGAAAGATCGCAACTTTCGACGCGGTTGGCGTTTCCGTAAAAACACGACTTTCCCGCCTGGAGTGTGTTCCGAACGAAACATGAATGGTCTAATTTTTGATTTCACACAGAACCAGACATTCGGTGAGTTTTGTTTCGAAATTCGACACGGTGCCGAAAGATCGCAACTTTCGACGCGGGAGGCGTTTCGGTAAAAACATGACTTTCCCGCCCGGCGTGTGTTCCGGACGAAACGTGAATGGTCTATTTTTGGATTTCACACAGAACCAGACTTTTGGTGAGTTCAGTATCGAAATTCGGGACGGTGCCTGAAAGATCGCAACTTTCGACGCGGGTGGCGATTCGGTAAAAACACGACTTTCCCACCCGGAGTGTGTTCCGGACGAAACGTGAATGGTCTAATTTTTCATTTCACACAGAACCAGACGTTCGGTGAGTTTTGTTTCGAAATTCGACACGGTGCCGAAAGATCGCAACTTTCGACGCGGGTAGCGATTCGGTAAAAACACGACTTTCTCGCCCGGAGTGTGTTCCGAACGAGACGTGAATGGTCTAATTTTTTATTTTACACAGAACCAGACGTTCGGTGAGTTTTTTTTCGAAATTCGACACGGTGCCGAAAAATCGCAACTTTCGACGCGGTAGGCGTTTCAGTAAAAACACGACTTTCCCGCCCGGAGTGTGTTCCGGACGAAACGTGAATGGTCTAATTTTTGATTTCACACAGAACGAAACGTTCGGTGAGTTTTGTTTCGAAATTCGACACGGTGCCGAAAGATCGCAACTTTCGACGCGGGTGGCGTTTCGGTAATAACACGACTTTCCCGCCCAGAGTGTGTTCCGGACGAAACGTGAATGGTCTAATTTTGGATTTCACAGAGAACCAGACGTTCAGTGAGTTCGGTATCGAAATTCGGGACGGTGCCCGAAAGATCGCAACTTTCGACGCGGGTGGCGTTTCGGTAAAAACACGACTTTCCCGCCCGGAGTTTGTTCCGAACGAAAAGTGAATTTTCTAATTTTTGATTTCACACAGAACCAGACGTTCGGTGAGTTCGGTATCGAAATTCGAGACGGTGCCCGAAAGATCGCAACTTTCGACGCGGGTGGCGATTCGGTAAAAACACGACTTTTCCGCCCGGAGTGTGTTCCGATCGAAACGTGAATGGTCTAATTTTTGATTTCACACAGAACCAGACGTTCGGTGAGTTTTGTTTCGAAATTCGACACGGTGCCGAAAGATCGCAACTTTCGACGCGGTAGGCGTTTCGGTAAAAACACGACTTTCCCGCCTGGAGTGTGTTCCGAACGAAACATGAATGGTCAAATTTTTGATTTCACAGAGAACCAGACGTTCGGTGAGTTTTGTTTCGAAATTCGACACGGTGCCGAAAGATCGCAACTTTCGACGCGGGAGGCGTTTCGGTAAAAACAGGACTTTCCCGCCCGGCCTGTGTTCCGGACGAAACGTGAATGGTCTATTTTTGGATTTCACACAGAACCAGACTTTTGGTGAGTTCAGTATCGAAATTCAGGACGGTGCCTGAAAGATCGCAACTTTCGACGCGGGTGGCGATTCGGTAACAACACGACTTTCCCACCCGGAGTGTGTTCCGGACGAAACGTGAATGGTCTAATTTTTGATTTCACACAGAACCAGACGTTCGGAGAGTTTTGTTTCGAAATTCGACACGGTGCCGAAAGATCGCAACTTTCGACGCGGGTAGCGATTCGGTAAAAACACGACTTTCTCGCCCGGAGTGTGTTCCGAACGAGACGTGAATGGTCTAATTTTTTATTTTACACAGAACCAGACGTTCGGTGAGTTTTTTTTCGAAATTCGACACGGTGCCGAAAAATCGCAACTTTCGACGCGGTAGGCGTTTCAGTAAAAACACGACTTTCCCGCCCGGAGTGTGTTCCGGACGAAACGTGAATGGTCTAATTTTTGATTTCACACAGAACGAAACGTTCGGTGAGTTTTGTTTCGAAATTCGACACGGTGCCGAAAGATCGCAACTTTCGACACGGTAGGCGTTTCGGTAATAACACGACTTTCCCGCCCGGAGTGTGTTCCGGACGAAACGTGAATGGTCTAATTTTTGATTTCACACAGAACCAGACGTTCGTGATTTCGGTATCGAAATTCGGGACAGTGCCCGAAAGATCGTAACTTTCGACGCGGGTGGCGTTTCGGTAAAAACACGGCTTTCCCGCCCAGAGTGTGTTCCGGACGAAACGTGAATGGTCTAATTTTGGATTTCACAGAGAACCAGACGTTCAGTGAGTTCGGTATCGAAATTCGGGACGGTGCCCGAAAGATCGCAACTTTCGACGCGGGTGGCGTTTCGGTAAAAACACGACTTTCCCGCCCGGAGTGTGTTCCGAACGAAAAGTGAATTTTCTAATTTTTGATTTCACACAGAACCAGACGTTCGGTGAGTTCGGTATCGAAATTCGAGACGGTGCCCGAAAGATCGCAACTTTCGACGCGGGTGGCGATTCGGTAAAAACACGACTTTTCCGCCCGGAGTGTGTTCCGATCGAAACGTGAATGGTCTAATTTTTGATTTCACACAGAACCAGACGTTCGGTGAGTTTTGTTTCGAAATTCGACACGGTGCCGAAAGATCGTAACTTTCGACGCGGTAGGCGTTTCGGTAAAAACACGACTTTCCCGCCTGGAGTGTGTTCCGAACGAAACGTGAATGGTCTAATTTTTGATTTCACACAGAACCAGACGTTCGGTGAGTTTTGTTTCGAAATTCGACACGGTGCCGAAAGATCGCAACTTTCGACGCGGGAGGCGTTTCGGTAAAAACACGACTTTCCCGCCCGGAGTGTGTTCCGGACGAAACGTGAATGGTCTATTTTTGGAATTCACACAGAACCAGACGTTTGGTGAGTTCGGTATCGAAATTCGGGACGGTGCCTGAAAGATCGCAACTTTCGACGCGGGTGGCGATTCGGTAAAAACACGACTTTCCCGCCCGGAGTGTGTTCCGAACGAAACGTGAATGGTCTAATTTTTGATTTCACACAGAACCAGAAGTTCGGTGAGTTTTGTTTCGAAATTCGACACGGTGCCGAAAGATCGCAACTTTCGACACGGTAGGCGTTTCGGTAAAAACACGACTTTCCCGCCCGGAGTGTGTTCCGGACGAAACGTGAATGGTCTAATTTTTGATTTCACACAGAACCAGACGTTTGGTGAGTTCGGTATCGAAATTCGGGACGGTGCCCGAAAGATCGCAACTTTCGACGCGGGTGGCGTTTCGGTAAAAACACGACTTTCCCGCCCGGAGTGTGTTCCGAACGAAATGTGAATGGTCTAATTTTTTATTTCACACAGAACCAGACTTTCGCTGAGTTTTGTTTCGAAATTCGGGACGGTGCCCGAAAGATCGCAACTTTCGACGCGGGTGGCGTTTCGGTAAAAAAACGACTTTCCCGCCTGGAGTGTGTTCCGGACGAAACGTGAATGGTCTAATTTTTTATTTCACACATAACCAGACGTTCGGTGAGTTTTGTTTCGAAATTCGACACGGTGCAAAAAGATCGCAACTTTCGACGCGGGAGGCGTTTCGGTAAAAACAGGACTTTCCCGCCCGGAGTGTGTTCCGGACGAAACGTGAATGGTCTATTTTTGGATTTCACACAGAACCAGACTTTTGGTGAGTTCGGTATCGAAATTCGGGACGGTGCCTGAAAGATCGCAACTTTCGACGCGGGTGGCGATTCGGTAAAAACACGACTTTCTCACCCGGAGTGTGTTCCGGCCGAAACGTGAATGGTCTAATTTTTGATTTCACACAGAACCAGACGTTCGGTGAGTTCGGTATCGAAATTCGGGACGGTGCCCGAAAGATCGCAACTTTCGACGCGGGTGGCGTTTCGGTAAAAACACGACTTTTTCGCCCGGAGTATGTTCCGAACGAAACGTGAATGGTCTAATTTTTGATTTCACACAGAACCAGAAGTTCGGTGAGTTTTGTTTCGAAATTCGACACGGTGCCGAAAGATCGCAACTTTCGACGCGGGTAGCGATTCGGTAAAAACACGACTTTCTCGCCCGGAGTGTGTTCCGAACGAAACGTGAATGGGCTAATTTTTTATTTTACACAGAACCAGACGTTCGGTGAGTTTTTTTTCGAAATTCGACACGGTGCCGAAAAATCGCAACTTTCGACGCGGTAGGCGTTTCGGTAAAAACACGACTTTCCCGCCCGGAGTGTGTTCCGGACGAAACGTGAATGGTCTAATTTTTGATTTCACATAGAACGAAACGTTCGGTGAGTTTTGTTTCGAAATTCTACACGGTGCCAAAAGATCGCACCTTTCGACACGGTAGGCGTTTCGGTAATAACACGACTTTCCCGCCGGGAGTGTGTTCCGGACGAAACGTGAATGGTCTAATTTTTGATTTCACACAGAATCAGACGTTCGTGATTTCGGTATCGAAATTCGGGACAGTGCCCGAAAGATCGTAACTTTCGACGCGGGTGGCGTTTCGGTAAAAACACGGCTTTCCCGCCCAGAGTGTGTTCCGGACGAAACGTGAATGGTCTAATTTTGGATTTCACACAGAACCAGACGTTCGGTGAGTTCGGTATCGAAATTCGGGACGGTGCCCGAAAGATCGCAACTTTCGACGCGGGTGGCGTTTCGGTAAAAACACGACTTTCCCGCCCGGAGTGTGTTCCGAACGAAACGTGAATTTTCTAATTTTTGATTTCACACAGAACCAGACGTTCGGTGAGTTCGGTATCGAAATTCGGGACGGTGCCCGAAAGATCGCAACTTTCGACGCGTGTGGCGATTCGGTAAAAACACGACTTTCCCGCCCGGAGTGTGTTCCGATCGAAACGTGAATAGTCTAATTTTTGATTTCACACAGAACCAGACGTTCGGTGAGTTTTGTTTCGAAATTCGACACGGTGCCGAAAGATCGCAACTTTCGACGCGGTAGGCGTTTCGGTAAAAACACGACTTTCCCGCCCGGAGTGTGTTCCGAACGAAACGTGAATGGTCTAATTTTTGATTTCACACAGAACCAGAAGTTCGGTGAGTTTTGTTTCGAAATTCGACACGGTGCCGAAAAATCGCAACTTTCGACGCGGGTAGCGATTCGGTAAAAACACGACTTTCCCGCCTGAAGTGTGTTCCGAACGAAACGTGAATGGTCTAATTTTTTATTTTACACAGAACCAGACGTTCGGTGAGTTTTTTTCGAAATTCGACACAGTGCCGAAAAATCGCAACTTTCGACGCGGTAGGCGTTTCGGTAAAAACACGACTTTCCCGCCCGGAGTATGTTCCGGACGAAACGTGAATGGTCTAATTTTTGATTTCACACAGAACGAGACGTTCGGTGAGTTTTGTTTCGAAATTCGACACGGTGCCGAAAGATCGCAACTTTCGACACGGTAGGCGTTTCGGTAAAAACACGACTTTCCCACCCGGAGTGTGTTCCGGACGAAACGTGAATGGTCTAATTTTTGATTTCACACAGAACCAGACGTTCGGTGAGTTCGGAATCGAAATTCGGGACGGTGCCCGAAAGATCGCAACTTTCGACGCGGGTGGCGTTTCGGTAAAAACACGACTTTCCCGCCCGGAGTGTGTTCCGAACGAAATGTGAATGGTCTAATTTTTGATTTCACACAGAACCAGACTTTCGCTGAGTTTTGTTTCGAAATTCGGGACGGTGCCCGAAAGATCGCAACTTTCGACGCGGGTGGCGTTTCGGTAAAAAAACGACTTTTCCGCCTGGAGTGTGTTCCGGACGAAACGTGAATGGTTTAATTTTTTATTTCACACATAACCAGACGTTCGGTGAGTTTTGTTTCGAAATTCTACACGGTGCCAAAAGATCGCACCTTTCGACACGGTAGGCGTTTCGGTAATAACACGACTTTCCCGCCGGGAGAGTGTTCCGGACGAAACGTGAATGGTCTAATTTTTGATTTCACACAGAATCAGACGTTCGTGATTTCGGTATCGAAATTCGGGACAGTGCCCGAAATATCGTAACTTTCGACGCGGGTGGCGTTTCGGTAAAAACACGGCTTTCCCGCCCAGAGTGTGTTCCGGACGAAACGTGAATGGTCTAATTTTGGATTTCACACAGAACCAGACGTTCGGTGAGTTCGGTATCGAAATTCGGGACGGTGCCCGAAAGATCGCAACTTTCGACGCGGGTGGCGTTTCGGTAAAAACACGACTTTTTCGCCCGGAGTATGTTCCGAACGAAACGTGAATGGTCTAATTTTTGATTTCACACAGAACCAGAAGTTCGGTGAGTTTTGTTTCGAAATTCGACACGGTGCCGAAAGATCGCAACTTTCGACGCGGGTAGCGATTCGGTAAAAACACGACTTTCTCGCCCGGAGTGTGTTCCGAACGAAACGTGAATGGGCTAATTTTTTATTTTACACAGAACCAGACGTTCGGTGAGTTTTTTTTCGAAATTCGACACGGTGCCGAAAAATCGCAACTTTCGACGCGGTAGGCGTTTCGGTAAAAACACGACTTTCCCGCCCGGAGTGTGTTCCGGACGAAACGTGAATGGTCTAATTTTTGATTTCACATAGAACGAAACGTTCGGTGAGTTTTGTTTCGAAATTCTACACGGTGCCAAAAGATCGCACCTTTCGACACGGTAGGCGTTTCGGTAATAACACGACTTTCCCGCCGGGAGTGTGTTCCGGACGAAACGTGAATGGTCTAATTTTTGATTTCACACAGAATCAGACGTTCGTGATTTCGGTATCGAAATTCGGGACAGTGCCCGAAAGATCGTAACTTTCGACGCGGGTGGCGTTTCGGTAAAAACACGGCTTTCCCGCCCAGAGTGTGTTCCGGACGAAACGTGAATGGTCTAATTTTGGATTTCACACAGAACCAGACGTTCGGTGAGTTCGGTATCGAAATTCGGGACGGTGCCCGAAAGATCGCAACTTTCGACGCGGGTGGCGTTTCGGTAAAAACACGACTTTCCCGCCCGGAGTGTGTTCCGAACGAAACGTGAATTTTCTAATTTTTGATTTCACACAGAACCAGACGTTCGGTGAGTTCGGTATCGAAATTCGGGACGGTGCCCGAAAGATCGCAACTTTCGACGCGTGTGGCGATTCGGTAAAAACACGACTTTCCCGCCCGGAGTGTGTTCCGATCGAAACGTGAATAGTCTAATTTTTGATTTCACACAGAACCAGACGTTCGGTGAGTTTTGTTTCGAAATTCGACACGGTGCCGAAAGATCGCAACTTTCGACGCGGTAGGCGTTTCGGTAAAAACACGACTTTCCCGCCCGGAGTGTGTTCCGAACGAAACGTGAATGGTCTAATTTTTGATTTCACACAGAACCAGAAGTTCGGTGAGTTTTGTTTCGAAATTCGACACGGTGCCGAAAAATCGCAACTTTCGACGCGGGTAGCGATTCGGTAAAAACACGACTTTCCCGCCTGAAGTGTGTTCCGAACGAAACGTGAATGGTCTAATTTTTTATTTTACACAGAACCAGACGTTCGGTGAGTTTTTTTCGAAATTCGACACAGTGCCGAAAAATCGCAACTTTCGACGCGGTAGGCGTTTCGGTAAAAACACGACTTTCCCGCCCGGAGTATGTTCCGGACGAAACGTGAATGGTCTAATTTTTGATTTCACACAGAACGAGACGTTCGGTGAGTTTTGTTTCGAAATTCGACACGGTGCCGAAAGATCGCAACTTTCGACACGGTAGGCGTTTCGGTAAAAACACGACTTTCCCGCCCGGAGTGTGTTCCGGACGAAACGTGAATGGTCTAATTTTTGATTTCACACAGAACCAGACGTTCGGTGAGTTCGGAATCGAAATTCGGGACGGTGCCCGAAAGATCGCAACTTTCGACGCGGGTGGCGTTTCGGTAAAAACACGACTTTCCCGCCCGGAGTGTGTTCCGAACGAAATGTGAATGGTCTAATTTTTGATTTCACACAGAACCAGACTTTCGCTGAGTTTTGTTTCGAAATTCGGGACGGTGCCCGAAAGATCGCAACTTTCGACGCGGGTGGCGTTTCGGTAAAAAAACGACTTTTCCGCCTGGAGTGTGTTCCGGACGAAACGTGAATGGTTTAATTTTTTATTTCACACATAACCAGACGTTCGGTGAGTTTTGTTTCGAAATTCTACACGGTGCCAAAAGATCGCACCTTTCGACACGGTAGGCGTTTCGGTAATAACACGACTTTCCCGCCGGGAGAGTGTTCCGGACGAAACGTGAATGGTCTAATTTTTGATTTCACACAGAATCAGACGTTCGTGATTTCGGTATCGAAATTCGGGACAGTGCCCGAAATATCGTAACTTTCGACGCGGGTGGCGTTTCGGTAAAAACACGGCTTTCCCGCCCAGAGTGTGTTCCGGACGAAACGTGAATGGTCTAATTTTGGATTTCACACAGAACCAGACGTTCGGTGAGTTCGGTATCGAAATTCGGGACGGTGCCCGAAAGATCGCAACTTTCGACGCGGGTGGCGTTTCGGTAAAAACACGACTTTCCCGCCCGGAGTGTGTTCCGAACGAAACGTGAATTTTCTAATTTTTGATTTCACACAGAACCAGACGTTCGGTGAGTTCGGTATCGAAATTCGGGACGGTGCCCGAAAGATCGCAACTTTCGACGCGTGTGGCGATTCGGTAAAAACACGACTTTCCCGCCCGGAGTGTGTTCCGATCGAAACGTGAATGGTCTAATTTTTGATTTCACACAGAACCAGACGTTCGGTGAGTTTTGTTTCGAAATTCGACACGGTGCCGAAAGATCGCAACTTTCGACGCGGTAGGCGTTTCGGTAAAAACACGACTTTCCCGCCCGGAGTGTGTTCCGAACGAAACGTGAATGGTCTAATTTTTCATTTCACACAGAACCAGAAGTTCGGTGAGTTTTGTTTCGAAATTCGACACGGTGCCGAAAAATCGCAACTTTCGACGCGGGTAGCGATTCGGTAAAAACACGACTTTCCCGCCTGAAGTGTGTTCCGAACGAAACGTGAATGGTCTAATTTTTTATTTTACACAGAACCAGACGTTCGGTGAGTTTTTTTCGAAATTCGACACAGTGCCGAAAAATCGCAACTTTCGACGCGGTAGGCGTTTCGGTAAAAACACGACTTTCCCGCCCGGAGTATGTTCCGGACGAAACGTGAATGGTCTAATTTTTGATTTCACACAGAACGAGACGTTCGGTGAGTTTTGTTTCGAAATTCGACACGGTGCCGAAAGATCGCAACTTTCGACACGGTAGGCGTTTCGGTAAAAACACGACTTTCCCGCCCGGAGTGTGTTCCGGACGAAACGTGAATGGTCTAATTTTTGATTTCACACAGAACCAGACGTTCGGTGAGTTCGGAATCGAAATTCGGGACGGTGCCCGAAAGATCGCAACTTTCGACGCGGGTGGCGTTTCGGTAAAAACACGACTTTCCCGCCCGGAGTGTGTTCCGAACGAAATGTGAATGGTCTAATTTTTGATTTCACACAGAACCAGACTTTCGCTGAGTTTTGTTTCGAAATTCGGGACGGTGCCCGAAAGATCGCAACTTTCGACGCGGGTGGCGTTTCGGTAAAAAAACGACTTTTCCGCCTGGAGTTTGTTCCGGACGAAACGTGAATGGTTTAATTTTTTATTTCACACATAACCAGACGTTCGGTGAGTTTTGTTTCGAAATTCGACACGGTGCCAAAAGATCGCAACTTTCGACGCGGGAGGCGTTTCGGTAAAAACAGGACTTTCCCGCCCGGAGTGTGTTCCGGACGAAACGTGAATGGTCTATTTTTGGATTTCACACAGAACCAGACTTTTGGTGAGTTCAGTATCGAAATTCGGGACGGTGCCTGAAAGATCGCAACTTTCGACGCGGGTGGCGATTCGGTAAAAACACGACTTTCCCACCCGGAGTGTGTTCCGGACGAAACGTGAATGGTCTAATTTTTGATTTCACACAGAACCAGACGTTCGGTGAGTTCGGTATCGAAATTCGGGACGGTGCCCGAAAGATCGCAACTTTCGACGCGGGTGGCGTTTCGGTAAAAACACGACTTTTTCGCCCGGAGTGTGTTCCGAACGAAACGTGAATGGTCTAATTTTTGATTTCACACAGAACCAGAAGTTCGGTGAGTTTTGTTTCGAAATTCGACACGGTGCCGAAAGATCGCAACTTTCGACGCGGGTAGCGATTTGGTAAAAACACGACTTTCTCGCCCGGAGTGTGTTCCGAACGAAACGTGAATGGTCTAATTTTTTATTTTACACAGAACTAGACGTTCGGTGAGTTTTTTTTCGAAATTCGACACGGTGCCGAAAAATCGCCACTTTCGACGCGGTAGGCGTTTCGGTAAAAACACGACTTTCTCGCCCGGAGTGTGTTCCGAACGAAACGTGAATGGTCTAATTTTTTATTTCACACAGAACCAGACGTTCGTGATTTCGGTATCGAAATTCGGGACAGTGCCCGAAAGATCGTAACTTTCGACGCGGGTGGCGTTTCGGTAAAAACACGACTTTCCCGCCCAGAGTGTGTTCCGGACGAAACGTGAATGGTCTAATTTTTGATTTCACACAGAACCAGACGTTCGGTGAGTTTTGTTTCGAAATTCGACACGGTGCCGAAAGATCGCAACTTTCGACGCGGGAGGCATTTCGGTAAAAACACGACTTTCCCGCCCGGAGTGTGTTCCGGACGAAACGTGAATGGTCTATTTTTGGAATTCACACAGAACCAGACGTTTGGTGAGTTCGGTATCGAAATTCGGGACGGTGCCTGAAAGATCGCAACTTTCGACGCGGGTGGCGATTCGGTAAAAACACGACTTTCCCGCCCGGAGTGTGTTCCGAACGAAACGTGAATGGTCTAATTTTTTATTTCACACAGAACCAGAAATTCGGTGAGTTTTGTTTCGAAATTCGACACGGTGCCGAAAGATCGCAACTTTCGACGCGGGTAGCGATTCGGTAAAAACACGACTTTCTCGCCCGGAGTGTGTTCCGAACGAAACGTGAATGGTCTAATTTTTTATTTTACACAGAACCAGACGTTCGGTGAGTTTTTTTTCGAAATTCGACACGGTGCCGAAAAATCGCAACTTTCGACGCGGTAGGCGTTTCGGTAAAAACACGACTTTCCCGCCCGGAGTGTGTTCCGGACGAAACGTGAATGGTCTAATTTTTGATTTCACATAGAACGAAACGTTCGGTGAGTTTTGTTTCGAAATTCTACACGGTGCCAAAAGATCGCAACTTTCGACACGGTAGGCGTTTCGGTAATAACACGACTTTCCCGCCCGGGGTGTGTTCCGGACGAAACGTGAATGGTCTAATTTTTGATTTCACACAGAACCAGACGTTCGTGATTTCGGTATCGAAATTCGGGACAGTGCCCGAAAGATCGTAACTTTCGACGCGGGTGGCGTTTCGGTAAAAACACGACTTTCCCGCCCAGAGTGTGTTCCGGACGAAACGTGAATGGTCTAATTTTGGATTTCACACAGAACCAGACGTTCGGTGAGTTCGGTATCGAAATTCGGGACGGTGCCCGAAAGATCGCAACTTTCGACGCGGGTGGCGTTTCGGTAAAAACACGACTTTCCCGCCCGGAGTGTGTTCCGAACGAAACGTGAATTTTCTAATTTTTGATTTCACACAGAACCAGACGTTCGGTGAGTTCGGTATCGAAATTCGAGACGGTGCCCGAAAGATCGCAACTTTCGACGCGGGTGGCGATTCGGTAAAAACACGACTTTTCCGCCCGGAGTGTGTTCCGATCGAAACGTGAATGGTCTAATTTTTGATTTCACACAGAACCAGACGTTCGGTGAGTTTTGTTTCGAAATTCGACACGGTGCCGAAAGATCGCAACTTTCGACGCGGTAGGCGTTTCGGTAAAAACACGACTTTCCCGCCTGGAGTGTGTTCCGAACGAAACATGAATGGTCTAATTTTTGATTTCACACAGAACCAGACGTTCGGTGAGTTTTGTTTCGAAATTCGACACGGTGCCGAAAGATCGCAACTTTCGACGCGGGAGGCGTTTCGGTAAAAACAGGACTTTCCCGCCCGGCCTGTGTTCCGGACGAAACGTGAATGGTCTATTTTTGGATTTCACACAGAACCAGACTTTTGGTGAGTTCAGTATCGAAATTCAGGACGGTGCCTGAAAGATCGCAACTTTCGACGCGGGTGGCGATTCGGTAAAAACACGACTTTCCCACCCGGAGTGTGTTCCGGACGAAACGTGAATGGTCTAATTTTTGATTTCACACAGAACCAGACGTTCGGTGAGTTTTGTTTCGAAATTCGACACGGTGCCGAAAGATCGCAACTTTCGACGCGGGTAGCGATTCGGTAAAAACACGACTTTCTCGCCCGGAGTGTGTTCCGAACGAGACGTGAATGGTCTAATTTTTTATTTTACACAGAACCAGACGTTCGGTGAGTTTTTTTTCGAAATTCGACACGGTGCCGAAAAATCGCAACTTTCGACGCGGTAGGCGTTTCAGTAAAAACACGACTTTCCCGCCCGGAGTGTGTTCCGGACGAAACGTGAATGGTCTAATTTTTGATTTCACACAGAACGAAACGTTCGGTGAGTTTTGTTTCAAAATTCGACACGGTGCCGAAAGATCGCAACTTTCGACACGGTAGGCGTTTCGGTAATAACACGACTTTCCCGCCCGGAGTGTGTTCCGATCGAAACGTGAATGGTCTAATTTTTGATTTCACACAGAACCAGACGTTCGGTGAGTTTTGTTTCGAAATTCGACACAGTGCCGAAAGATCGCAACTTTCGACGCGGTAGGCGTTTCCGTAAAAACACGACTTTCCCGCCTGGAGTGTGTTCCGAACGAAACATGAATGGTCTAATTTTTGATTTCACACAGAACCAGACATTCGGTGAGTTTTGTTTCGAAATTCGACACGGTGCCGATAGATCGCAACTTTCGACGCGGGAGGCGTTTCGGTAAAAACAGGACTTTCCCGCCCGGCGTGTGTTCCGGACGAAACGTGAATGGTCTATTTTTGGATTTCACACAGAACCAGACTTTTGGTGAGTTCAGTATCGAAATTCGGGACGGTGCCTGAAAGATCGCAACTTTCGACGCGGGTGGCGATTCGGTAAAAACACGACTTTCCCACCCGGAGTGTGTTCCGGACGAAACGTGAATGGTCTAATTTTTGATTTCACACAGAACCAGACGTTCGGTGAGTTTTGTTTCGAAATTCGACACGGTGCCGAAAGATCGCAACTTTCGACGCGGGTAGCGATTCGGTAAAAACACGACTTTCTCGCCCGGAGTGTGTTCCGAACGAGACGTGAATGGTCTAATTTTTGATTTCACACAGAACCAGAAGTTCGGTGAGTTTTGTTTCGAAATTCGACACGGTGCCGAAAGATCGCAACTTTCGACGCGGGTAGCGATTCGGTAAAAACACGACTTTCTCGCCCGGAGTGTGTTCCGAACGAGACGTGAATGGTCTAATTTTTTATTTTACACAGAACCAGACGTTCGGTGAGTTTTTTTTCGAAATTCGACACGGTGCCGAAAAATCGCAACTTTCGACGCGGTAGGCGTTTCAGTAAAAACACGACTTTCCCGCCCGGAGTGTGTTCCGGACGAAACGTGAATGGTCTAATTTTTGATTTCACACAGAACGAAACGTTCGGTGAGTTTTGTTTCAAAATTCGACACGGTGCCGAAAGATCGCAACTTTCGACACGGTAGGCGTTTCGGTAATAACACGACTTTCCCGCCCGGAGTGTGTTCCGGACGAAACGTGAATGGTCTAATTTTTGATTTCACACAAAACCAGACGTTCGTGATTTCGGTATCGAAATTCGGGACAGTGCCCGAAAGATCGTAACTTTCGACGCGGGTGGCGTTTCGGTAAAAACACGACTTTCCCGCCCAGAGTGTGTTCCGGACGAAACGTGAATGGTCTAATTTTGGATTTCACAGAGAACCAGACGTTCAGTGAGTTCGGTATCGAAATTCGGGACGGTGCCCGAAAGATCGCAACTTTCGACGCGGGTGGCGTTTCGGTAAAAACACGACTTTCCCGCCCGGAGTGTGTTCCGAACGAAAAGTGACTTTTCTAATTTTTGATTTCACACAGAACCAGACGTTCGGTGAGTTCGGTATCGAAATTCGAGACGGTGCCCGAAAGATCGCAACTTTCGACGCGGGTGGCGATTCGGTAAAAACACGACTTTTCCGCCCGGAGTGTGTTCCGATCGAAACGTGAATGGTCTAATTTTTGATTTCACACAGAACCAGACGTTCGGTGAGTTTTGTTTCGAAATTCGACACGGTGCCGAAAGATCGCAACTTTCGACGCGGTAGGCGTTTCGGTAAAAACACGACTTTCCCGCCTGGAGTGTGTTCCGAACGAAACATGAATGGTCTAATTTTTGATTTCACACAGAACCAGACGTTCGGTGAGTTTTGTTTCGAAATTCGACACGGTGCCGAAAGATCGCAACTTTCGACGCGGGAGGCGTTTCGGTAAAAACACGACTTTCCCGCCCGGAGTGTGTTCCGGACGAAACGTGAATGGTCTATTTTTGGAATTCACACAGAACCAGACGTTTGGTGAGTTCGGTATCAAAATTCGGGACGGTGCCTGAAAGATCGCAACTTTCGACGCGGGTGGCGATTCAGTAAAAACACGACTTTCCCGCCCGGAGTGTGTTCCGAACGAAACGTGAATGGTCTAATTTTTGATTTCACACAGAACCAGAAGTTCGGTGAGTTTTGTTTCGAAATTCGACACGGTGCCGAAAGATCGCAACTTTCGACGCGGGTAGCGATTCGGTAAAAACACGACTTTCCCGCCTGAAGTGTGTTCCGAACGAAACGTGAATGGTCTAAGTTTTTATTTTACACAGAACCAGACGTTCGGTGAGTTTTTTTTCGAAATTCGACACGGTGCCGAAAAATCGCAACTTTCGACGCGGTAGGCGTTTCGGTAAAAACACGACTTTCCCGCCCGGAGTATGTTCCGGACGAAACGTGAATGGTCTAATTTTTGATTTCACACAGAACGAAACGTTCGGTGAGTTTTGTTTCGAAATTCGACACGGTGCCGAAAGATCGCAGCTTTCGACGCGGGTGGCGATTCGGTAAAAACACGACTTTCCCGCCCGGAGTGTGTTCCGATCGAAACGTGAATGGTCTAATTTTTGATTTCACACAGAACCAGACGTTCGGTGAGTTTTGTTTCGAAATTCGACACAGTGCCGAAAGATCGCAACTTTCGACGCGGTAGGCGTTTCCGTAAAAACACGACTTTCCCGCCTGGAGTGTGTTCCGAACGAAACATGAATGGTCTAATTTTTGATTTCACACAGAACCAGACATTCGGTGAGTTTTGTTTCGAAATTCGACACGGTGCCGAAAGATCGCAACTTTCGACGCGGGAGGCGTTTCGGTAAAAACAGGACTTTCCCGCCCGGCGTGTGTTCCGGACGAAACGTGAATGGTCTATTTTTGGATTTCACACAGAACCAGACTTTTGGTGAGTTCAGTATCGAAATTCGGGACGGTGCCTGAAAGATCGCAACTTTCGACGCGGGTGGCAATTCGGTAAAAACACGACTTTCCCACCCGGAGTGTGTTCCGGACGAAACGTGAATGGTCTAATTTTTGATTTCACACAGAGCCAGACGTTCGGTGAGTTTTGTTTCGAAATTCGACACGGTGCCGAAAGATCGCAACTTTCGACGCGGGTAGCGATTCGGTAAAAACACGACTTTCTCGCCCGGAGTGTGTTCCGAACGAGACGTGAATGGTCTAATTTTTGATTTCACACAGAACCAGAAGTTCGGTGAGTTTTGTTTCGAAATTCGACACGGTGCCGAAAGATCGCAACTTTCGACGCGGGTAGCGATTCGGTAAAAACACGACTTTCCCGCCTGAAGTGTGTTCCGAACGAAACGTGAATGGTCTAAGTTTTTATTTTACACAGAACCAGACGTTCGGTGAGTTTTTTTTCGAAATTCGACACGGTGCCGAAAAATCGCAACTTTCGACGCGGTAGGCGTTTCGGTAAAAACACGACTTTCCCGCCCGGAGTATGTTCCGGACGAAACGTGAATGGTCTAATTTTTGATTTCACACAGAACGAGACGTTCGGTGAGTTTTGTTTCGAAATTCGACACGGTGCCGAAAGATCGCAGCTTTCGACGCGGGTGGCGATTCGGTAAAAACACGACTTTCCCGCCCGGAGTGTGTTCCGATCGAAACGTGAATGGTCTAATTTTTGATTTCACACAGAACCAGACGTTCGGTGAGTTTTGTTTCGAAATTCGACACAGTGCCGAAAGATCGCAACTTTCGACGCGGTAGGCGTTTCCGTAAAAACACGACTTTCCCGCCTGGAGTGTGTTCCGAACGAAACATGAATGGTCTAATTTTTGATTTCACACAGAACCAGACATTCGGTGAGTTTTGTTTCGAAATTCGACACGGTGCCGAAAGATCGCAACTTTCGACGCGGGAGGCGTTTCGGTAAAAACAGGACTTTCCCGCCCGGCGTGTGTTCTGGACGAAACGTGAATGGTCTATTTTTGGATTTCACACAGAACCAGACTTTTGGTGAGTTCAGTATCGAAATTCGGGACGGTGCCTGAAAGATCGCAACTTTCGACGCGGGTGGCGATTCGGTAAAAACACGACTTTCCCACCCGGAGTGTGTTCCGGACGAAACGTGAATGGTCTAATTTTTGATTTCACACAGAACGAAACGTTCGGTGAGTTTTGTTTCGAAATTCGACACGGTGCCGAAAGATCGCAACTTTCGACACGGTAGGCGTTTCGGTAATAACACGACTTTCCCGCCCGGAGTGTGTTCCGGACGAAACGTGAATGGTCTAATTTTTGATTTCACACAAAACCAGACGTTCGTGATTTCGGTATCGAAATTCGGGACAGTGCCCGAAAGATCGTAACTTTCGACGCGGGTGGCGTTTCGGTAAAAACACGACTTTCCCGCCCAGAGTGTGTTCCGGACGAAACGTGAATGGTCTAATTTTGGATTTCATAGAGAACCAGACGTTCAGTGAGTTCGGTATCGAAATTCGGGACGGTGCCCGAAAGATCGCAACTTTCGACGCGGGTGGCGTTTCCGTAAAAACACGACTTTCCCGCCCGGAGTGTGTTCCGAACGAAAAGTGAATTTTCTAATTTTTGATTTCACACAGAACCAGACGTTCGGTGAGTTCGGTATCGAAATTCGAGACGGTGCCCGAAAGATCGCAACTTTCGACGCGGGTGGCGATTCGGTAAAAACACGACTTTTCCGCCCGGAGTGTGTTCCGATCGAAACGTGAATGGTCTAATTTTTCATTTCGCACAGAACCAGACGTTCGGTGAGTTTTGTTTCGAAATTCGACACGGTGCCGAAAGATCGCAACTTTCGACGCGGTAGGCGTTTCGGTAAAAACACGACTTTCCCGCCTGGAGTGTGTTCCGAACGAAACATGAATGGTCTAATTTTTGATTTCACACAGAACCAGACGTTCGGTGAGTTTTCTTTCGAAATTCGACACGGTGCCGAAAGATCGCAACTTTCGACGCGGGTAGCGATTCGGTAAAAACACGACTTTCTCGCCCGGAGTGTGTTCCGAACGAGACGTGAATGGTCTAATTTTTTATTTTACACAGAACCAGACGTTCGGTGAGTTTTTTTTCGAAATTCGACACGGTGCCGAAAAATCGCAACTTTCGACGCGGTAGGCGTTTCAGTAAAAACACGACTTTCCCGCCCGGAGTGTGTTCCGGACGAAACGTGAATGGTCTAATTTTTGATTTCACACAGAACGAAACGTTCGGTGAGTTTTGTTTCAAAATTCGACACGGTGCCGAAAGATCGCAACTTTCGACACGGTAGGCGTTTCGGTAATAACACGACTTTCCCGCCCGGAGTGTGTTCCGGACGAAACGTGAATGGTCTAATTTTTGATTTCACACAAAACCAGACGTTCGTGATTTCGGTATCGAAATTCGGGACAGTGCCCGAAAGATCGTAAATTTCGACGCGGGTGGCGTTTCGGTAAAAACACGACTTTCCCGCCCAGAGTGTGTTCCGGACGAAACGTGAATGGTCTAATTTTGGATTTCACAGAGAACCAGACGTTCAGTGAGTTCGGTATCGAAATTCGGGACGGTGCCCGAAAGATCGCAACTTTCGACGCGGGTGGCGTTTCGGTAAAAACACGACTTTCCCGCCCGGAGTGTGTTCCGAACGAAAAGTGAATTTTCTAATTTTTGATTTCACACAGAACCAGACGTTCGGTGAGTTCGGTATCGAAATTCGAGACGGTGCCCGAAAGATCGCAACTTTCGACGCGGGTGGCGATTCGGTAAAAACACGACTTTTCCGCCCGGAGTGTGTTCCGATCGAAACGTGAATGGTCTAATTTTTGATTTCACACAGAACCAGACGTTCGGTGAGTTTTGTTTCGAAATTCGACACGGTGCCGAAAGATCGCAACTTTCGACGCGGTAGGCGTTTCGGTAAAAACACGACTTTCCCGCCTGGAGTGTGTTCCGAACGAAACATGAATGGTCTAATTTTTGATTTCACACAGAACCAGACGTTCGGTGAGTTTTGTTTCGAAATTCGACACGGTGCCGAAAGATCGCAACTTTCGACGCGGGAGGCGTTTCGGTAAAAACACGACTTTCCCGCCCGGACTGTGTTCCGGACGAAACGTGAATGGTCTATTTTTGGAATTCACACAGAACCAGACGTTTGGTGAGTTCGGTATCAAAATTCGGGACGGTGCCTGAAAGATCGCAACTTTCGACGCGGGTGGCGATTCAGTAAAAACACGACTTTCCCGCCCGGAGTGTGTTCCGAACGAAACGTGAATGGTCTAATTTTTGATTTCACACAGAACCAGAAGTTCGGTGAGTTTTGTTTCGAAATTCGACACGGTGCCGAAAGATCGCAACTTTCGACGCGGGTAGCGATTCGGTAAAAACACGACTTTCCCGCCTGAAGTGTGTTCCGAACGAAACGTGAATGGTCTAAGTTTTTATTTTACACAGAACCAGACGTTCGGTGAGTTTTTTTTCGAAATTCGACACGGTGCCGAAAAATCGCAACTTTCGACGCGGTAGGCGTTTCGGTAAAAACACGACTTTCCCGCCCGGAGTATGTTCCGGACGAAACGTGAATGGTCTAATTTTTGATTTCACACAGAACGAGACCTTCGGTGAGTTTTGTTTCGAAATTCGACACGGTGCCGAAAGATCGCAGCTTTCGACGCGGGTGGCGATTCGGTAAAAACACGACTTTCCCGCCCGGAGTGTGTTCCGATCGAAACGTGAATGGTCTAATTTTTGATTTCACACAAAACCAGACGTTCGGTGAGTTTTGTTTCGAAATTCGACACAGTGCCGAAAGATCGCAACTTTCGACGCGGGTGGCGTTTCCGTAAAAACACGACTTTCCCGCCCGGAGTGTGTTCCGAACGAAAAGTGAATTTTCTAATTTTTGATTTCACACAGAACCAGACGTTCGGTGAGTTCGGTATCGAAATTCGAGACGGTGCCCGAAAGATCGCAACTTTCGACGCGGGTGGCGATTCGGTAAAAACACGACTTTTCCGCCCGGAGTGTGTTCCGATCGAAACGTGAATGGTCTAATTTTTCATTTCGCACAGAACCAGACGTTCGGTGAGTTTTGTTTCGAAATTCGACACGGTGCCGAAAGATCGCAACTTTCGACGCGGTAGGCGTTTCGGTAAAAACACGACTTTCCCGCCTGGAGTGTGTTCCGAACGAAACATGAATGGTCTAATTTTTGATTTCACACAGAACCAGACGTTCGGTGAGTTTTGTTTCGAAATTCGACACGGTGCCGAAAGATCGCAACTTTCGACGCGGGTAGCGATTCGGTAAAAACACGACTTTCTCGCCCGGAGTGTGTTCCGAACGAGACGTGAATGGTCTAATTTTTTATTTTACACAGAACCAGACGTTCGGTGAGTTTTTTTTCGAAATTCGACACGGTGCCGAAAAATCGCAACTTTCGACGCGGTAGGCGTTTCAGTAAAAACACGACTTTCCCGCCCGGAGTGTGTTCCGGACGAAACGTGAATGGTCTAATTTTTGATTTCACACAGAACGAAACGTTCGGTGAGTTTTGTTTCAAAATTCGACACGGTGCCGAAAGATCGCAACTTTCGACACGGTAGGCGTTTCGGTAATAACACGACTTTCCCGCCCGGAGTGTGTTCCGGACGAAACGTGAATGGTCTAATTTTTGATTTCACACAAAACCAGACGTTCGTGATTTCGGTATCGAAATTCGGGACAGTGCCCGAAAGATCGTAAATTTCGACGCGGGTGGCGTTTCGGTAAAAACACGACTTTCCCGCCCAGAGTGTGTTCCGGACGAAACGTGAATGGTCTAATTTTGGATTTCACAGAGAACCAGACGTTCAGTGAGTTCGGTATCGAAATTCGGGACGGTGCCCGAAAGATCGCAACTTTCGACGCGGGTGGCGTTTCGGTAAAAACACGACTTTCCCGCCCGGAGTGTGTTCCGAACGAAAAGTGAATTTTCTAATTTTTGATTTCACACAGAACCAGACGTTCGGTGAGTTCGGTATCGAAATTCGAGACGGTGCCCGAAAGATCGCAACTTTCGACGCGGGTGGCGATTCGGTAAAAACACGACTTTTCCGCCCGGAGTGTGTTCCGATCGAAACGTGAATGGTCTAATTTTTGATTTCACACAGAACCAGACGTTCGGTGAGTTTTGTTTCGAAATTCGACACGGTGCCGAAAGATCGCAACTTTCGACGCGGTAGGCGTTTCGGTAAAAACACGACTTTCCCGCCTGGAGTGTGTTCCGAACGAAACATGAATGGTCTAATTTTTGATTTCACACAGAACCAGACGTTCGGTGAGTTTTGTTTCGAAATTCGACACGGTGCCGAAAGATCGCAACTTTCGACGCGGGAGGCGTTTCGGTAAAAACACGACTTTCCCGCCCGGACTGTGTTCCGGACGAAACGTGAATGGTCTATTTTTGGAATTCACACAGAACCAGACGTTTGGTGAGTTCGGTATCAAAATTCGGGACGGTGCCTGAAAGATCGCAACTTTCGACGCGGGTGGCGATTCAGTAAAAACACGACTTTCCCGCCCGGAGTGTGTTCCGAACGAAACGTGAATGGTCTAATTTTTGATTTCACACAGAACCAGAAGTTCGGTGAGTTTTGTTTCGAAATTCGACACGGTGCCGAAAGATCGCAACTTTCGACGCGGGTAGCGATTCGGTAAAAACACGACTTTCCCGCCTGAAGTGTGTTCCGAACGAAACGTGAATGGTCTAAGTTTTTATTTTACACAGAACCAGACGTTCGGTGAGTTTTTTTTCGAAATTCGACACGGTGCCGAAAAATCGCAACTTTCGACGCGGTAGGCGTTTCGGTAAAAACACGACTTTCCCGCCCGGAGTATGTTCCGGACGAAACGTGAATGGTCTAATTTTTGATTTCACACAGAACGAGACCTTCGGTGAGTTTTGTTTCGAAATTCGACACGGTGCCGAAAGATCGCAGCTTTCGACGCGGGTGGCGATTCGGTAAAAACACGACTTTCCCGCCCGGAGTGTGTTCCGATCGAAACGTGAATGGTCTAATTTTTGATTTCACACAGAACCAGACGTTCGGTGAGTTTTGTTTCGAAATTCGACACAGTGCCGAAAGATCGCAACTTTCGACGCGGTAGGCGTTTCCGTAAAAACACGACTTTCCCGCCTGGAGTGTGTTCCGAACGAAACATGAATGGTCTAATTTTTGATTTCACACAGAACCAGACATTCGGTGAGTTTTGTTTCGAAATTCGACACGGTGCCGATAGATCGCAACTTTCGACGCGGGAGGCGTTTCGGTAAAAACAGGACTTTCCCGCCCGGCGTGTGTTCCGGACGAAACGTGAATGGTCTATTTTTGGATTTCACACAGAACCAGACTTTTGGTGAGTTCAGTATCGAAATTCGGGACGGTGCCTGAAAGATCGCAACTTTCGACGCGGGTGGCGATTCGGTAAAAACACGACTTTCCCACCCGGAGTGTGTTCCGGACGAAACGTGAATGGTCTAATTTTTGATTTCACACAGAACCAGACGTTCGGTGAGTTTTGTTTCGAAATTCGACACGGTGCCGAAAGATCGCAACTTTCGACGCGGGTAGCGATTCGGTAAAAACACGACTTTCTCGCCCGGAGTGTGTTCCGAACGAGACGTGAATGGTCTAATTTTTGATTTCACACAGAACCAGAAGTTCGGTGAGTTTTGTTTCGAAATTCGACACGGTGCCGAAAGATCTTAACTTTCGACGCGGGTAGCGATTCGGTAAAAACACGACTTTCTCGCCCGGAGTGTGTTCCGAACGAGACGTGAATGGTCTAATTTTTTATTTTACACAGAACCAGACGTTCGGTGAGTTTTTTTTCGAAATTCGACACGGTGCCGAAAAATCGCAACTTTCGACGCGGTAGGCGTTTCAGTAAAAACACGACTTTCCCGCCCGGAGTGTGTTCCGGACGAAACGTGAATGGTCTAATTTTTGATTTCACACAGAACGAAACGTTCGGTGAGTTTTGTTTCAAAATTCGACACGGTGCCGAAAGATCGCAACTTTCGACACGGTAGGCGTTTCGGTAATAACACGACTTTCCCGCCCGGAGTGTGTTCCGGACGAAACGTGAATGGTCTAATTTTTGATTTCACACAAAACCAGACGTTCGTGATTTCGGTATCGAAATTCGGGACAGTGCCCGAAAGATCGTAACTTTCGACGCGGGTGGCGTTTCGGTAAAAACACGACTTTCCCGCCCAGAGTGTGTTCCGGACGAAACGTGAATGGTCTAATTTTGGATTTCACAGAGAACCAGACGTTCAGTGAGTTCGGTATCGAAATTCGGGACGGTGCCCGAAAGATCGCAACTTTCGACGCGGGTGGCGTTTCGGTAAAAACACGACTTTCCCGCCCGGAGTGTGTTCCGAACGAAAAGTGAATTTTCTAATTTTTGATTTCACACAGAACCAGACGTTCGGTGAGTTCGGTATCGAAATTCGAGACGGTGCCCGAAAGATCGCAACTTTCGACGCGGGTGGCGATTCGGTAAAAACACGACTTTTCCGCCCGGAGTGTGTTCCGATCGAAACGTGAATGGTATAATTTTTGATTTCACACAGAACCAGACGTTCGGTGAGTTTTGTTTCGAAATTCGACACGGTGCCGAAAGATCGCAACTTTCGACGCGGTAGGCGTTTCGGTAAAAACACGACTTTCCCGCCTGGAGTGTGTTCCGAACGAAACATGAATGGTCTAATTTTTGATTTCACACAGAACCAGACGTTCGGTGAGTTTTGTTTCGAAATTCGACACGGTGCCGAAAGATCGCAACTTTCGACGCGGGAGGCGTTTCGGTAAAAACACGACTTTCCCGCCCGGAGTGTGTTCCGGACGAAACGTGAATGGTCTATTTTTGGAATTCACACAGAACCAGACGTTTGGTGAGTTCGGTATCAAAATTCGGGACGGTGCCTGAAAGATCGCAACTTTCGACGCGGGTGGCGATTCAGTAAAAACACGACTTTCCCGCCCGGAGTGTGTTCCGAACGAAACGTGAATGGTCTAATTTTTGATTTCACACAGAACCAGAAGTTCGGTGAGTTTTGTTTCGAAATTCGACACGGTGCCGAAAGATCGCAACTTTCGACGCGGGTAGCGATTCGGTAAAAACACGACTTTCCCGCCTGAAGTGTGTTCCGAACGAAACGTGAATGGTCTAAGTTTTTATTTTACACAGAACCAGACGTTCGGTGAGTTTTTTTTCGAAATTCGACACGGTGCCGAAAAATCGCAACTTTCGACGCGGTAGGCGTTTCGGTAAAAACACGACTTTCCCGCCCGGAGTATGTTCCGGACGAAACGTGAATGGTCTAATTTTTGATTTCACACAGAACGAGACGTTCGGTGAGTTTTGTTTCGAAATTCGACACGGTGCCGAAAGATCGCAGCTTTCGACGCGGGTGGCGATTCGGTAAAAACACGACTTTCCCGCCCGGAGTGTGTTCCGATCGAAACGTGAATGGTCTAATTTTTGATTTCACACAGAACCAGACGTTCGGTGAGTTTTGTTTCGAAATTCGACACAGTGCCGAAAGATCGCAACTTTCGACGCGGTAGGCGTTTCCGTAAAAACACGACTTTCCCGCCTGGAGTGTGTTCCGAACGAAACATGAATGGTCTAATTTTTGATTTCACACAGAACCAGACATTCGGTGAGTTTTGTTTCGAAATTCGACACGGTGCCGAAAGATCGCAACTTTCGACGCGGGAGGCGTTTCGGTAAAAACAGGACTTTCCCGCCCGGCGTGTGTTCCGGACGAAACGTGAATGGTCTATTTTTGGATTTCACACAGAACCAGACTTTTGGTGAGTTCAGTATCGAAATTCGGGACGGTGCCTGAAAGATCGCAACTTTCGACGCGGGTGGCAATTCGGTAAAAACACGACTTTCCCACCCGGAGTGTGTTCCGGACGAAACGTGAATGGTCTAATTTTTGATTTCACACAGAACCAGACGTTCGGTGAGTTTTGTTTCGAAATTCGACACGGTGCCGAAAGATCGCAACTTTCGACGCGGGTAGCGATTCGGTAAAAACACGACTTTCTCGCCCGGAGTGTGTTCCGAACGAGACGTGAATGGTCTAATTTTTCATTTCACACAGAACCAGAAGTTCGGTGAGTTTTGTTTCGAAATTCGACACGGTGCCGAAAGATCGCAACTTTCGACGCGGGTAGCGATTCGGTAAAAACACGACTTTCCCGCCTGAAGTGTGTTCCGAACGAAACGTGAATGGTCTAAGTTTTTATTTTACACAGAACCAGACGTTCGGTGAGTTTTTTTTCGAAATTCGACACGGTGCCGAAAAATCGCAACTTTCGACGCGGTAGGCGTTTCGGTAAAAACACGACTTTCCCGCCCGGAGTATGTTCCGGACGAAACGTGAATGGTCTAATTTTTGATTTCACACAGAACGAGACGTTCGGTGAGTTTTGTTTCGAAATTCGACACGGTGCCGAAAGATCGCAGCTTTCGACGCGGGTGGCGATTCGGTAAAAACACGACTTTCCCGCCCGGAGTGTGTTCCGATCGAAACGTGAATGGTCTAATTTTTGATTTCACACAGAACCAGACGTTCGGTGAGTTTTGTTTCGAAATTCGACACAGTGCCGAAAGATCGCAACTTTCGACGCGGTAGGCGTTTCCGTAAAAACACGACTTTCCCGCCTGGAGTGTGTTCCGAACGAAACATGAATGGTCTAATTTTTGATTTCACACAGAACCAGACATTCGGTGAGTTTTGTTTCGAAATTCGACACGGTGCCGAAAGATCGCAACTTTCGACGCGGGAGGCGTTTCGGTAAAAACAGGACTTTCCCGCCCGGCGTGTGTTCCGGACGAAACGTGAATGGTCTATTTTTGGATTTCACACAGAACCAGACTTTTGGTGAGTTCAGTATCGAAATTCGGGACGGTGCCTGAAAGATCGCAACTTTCGACGCGGGTGGCGATTCGGTAAAAACACGACTTTCCCACCCGGAGTGTGTTCCGGACGAAACGTGAATGGTCTAATTTTTGATTTCACACAGAACGAAACGTTCGGTGAGTTTTGTTTCGAAATTCGACACGGTGCCGAAAGATCGCAACTTTCGACACGGTAGGCGTTTCGGTAATAACACGACTTTCCCGCCCGGAGTGTGTTCCGGACGAAACGTGAATGGTCTAATTTTTGATTTCACACAAAACCAGACGTTCGTGATTTCGGTATCGAAATTCGGGACAGTGCCCGAAAGATCGTAACTTTCGACGCGGGTGGCGTTTCGGTAAAAACACGACTTTCCCGCCCAGAGTGTGTTCCGGACGAAACGTGAATGGTCTAATTTTGGATTTCACAGAGAACCAGACGTTCAGTGAGTTCGGTATCGAAATTCGGGACGGTGCCGAAAGATCGCAGCTTTCGACGCGGGTGGCGATTCGGTAAAAACACGACTTTCCCGCCCGGAGTGTGTTCCGATCGAAACGTGAATGGTCTAATTTTTGATTTCACACAGAACCAGACGTTCGGTGAGTTTTGTTTCGAAATTCGACACAGTGCCGAAAGATCGCAACTTTCGACGCGGTAGGCGTTTCCGTAAAAACACGACTTTCCCGCCTGGAGTGTGTTCCGAACGAAACATGAATGGTCTAATTTTTGATTTCACACAGAACCAGACATTCGGTGAGTTTTGTTTCGAAATTCGACACGGTGCCGAAAGATCGCAACTTTCGACGCGGGAGGCGTTTCGGTAAAAACAGGACTTTCCCGCCCGGCGTGTGTTCCGGACGAAACGTGAATGGTCTATTTTTGGATTTCACACAGAACCAGACTTTTGGTGAGTTCAGTATCGAAATTCGGGACGGTGCCTGAAAGATCGCAACTTTCGACGCGGGTGGCGATTCGGTAAAAACACGACTTTCCCACCCGGAGTGTGTTCCGGACGAAACGTGAATGGTCTAATTTTTGATTTCACACAGAACGAAACGTTCGGTGAGTTTTGTTTCGAAATTCGACACGGTGCCGAAAGATCGCAACTTTCGACACGGTAGGCGTTTCGGTAATAACACGACTTTCCCGCCCGGAGTGTGTTCCGGACGAAACGTGAATGGTCTAATTTTTGATTTCACACAAAACCAGACGTTCGTGATTTCGGTATCGAAATTCGGGACAGTGCCCGAAAGATCGTAACTTTCGACGCGGGTGGCGTTTCGGTAAAAACACGACTTTCCCGCCCAGAGTGTGTTCCGGACGAAACGTGAATGGTCTAATTTTGGATTTCACAGAGAACCAGACGTTCAGTGAGTTCGGTATCGAAATTCGGGACGGTGCCCGAAAGATCGCAACTTTCGACGCGGGTGGCGTTTCCGTAAAAACACGACTTTCCCGCCCGGAGTGTGTTCCGAACGAAAAGTGAATTTTCTAATTTTTGATTTCACACAGAACCAGACGTTCGGTGAGTTCGGTATCGAAATTCGAGACGGTGCCCGAAAGATCGCAACTTTCGACGCGGGTGGCGATTCGGTAAAAACACGACTTTTCCGCCCGGAGTGTGTTCCGATCGAAACGTGAATGGTCTAATTTTTCATTTCGCACAGAACCAGACGTTCGGTGAGTTTTGTTTCGAAATTCGACACGGTGCCGAAAGATCGCAACTTTCGACGCGGTAGGCGTTTCGGTAAAAACACGACTTTCCCGCCTGGAGTGTGTTCCGAACGAAACATGAATGGTCTAATTTTTGATTTCACACAGAACCAGACGTTCGGTGAGTTTTGTTTCGAAATTCGACACGGTGCCGAAAGATCGCAACTTTCGACGCGGGAGGCGTTTCGGTAAAAACACGACTTTCCCGCCCGGAGTGTGTTCCGGACGAAACGTGAATGGTCTATTTTTGGAATTCACACAGAACCAGACGTTTGGTGAGTTCGGTATCGAAATTTGGGACGGTGCCTGAAAGATCGCAACTTTCGACGCGGGTGGCGATTCGGTAAAAACACGACTTTCCCGCCCGGAGTGTGTTCCGGACGAAACGTGAATGGTCTATTTTTGGAATTCACACAGAACCAGACGTTTGGTGAGTTCGGTATCGAAATTCGGGACGGTGCCTGAAAGATCGCAACTTTCGACGCGGGTGGCGATTCGGTAAAAACACGACTTTCCCGCCCGGAGTGTGTTCCGAACGAAACGTGAATGGTCTAATTTTTGATTTCACACAGAACCAGAAGTTCGGTGAGTTTTTTTTCGAAATTCGACACGGTGCCGAAAGATCGCAACTTTCGACGCGGGAGGCGTTTCGGTAAAAACACGACTTTCCCGCCCGGAGTGTGTTCCAGACGAAACGTGAATGGTCTAATTTTTGATTTCACACAGAACCAGACGTTTGGTGAGTTCGGTATCGAAATTCGGGACGGTGCCCGAAAGATCGCAACTTTCGACGCGGGTGGCGATTCGGTAAAAACACGACTTTCCCGCCCGGAGTGTGTTCCGATCGAAACGTGAATGGTCTAATTTTTGATTTCACACAGAACCAGACGTTCGGTGAGTTTTGTTTCGAAATTCGACACAGTGCCGAAAGATCGCAACTTTCGACGCGGTAGGCGTTTCGGTAAAAACACGACTTTCCCGCCTGGAGTGTGTTCCGAACGAAACATGAATGGTCTAATTTTTGATTTCACACAGAACCAGACATTCGGTGAGTTTTGTTTCGAAATTCGACACGGTGCCGAAAGATCGCAACTTTCGACGCGGGAGGCGTTTCGGTAAAAACAGGACTTTCCCGCCCGGCCTGTGTTCCGGACGAAACGTGAATGGTCTATTTTTGGATTTCACACAGAACCAGACTTTTGGTGAGTTCAGTATCGAAATTCAGGACGGTGCCTGAAAGATCGCAACTTTCGACGCGGGTGGCGATTCGGTAAAAACACGACTTTCCCACCCGGAGTGTGTTCCGGACGAAACGTGAATGGTCTTATTTTTGATTTCACACAGAACCAGACGTTCGGTGAGTTTTGTTTCGAAATTCGACACGGTGCCGAAAGATCGCAACTTTCGACGCGGGTAGCGATTCGGTAAAAACACGATTTTCTCGCCCGGAGTGTGTTCCGAACGAGACGTGAATGGTCTAATTTTTTATTTTACACAGAACCAGACGTTCGGTGAGTTTTTTTTCGAAATTCGACACGGTGCCGAAAAATCGCAACTTTCGACGCGGTAGGCGTTTCAGTAAAAACACGACTTTCCCGCCCGGAGTGTGTTCCGGACGAAACGTGAATGGTCTAATTTTTGATTTCACACAGAACGAAACGTTCGGTGAGTTTTGTTTCAAAATTCGACACGGTGCCGAAAGATCGCAACTTTCGACACGGTAGGCGTTTCGGTAATAACACGACTTTCCCGCCCGGAGTGTGTTCCGGACGAAACGTGAATGGTCTAATTTTTGATTTCACACAAAACCAGACGTTCGTGATTTCGGTATCGAAATTCGGGACAGTGCCCGAAAGATCGTAACTTTCGACGCGGGTGGCGTTTCGGTAAAAACACGACTTTCCCGCCCAGAGTGTGTTCCGGACGAAACGTGAATGGTCTAATTTTGGATTTCACAGAGAACCAGACGTTCAGTGAGTTCGGTATCGAAATTCGGGACGGTGCCCGAAAGATCGCAACTTTCGACGCGGGTGGCGTTTCGGTAAAGCCACGACTTTCCCGCCCGGAGTGTGTTCCGAACGAAAAGTGAATTTTCTAATTTTTGATTTCACACAGAACCAGACATTCGGTGAGTTTTGTTTCGAAATTCGACACGGTGCCGAAAGATCGCAACTTTCGACGCGGGAGGCGTTTCGGTAAAAACAGGACTTTCCCGCCCGGCCTGTGTTCCGGACGAAACGTGAATGGTCTATTTTTGGATTTCACACAGAACCAGACTTTTGGTGAGTTCAGTATCGAAATTCGGGACGGTGCCTGAAAGATCGCAACTTTCGACGCGGGTGGCGATTCGGTAAAAACACGACTTTCCCACCCGGAGTGTGTTCCGGACGAAACGTGAATGGTCTAATTTTTGATTTCACACAGAACCAGACGTTCGGTGAGTTTTGTTTCGAAATTCGACACGGTGCCGAAAGATCGCAACTTTCGACGCGGGTAGCGATTCGGTAAAAACACGACTTTCTCGCCCGGAGTGTGTTCCGAACGAGACGTGAATGGTCTAATTTTTTATTTTACACAGAACCAGACGTTCGGTGAGTTTTTTTTCGAAATTCGACACGGTGCCGAAAAATCGCAACTTTCGACGCGGTAGGCGTTTCAGTAAAAACACGACTTTCCCGCCCGGAGTGTGTTCCGGACGAAACGTGAATGGTCTAATTTTTGATTTCACACAGAACGAAACGTTCGGTGAGTTTTGTTTCGAAATTCGACACGGTGCCGAAAGATCGCAACTTTCGACACGGTAGGCGTTTCGGTAATAACAGGACTTTCCCGCCCGGAGTGTGTTCCGGACGAAACGTGAATGGTCTAATTTTTGATTTCACACAAAACCAGACGTTCGTGATTTCGGTATCGAAATTCGGGACAGTGCCCGAAAGATCGTAACTTTCGACGCGGGTGGCGTTTCGGTAAAAACACGACTTTTCCGCCCAGAGTGTGTTCCGGACGAAACGTGAATGGTCTAATTTTGGATTTCACAGAGAACCAGACGTTCAGTGAGTTCGGTATCGAAATTCGGGACGGTGCCCGAAAGATCGCAACTTTCGACGCGGGTGGCGTTTCGGTAAAAACACGACTTTCCCGCCCGGAGTGTGTTCCGAACGAAAAGTGAATTTTCTAATTTTTGATTTCACACAGAACCAGACGTTCGGTGAGTTCGGTATCGAAATTCGAGACGGTGCCCGAAAGATCGCAACTTTCGACGCGGGTGGCGATTCGGTAAAAACACGACTTTTCCGCCCGGAGTGTGTTCCGATCGAAACGTGAATGGTCTAATTTTTGATTTCACACAGAACCAGACGTTCGGTGAGTTTTGTTTCGAAATTCGACACGGTGCCGAAAGATCGCAACTTTCGACGCGGTAGGCGTTTCGGTAAAAACACGACTTTCCCGCCTGGAGTGTGTTCCGAACGAAACATGAATGGTCTAATTTTTGATTTCACACAGAACCAGACGTTCGGTGAGTTTTGTTTCGAAATTCGACACGGTGCCGAAAGATCGCAACTTTCGACGCGGGAGGCGTTTCGGTAAAAACACGACTTTCCCGCCCGGAGTGTGTTCCGGACGAAACGTGAATGGTCTATTTTTGGAATTCACACAGAACCAGACGTTTGGTGAGTTCGGTATCGAAATTCGGGACGGTGCCTGAAAGATCGCAACTTTCGACGCGGGTGGCGATTCGGTAAAAACACGACTTTCCCGCCCGGAGTGTGTTCCGAACGAAACGTGAATGGTCTAATTTTTGATTTCACACAGAACCAGAAGTTCGGTGAGTTTTGTTTCGAAATTCGACACGGTGCCGAAAGATCGCAACTTTCGACACGGTAGGCGTTTCGGTAAAAACACGACTTTCCCGCCCGGAGTGTGTTCCGAACGAAACGTGAATGGTCTAATTTTTGATTTCACACAGAACCAGACGTTTGGTGAGTTCGGTATCGAAATTCGGGACGGTGCCCGAAAGATCGCAACTTTCGACGCGGGTGGCGTTTCGGTAAAAACACGACTTTCCCGCCCGGAGTGTGTTCCGAACGAAATGTGAATGGTCTAATTTTTTATTTCACACAGAACCAGACTTTCGCTGAGTTTTGTTTCGAAATTCGGGACGGTGCCCGAAAGATCGCAACTTTCGACGCGGGTGGCGTTTCGGTAAAAAAACGACTTTCCCGCCTGGAGTGTGTTCCGGACGAAACGTGAATGGTCTAATTTTTTATTTCACACATAACCAGACGTTCGGTGAGTTTTGTTTCGAAATTCGACACGGTGCCAAAAGATCGCAACTTTCGACGCGGGAGGCGTTTCGGTAAAAACAGGACTTTCCCGCCCGGAGTGTGTTCCGGACGAAACGTGAATGGTCTATTTTTGGATTTCACACAGAACCAGACTTTTGGTGAGTTCAGTATCGAAATTCGGGACGGTGCCTGAAAGATCGCAACTTTCGACGCGGGTGGCGATTCGGTAAAAACACGACTTTCTCACCCGGAGTGTGTTCCGGCCGAAACGTGAATGGTCTAATTTTTGATTTCACACAGAACCAGACGTTCGGTGAGTTCGGTATCGAAATTCGGGACGGTGCCCGAAAGATCGCAACTTTCGACGCGGGTGGCGTTTCGGTAAAAACACGACTTTTTCGCCCGGAGTATGTTCCGAACGAAACGTGAATGGTCTAATTTTTGATTTCACACAGAACCAGAAGTTCGGTGAGTTTTGTTTCGAAATTCGACACGGTGCCGAAAGATCGCAACTTTCGACGCGGGTAGCGATTCGGTAAAAACACGACTTTCTCGCCCGGAGTGTGTTCCGAACGAAACGTGAATGGGCTAATTTTTTATTTTACACAGAACCAGACGTTCGGTGAGTTTTTTTTCGAAATTCGACACGGTGCCGAAAAATCGCAACTTTCGACGCGGTAGGCGTTTCGGTAAAAACACGACTTTCCCGCCCGGAGTGTGTTCCGGACGAAACGTGAATGGTCTAATTTTTGATTTCACATAGAACGAAACGTTCGGTGAGTTTTGTTTCGAAATTCTACACGGTGCCAAAAGATCGCACCTTTCGACACGGTAGGCGTTTCGGTAATAACACGACTTTCCCGCCGGGAGTGTGTTCCGGACGAAACGTGAATGGTCTAATTTTTGATTTCACACAGAATCAGACGTTCGTGATTTCGGTATCGAAATTCGGGACAGTGCCCGAAAGATCGTAACTTTCGACGCGGGTGGCGTTTCGGTAAAAACACGGCTTTCCCGCCCAGAGTGTGTTCCGGACGAAACGTGAATGGTCTAATTTTGGATTTCACACAGAACCAGACGTTCGGTGAGTTCGGTATCGAAATTCGGGACGGTGCCCGAAAGATCGCAACTTTCGACGCGGGTGGCGTTTCGGTAAAAACACGACTTTCCCGCCCGGAGTGTGTTCCGAACGAAACGTGAATTTTCTAATTTTTGATTTCACACAGAACCAGACGTTCGGTGAGTTCGGTATCGAAATTCGGGACGGTGCCCGAAAGATCGCAACTTTCGACGCGTGTGGCGATTCGGTAAAAACACGACTTTTCCGCCCGGAGTGTGTTCCGATCGAAACGTGAATGGTCTAATTTTTGATTTCACACAGAACCAGACGTTCGGTGAGTTTTGTTTCGAAATTCGACACGGTGCCGAAAGATCGCAACTTTCGACGCGGTAGGCGTTTCGGTAAAAACACGACTTTCCCGCCCGGAGTGTGTTCCGAACGAAACGTGAATGGTCTAATTCTTGATTTCACACAGAACCAGAAGTTCGGTGAGTTTTGTTTCGAAATTCGACACGGTGCCGAAAAATCGCAACTTTCGACGCGGGTAGCGATTCGGTAAAAACACGACTTTCCCGCCTGAAGTGTGTTCCGAACGAAACGTGAATGGTCTAATTTTTTATTTTACACAGAACCAGACGTTCGGTGAGTTTTTTTCGAAATTCGACACAGTGCCGAAAAATCGCAACTTTCGACGCGGTAGGCGTTTCGGTAAAAACACGACTTTCCCGCCCGGAGTATGTTCCGGACGAAACGTGAATGGTCTAATTTTTGATTTCACACAGAACGAGACGTTCGGTGAGTTTTGTTTCGAAATTCGACACGGTGCCGAAAGATCGCAACTTTCGACACGGTAGGCGTTTCGGTAAAAACACGACTTTCCCGCCCGGAGTGTGTTCCGGACGAAACGTGAATGGTCTAATTTTTGATTTCACACAGAACCAGACGTTCGGTGAGTTCGGAATCGAAATTCGGGACGGTGCCCGAAAGATCGCAACTTTCGACGCGGGTGGCGTTTCGGTAAAAACACGACTTTCCCGCCCGGAGTGTGTTCCGAACGAAATGTGAATGGTCGAATTTTTGATTTCACACAGAACCAGACTTTCGCTGAGTTTTGTTTCGAAATTCGGGACGGTGCCCGAAAGATCGCAACTTTCGACGCGGGTGGCGTTTCGGTAAAAAAACGACTTTTCCGCCTGGAGTGTGTTCCGGACGAAACGTGAATGGTTTAATTTTTTATTTCACACATAACCAGACGTTCGGTGAGTTTTGTTTCGAAATTCTACACGGTGCCAAAAGATCGCACCTTTCGACACGGTAGGCGTTTCGGTAATAACACGACTTTCCCGCCGGGAGAGTGTTCCGGACGAAACGTGAATGGTCTAATTTTTGATTTCACACAGAATCAGACGTTCGTGATTTCGGTATCGAAATTCGGGACAGTGCCCGAAATATCGTAACTTTCGACGCGGGTGGCGTTTCGGTAAAAACACGGCTTTCCCGCCCAGAGTGTGTTCCGGACGAAACGTGAATGGTCTAATTTTGGATTTCACACAGAACCAGACGTTCGGTGAGTTCGGTATCGAAATTCAGGACGGTGCCCGAAAGATCGCAACTTTCGACGCGGGTGGCGTTTCGGTAAAAACACGACTTTCCCGCCCGGAGTGTGTTCCGAACGAAACGTGAATTTTCTAATTTTTGATTTCACACAGAACCAGACGTTCGGTGAGTTCGGTATCGAAATTCGGGACGGTGCCCGAAAGATCGCAACTTTCGACGCGTGTGGCGATTCGGTAAAAACACGACTTTCCCGCCCGGAGTGTGTTCCGATCGAAACGTGAATGGTCTAATTTTTGATTTCACACAGAACCAGACGTTCGGTGAGTTTTGTTTCGAAATTCGACACGGTGCCGAAAGATCGCAACTTTCGACGCGGTAGGCGTTTCGGTAAAAACACGACTTTCCCGCCCGGAGTGTGTTCCGAACGAAACGTGAATGGTCTAATTTTTGATTTCACACAGAACCAGAAGTTCGGTGAGTTTTGTTTCGAAATTCGACACGGTGCCGAAAAATCGCAACTTTCGACGCGGGTAGCGATTCGGTAAAAACACGACTTTCCCGCCTGAAGTGTGTTCCGAACGAAACGTGAATGGTCTAATTTTTTATTTTACACAGAACCAGACGTTCGGTGAGTTTTTTTCGAAATTCGACACAGTGCCGAAAAATCGCAACTTTCGACGCGGTAGGCGTTTCGGTAAAAACACGACTTTCCCGCCCGGAGTATGTTCCGGACGAAACGTGAATGGTCTAATTTTTGATTTCACACAGAACGAGACGTTCGGTGAGTTTTGTTTCGAAATTCGACACGGTGCCGAAAGATCGCAACTTTCGACACGGTAGGCGTTTCGGTAAAAACACGACTTTCCCGCCCGGAGTGTGTTCCGGACGAAACGTGAATGGTCTAATTTTTGATTTCACACAGAACCAGACGTTCGGTGAGTTCGGAATCGAAATTCGGTACGGTGCCCGAAAGATCGCAACTTTCGACGCGGGTGGCGTTTCGGTAAAAACACGACTTTCCCGCCCGGAGTGTGTTCCGAACGAAATGTGAATGGTCTAATTTTTGATTTCACACAGAACCAGACTTTCGCTGAGTTTTGTTTCGAAATTCGGGACGGTGCCCGAAAGATCGCAACTTTCGACGCGGGTGGCGTTTCGGTAAAAAAACGACTTTTCCGCCTGGAGTTTGTTCCGGACGAAACGTGAATGGTTTAATTTTTTATTTCACACATAACCAGACGTTCGGTGAGTTTTGTTTCGAAATTCGACACGGTGCCAAAAGATCGCAACTTTCGACGCGGGAGGCGTTTCGGTAAAAACAGGACTTTCCCGCCCGGAGTGTGTTCCGGACGAAACGTGAATGGTCTATTTTTGGATTTCACACAGAACCAGACTTTTGGTGAGTTCAGTATCGAAATTCGGGACGGTGCCTGAAAGATCGCAACTTTCGACGCGGGTGGCGATTCGGTAAAAACACGACTTTCCCACCCGGAGTGTGTTCCGGACGAAACGTGAATGGTCTAATTTTTGATTTCACACAGAACCAGACGTTCGGTGAGTTCGGTATCGAAATTCGGGACGGTGCCCGAAAGATCGCAACTTTCGACGCGGGTGGCGTTTCGGTAAAAACACGACTTTTTCGCCCGGAGTGTGTTCCGAACGAAACGTGAATGGTCTAATTTTTGATTTCACACAGAACCAGAAGTTCGGTGAGTTTTGTTTCGAAATTCGACACGGTGCCGAAAGATCGCAACTTTCGACGCGGGTAGCGATTTGGTAAAAACACGACTTTCTCGCCCGGAGTGTGTTCCGAACGAAACGTGAATGGTCTAATTTTTTATTTTACACAGAACTAGACGTTCGGTGAGTTTTTTTTCGAAATTCGACACGGTGCCGAAAAATCGCCACTTTCGACGCGGTAGGCGTTTCGGTAAAAACACGACTTTCTCGCCCGGAGTGTGTTCCGAACGAAACGTGAATGGTCTAATTTTTTATTTCACACAGAACCAGACGTTCGTGATTTCGGTATCGAAATTCGGGACAGTGCCCGAAAGATCGTAACTTTCGACGCGGTAGGCGTTTCGGTAAAAACACGACTTTCCCGCCCAGAGTGTGTTCCGGACGAAACGTGAATGGTCTAATTTTTGATTTCACACAGAACGAGACGTTCGGTGAGTTTTGTTTCGAAATTCGACACGGTGCCGAAAGATCGCAACTTTCGACGCGGTAGGCGTTTCGGTAAAAACACGACTTTCCCGCCCGGAGTGTGTTCCGGACGAAACGTGAATGGTCTAATTTTTGATTTCACACAGAACCAGACGTTCGGTGAGTTCGGAATCGAAATTCGGTACGGTGCCCGAAAGATCGCAACTTTCGACGCGGGTGGCGTTTCGGTAAAAACACGACTTTCCCGCCCGGAGTGTGTTCCGAACGAAATGTGAATGGTCTAATTTTTGATTTCACACAGAACCAGACTTTCGCTGAGTTTTGTTTCGAAATTCGGGACGGTGCCCGAAAGATCGCAACTTTCGACGCGGGTGGCGTTTCGGTAAAAACACGACTTTCCCGCCCAGAGTGTGTTCCGGACGAAACGTGAATGGTCTAATTCTTGATTTCACACAGAACCAGAAGTTCGGTGAGTTTTGTTTCGAAATTCGACACGGTGCCGAAAAATCGCAACTTTCGACGCGGGTAGCGATTCGGTAAAAACACGACTTTCCCGCCTGAAGTGTGTTCCGAACGAAACGTGAATGGTCTAATTTTTTATTTTACACAGAACCAGACGTTCGGTGAGTTTTTTTCGAAATTCGACACAGTGCCGAAAAATCGCAACTTTCGACGCGGTAGGCGTTTCGGTAAAAACACGACTTTCCCGCCCGGAGTATGTTCCGGACGAAACGTGAATGGTCTAATTTTTGATTTCACACAGAACGAGACGTTCGGTGAGTTTTGTTTCGAAATTCGACACGGTGCCGAAAGATCGCAACTTTCGACACGGTAGGCGTTTCGGTAAAAACACGACTTTCCCGCCCGGAGTGTGTTCCGGACGAAACGTGAATGGTCTAATTTTTGATTTCACACAGAACCAGACGTTCGGTGAGTTCGGAATCGAAATTCGGGACGGTGCCCGAAAGATCGCAACTTTCGACGCGGGTGGCGTTTCGGTAAAAACACGACTTTCCCGCCCGGAGTATGTTCCGGACGAAACGTGAATGGTCTAATTTTTGATTTCACACAGAACGAGACGTTCGGTGAGTTTTGTTTCGAAATTCGACACGGTGCCGAAAGATCGCAACTTTCGACACGGTAGGCGTTTCGGTAAAAACACGACTTTCCCGCCCGGAGTGTGTTCCGGACGAAACGTGAATGGTCTAATTTTTGATTTCACACAGAACCAGACGTTCGGTGAGTTCGGAATCGAAATTCGGGACGGTGCCCGAAAGATCGCAACTTTCGACGCGGGTGGCGTTTCGGTAAAAACACGACTTTCCCGCCCGGAGTGTGTTCCGAACGAAACGTGAATGGTCTAATTTTTTATTTCACACAGAACCAGAAATTCGGTGAGTTTTGTTTCGAAATTCGACACGGTGCCGAAAGATCGCAACTTTCGACGCGGGTAGCGATTCGGTAAAAACACGACTTTCTCGCCCGGAGTGTGTTCCGAACGAAACGTGAATGGTCTAATTTTTTATTTTACACAGAACCAGACGTTCGGTGAGTTTTTTTTCGAAATTCGACACGGTGCCGAAAAATCGCAACTTTCGACGCGGTAGGCGTTTCGGTAAAAACACGACTTTCCCGCCCGGAGTGTGTTCCGGACGAAACGTGAATGGTCTAATTTTTGATTTCACATAGAACGAAACGTTCGGTGAGTTTTGTTTCGAAATTCTACACGGTGCCAAAAGATCGCAACTTTCGACACGGTAGGCGTTTCGGTAATAACACGACTTTCCCGCCCGGGGTGTGTTCCGGACGAAACGTGAATGGTCTAATTTTTGATTTCACACAGAACCAGACGTTCGTGATTTCGGTATCGAAATTCGGGACAGTGCCCGAAAGATCGTAACTTTCGACGCGGGTGGCGTTTCGGTAAAAACACGACTTTCCCGCCCAGAGTGTGTTCCGGACGAAACGTGAATGGTCTAATTTTGGATTTCACACAGAACCAGACGTTCGGTGAGTTCGGTATCGAAATTCGGGACGGTGCCCGAAAGATCGCAACTTTCGACGCGGGTGGCGTTTCGGTAAAAACACGACTTTCCCGCCCGGAGTGTGTTCCGAACGAAACGTGAATTTTCTAATTTTTGATTTCACACAGAACCAGACGTTCGGTGAGTTCGGTATCGAAATTCGGGACGGTGCCCGAAAGATCGCAACTTTCGACGCGTGTGGCGATTCGGTAAAAACACGACTTTCCCGCCCGGAGTGTGTTCCGATCGAAACGTGAATGGTCTAATTTTTGATTTCACACAGAACCAGACGTTCGGTGAGTTTTGTTTCGAAATTCGACACGGTGCCGAAAGATCGCAACTTTCGACGCGGGAGGCGTTTCGGTAAAAACACGACTTTCCCGCCCGGAGTGTGTTCCGGACAAAACGTGAATGGTCTATTTTTGGAATTCACACAGAACCAGACGTTTGGTGAGTTCGGTATCGAAATTCGGGACGGTGCCTGAAAGATCGCAACTTTCGACGCGGGTGGCGATTCGGTAAAAACACGACTTTCCCGCCCGGAGTGTGTTCCGGACGAAACGTGAATGGTCTAATTTTGGATTTCACACAGAACCAGACGTTCGGTGAGTTCGGTATCGAAATTCGGGACGGTGCCTGAAAGATCGCAACTTTCGACGCGGGTGGCGATTCGGTAAAAACACGACTTTCCCGCCCGGAGTGTGTTCCGAACGAAACGTGAATGGTCTAATTTTTGATTTCACACAGAACCAAAAATTCGGTGAGTTTTGTTTCGAAATTCGACACGGTGCCGAAAGATCGCAACTTTCGACGCGGGTAGCGATTCGGTAAAAACACGACTTTCTCGCCCGGAGTGTGTTCCGAACGAAACGTGAATGGTCTAATTTTTTATTTTACACAGAACCAGACGTTCGGTGAGTTTTTTTTCGAAATTCGTCACGGTGCCGAAAAATCGCAACTTTCGACGCGGTAGGCGTTTCGGTAAAAACACGACTTTCCCGCCCGGAGTGTGTTCCGGACGAAACGTGAATGGTCTAATTTTTGATTTCACATAGAACGAAACGTTCGGTGAGTTTTGTTTCGAAATTCTACACGGTGCCAAAAGATCGCAACTTTCGACACGGTAGGCGTTTCGGTAATAACACGACTTTCCTGCCCGGAGTGTGTTCCGGACGAAACGTGAATGGTCTAATTTTTGATTTCACACAGAACCAGACGTTCGTGATTCCGGTATCGAAATTCGGGACAGTGCCCAAAAGATCGGAACTTTCGACGCGGGTGGCGTTTCGGTAAAAACACGACTTTCCCGCCCAGAGTGTGTTCCGGACGAAACGTGAATGGTCTAATTTTGGATTTCACACAGAACCAGACGTTCGGTGAGTTCGGTATCGAAATTCGGGACGGTGCCCGAAAGATCGCAACTTTCGACGCGGGTGGCGTTTCGGTAAAAACAAGACTTTCCCGCCCGGAGTGTGTTCCGAACGAAACGTGAATTTTCTAATTTTTGATTTCACACAGAACCAGACGTTCGGTGAGTTCGGTATCGAAATTCGCGACGGTGCCCGAAAGATAGCAACTTTCGACGCGTGTGGCGATTCGGTAAAAACACGACTTTTCCGCCCGGAGTGTGTTCCGATCGAAACGTGAATGGTCTAATTTTTGATTTCACACAGAACCAGACGTTCGGTGAGTTTTGTTTCGAAATTCGACATGGTGCCGAAAGATCGCAACTTTCGACGCGGTAGGCGTTTCGGTAAAAACACGACTTTCCCGCCTGGAGTGTGTTCCGAACGAAACATGAATGGTCTAATTTTTTATTTCACACAGAACCAGACGTTCGGTGAGTTTTGTTTCGAAATTCGACACGGTGCCGAAAGATCGCAACTTTCGACGCGGGTGGCGTTTCGGTAAAAACACGACTTTCTCGCCTGGAGTGTGTTCCGAACGAAACATGAATGGTCTAATTTTTGATTTCACACAGAACCAGACGTTCGGTGAGTTTTGTTTCGAAATTCGACACGGTGCCGAAAGATCGCAACTTTCGACGCGGGAGGCGTTTCGGTAAAAACACGACTTTCCCGCCCGCAGTGTGTTCCGGACGAAACGTGAATGGTCTATTTTTGGAATTCACACAGAACCAGACGTTTGGTGAGTTCGGTATCGAAATTCGGGACGGTGCCTGAAAGATCGCAACTTTCGACGCGGGTGGCGATTCGGTAAAAACACGACTTTCCCGCCCGGAGTGTGTTCCGAACGAAACGTGAATGGTCTAATTTTTGATTTCACACAGAACCAGAAGTTCGGTGAGTTTTGTTTCGAAATTCGACACGGTGCCGAAAAATCGCAACTTTCGACGTGGGTAGCGATTCGGTAAAAACACGACTTTCCCGCCTGAAGTGTGTTCCGAACGAAACGTGAATGGTCTAATTTTTTATTTTACACAGAACCAGACGTTCGGTGAGTTTTTTTTCGAAATTCGACACGGTGCCGAAAAATCGCAACTTTCGACGCGGTAGGCGTTTCGGTAAAAACACGACTTTCCCGCCCGGAGTGTCTTCCGGGCGAAACGTGAATGGTCTAATTTTTGATTTCACACAGAACAAGACGTTCGGTGAGTTTTGTTTCGAAATTCGACACGGTGCCGAAAGATCGCAACTTTCGACACGGTAGGCGTTTCGATAAAAACACAACTTTCCCGCCCGGAGTGTGTTCCGGACGAAACGTGAATGGTCTAATTTTTGATTTCACACAGAACCAGACGTTCGGTGAGTTCGGAATCGAAATTCGGGACGGTGCCCGAAAGATCGCAACTTTCGACGCGGGTGGCGTTTCGGTAAAAACACGACTTTCCCGCCCGGAGTGTGTTCCGAACGAAATGTGAATGGTTTAATTTTTTATTTCACACATAACCAGACGTTCGGTGAGTTTTGTTTCGAAAGTCGACACGGTGCCAAAAGATCGCAACTTTCGACGCGGGAGGCGTTTCGGTAAAAACAGGACTTTCCCGCCCGGAGTGTGTTCCGGACGAAACGTGAATGGTCTATTTTTGGATTTCACACAGAACCAGACTTTTGGTGAGTTCAGTATCGAAATTCGGGACGGTGCCTGAAAGATCGCAACTTTCGACGAGGGTGGCGATTCGGTAAAAACACGACTTTCCCACCCGGAGTGTGTTCCGGACGAAACGTGAATGGTCTAATTTTTGATTTCACACAGAACCAGACGTTCGGTGAGTTCGGTATCGAAATTCGGGACGGTGCCCGAAAGATCGCAACTTTCGACGCGGGTGGCGTTTCGGTAAAAACACGACTTTTTCGCCCGGAGTGTGTTCCGAACGAAACGTGAATGGTCTAATTTTTGATTTCACACAGAACCAGAAGTTCAGTGAGTTTTGTTTCGAAATTCGACACGGTGCCGAAAGATCGCAACTTTCGACGCGGGTAGCGATTCGGTAAAAACACGACTTTCTCGCCCGGAGTGTGTTCTGAACGAAACGTGAATGGTCTAATTTTTTATTTTACACAGAACCAGACGTTCGGTGAGTTTTTTTTCGAAATTCGACACGGTGCCGAAAAATCGCAACTTTCGACGCGATAGGCGTTTCGGTAAAAACACGACTTTCCCGCCCGGAGTGTGTTCCGGACGAAACGTGAATGGTCTAATTTTTGATTTCACATAGAATGAAACGTTCGGTGAGTTTTGTTTCGAAATTCTACACGGTGTCAAAAGATCGCAACTTTCGACACGGTAGGCGTTTCGGTAATAACACGACTTTCCCGCCCGGGGTGTGTTCCGGGCGAAACGTGAATGGTCTAATTTTTGATTTCACACAGAACCAGACGTTCGTGATTTCGGTATCGAAATTCGGGACAGTGCCCGAAAGATCGTAACTTTCGACGCGGGTGGCGTTTCGGTAAAAACACGATTTTCCCGCCCGGAGTGTGTTCCGAACGAAACGTGAATTTTCTAATTTTTGATTTCACACAGAACCAGACGTTCGGTGAGTTCGGTATCGAAATTCGGGACGGTGCCCGAAAGATCGCAACTTTCGACGCGTGTGGCGATTCGGTAAAAACACGACTTTCCCGCCCGGAGTGTGTTCCGATCGAAACGTGAATGGTCTAATTTTTAATTTCACACAGAACCAGACGTTCGGTGAGTTTTGTTTCGAAATTCGACACGGTGCCGAAAGATCGCAACTTTCGACGCGGGTAGCGATTCGGTAAAAACACGACTTTCTCGCCCGGAGTGTGTTCCGAACGAGACGTGAATGGTCTAATTTTTGATTTCCCACAGAACCAGACGTTCGGTGAGTTTTGTTTCGAAATTCGACACGGTGCCGAAAGATCGCAACTTTCGACGCGGGAGGCGTTTCGGTAAAAACACGACTTTCCCGCCCGGAGTGTGTTCCGGACAAAACGTGAATGGTCTATTTTTGGAATTCACACAGAACCAGACGTTTGGTGAGTTCGGTATCGAAATTCGGGACGGTGCCTGAAAGATCGCAACTTTCGACGCGGGTGGCAATTCGGTAAAAACACGACTTTCCCGCCCGGAGTGTGTTCCGAACGAAACGTGAATGGTCTAATTTTTTATTTTACACAGAACCAGACGTTCGGTGAGTTTTTTTTCGAAATTCGTCACGGTGCCGAAAAATCGCAACTTTCGACGTGGTAGGCGTTTCGGTAAAAACACGACTTTCCCGCCCGGAGTGTGTTCCGGACGAAACGTGAATGGTCTAATTTTTGATTTCACATAGAACGAAACGTTCGGTGAGTTTTGTTTCGAAATTCTACACGGTGCCAAAAGATCGCAACTTTCGACACGGTAGGCGTTTCGGTAATAACACGACTTTCCCGCCCGGAGTGTGTTCCGGACGAAACGTGAATGGTCTAATTTTTGATTTCACACAGAACCAGACGTTCGTGATTTCGGTATCAAAATTCGGGACAGTGCCCAAAAGATCGTAAATTTCGACGCGGGTGGCGTTTCGGTAAAAACACGACTTTCCCGCCCAGAGTGTGTTCCGGACGAAACGTGAATGGTCTAATTTTGGATTTCACACAGAACCAGACGTTCGGTGAGTTCGGTATCGAAATTCGGGACGGTGCCCGAAAGATCGCAACTTTCGACGCGGGTGGCGTTTCGGTAAAAACACGACTTTCCCGCCCGGAGTGTGTTCCGATCGAAACGTGAATGGTCTAATTTTTGATTTCCCACAGAACCAGACGTTCGGTGAGTTTTGTTTCGAAATTCGACACGGTGCCGAAAGATCGCAACTTTCGACGCGGGTAGCGATTCGGTAAAAACACGACTTTCTCGCCCGGAGTGTGTTCCGAACGAAACGTGAATGGTCTAATTTTTTATTTTACACAGAACCAGACGTTCGGTGAGTTTTTTTTCGAAATTCGTCACGGTGCCGAAAAATCACAACTTTCGACGCGGTAGGCGTTTCGGTAAAAACACGACTTTCCCGCCCGGAGTGTGTTCCGGACGAAACGTGAATGGTCTAATTTTTGATTTCACATAGAACGAAACGTTCGGTGAGTTTTGTTTCGAAATTCTACACGGTGCCAAAAGATCGCAACTTTCGACACGGTAGGCGTTTCGGTAATAACACGACTTTCCTGCCCGGAGTGTGTTCCGGACGAAACGTGAATGGTCTAATTTTTGATTTCACACAGAACCAGACGTTCGTGAGTTCGGTATCGAAATTCGGGACGGTGCCCGAAAGATCGCAACTTTCGACGCGGGTGGCGTTTCGGTAAAAACAAGACTTTCCCGCCCGGAGTGTGTTCCGAACGAAACGTGAATTTTCTAATTTTTGATTTCACACAGAACCAGACGTTCGGTGAGTTCGGTATCGAAATTCGCGACGGTGCCCGAAAGATAGCAACTTTCGACGCGTGTGGCGATTCGGTAAAAACACGACTTTTCCGCCCGGAGTGTGTTCCGATCGAAACGTGAATGGTCTAATTTTTGATTTGACACAGAACCAGACGTTCGGTGAGTTTTGTTTCGAAATTCGACATGGTGCCGAAAGATCGCAACTTTCGACGCGGTAGGCGTTTCGGTAAAAACACGACTTTCCCGCCTGGAGTGTGTTCCGAACGAAACATGAATGGTCTAATTTTTTATTTCACACAGAACCAGACGTTCGGTGAGTTTTGTTTCGAAATTCGACACGGTGCCGAAAGATCGCAACTTTCGACGCTGGTGGCGTTTCGGTAAAAACACGACTTTCTCGCCTGGAGTGTGTTCCGAACGAAACATGAATGGTCTAATTTTTGATTTCACACAGAACCAGACGTTCGGTGAGTTTTGTTTCGAAATTCGACACGGTGCCGAAAGATCGCAACTTTCGACGCGGGAGGCGTTTCGGTAAAAACACGACTTTCCCGCCCGCAGTGTGTTCCGGACGAAACGTGAATGGTCTATTTTTGGAATTCACACAGAACCAGACGTTTGGTGAGTTCGGTATCGAAATTCGGGACGGTGCCTGAAAGATCGCAACTTTCGACGCGGGTGGCGATTCGGTAAAAACACGACTTTCCCGCCCGGAGTGTGTTCCGAACGAAACGTGAATGGTCTAATTTTTGATTTCACACAGAACCAGAAGTTCGGTGAGTTTTGTTTCGAAATTCGACACGGTGCCGAAAAATCGCAACTTTCGACGTGGGTAGCGATTCGGTAAAAACACGACTTTCCCGCCTGAAGTGTGTTCCGAACGAAACGTGAATGGTCTAATTTTTTATTTTACACAGAACCAGACGTTCGGTGAGTTTTTTTTCGAAATTCGACACGGTGCCGAAAAATCGCAACTTTCGACGCGGTAGGCGTTTCGGTAAAAACACGACTTTCCCGCCCGGAGTGTCTTCCGGGCGAAACGTGAATGGTCTAATTTTTGATTTCACACAGAACAAGACGTTCGGTGAGTTTTGTTTCGAAATTCGACACGGTGCCGAAAGATCGCAACTTTCGACACGGTAGGCGTTTCGATAAAAACACAACTTTCCCGCCCGGAGTGTGTTCCGGACGAAACGTGAATGGTCTAATTTTTGATTTCACACAGAACCAGACGTTCGGTGAGTTCGGAATCGAAATTCGGGACGGTGCCCGAAAGATCGCAACTTTCGACGCGGGTGGCGTTTCGGTAAAAACACGACTTTCCCGCCCGGAGTGTGTTCCGAACGAAACGTGAATGGTCTATTTTTGATTTCACACAGAACCAGACTCTCGGTGAGTTTTGTTTCGAAATTCGACACGGTGCCGAAAGATCGCAACTTTCGACGCGGGTGGCGTTTCGGTAAAAACACGACTTTCCCGCACGGAGTGTGTTCCGGATGAAACGTGAATGGTCTAATTTTGGATTTCACACAGAACCAGACGTTCGTGATTTCGGTATCGAAATTCGGGCGGTGCCCGAAAGATCGTAACTTTCGACGCGGGTGGCGTTTCGGTAAAAACACGACTTTCCCGCCCGGAGTGTGTTCCAGACGAAACGTGAATGGTCTAATTTTGGATTTCACACAGAACCAGACGTTCGTGATTTCGGTATCGAAATTCGGGACGGTGCCCGAAAGATCGCAACTTTCGACGCGGGTGGCATTTCGGTAAAAACACGACTTTCCCGCCCGGAGTGTGTTCCGAACGAAACGTGAATGGTATAATTTTTGATTTCACACAGAACCAGACGTTCGGTGAGTTTTGTTTCGAAATTCGACACGGTGCCGAAAGATCGCAACTTTCAACGCGGTAGGCATTTCGTTAAAAACACGAGTTTCCCGCCCGGTGTCTATTCCGGACGAAACGTGAATGGTCTATTTTTGGATTTCACACAGAACCAGACGTTCGGTGAGTTTGGTATCAAATTCGAGACCGTGCCGAAAGATCGCAACTTTCGACGCGGTAGGCGTTTCGGTAAAAACACGACTTTCCCGCCCGGAGTATGTTCCGAACGAAACGTGAATGGTCTAATTTTTGATTTCACACAGAACCAGACGTTCGGTGAGTTTTGTTTCGAAATTCGACACTGTGCCGAAAGATCGCAACATTCGACGCGGTAGGCGTTTCGGTGAAAACACGACTTTCTCGCCCGGAGTGTGTTAAAACACGACTTTCCTGCCCGGAGTGTGTTCCGGACGAAACGTGAATGGTCTAATTTTGGATTTCACACAGAACCAGACGTTCGGTGAGTTCGGTATCGAAATTCGGGACGGTGCCCGAAAGATCGCAACTTTCGACGCGGGTGGCGTTTCGGTAAAAACACGACTTTCCCGCCCGAAGTGTGTTCCGGACGAAACGTGAATGGTCTAATTTTGTATTTCACACAGAACCAGACGTTCGTTGAGTTCGGTATCGAAATTCAGGACGGTGCCCGAAAGATCGCAACTCTCGACGCGGGTGGCGTTTCGGTACAAACAAGACTTTCCCGCCCGAAGTGTGTTCCGAACGAAAACTTGAATGGTCTAATTTTTGATTTCACACAGAACCAGACGTTCGGTGAGTTTTGTTTCGAAATTCGACACGGTGCCGAAAGATCGCAACTTTCGACGCGGTAGGCATTTCGTTAAAAACACGAGTTTCCCGCCCGGTGTCTATTCCGGACGAAACGTGAATGGTCTATTTTTGGATTTCACACAGAACCAGACGTTCGGTGAGTTTGGTATCAAATTCGAGACCGTGCCGAAAGATCGCAACTTTCGACGCGGTAGGCGTTTCGGTAAAAACACGACTTTCCCGCCCGGAGTATGTTCCGAACGAAACGTGAATGGTCTAATTTTTGATTTCACACATAACCAGACGTTCGGTGAGTTTTGTTTCGAAATTCGACACTGAGCCGAAAGATCGCAACTTTCGACGCGGTAGCCGTTTCGGTGAAAACACGACTTTCCCGCACGGAGTGTCTTAAAACACGACTTTCCTGCCCGGAGTGTGTTACGAACAAAAGTGAATGGTCTAATTTTGGATTTCACACAGAACCAGACGTTCGGTGAGTTCGGTATCGAAATTCAGGACGGTGCCCGAAAGATCGCAACTTTCGACGCGGGTGGCGTTTCGGTAAAAACATGACATTCCCGCCCGGAGTGTGTTCCGGACGAAATGTGAATGGTCTAATTTTGTATTTCACACAGAACCAAACGTTCGTTGAGTTCGGTATCGAAATTCGAGACGGTGCCCGAAAGATCGCAACTTTCGACGCGGGTGGCATTTCGGTAAAACACGACTTTCCCGCCCGGAGTGTGTTCCGAACGAAACGTGAATGGTCTAATTTTTGATTTCACACAGAACCAGACGTTCGGTGAGTTTTGTTTCGAAATTCGACACGGTGCCGAAAGATCGCAACTTTCAACGCGGTAGGCATTTCGTTAAAAACACGAGTTTCCCGCCCGGTGTCTATTCCGGACGAAACGTGAATGGTCTATTTTTGGATTTCACACAGAACCAGACGTTCGGTGAGTTTGGTATCAAATTCGAGACCGTGCCGAAAGATCGCAACTTTCGACGCGGTAGGCGTTTCGGTAAAAACACGACTTTCCCGCCCGGAGTATGTTCCGAACGAAACGTGAATGGTCTAATTTTTGATTTCACACATAACCAGACGTTCGGTGAGTTTTGTTTCGAAATTTGACACTGTGCCGAAAGATCGCAACATTCGACGCGGTAGGCGTTTCGGTGAAAACACGACTTTCCCACCCGGAGTGTGTTAAACACACGACTTTCCTGCCCGGAGTGTGTTTCGGACGAAAGTGAATGGTCTAATTTTGGATTTCACACAGAACCAGACGTTCGGTGAGTTCGGTATCGAAATTCAGGACGGTGCCCGAAAGATCGCAACTTTCGACGCGGGTGGCATTTCGGTAAAAACACGACTTTCCCGCCCGGAGTATGTTCCGAACGAAACGTGACTGGTCTAATTTTTGATTTCACACAGAACCAGACGTTCGGTGAGTTTTTTTTCGAAATTCGACACGGTGCCGAAAGATCGCAACTTTCGACGCGGTAGCCGTTTCGGTAAAAACACGACTTTCCCACCCGGAGTGTGTTAAAACACGACCTTCCTGCCCGGAGTGTGTTCCGGACGAAAGTGAATGGTCTAATTTTGGATTTCACACAGAACCAGACGTTCGGTGAGTTCGGTATCGAAATTCAGGACGGTGCCCGAAAGATCGCAACTTTCGGTAAAAACACGACTTTCCCGCCCGGAGTGTGTTCCGGACGAAACGTGAATGGTCTAATTTTGTATTTGACACAGAACCAGACGTTCATTGAGTTCGGTATCGAAATTCGAGACGGTGCCCGAAAGATCGCAACTTTCGACGCGGGTGGCATTTCGGTAATGACACGACTTTTCCGCCCGAAGTGTGTTCCGAACGAAACGTGAATGGTCTAATTTTTAATTTCACATAGAACCAGACGTTCGGTGAGTTTTGTTTCGAAATTCGACACGGTGCCGAAAGATCGCAACTTTCGACGCGGTAGGCGTTTCGGTAAAAACACGACTTTCCCGCCCGGAGTATGTTCCGAACGAAACGTGAATGGTCTAATTTTTGATTTCACACAGAACCAGACGTTCGGTGAGTTTTGTTTCGAAATTCGACACTGTGCCGAAAGATCGCAACATTCGACGCGGTAGGCGTTTCGGTGAAAACACGACTTTCCCGCCCGGAGTGTGTTAAAACACGACTTTCCTGCCCGGAGTGTGTTTCGGACGAAACGTGAATGGTCTAATTTTGGATTTCACACAGAACCAGACGTTCGGTGAGTTCGGTATCGAAATTCAGGACGGTGCCCGAAAGATCGCAACTTTCGACGCGGGTGGCATTTCGGTAAAAACACGACTTTCCCGCCCGGAGTATGTTCCGAATGAAACGTGACTGGTCTAATTTTTGATTTCACACAGAACCAGACGTTCGGTGAGTTTTTTTTCGAAATTCGACACGGTGCCGAAAGATCGCAACTTTCGACGCGGTAGCCGTTTCGGTAAAAACACGACTTTCCCACCCGGAGTGTGTTAAAACACGACTTTCCTGCCCGGAGTGTGTTCCGGACGAAATTGAATGGTCTAATTTTGGATTTCACACAGAACCAGACGTTCGGTGAGTTCGGTATCGAAATTCAGGACGGTGCCCGAAAGATCGCAACTTTCGACGCGGGTGGCGTTTCGGTAAAAACACGACTTTCTCGCCCGGAGTGTGTTCCGGACGAAACGTGAATGGTCTAATTTTGTATTTGACACAGAACCAGACGTTCATTGAGTTCGGTATCGAAATTCGAGACGGTGCCCGAAAGATCGCAACTTTCGACGCGGGTGGTATTTCGGTAATAACACGACTTTTCCGCCCGAAGTGTGTTCCGAACGAAACGTGAATGGTCTAATTTTTAATTTCATATAGAACCAGACGTTCGGTGAGTTTTGTTTCGAAATTCGACACGGTGCCGAAAGATCGCAACTTTCGACGCGGTAGGCGTTTCGGTAAAAACACGACTTTCCCGCCCGAAGTATGTTCCGAACGAAACGTGAATGGTCTAATTTTTGATTTCACACAGAACCAGACGTTCGGTGAGTTTTGTTTCGAAATTCGACACTGTGCCGAAAGATCGCAACATTCGACGCGGTAGGCGTTTCGGTGAAAACACGACTTTCCCGCCCGGAGTGTGTTAAAACACGACTTTCCTGCCCGGAGTGTGTTCCGGACGAAACGTGAATGGTCTAATTTTGGATTTCACACAGAACCAGACGTTCGGTGAGTTCGGTATCGAAATTCGGGACGGTGCCCGAAAGATCGCAACTTTCGACGCGGGTGGCGTTTCGGTAAAACACGACTTTCCCGCCCGGAGTGTGTTCCGGACGAAACGTGAATGGTCTAATTTTGTATTTCACACAGAACCAGACGTTCGTTGAGTTCGGTATCGAAATTCAGGACGGTGCCCGAAAGATCGCAACTTTCGACGCGGGTGGCGTTTCGGTACAAACAAGACTTTCCCGCCCGAAGTGTGTTCCGAACGAAAACTTGAATGGTCTAATTTTTGATTTCACACAGAACCAGACGTTCGGTGAGTTTTGTTTCGAAATTCGACACGGTGCCGAAAGATCGCAACTTTCGACGCGGTAGGCATTTCGTTAAAAACACGAGTTTCCCGCCCGGTGTCTATTCCGGACGAAACGTGAATGGTCTATTTTTGGATTTCACACAGAACCAGACGTTCGGTGAGTTTGGTATCAAATTCGAGACCGTGCCGAAAGATCGCAACTTTCGACGCGGTAGGCGTTTCGGTAAAAACACGACTTTCCCGCCCGGAGTATGTTCCGAACGAAACGTGAATGGTCTAATTTTTGATTTCACACATAACCAGACGTTCGGTGAGTTTTGTTTCGAAATTCGACACTGTGCCGAAAGATCGCAACATTCGACGCGGTAGGCGTTTCGGTGAAAACACGACTTTCCCTCCCGGAGTGTGTTAAAATACGACTTTCCTGCCCGGAGTGTGTTTCGGACGAAAGTGAATGGTCTAATTTTGGATTTCACACAGAACTAGACGTTCGGTGAGTTCGGTATCGAAATTCAGGACGGTGCCCGAAAGATCGCAACTTCCGACGCGGGTGGCATTTCGGTAAAAACACGACTTTCCCGCCCGGAGTATGTTCCGAACGAAACGTGAATGGTCTAATTTTTGATTTCACACAGAACCAGACGTTCGGTGAGTTTTGTTTCGAAATTCGACACGGTGCCGAAAGATCGCAACTTTCGACGTGGTAGCCGTTTCGGTAAAAACACGACTTTCCCACCCGGAGTGTGTTAAAACACGACTTTCCTGCCCGGAGTGTGTTCCGGACGAAAGTGAATGGTCTAATTTTGGATTTCACACAGAACCAGACGTTCGGTGAGTTCGGTATCGAAATTCAGGACGGTGCCCGAAAGATCGCAACTTTCGACGCGGGTGGCGTTTCGATAAAAACACGACTTTCCTGCCCGGAGTGTGTTCCGGACGAAACGTGAATGGTCTAATTTTGTATTTGACACAGAACCAGACGTTCGTTGAGTTCGGTATCGAAATTCGAGACGGTGCCCGAAAGATCGCAACTTTCGACGCGGGTGGCATTTCGGTAATAACACGACTTTTCCGCCCGAAGTGTGTTCCGAACGAAACGTGAATGGTCTAATTTTTAATTTCACATAGAACCAGACGTTCGGTGAGTTTTGTTTCGAAATTCGACACGGTGCCGAAAGATCGCAACTTTCGACGCGGTAGGCGTTTCGGTGAAAACACGACTTTCCCACCCGGAGTGTGTTAAAACACGACTTTCCTGCCCGGAGTTTGTTCCGGATGAAAGTGAATGGTCTAATTTTGGATTTCACACAGAACCAGACGTTCGGTGAGTTCGGTATCGAAATTCAGGACGGTGCCCGAAAGATCGCAACTTTCGACGCGGGTGGCGTTTCGGTAAAAACAAGACTTTCCCGGCCGAAGTGTGTTCCGAACGAAACGTGAATGGTCTAATTTTTGATTTCACACAGAACCAGACGTTCGGTGAGTTTTGTTTCGAAATTCGACACGGTGCCGAAAGATCGCAACTTTCGACGCAGTAGGCATTTCATTAAAAACACGAGTTTCCCGCCCGGTGTCTATTCCGGACGAAACGTGAATGGTCTATTTTTGGATTTCACACAGAACCAGACGTTCGGTGAGTTTGGTATCAAATTCGAGACCGTGCCGAAAGATCGCAACTTTCGACGCGGTAGGCGTTTCGGTAAAAACACGACTTTCCCGCCCGGAGTATGTTCCGAACGAAACGTGAATGGTCTAATTTTTGATTTCACACATAACCAGACGTTCGGTGAGTTTTGTTTCGAAATTCGACACTGTGCCGAAAGATCGCAACATTCGACGCGGTAGGCGTTTCGGTGAAAACACGACTTTCCCACCCGGAGTGTGTTAAAACACGACTTTCCTGCCCGGAGTGTGTTCCGGACGAAAGTGAATGGTCTAATTTTGGATTTCACACAGAACCAGACGTTCGGTGAGTTCGGTATCGAAATTCAGGACGGTGCCCGAAAGATCGCAACTTTCGACGCGGGTGGCGTTTCGGTAAAAACAAGACTTTCCCGGCCGAAGTGTGTTCCGAACGAAACGTGAATGGTCTAATTTTTGATTTCACACAGAACCAGACGTTCGGTGAGTTTTGTTTCGAAATTCGACACGGTGCCGAAAGATCGCAACTTTCGACGCGGTAGGCATTTCATTAAAAACACGAGTTTCCCGCCCGGTGTCTATTCCGGACGAAACGTGAATGGTCTATTTTTGGATTTCACACAGAACCAGACGTTCGGTGAGTTTGGTATCAAATTCGAGACCGTGCCGAAAGATCGCAACTTTCGACGCGGTAGGCGTTTCGGTAAAAACACGACTTTCCCGCCCGGAGTATGTTCCGAACGAAACGTGAATGGTCTAATTTTTGATTTCACACATAACCAGACGTTCGGTGAGTTTTGTTTCGAAATTCGACACTGTGCCGAAAGATCGCAACATTCGACGCGGTAGGCGTTTCGGTGAAAACACGACTTTCCCACCCGGAGTGTGTTAAAACACGACTTTCCTGCCCGGAGTGTGTTCCGGACGAAAGTGAATGGTCTAATTTTGGATTTCACACAGAACCAGACGTTCGGTGAGTTCGGTATCGAAATTCAGGACGGTGCCCGAAAGATCGCAACTTTCGACGCGGGTGGCGTTTCGGTAAAAACACGACTTTCCCGCCCGGAGTGTGTTCCGGACGAAACGTGAATGGTCTAATTTTGTATTTGACACAGAACCAGACGTTCGTTGAGTTCGGTATCGAAATTCGAGACGGTGCCCGAAAGATCGCAACTTTCGACGCGGGTGGCATTTCGGTAATAACACGAATTTTCCGCCCGAAGTGTGTTCCGAACGAAACGTGAATGGTCTAATTTTTAATTTCACATAGAACCAGACGTTCGGTGAGTTTTGTTTCGAAATTCGACACGGTGCTGAAAGATCGCAACTTTCGACGCGGTAGGCGTTTCGGTAAAAACACGACTTTCCCGCCCGGAGTATGTTCCGAACGAAACGTGAATGGTCTAATTTTTGATTTCACAAAGAACCAGACGTTCGGTGAGTTTTGTTTCGAAATTCGACACTGTGCCGAAAGATCGCAACATTCGACGCGGTAGGCGTTTCGGTGAAAACACGACTTTCCCGCCCGGAGCGTGTTAAAACACGACTTTCTTGCCCGGAGTGTGTTCCGGACGAAACGTGAATGGTCTAATTTTGGATTTCACACAGAACCAGACGTTCGGTGAGTTCGGTATCGAAATTCGGGACGGTGCCCGAAAGATCGCAACTTTCGACGCGGGTGGCGTTTCGGTAAAAACACGACTTTCCCGCCCGGAGTGTGTTCCGGACGAAACGTGAATGGTCTAATTTTGTATTTCACACAGAACCAGACGTTCGTTGAGTTCGGTATCGAAATTCAGGACGGTGCCCGAAAGATCGCAACTCTCGACGCGGGTGGCGTTTCGGTACAAACAAGACTTTCCCGCCCGAAGTGTGTTCCGAACGAAAACTTGAATGGTCTAATTTTTGATTTCACACAGAACCAGACGTTCGGTGAGTTTTGTTTCGAAATTCGACACGGTGCCGAAAGATCGCAACTTTCGACGCGGTAGGCGTTTCGGTGAAAACACGACTTTCCCACCCGGAGTGTGTTAAAACACGACTTTCCTGCCCGGAGTGTGTTCCGGATGAAAGTGAATGGTCTAATTTTGGATTTCACACAGAACCAGACGTTCGGTGAGTTCGGTATCGAAATTCAGGACGGTGCCCGAAAGATCGCAACTTTCGACGCGGGTGGCGTTTCGGTAAAAACAAGACTTTCCCGGCCGAAGTGTGTTCCGAACGAAACGTGAATGGTCTAATTTTTGATTTCACACAGAACCAGACGTTCGGTGAGTTTTGTTTCGAAATTCGACACGGTGCCGAAAGATCGCAACTTTCGACGCAGTAGGCATTTCATTAAAAACACGAGTTTCCCGCCCGGTGTCTATTCCGGACGAAACGTGAATGGTCTATTTTTGGATTTCACACAGAACCAGACGTTCGGTGAGTTTGGTATCAAATTCGAGACCGTGCCGAAAGATCGCAACTTTCGACGCGGTAGGCGTTTCGGTAAAAACACGACTTTCCCGCCCGGAGTATGTTCCGAACGAAACGTGAATGGTCTAATTTTTGATTTCACACATAACCAGACGTTCGGTGAGTTTTGTTTCGAAATTCGACACTGTGCCGAAAGATCGCAACATTCGACGCGGTAGGCGTTTCGGTGAAAACACGACTTTCCCACCCGGAGTGTGTTAAAACACGACTTTCCTGCCCGGAGTGTGTTCCGGACGAAAGTGAATGGTCTAATTTTGGATTTCACACAGAACCAGACGTTCGGTGAGTTCGGTATCGAAATTCAGGACGGTGCCCGAAAGATCGCAACTTTCGACGCGGGTGGCGTTTCGGTAAAAACAAGACTTTCCCGGCCGAAGTGTGTTCCGAACGAAACGTGAATGGTCTAATTTTTGATTTCACACAGAACCAGACGTTCGGTGAGTTTTGTTTCGAAATTCGACACGGTGCCGAAAGATCGCAACTTTCGACGCGGTAGGCATTTCATTAAAAACACGAGTTTCCCGCCCGGTGTCTATTCCGGACGAAACGTGAATGGTCTATTTTTGGATTTCACACAGAACCAGACGTTCGGTGAGTTTGGTATCAAATTCGAGACCGTGCCGAAAGATCGCAACTTTCGACGCGGTAGGCGTTTCGGTAAAAACACGACTTTCCCGCCCGGAGTATGTTCCGAACGAAACGTGAATGGTCTAATTTTTGATTTCACACATAACCAGACGTTCGGTGAGTTTTGTTTCGAAATTCGACACTGTGCCGAAAGATCGCAACATTCGACGCGGTAGGCGTTTCGGTGAAAACACGACTTTCCCACCCGGAGTGTGTTAAAACACGACTTTCCTGCCCGGAGTGTGTTCCGGACGAAAGTGAATGGTCTAATTTTGGATTTCACACAGAACCAGACGTTCGGTGAGTTCGGTATCGAAATTCAGGACGGTGCCCGAAAGATCGCAACTTTCGACGCGGGTGGCGTTTCGGTAAAAACACGACTTTCCCGCCCGGAGTGTGTTCCGGACGAAACGTGAATGGTCTAATTTTGTATTTGACACAGAACCAGACGTTCGTTGAGTTCGGTATCGAAATTCGAGACGGTGCCCGAAAGATCGCAACTTTCGACGCGGGTGGCATTTCGGTAATAACACGAATTTTCCGCCCGAAGTGTGTTCCGAACGAAACGTGAATGGTCTAATTTTTAATTTCACATAGAACCAGACGTTCGGTGAGTTTTGTTTCGAAATTCGACACGGTGCTGAAAGATCGCAACTTTCGACGCGGTAGGCGTTTCGGTAAAAACACGACTTTCCCGCCCGGAGTATGTTCCGAACGAAACGTGAATGGTCTAATTTTTGATTTCACAAAGAACCAGACGTTCGGTGAGTTTTGTTTCGAAATTCGACACTGTGCCGAAAGATCGCAACATTCGACGCGGTAGGCGTTTCGGTGAAAACACGACTTTCCCGCCCGGAGCGTGTTAAAACACGACTTTCTTGCCCGGAGTGTGTTCCGGACGAAACGTGAATGGTCTAATTTTGGATTTCACACAGAACCAGACGTTCGGTGAGTTCGGTATCGAAATTCGGGACGGTGCCCGAAAGATCGCAACTTTCGACGCGGGTGGCGTTTCGGTAAAAACACGACTTTCCCGCCCGGAGTGTGTTCCGGACGAAACGTGAATGGTCTAATTTTGTATTTCACACAGAACCAGACGTTCGTTGAGTTCGGTATCGAAATTCAGGACGGTGCCCGAAAGATCGCAACTCTCGACGCGGGTGGCGTTTCGGTACAAACAAGACTTTCCCGCCCGAAGTGTGTTCCGAACGAAAACTTGAATGGTCTAATTTTTGATTTCACACAGAACCAGACGTTCGGTGAGTTTTGTTTCGAAATTCGACACGGTGCCGAAAGATCGCAACTTTCGACGCGGTAGGCATTTCGTTAAAAACACGAGTTTCCTGCCCGGTGTCTATTCCGGACGAAACGTGAATGGTCTATTTTTGGATTTCACACAGAACCAGACGTTCGGTGAGTTTGGTATCAAATTCGAGACCGTGCCGAAAGATCGCAACTTTCGACGCGGTAGGCGTTTCGGTAAAAACACGACTTTCCCGCCCGGAGTATGTTCCGAACGAAACGTGAATGGTCTAATTTTTGATTTCACACATAACCAGACGTTCGGTGAGTTTTGTTTCGAAATTCGACACTGTGCCGAAAGATCGCAACATTCGACGCGGTAGGCGTTTCGGTGAAAACACGACTTTCCCACCCGGAGTGTGTTAAAACACGACTTTCCTGCCCGGAGTGTGTTCCGGACGAAAGTGAATGGTCTAATTTTGGATTTCACACAGAACCAGACGTTCGGTGAGTTCGGTATCGAAATTCAGGACGGTGCCCGAAAGATCGCAACTTTCGACGCGGGTGGCGTTTCGGTAAAAACACGACTTTCCCGCCCGGAGTGTGTTCCGGACGAAACGTGAATGGTCTAATTTTGTATTTGACACAGAACCAGACGTTCGTTGAGTTCGGTATCGAAATTCGAGACGGTGCCCGAAAGATCGCAACTTTCGACGCGGGTGGCATTTCGGTAATAACACGAATTTTCCGCCCGAAGTGTGTTCCGAACGAAACGTGAATGGTCTAATTTTTAATTTCACATAGAACCAGACGTTCGGTGAGTTTTGTTTCGAAATTCGACACGGTGCTGAAAGATCGCAACTTTCGACGCGGTAGGCGTTTCGGTAAAAACACGACTTTCCCGCCCGGAGTATGTTCCGAACGAAACGTGAATGGTCTAATTTTTGATTTCACAAAGAACCAGACGTTCGGTGAGTTTTGTTTCGAAATTCGACACTGTGCCGAAAGATCGCAACATTCGACGCGGTAGGCGTTTCGGTGAAAACACGACTTTCCCGCCCGGAGCGTGTTAAAACACGACTTTCTTGCCCGGAGTGTGTTCCGGACGAAACGTGAATGGTCTAATTTTGGATTTCACACAGAACCAGACGTTCGGTGAGTTCGGTATCGAAATTCGGGACGGTGCCCGAAAGATCGCAACTTTCGACGCGGGTGGCGTTTCGGTAAAAACACGACTTTCCCGCCCGGAGTGTGTTCCGGACGAAACGTGAATGGTCTAATTTTGTATTTCACACAGAACCAGACGTTCGTTGAGTTCGGTATCGAAATTCAGGACGGTGCCCGAAAGATCGCAACTCTCGACGCGGGTGGCGTTTCGGTACAAACAAGACTTTCCCGCCCGAAGTGTGTTCCGAACGAAAACTTGAATGGTCTAATTTTTTATTTCACACAGAACCAGACGTTCGGTGAGTTTTGTTTCGAAATTCGACACGGTGCCGAAAGATCGCAACTTTCGACGCGGTAGGCATTTCGTTAAAAACACGAGTTTCCTGCCCGGTGTCTATTCCGGACGAAACGTGAATGGTCTATTTTTGGATTTCACACAGAACCAGACGTTCGGTGAGTTTGGTATCAAATTCGAGACCGTGCCGAAAGATCGCAACTTTCGACGCGGTAGGCGTTTCGGTAAAAACACGACTTTCCCGCCCGGAGTATGTTCCGAACGAAACGTGAATGGTCTAATTTTTGATTTCACACATAACCAGACGTTCGGTGAGTTTTGTTTCGAAATTCGACACTGTGCCGAAAGATCGCAACATTCGACGCGGTAGGCGTTTCGGTGAAAACACGACTTTCCCACCCGGAGTGTGTTAAAACACGACTTTCCTGCCCGGAGTGTGTTCCGGATGAAAGTGAATGGTCTAATTTTGGATTTCACACAGAACCAGACGTTCGGTGAGTTCGGTATCGAAATTCAGGACGGTGCCCGAAAGATCGCAACTTTCGACGCGGGTGGCGTTTCGGTAAAAACAAGACTTTCCCGGCCGAAGTGTGTTCCGAACGAAACGTGAATGGTCTAATTTTTGATTTCACACAGAACCAGACGTTCGGTGAGTTTTGTTTCGAAATTCGACACGGTGCCGAAAGATCGCAACTTTCGACGCGGTAGGCATTTCATTAAAAACACGAGTTTCCCGCCCGGTGTCTATTCCGGACGAAACGTGAATGGTCTATTTTTGGATTTCACACAGAACCAGACGTTCGGTGAGTTTGGTATCAAATTCGAGACCGTGCCGAAAGATCGCAACTTTCGACGCGGTAGGCGTTTCGGTAAAAACACGACTTTCCCGCCCGGAGTATGTTCCGAACGAAACGTGAATGGTCTAATTTTTGATTTCACACATAACCAGACGTTCGGTGAGTTTTGTTTCGAAATTCGACACTGTGCCGAAAGATCGCAACATTCGACGCGGTAGGCGTTTCGGTGAAAACACGACTTTCCCACCCGGAGTGTGTTAAAACACGACTTTCCTGCCCGGAGTGTGTTCCGGACGAAAGTGAATGGTCTAATTTTGGATTTCACACAGAACCAGACGTTCGGTGAGTTCGGTATCGAAATTCAGGACGGTGCCCGAAAGATCGCAACTTTCGACGCGGGTGGCGTTTCGGTAAAAACACGACTTTCCCGCCCGGAGTGTGTTCCGGACGAAACGTGAATGGTCTAATTTTGTATTTGACACAGAACCAGACGTTCGTTGAGTTCAGTATCGAAATTCGAGACGGTGCCCGAAAGATCGCAACTTTCGACGCTGGTGGCATTTCGGTAATAACACGAATTTTCCGAACGAAACGTGAATGGTCTAATTTTTAATTTCACATAGAACCAGACGTTCGGTGAGTTTTGTTTCGAAATTCGACACGGTGCCGAAAGATCGCAACTTTCGACGCGGTAGGCGTTTCGGTAAAAACACGACTTTCCCGCCCGGAGTATGTTCCGAACGAAACATGAATGGTCTAATTTTTGATTTCACAAAGAACCAGACATTCGGTGAGTTTTGTTTCGAAATTCGACACTGTGCCGAAAGATCGCAACATTCGACGCGGTAGGCGTTTCGGTGAAAACACGACTTTCCCGCCCGGAGCGTGTTAAAACACGACTTTCTTGCACGGAGTGTGTTCCGGACGAAACGTGAATGGCCTAATTTTGGATTTCACACAGAACCAGACGTTCGGTGAGTTCGGTATCGAAATTCGGGACGGTGCCCGAAAGATCGCAACTTTCGACGCGGGTGGCGTTTCGGTAAAAACACGACTTTCCCGCCCGGAGTGTGTTCCGGACGAAACGTGAATGGTCTAATTTTGTATTTCACACAGAACCAGACGTTCGTTGAGTTCGGTATCGAAATTCAGGACGGTGCCCGAAAGATCGCAACTCTCGACGCGGGTGGCGTTTCGGTACAAACAAGACTTTCCCGCCCGAAGTGTGTTCCGAACGAAAACTTGAATGGTCTAATTTTTGATTTCACACAGAACCAGACGTTCGGTGAGTTTTGTTTCGAAATTCGACACGGTGCCGAAAGATCGCAACTTTCGACGCGGGTGGCATTTCGGTAATAACACGACTTTTCCGCCCGAAGTGTGTTCCGAACGAAACGTGAATGGTCTAATTTTTAATTTCACATAGAACCAGACGTTCGGTGAGTTTTGTTTCGAAATTCGACACGGTGCCGAAAGATCGCAACTTTCGACGCGGTAGGCGTTTCGGTAAAAACACGACTTTCCCGCCCGAAGTATGTTCCGAACGAAACGTCAATGGTCTAATTTTTGATTTCACACAGAACCAGACGTTCGGTGAGTTTTGTTTCGAAATTCGACACTGTGCCGAAAGATCGCAACATTCGACGCGGTAGGCGTTTCGGTGAAAACACGACTTTCCCGCCCGGAGTGTGTTAAAACACGACTTTCCTGCCCGGAGTGTGTTCCGGACGAAACGTGAATGGTCTAATTTTGGATTTCACACAGAACCAGACGTTCGGTGAGTTCGGTATCGAAATTCAGGACGGTGCCCGAAAGATCGCAACTCTCGACGCGGGTGGCGTTTCGGTACAAACAAGACTTTCCCGCCCGAAGTGTGTTCCGAACGAAAACTTGAATGGTCTAATTTTTGATTTCACACAGAACCAGACGTTCGGTGAGTTTTGTTTCGAAATTCGACACGGTGCCGAAAGATCGCAACTTTCGACGCGGTAGGCATTTCGTTAAAAACACGAGTTTCCCGCCCGGTGTCTATTCCGGACGAAACGTGAATGGTCTATTTTTGGATTTCACACAGAACCAGACGTTCGGTGAGTTTGGTATCAAATTCGAGACCGTGCCGAAAGATCGCAACTTTCGACGCGGTAGGCGTTTCGGTAAAAACACGACTTTCCCGCCCGGAGTATGTTCCGAACGAAACGTGAATGGTCTAATTTTTAATTTCACACATAACCAGACGTTCGGTGAGTTTTGTTTCGAAATTCGACACTGTGCCGAAAGATCGCAACATTCGACGCGGTAGGCGTTTCGGTGAAAACACGACTTTCCCACCCGGAGTGTGTTAAAACACGACTTTCCTGCCCGGAGTGTGTTCCGGACGAAAGTGAATGGTCTAATTTTGGATTTCACACAGAACCAGACGTTCGGTGAGTTCGGTATCGAAATTCAGGACGGTGCCCGAAAGATCGCAACTTTCGACGCGGGTGGCGTTTCGGTAAAAACACGACTTTCCCGCCCGGAGTGTGTTCCGGACGAAACGTGAATGGTCTAATTTTGTATTTGACACAGAACCAGACGTTCGTTGAGTTCGGTATCGAAATTCGAGACGGTGCCCGAAAGATCGCAACTTTCGACGCGGGTGGCATTTCGGTAATAACACGAATTTTCCGCCCGAAGTGTGTTCCGAACGAAACGTGAATGGTCTAATTTTTAATTTCACATAGAACCAGACGTTCGGTGAGTTTTGTTTCGAAATTCGACACGGTGCCGAAAGATCGCAACTTTCGACGCGGTAGGCGTTTCGGTAAAAACACGACTTTCCCGCCCGGAGTATGTTCCGAACGAAACGTGAATGGTCTAATTTTTGATTTCACACAGAACCAGACGTTCGGTGAGTGTTGTTTCGAAATTCGACACTGTGCCGAAAGAACGCAACATTCGACGCGGTACGCGTTTCGGTGAATACACGACTTTCCCGCCCGGAGTGTGTTAAAACACGACTTTCCTGCCCGGAGCGTGTTCCGGACGAAACGTGAATGGTCTAATTTTGGATTTCACACAGAACCAGACGTTCGGTGAGTTCGGTATCGAAATTCGGGACGGTGCCCGAAGGATCGCAACTTTCGACGCGGGTGGCGTTTCGGGAAAAACACGACTTTTCCGCCCGAAGTGTGTTCCGAACGAAACGTGAATATTCTAATTTTTGATTTCACACAGAACCAGACGTTCGGTGAGTTTTGTTTCGAAATTCCACACGGTGCCGAAAGATCGCAACTTTCGACGCGGGTGGCGTTTCGGTAAAAACACGAGTTTCCCGCCCGGAGTCTATTCCGGACGAAACGTGAATGGTCTATTTTTGGATTTCACATAGAACCAGACGTTCGGTGAGTTTGGTATCAAACTCGAGACCGTGCCGGAAGATCGCAACTTCCGACGCGGTAGGCGTTTCGGTAAAAACACGACTTTCCCGCCCGGAGTATGTTCCGAACGAAACGTGAATGGTCTAATTTTTGATTTCACACATAACCAGACGTTCGGTGAGTTTTGTTTCGAAATTCGACACTGAGCCGAAAGATCGCAACTTTCGACGCGGTAGGCGTTTCGGTGAAAACACGACTTTCCCGCACGGAGTGTCTTAAAATACGACTTTCCTGCCCGGAGTGTGTTACGAACAAAAGTGAATGGTCTAATTTTGGATTTCACACAGAACCAGACGTTCGGTGAGTTCGGTATCGAAATTCAGGACGGTGCCCGAAAGATCGCAACTTTCGACGCGGGTGCCGTTTCGGTAAAAACACGACTTTCCCGCCCGGAGTGTGTTCCGGACGAAATGTGAATGGTCTAATTTTGTATTTCACACAGAACCAGACGTTCGTTGAGTTCGGTATCGAAATTCGAGACGGTGCCCGAAAGATCGCAACTTTCGACGCGGGTGGCATTTCGGTAAAAACACGACTTTCCCGCCCGGAGTGTGTTCCGAACGAAACGTGAATGGTCTAATTTTTGATTTCACACAGAACCAGACGTTCGGTGAGTTTTGTTTCGAAATTCGACACGGTGCCGAAAGATCGCAACTTTCGACGCTGTAGGCGTTTCTGTAAAAACACGAGTTTCCCGCCCGGTGTCTATTCCGGACGAAACGTGAATGGTCTATTTTTGGATTTCACACAGAACCAGACGTTCGGTGGGTTTGGTATCAAATTCGAGACCGTGCCGAAAGATCGCAACTTTCGACGCGGTAGGCGTTTCGGTGAAAACACGACTTTCCCGCCCGGAGTTTTTTCCGGACGAAATGTCAATGGTCTATTTTTGGATTTCACACAGAACCAGACGTTCGGTGTGTTCGCTATTGAAATTCGAGACGGTGCCCGAAAGATCGCAACTTTCGACGCGGTAGGCGTTTCGGTAAAAACACGACTTTCCCGCCCGGAGTGTATTCCGGACGAAACGTGAATGGTCTAATTTTGGATTTCACACAGAACCAGACGTTCGGTGAGTTTTGTTTCGAAATTCGACACGGTGCCGAAAGATCGCAACTTTCGACGCTGTAGGCGTTTCTGTAAAAACACGAGTTTCCCGCCCGGTGTCTATTCCGGACGAAACGTGAATGGTCTATTTTTGGATTTCACACAGAACCGGACGTTCGGTGAGTTTGGTATCAAATTCGAGACCGTGCCGAAAGATCGCAACTTTCAACGCGGTAGGCGTTTCGGTGAAAACACGACTTTCCCGCCCGGAGTTTTTTCCGGACGAAGCGTAAATGGTCTATTTTTGGATTTCACACAGAACCAGACGTTCGGTGAGTTCGCTATTGAAATTCGAGACGGTGCCCGAAAGATCGCAACTTTCGACGCGGTAGGCGTTTCGGTAAAAACACGACTTTCCCGCCCGGAGTGTATTCCGGACGAAACGTGAATGGTCTAATTTTGGATTTCACACAGAACCAGACGTTTGGTGAGTTTGGTATCGAAATTCGAGACGGTGCCCGAAAGATCGCAACTTTCGACGCGGGTGGCGTTTCGGTAAAAACACGACTTTCCCGCCCGGAGTGTGTTCCGGACGAAACGTGAATGGTCTAATTTTGGATTTCACACAGAACCAGACGTTCGGTGAGTTCGGTATCGAAATTCGGGACGGTGCCCGAAAGATCGCAACTTTCGACGCGGGTGGCGTTTCGGTAAAAACACGACTTTCCCGCCCGAAGTGTGTTCCGAACGAATTGTGAATGGTCTAATTTTTGATTTCACACAGAACCAGACGTTCGGTGAGTTTTGTTTCGAAATTCGACACGGTGCCGAAAGATCGCAATTTTCGACGCTTTAGGCGTTTCGGTAAAAACACGAGTTTCCCGCCCGGTGTCTATTCCGGACGAAACGTGAATGGTCTATTTTTGGATTTCACACAGAACCAGACGTTCTGTGAGTTTGGTATCAAATTCGAGACCGTGCCGAAAGATCGCAACTTTCGACGCGGTAGGCGTTTCGATAAAAACACGACTTTCCTGCCCGGAGTGTGTTCCGAACGAAACGTGAATGGTCTAATTTTTGATTTCACACAGAACCAGACGTTTGGTGAGTTTTGTTTTGAAATTCGACACTGTGCCGAAAGATCACAATTTTCGACGCGGTACGCGTTTCGGTGAAAACACGACTTTCCCGCCCGGACTGTGTTAAAACACGACTTTCCTGCCCGGAGTGTGTTCCGGACGAAACGTGAATGGTCTAATTTTGGATTTCACACAGAACCAGACGTTTGATGAGTTCGGTATCGAAATTCGAGACGGTGCCCGAAAGATCGCAACTTTCGATGCGGGTGGCGTTTCGGTAAAAACACGACTTTCCCGCCCGGAGTGTGTTCCGGACGAAACGTGAATGGTCTAATTTTGGATTTCACACAGAACCAGACGTTCGGTGAGTTCGGTATCGAAATTCGGGACGGTGCCCGAAAGATCGCAACTTTCGACGCGGGTGGCGTTTCGGTAAAAACACGACTTTCCCGCCCGAAGTGTGTTCCGAACGAAATGTGAATGGTCTAATTTTTGATTTCACACAGAACCAGACGTTCGGTGAGTTTTGTTTTGAAATTCGACACTGTGCCGAAAGATCGCAATTTTCGACGCGGTAGGCGTTTCGGTGAAAACACGACTTTCCCGCCCGGAGTGTGTTAAAACACGACTTTCCTGCCCGGAGTGTGTTCTGGACGAAACGTGAATGGTCTAATTTTGGATTTCACACAGAACCAGACGTTCATTGAGTTCGGTATCGAAATTCGGGACGGTGCCCGAAAGATCGCAACTTTCGACGCGGGTGGCATTTCGGTAAAAACACGACTTTCCCGCCCGGAGTGTGTTCCGAACGAAACGTGAATGGTCTAATTTTTGATTTCACACAGAACCAGACGTTCGGTGAGTTTTGTTTCGAAATTCGACACGGTGCCGAAAGATCGCAACTTTCGACGCTGTAGGCGTTTCTGTAAAAACACGAGTTTCCCGCCCGGTGTCTATTCCGGACGAAACGTGAATGGTCTATTTTTGGATTTTACACAGAACCAGACGTTCGGTGAGTTTGGTATCAAATTCGAGACCGTGCCGAAAGATCGCAACTTTCGACGCGGTAGGCGTTTCGGTGAAAACACGACTTTCCCGCCCGGAGTTTTTTCCGGACGAAACGTAAATGGTCTATTTTTGGATTTCACACAGAACCAGACGTTCGGTGAGTTTGGTATCAAACTCGAGACCGTGCCGGAAGATCGCAACTTCCGACGCGGTAGGCGTTTCGGTAAAAACACGAGTTTCCCGCCCGGTGTCTGTTCCGAACGAAACGTGAATGGTCTAATTTTTGATTTCACACAGAACCAGACGTTCGGTCAGTTTTGATTCGAAATTCGACACGGTGCCGAAAGATCGCAACTTTCGACGCGGTAGGCGTTTCGGTGAAAACACGACTTTCCCGCCCAGTGTGTGTTCCGAACGAAACGTGAATGGTCTAATTTTTGATTTCACACAGAACCAGACGTTCGGTGAGTTTTGTTTCGAAATTCGACACTGTGCCGAAAGATCGCAACTTTCGACGCGGTAGGCGTTTCGGTAAAAACACGAGTTTCCCGCCCGGTGTCTATTCCGGACGAAACGTGAATGGTCTATTTTTGGATTTCACACAGAACCAGACGTTCGGTGAGTTCGCTATTGAAATTCGAGACGGTGCCCGAAAGATCGCAACTTTCGACGCGGTAGGCGTTTCGGTAAAAACACGACTTTCCCGCCCGGAGTGTATTCCGGACGAAACGTGAATGGTCTATTTTTGGATTTCACACAGAACCAGACGTTCGGTGAGTTCGCTATTGAAATTCGAGACGGTGCCCGAAAGATCGCAACTTTCGACGCGGTAGGCGTTTCGGTAAAAACACGACTTTCCCGCCCGGAGTGTATTCCGGACGAAACGTGAATGGTCTAATTTTGGATTTTACACAGAACCAGACGTTCGGTGAGTTCGGTATCGAAATTCGAGACGGTGCCCGAAAGATCGCAACTTTCGACGCGGGTGGCGTTTCGGTAAGAACACGACTTTCCCGCCCGGAGTGTGTTCCGGACGAAACGTGAATGGTCTAATTTTGGATTTCACACAGAACCAGACGTTCGGTGAGTTCGGTATCGAAATTCGGGACGGTGCCCGAAAGATCGCAACTTTCGACGCGGGTGGCGTTTCGGTAAAAACACGACTTTCCCGCCCGAAGTGTGTTCCGAACGAAACGTGAATGGTCTAATTTTTGATTTCACACAGAACCAGACGTTCGGTGAGTTTTGTTTCGAAATTCGACACGGTGCCGAAAGATCGCAACTTTCGACGCTGTAGGCGTTTCTGTAAAAACACGAGTTTCCCGCCCGGTGTCTATTCCGGACGAAACGTGAATGGTCTATTTTTGGATTTCACACAGAACCAGACGTTCGGTGAGTTTGGTATCAAATTCGAGTCCGTGCCGAAAGATCGCAACTTTCGACGCGGTAGGCGTTTCGGTGAAAACACGACTTTCCCGCCCGGAGTTTTTTCCGGACGAAACGTAAATGGTCTATTTTTGGATTTCACACAGAACCAGACGTTCGGTGAGTTCGCTATTGAAATTCGAGACGGTGCCCGAAAGATCGCAACTTTCGACGCGGTAGGCGTTTCGGTAAAAACACGACTTTCCCGCCCGGAGTGTATTCCGGACGAAACGTGAATGGTCTAATTTTGGATTTCACACAGAACCAGACGTTCGGTGAGTTCGGTATCGAAATTCGAGACGGTGCCCGAAAGATCGCAACTTTCGATGCGGGTGGCGTTTCGGTAAAAACATGACTTTCCCGCCCGGAGTGTGTTCCGGGCGAAACGTGAATGGTCTAATTTTGGATTTCACACAGAACCAGACGTTCGGTGAGTTCGGTATCGAAATTCGGGACGGTGCCCGAAAGATCGCAACTTTCGACGCGGGTGGCGTTTCGGTAAAAACACGACTTTCCCGCCCGAAGTGTGGTCCGAACAAAATGTGAATGGTCTAATTTTTGATTTCACACAGAACCAGACGTTCGGTGAGTTTTGTTTCGAAATTCGACACGGTGCCGAAAGATCGCAATTTTCGACGCTTTAGGCGTTTCGGTAAAAACACGAGTTTCCCGCCCGGAGTGTATTCCGGACGAAACGTGAATGGTCTAATTTTGGATTTTACACAGAACCAGACGTTCGGTGAGTTCGGTATCGAAATTCGAGACGGTGCCCGAAAGATCGCAACTTTCGACGCGGGTGGCGTTTCGGTAAGAACACGACTTTCCCGCCCGGAGTGTGTTCCGGACGAAACGTGAATGGTCTAATTTTGGATTTCACACAGAACCAGACGTTCGGTGAGTTCGGTATCGAAATTCGGGACGGTGCCCGAAAGATCGCAACTTTCGACGCGGGTGGCGTTTCGGTAAAAACACGACTTTCCCGCCCGAAGTGTGTTCCGAACGAAACATGAATGGTCTAATTTTTGATTTCACACAGAACCAGACGTTCGGTGAGTTTTGTTTCGAAATTCGACACGGTGCCGAAAGATCGCAACTTTCGACGCTGTAGGCGTTTCTGTAAAAACACGAGTTTCCCGCCCGGTGTCTATTCCGGACGAAACGTGAATGGTCTATTTTTGGATTTCACACAGAACCAGACGTTCGGTGAGTTTGGTATCAAATTCGAGTCCGTGCCGAAAGATCGCAACTTTCGACGCGGTAGGCGTTTCGGTGAAAACACGACTTTCCCGCCCGGAGTTTTTTCCGGACGAAACGTAAATGGTCTATTTTTGGATTTCACACAGAACCAGACGTTCGGTGAGTTCGCTATTGAAATTCGAGACGGTGCCCGAAAGATCGCAACTTTCGACGCGGTAGGCGTTTCGGTAAAAACACGACTTTCCCGCCCGGAGTGTATTCCGGACGAAACGTGAATGGTCTAATTTTGGATTTCACACAGAACCAGACGTTCGGTGAGTTCGGTATCGAAATTCGAGACGGTGCCCGAAAGATCGCAACTTTCGATGCGGGTGGCGTTTCGGTAAAAACATGACTTTCCCGCCCGGAGTGTGTTCCGGGCGAAACGTGAATGGTCTAATTTTGGATTTCACACAGAACCAGACGTTCGGTGAGTTCGGTATCGAAATTCGGGACGGTGCCCGAAAGATCGCAACTTTCGACGCGGGTGGCGTTTCGGTAAAAACACGACTTTCCCGCCCGAAGTGTGGTCCGAACAAAATGTGAATGGTCTAATTTTTGATTTCACACAGAACCAGACGTTCGGTGAGTTTTGTTTCGAAATTCGACACGGTGCCGAAAGATCGCAATTTTCGACGCTTTAGGCGTTTCGGTAAAAACACGAGTTTCCCGCCCGGTGTCTATTCCGGACGAAACGTGAATGGTCTATTTTTGGATTTCACACAGAACCAGACGTTCGGTGAGTTTGGTATCAAATTCGAGACCGTGCCGAAAGATCGCAACTTTCGACGCGGTAGGCGTTTCGATAAAAACACGACTTTCCTGCCCGGAGTGTGTTCCGAACGAAACGTGAATGGTCTAATTTTCGATTTCACACAGAACCAGACGTTCGGTGAGTTTTGTTTTGAAATTCGACACTGTGCCGAAAGATCGCAATTTTCGACGCGGTACGCGTTTCGGTGAAAACACGACTTTCCCGCCCGGAATGTGTTAAAACACGACTTTCCTGCCCGGAGTGTGTTCCGGACGAAACGTGAATGGTCTAATTTTGGATTTCACACAGAACCAGACGTTTGGTGAGTTCGGTATCGAAATTCGAGACGGTGCCCGAAAGATCGCAACTTTCGATGCGGGTGGCGTTTCGGTAAAAACACGACTTTCCCGCCCGGAGTGTGTTCCGGACGAAACGTGAATGGTCTAATTTTGGATTTCACACAGAACCAGACGTTCGGTGAGTTCGGTATCAAAATTCGGGACGGTACCCGAAAGATCGCAACTTTCGACGCGGGTGGCGTTTCGGTAAAAACACGACTTTCCCGCCCGAAGTGTGTTCCGAACAAAATGTGAATGGTCTAATTTTTGATTTCACACAGAACCAGACGTTCGGTGAGTTTTTTTTCGAAATTCGACACGGTGCCGAAAGATCGCAATTTTCGACGCTTTAGGCGTTTCGGTAAAAACACGAGTTTCCCGCCCGGTGTCTATTCCGGACGAAACGTGAATGGTCTATTTTTGGATTTCACACAGAACCAGACGTTCGGTGAGTTTGGTATCAAATTCGAGACCGTGCCGAAAGATCGCAACTTTCGACGCGGTAGGCGTTTCGATAAAAACACGACTTTCCTGCCCGGAGTGTGTTCCGAACGAAACGTGAATGGTCTAATTTTTTATTTCACACAGAACCAGACGTTTGGTGAGTTTTGTTTTGAAATTCGACACTGTGCCGAAAGATCGCAATTTTCGACGCGGTACGCATTTCGGTGAAAACACGACTTTCCCGCCCGGAATGTGTTAAAACACGACTTTCCTGCCCGGAGTGTGTTCCGGACGAAACGTGAATGGTCTAATTTTTGATTTCACACAGAACCAGACGTTCGGTGAGTTTTGTTTCGAAATTCGACACGGTGCCGAAAGATCGCAATTTTCGACGCAGTAGGCGTTTCGGTAAAAACACGAGTTTCCCGCTCGGTGTCTATTCCGGACGAAACGTGAATGGTCTATTTTTGGATTTCACACAGAACCAGACGTTCGGTGAGTTTGGTATCAAATTCGAGACCGTGCCGAAAGATCGCAACTTTCGACGCGGTAGGCGTTTCGATAAAAACACGACTTTCCCACCCGGAGTGTGTTCCGAACGAAACGTGAATGGTCTAATTTTTTATTTCACAGAGAACCAGACGTTCGGTGAGTTTTGTTTCGAAATTCGACACGGTGCCGAAAGATCGCAACTTTCGACGCGGTAGGCGTTTCGGTAAAAACACGAGTTTCCCGCCCGGTGTCTATTCCGGACGAAACGTGAATGGTCTATTTTTGGATTTCACACGGAACCAGACGTTCGGTGAGTTTGGTATCAAATTCGAGACCGTGCCGAAAGATCGCAACTTTCGACGCGGTAGGCGTTTCGGTGAAAACACGACTTTCCCGCCCGGAGTTTTTTCCGGACGAAACGTGAATGGTCTATTTTTGGATTTCACACAGAACCAGACGTTCGGTGAGTTCGCTATTGAAATTCGAGACGGTGCCCGAAAGATCGCAACTTTCGACGCGGTAGGTGTTTCGGTAAAAACACGACTTTCCCGCCCGGAGTGTATTCCGGACGAAACGTGAATGGTCTAGTTTTGGATTTCACACAAAACCAGACGTTTGGTGAGTTCGGTATCGAAATTCGGGACGGTGCCCGAAAGATCGCAACTTTCGACGCGGGTGGGGTTTCGGTAAAAACACGACTTTCCCGCCCGGAGTGTGTTCCGAACGAAACGTGAATGGTCTAATTTTTGATTTCACAGAGAACCAGACGTTCGGTGAGTTTTGTTTCGAAATTCGACACGGGGCTGAAAGATCGCAACTTTCAACGCGGTAGGCGTTTCGGTAAAAACACGAGTTTCCCGCCCGGTGTCTGTTCCGGAAAAAACGTGAATGGTCTATTTTTGGATTTCACACAGAACCAAACGTTCGGTGAGTTCGGTATCGAAATTCGGGACGGTCCCCGAAAGATCGCAACTTTCGACGCGGGTGGCGTTTCGGTAAAAACACGACTTTCCCGCCCGAAGTGTGTTCCGAACGAAACGTGAATGGTCTAATTTTTGATTTCACAGAGAACCAGACGTTCGGTGAGTTTTGTTTCGAAATTCGACACGGGGCTGAAAGATCGCAACTTTCAACGCGGTAGGCGTTTCGGTAAAAACACGAGTTTCCCGCCCGGTGTCTGTTCCGGACGAAACGTGAATGGTCTATTTTTGGATTTCACACAGAACCAAACGTTCGGTGAGTTCGGTATCGAAATTCGGGACGGTCCCCGAAAGATCGCAACTTTCGACGCGGGTGGCGTTTCGGTAAAAACACGACTTTCCCGCCCGAAGTGTGTTCCGAACGAAACGTGAATGGTCTAATTTTTGATTTCACACAGAACCAGACGTTCGGTGAGTTTTGTTTCGAAATTCGACACGGTGCCGAAAGATCGCAACTTTCGACGCGGTAGGCGTTTCGGTAAAAACACGAGTTTCCCGCCCGGTGTCTGTTCCGGACGAAACGTGAATGGTCTATTTTTGGATTTCACACAGAACCAGACGTTCGGTGAGTTTGGTATCAAATTCGAGACCATGCCGAAAGATCGCAACTTTCGACGCGGTAGGCGTTTCGATAAAAACACGACTGTCCCGCCCGTAGTGTGTTCCGAACGAAACGTGAATGGTCTAATTTTTGATTTCACACAGAACCAGACGTTCGGTGAGTTTTGTTTCGAAATTCGACACTGTGCCGAAAGATCGCAACTTTCGACGCGGTAGGCGTTTCGGTAAAAACACGAGTTTCCCGCCCGGTGTCTATTCCGGACGAAACGTGAATGGTCTATTTTTGGATTTCACACAGAACCAGATGTTCGGTGAGTTCGCTATTGAAATTCGAGACAGTGCCCGAAAGATCGCAACTTGCGACGCGGTAGGCGTTTCGGTAAAAACACGAGTTTCTCGCCCGGTGTCTGTTCCGGACGAAACGTGAATGGTTTATTTTTGGATTTCACACAGAACCAGACGTTCGGTGAGTTTGGTATCAAATTTGAGACCGTGCCGAAAGATCGCAACTTTCGACGCGGTAGGCGTTTCGGTAAAAACACGACTTTCCCGCCCGGAGTGTGTTCCGAACGAAACGTAAATGGTCTAATTTTTGATTTCACACAGAACCAGATGTTCGGTGAGTTTTGTTTCGAAATTCGACACTGTGCGAAAGATCGCAACTTTCGACGCGGTAGGCGTTTCGGTGAAAACACGACTTTCCCGCCCGGAGTGTGTTAAAACACGACTTTCCTGCCCGGAGTGTGTTACGGACGAAACGTGAATGGTCTAATTTTGGATTTCACACAGAACCAGACGTTCGTTGAGTTCGGTATCGAAATTCGGGACGGTGCCCGAAAGATCGCAACTTTCGACGCGGGTGGCATTTCGGTAAAAACACGACTTTCCCGCCGGAGTTTGTTCCGAACGAAACGTAAATGGTCTAATTTTTGATTTCACACAGAACTAGACATTCAGTGAGTTTTGTTTCGAAATTCGACACTGTGCCGAAAGATCACAACTTTCGACGCGGTAGGCGTTTCGGTGAAAACACGACTTTCCCGTCCGGAGTGTGTTAAAACACGACTTTCCTGCCCGGAGTGTGTTCCGGACGAAACGTGAATGGTCTAATTTTGGATTTCACACAGAACCCGACGTTCATTGAGTTCGGTATCGAAATTCGGGACGGTGCCCGAAAGATCGCAACTTTCGACGCGGGTGGCATTTCGGTAAAAACACGACTTTCCCGCCCGAAGTGTGTTCCGAACGAAACGTGAATGGTCTAATTTTTGATTTCACACAGAACCAGACGTTCGGTGAGTTTTGTTTCGAAATTCGACACGGTGCCGAAAGATCGCAACTTTCGACGCGGTAGGCGTTTCGGTAAAAACACGAGTTTCCCGCCCGGTGTCTGTTCCGGACGAAACGTGAATGGTCTATTTTTGGATTTCACACAGAACCAAACGTTCGGTGAGTTCGGTATCGAAATTCGGGACGGTCCCCGAAAGATCGCAACTTTCGACGCGGGTGGCGTTTCGGTAAAAACACGACTTTCCCGCCCGAAGTGTGTTCCGAACGAAACGTGAATGGTCTAATTTTTGATTTCACACAGAACCAGACGTTCGGTGAGTTCGGTATCGAAATTCGGGACGGTGCCCGAAAGATCCCAAATTTCGACGCGGGTGGCGTTTCGGTAAAAACAGGACTTTCCCGCCCGAAGTGTGTTCCGAACGAAACGTGAATGGTCTAATTTTTGATTTCACACAGAACCAGACGTTCGGTGAGTTTTGTTTCGAAATTCGACACGGTGCCGAAAGATCGCAACTTTCGACGCGGTAGGCGTTTCGGTAAAAACACGAGTTTCCCGCCCGGTGTCTGTTCCGGACGAAACGTGAATGGTCTATTTTTGGATTTCACACAGAACCAGACGTTCGGTGAGTTTGGTATCAAATTCGAGACCGTGCCGAAAGATCGCAACTTTCGACGCGGTAGGCGTTTCGGTAAAAACACGACTTTCCCGCCCGGAGTGTGTTCCGAACGAAACGTAAATGGTCTAATTTTTGATTTCACACAGAACCAGACGTTCGGTGAGTTTTGTTTCGAAATTCGACACTGTGCCGAAAGATCGCAACTTTCGACGCGGTAGGCGTTTCGGTGAAAACACGACTTTCCCGTCCGGAGTGTGTCAAAACACGACTTTCCTGCCCGGAGTGTGTTCCGGACGAAACGTGAATGGTCTAATTTTGGATTTCACACAGAACCCGACGTTCATTGAGTTCGGTATCGAAATTCGGGACGGTGCCCGAAAGATCGCAACTTTCGACGCGGGTGGCATTTCGGTAAAAACACGACTTTCCCGCCCGAAGTGTGTTCCGAACGAAACGTGAATGGTCTAATTTTTTATTTCACACAGAACCAGACGTTCGGTGAGTTTTGTTTCGAAATTCGACACGGTGCCGAAAGATCGCAACTTTCGACGCGGTAGGCGTTTCGGTAAAAACACGAGTTTCCCGCCCGGTGTCTGTTCCGGACGAAACGTGAATGGTCTATTTTTGGATTTCACACAGAACCAGACGTTCGGTGAGTTTGGTATCAAATTCGAGACCGTGCCGAAAGATCGCAACTTTCGACGCGGTAGGCGTTTCGGTAAAAACACGACTTTCTCGCCCGGAGTGTGTTCCGAACGAAACGTAAATGGTCTAATTTTTGATTTCACACAGAACCAGATGTTTGGTGAGTTTTTTTTCGAAATTCGACACTGTGCGAAAGATCGCAACTTTCGACGCGGTAGGCGTTTCGGTGAAAACACGACTTTCCCGCCCGGAGTGTGTTAAAACACGACTTTCCTGCCCGGAGTGTGTTCCGGACGAAACGTGAATGGTCTAATTTTGGATTTCACACAGAACCAGACGTTCGTTGAGTTCGGTATCGAAATTCGGGACGGTGCCCGAAAGATCGCAACTTTCGACGCGGGTGGCATTTCGGTAAAAACACGACTTTCCCGCCCGAAGTGTGTTCCGAACGAAACGTGAATGGTCTAATTTTTGATTTCACACAGAACCAGACGTTCGGTGAGTTTTTTTTCGAAATTCGACACGGTGCCGAAAGATCGCAACTTTCGACGCGGTAGGCGTTTCGGTGAAAACACGACTTTCCCGCCCGGAGTGTCTTAAAACACGACTTTCCTGCCCGGAGTGTGTTCCGGACGAAACGTGAATGGTCTAATTTTGGATTTCACACAGAACCCGACGTTCATTGAGTTCGGTATCGAAATTCGGGACGGTGCCCGAAAGATCGCAACTTTCGACGCGGGTGGCATTTCGGTAAAAACACGACTTTCCCGCCCGAAGTGTGTTCCGAACGAAACGTGAATGGTCTAATTTTTTATTTCACACAGAACCAGACGTTCGGTGAGTTTTGTTTCGAAATTCGACACGGTGCCGAAAGATCGCAACTTTCGACGCGGTAGGCGTTTCGGTAAAAACACGAGTTTCCCGCCCGGTGTCTGTTCCGGACGAAACGTGAATGGTCTATTTTTGGATTTCACACAGAACCAGACGTTCGGTGAGTTTGGTATCAAATTCGAGACCGTGCCGAAAGATCGCAACTTTCGACGCGGTAGGCGTTTCGGTAAAAACACGACTTTCTCGCCCGGAGTGTGTTCCGAACGAAACGTAAATGGTCTAATTTTTGATTTCACACAGAACCAGATGTTTGGTGAGTTTTTTTTCGAAATTCGACACTGTGCGAAAGATCGCAACTTTCGACGCGGTAGGCGTTTCGGTGAAAACACGACTTTCCCGCCCGGAGTGTGTTAAAACACGACTTTCCTGCCCGGAGTGTGTTCCGGACGAAACGTGAATGGTCTAATTTTGGATTTCACACAGAACCAGACGTTCGTTGAGTTCGGTATCGAAATTCGGGACGGTGCCCGAAAGATCGCAACTTTCGACGCGGGTGGCATTTCGGTAAAAACACGACTTTCCCGCCCGAAGTGTGTTCCGAACGAAACGTGAATGGTCTAATTTTTGATTTCACACAGAACCAGACGTTCGGTGAGTTTTTTTTCGAAATTCGACACGGTGCCGAAAGATCGCAACTTTCGACGCGGTAGGCGTTTCGGTGAAAACACGACTTTCCCGCCCGGAGTGTCTTAAAACACGACTTTCCTGCCCGGAGTGTGTTCCGGACGAAACGTGAATGGTCTAATTTTGGATTTCACACAGAACCAGACGTTCGTTGAGTTCGGTATCGAAATTCGGGACGGTGCCCGAAAGATCACAACTTTCGACGCGGGTCGCATTTCGGTAAAAACACGACTTTCCCGCCCGAAGTGTGTTCCGAACGAAACGTGAATGGTCTAATTTTTGATTTCACACAGAACCAGACGTTCGGTGAGTTTTTTTTCGAAATTCGACACGGTGCCGAAAGATCGTAACTTTCGACGCGGTAGGCGTTTCGGTGAAAACACGACTTTCCCGCCCGGAGTGTGTTAAAACACGACTTTCCTGCCCGGAGTGTGTTACGGACGAAACGTGAATGGTCTAATTTTGGATTTCACACAGAACCAGACGTTCGTTGAGTTCGGTATCGAAATTCGGGACGGTGCCCGAAAGAACGCAACTTTCGACGCGGGTGGCATTTCGGTAAAAACACGACTTTCCCGCCCGGAGTTTGTTCCGAACGAAACGTAAATGGTCTAATTTTTGATTTTACACAGAACCAGACATTCAGTGAGTTTTGTTTCGAAATTCGACACTGTGCCGAAAGATCGCAACTTTCGACGCGGTAGGCGTTTCGGTGAAAACACGACTTTCCCGTCCGGAGTGTGTTAAAACACGACTTTCCTGCCCGGAGTGTGTTCCGGACGAAACGTGAATGGTCTAATTTTGGATTTCACACAGAACCCGACGTTCATTGAGTTCGGTATCGAAATTCGGGACGGTGCCGAAAGATCGCAACTTTCGACGCGGTAGGCGTTTCGGTAAAAACACGAGTTTCCCGCCCGGTGTCTGTTCCGGACGAAACGTGAATGGTCTATTTTTGGATTTCACACAGAACCAGACGTTCGGTGAGTTTGGTATCAAATTCGAGACCGTGCCGAAAGATCGCAACTTTCGACGCGGTAGGCGTTTCGGTAAAAACACGACTTTCCCGCCCGGAGTGTGTTCCGAACGAAACGTAAATGGTCTAATTTTTGATTTCACACAGAACCAGACGTTCGGTGAGTTTTGTTTCGAAATTCGACACTGTGCCGAAAGATCGCAACTTTCGACGCGGTAGGCGTTTCGGTGAAAACACGACTTTCCCGTCCGGAGTGTGTTAAAACACGACTTTCCTGCCCGGAGTGTGTTCCGGACGAAACGTGAATGGTCTAATTTTGGATTTCACACAGAACCCGACGTTCATTGAGTTCGGTATCGAAATTCGGGACGGTGCCCGAAAGAACGCAACTTTCGACGCGGGTGGCATTTCGGCAAAAACACGACTTTCCCGCCCGAAGTGTGTTCCGAACGAAACGTGAATGGTCTAATTTTTTATTTCACACAGAACCAGACGTTCGGTGAGTTTTGTTTCGAAATTCGACACGGTGCCGAAAGATCGCAACTTTCGACGCGGTAGGCGTTTCGGTAAAAACACGAGTTTCCCGCCCGGTGTCTGTTCCGGACGAAACGTGAATGGTCTATTTTTGGATTTCACACAGAACCAGACGTTCGGTGAGTTTGGTATCAAATTCGAGACCGTGCCGAAAGATCGCAACTTTCGACGCGGTAGGCGTTTCGGTAAAAACACAACTTTCCCGCCCGGAGTGTGTTCCGAACGAAACGTAAATGGTCTAATTTTTTATTTCACACAGAACCAGATGTTTGGTGAGTTTTTTTTCGAAATTCGACACTGTGCGAAAGATCGCAACTTTCGACGCGGTAGGCGTTTCGGTGAAAACACGACTTTCCCGCCCGGAGTGTGTTAAAACACGACTTTCCTGCCCGGAGTGTGTTCCGGACGAAACGTGAATGGTCTAATTTTGGATTTCACACAGAACCAGACGTTCGTTGAGTTCGGTATCGAAATTCGGGACGGTGCCCGAAAGATCGCAACTTTCGACGCGGGTGGCATTTCGGTAAAAACACGACTTTCCCGCCCGAAGTGTGTTCCGAACGAAACGTGAATGGTCTAATTTTTGATTTCACACAGAACCAGACGTTCGGTGAGTTTTTTTTCGAAATTCGACACGGTGCCGAAAGATCGCAACTTTCGACGCGGTAGGCGTTTCGGTGAAAACACGACTTTCCCGCCCGGAGTGTCTTAAAACACGACTTTCCTGCCCGGAGTGTGTTCCGGACGAAACGTGAATGGTCTAATTTTGGATTTCACACAGAACCAGACGTTCGTTGAGTTCGGTATCGAAATTCGGGACGGTGCCCGAAAGATCACAACTTTCGACGCGGGTCGCATTTCTGTAAAAACACGACTTTCCCGCCCGAAGTGTGTTCCGAACGAAACGTGAATGGTCTAATTTTTGATTTCACACAGAACCAGACGTTCGGTGAGTTTTTTTTCGAAATTCGACACGGTGCCGAAAGATCGTAACTTTCGACGCGGTAGGCGTTTCGGTGAAAACACGACTTTCCCGCCCGGAGTGTGTTAAAACACGACTTTCCTGCCCGGAGTGTGTTACGGACGAAACGTGAATGGTCTAATTTTGGATTTCACACAGAACCAGACGTTCGTTGAGTTCGGTATCGAAATTCGGGACGGTGCCCGAAAGAACGCAACTTTCGACGCGGGTGGCATTTCGGTAAAAACACGACTTTCCCGCCCGGAGTTTGTTCCGAACGAAACGTAAATGGTCTAATTTTTGATTTCACACAGAACCAGACATTCAGTGAGTTTTGTTTCGAAATTCGACACTGTGCCGAAAGATCGCAACTTTCGACGCGGTAGGCGTTTCGGTGAAAACACGACTTTCCCGTCCGGAGTGTGTTAAAACACGACTTTCCTGCCCGGAGTGTGTTCCGGACGAAACGTGAATGGTCTAATTTTGGATTTCACACAGAACCCGACGTTCATTGAGTTCGGTATCGAAATTCGGGACGGTGCCCGAAAGATCGCAACTTTCGACGCGGGTGGCATTTCGGTAAAAACACGACTTTCCCGCCCGAAGTGTGTTCCGAACGAAACGTGAATGGTCTAATTTTTGATTTCACACAGAACCAGACGTTCGGTGAGTTTTGTTTCGAAATTCGACACTGTGCGAAAGATCGCAACTTTCGACGCGGTAGGCGTTTCGGTGAAAACACGACTTTCCCGCCCGGAGTGTGTTAAAACACGACTTTCCTGCCCGGAGTGTGTTACGGACGAAACGTGAATGGTCTAATTTTGGATTTCACACAGAACCAGACGTTCGTTGAGTTCGGTATCGAAATTCGGGACGGTGCCCGAAAGATCGCAACTTTCGACGCGGGTGGCATTTCGGTAAAAACACGACTTTCCCGCCCGGAGTTTGTTCCGAACGAAACGTAAATGGTCTAATTTTTGATTTCACACAGAACCAGACATTCAGTGAGTTTTGTTTCGAAATTCGACACTGTGCCGAAAGATCGCAACTTTCGACGCGGTAGGCGTTTCGGTGAAAACACGACTTTCCCGTCCGGAGTGTGTTAAAACACGACTTTCCTGCCCGGAGTGTGTTCCGGACGAAACGTGAATGGTCTAATTTTGGATTTCACACAGAACCCGACGTTCATTGAGTTCGGTATCGAAATTCGGGACGGTGCCCGAAAGATCGCAACTTTCGACGCGGGTGGCATTTCGGTAAAAACACGACTTTCCCGCCCGAAGTGTGTTCCGAACGAAACGTGAATGGTCTAATTTTTGATTTCACACAGAACCAGACGTTCGGTGAGTTTTGTTTCGAAATTCGACACGGTGCCGAAAGATCGCAACTTTCGACGCGGTAGGCGTTTCGGTAAAAACACGAGTTTCCCGCCCGGTGTCTGTTCCGGACGAAACGTGAATGGTCTATTTTTGGATTTCACACAGAACCAGACGTTCGGTGAGTTTGGTATCAAATTCGAGACCGTGCCGAAAGATCGCAACTTTCGACGCGGTAGGCGTTTCGGTAAAAACACGACTTTCCCGCCCGGAGTGTGTTCCGAACGAAACGTAAATGGTCTAATTTTTGATTTCACACAGAACCAGACGTTCGGTGAGTTTTGTTTCGAAATTCGACACTGTGCCGAAAGATCGCAACTTTCGACGCGGTAGGCGTTTCGGTGAAAACACGACTTTCCCGCCCGGTGTCTGTTCCGGACGAAACGTGAATGGTCTATTTTTGGATTTCACACAGAACCAGACGTTCGGTGAGTTTGGTATCAAATTCGAGACCGTGCCGAAAGATCGCAACTTTCGACGCGGTAGGCGTTTCGGTAAAAACACGACTTTCCCGCCCGGAGTGTGTTCCGAACGAAACGTAAATGGTCTAATTTTTGATTTCACACAGAACCAGACGTTCGGTGAGTTTTGTTTCGAAATTCGACACTGTGCCGAAAGATCGCAACTTTCGACGCGGTAGGCGTTTCGGTGAAAACACGACTTTCCCGTCCGGAGTGTGTTAAAACACGACTTTCCTGCCCGGAGTGTGTTCCGGACGAAACGTGAATGGTCTAATTTTGGATTTCACACAGAACCCGACGTTCATTGAGTTCGGTATCGAAATTCGGGACGGTGCCCGAAAGATCGCAACTTTCGACGCGGGTGGCATTTCGGTAAAAACACGACTTTCCCGCCCGAAGTGTGTTCCGAACGAAACGTGAATGGTCTAATTTTTTATTTCACACAGAACCAGACGTTCGGTGAGTTTTGTTTCGAAATTCGACACGGTGCCGAAAGATCGCAACTTTCGACGCGGTAGGCGTTTCGGTAAAAACACGAGTTTCCCGCCCGGTGTCTGTTCCGGACGAAACGTGAATGGTCTATTTTTGGATTTCACACAGAACCAGACGTTCGGTGAGTTTGGTATCAAATTCGAGACCGTGCCGAAAGATCGCAACTTTCGACGCGGTAGGCGTTTCGGTAAAAACACGACTTTCCCGCCCGGAGTGTGTTCCGAACGAAACGTAAATGGTCTAATTTTTGATTTCACACAGAACCAGATGTTTGGTGAGTTTTTTTTCGAAATTCGACACTGTGCGAAAGATCGCAACTTTCGACGCGGTAGGCGTTTCGGTGAAAACACGACTTTCCCGCCCGGAGTGTGTTAAAACACGACTTTCCTGCCCGGAGTGTGTTCCGGACGAAACGTGAATGATCTAATTTTGGATTTCACACAGAACCAGACGTTCGTTGAGTTCGGTATCGAAATTCGGGACGGTGCCCGAAAGATCGCAACTTTCGACGCGGGTGGCATTTCGGTAAAAACACGACTTTCCCGCCCGAAGTGTGTTCCGAACGAAACGTGAATGGTCTAATTTTTTATTTCACACAGAACCAGACGTTCGGTGAGTTTTTTTTCGAAATTCGACACGGTGCCGAAAGATCGCAACTTTCGACGCGGTAGGCGTTTCGGTGAAAACACGACTTTCCCGCCCGGAGTGTCTTAAAACACGACTTTCCTGCCCGGAGTGTGTTCCGGACGAAACGTGAATGGTCTAATTTTGGATTTCACACAGAACCAGACGTTCGTTGAGTTCGGTATCGAAATTCGGGACGGTGCCCGAAAGATCACAACTTTCGACGCGGGTCGCATTTCGGTAAAAACACGACTTTCCCGCCCGAAGTGTGTTCCGAACGAAACGTGAATGGTCTAATTTTTGATTTCACACAGAACCAGACGTTCGGTGAGTTTTTTTTCGAAATTCGACACGGTGCCGAAAGATCGTAACTTTCGACGCGGTAGGCGTTTCGGTGAAAACACGACTTTCCCGCCCGGAGTGTGTTAAAACACGACTTTCCTGCCCGGAGTGTGTTACGGACGAAACGTGAATGGTCTAATTTTGGATTTCACACAGAACCAGACGTTCGTTGAGTTCGGTATCGAAATTCGGGACGGTGCCCGAAAGAACGCAACTTTCGACGCGGGTGGCATTTCGGTAAAAACACGACTTTTCCGCCCGGAGTTTGTTCCGAACGAAACGTAAATGGTCTAATTTTTGATTTCACACAGAACCAGACATTCAGTGAGTTTTGTTTCGAAATTCGACACTGTGCCGAAAGATCGCAACTTTCGACGCGGTAGGCGTTTCGGTGAAAACACGACTTTCCCGTCCGGAGTGTGTTAAAACACGACTTTCCTGCCCGGAGTGTGTTCCGGACGAAACGTGAATGGTCTAATTTTGGATTTCACACAGAACCCGACGTTCATTGAGTTCGGTATCGAAATTCGGGACGGTGCCGAAAGATCGCAACTTTCGACGCGGTAGGCGTTTCGGTAAAAACACGAGTTTCCCGCCCGGTGTCTGTTCCGGACGAAACGTGAATGGTCTATTTTTGGATTTCACACAGAACCAGACGTTCGGTGAGTTTGGTATCAAATTCGAGACCGTGCCGAAAGATCGCAACTTTCGACGCGGTAGGCGTTTCGGTAAAAACACGACTTTCCCGCCCGGAGTGTGTTCCGAACGAAACGTAAATGGTCTAATTTTTGATTTCACACAGAACCAGACGTTCGGTGAGTTTTGTTTCGAAATTCGACACTGTGCCGAAAGATCGCAACTTTCGACGCGGTAGGCGTTTCGGTGAAAACACGACTTTCCCGTCCGGAGTGTGTTAAAACACGACTTTCCTGCCCGGAGTGTGTTCCGGATGAAACGTGAATGGTCTAATTTTGGATTTCACACAGAACCCGACGTTCATTGAGTTCGGTATCGAAATTCGGGACGGTGCCCGAAAGATCGCAACTTTCGACGCGGGTGGCATTTCGGTAAAAACACGACTTTCCCGCCCGAAGTGTGTTCCGAACGAAACGTGAATGGTCTAATTTTTTATTTCACACAGAACCAGACGTTCGGTGAGTTTTGTTTCGAAATTCGACACGGTGCCGAAAGATCGCAACTTTCGACGCGGTAGGCGTTTCGGTAAAAACACGAGTTTCCCGCCCGGTGTCTGTTCCGGACGAAACGTGAATGGTCTATTTTTGGATTTCACACAGAACCAGACGTTCGGTGAGTTTGGTATCAAATTCGAGACCGTGCCGAAAGATCGCAACTTTCGACGCGGTAGGCGTTTCGGTAAAAACACGACTTTCCCGCCCGGAGTGTGTTCCGAACGAAACGTAAATGGTCTAATTTTTGATTTCACACAGAACCAGATGTTTGGTGAGTTTTTTTTCGAAATTCGACACTGTGCGAAAGATCGCAACTTTCGACGCGGTAGGCGTTTCGGTGAAAACACGACTTTCCCGCCCGGAGTGTGTTAAAACACGACTTTCCTGCCCGGAGTGTGTTCCGGACGAAACGTGAATGGTCTAATTTTGGATTTCACACAGAACCAGACGTTCGTTGAGTTCGGTATCGAAATTCGGGACGGTGCCCGAAAGATCGCAACTTTCGACGCGGGTGGCATTTCGGTAAAAACACGACTTTCCCGCCCGAAGTGTGTTCCGAACGAAACGTGAATGGTCTAATTTTTTATTTCACACAGAACCAGACGTTCGGTGAGTTTTTTTTCGAAATTCGACACGGTGCCGAAAGATCGCAACTTTCGACGCGGTAGGCGTTTCGGTGAAAACACGACTTTCCCGCCCGGAGTGTCTTAAAACACGACTTTCCTGCCCGGAGTGTGTTCCGGACGAAACGTGAATGGTCTAATTTTGGATTTCACACAGAACCAGACGTTCGTTGAGTTCGGTATCGAAATTCGGGACGGTGCCCGAAAGATCACAACTTTCGACGCGGGTGGCATTTCGGTAAAAACACGACTTTCCCGCCCGAAGTGTGTTCCGAACGAAACGTGAATGGTCTAATTTTTGATTTCACACAGAACCAGACGTTCGGTGAGTTTTTTTTCGAAATTCGACACGGTGCCGAAAGATCGTAACTTTCGACGCGGTAGGCGTTTCGGTGAAAACACGACTTTCCCGCCCGGAGTGTGTTAAAACACGACTTTCCTGCCCGGAGTGTGTTACGGACGAAACGTGAATGGTCTAATTTTGGATTTCACACAGAACCAGACGTTCGTTGAGTTCGGTATCGAAATTCGGGACGGTGCCCGAAAGAACGCAACTTTCGACGCGGGTGGCATTTCGGTAAAAACACGACTTTCCCGCCCGGAGTTTGTTCCGAACGAAACGTAAATGGTCTAATTTTTGATTTCACACAGAACCAGACATTCAGTGAGTTTTGTTTCGAAATTCGACACTGTGCCGAAAGATCGCAACTTTCGACGCGGTAGGCGTTTCGGTGAAAACACGACTTTCCCGTCCGGAGTGTGTTAAAACACGACTTTCCTGCCCGGAGTGTGTTCCGGACGAAACGTGAATGGTCTAATTTTGGATTTCACACAGAACCCGACGTTCATTGAGTTCGGTATCGAAATTCGGGACGGTGCCGAAAGATCGCAACTTTCGACGCGGTAGGCGTTTCGGTAAAAACACGAGTTTCCCGCCCGGTGTCTGTTCCGGACGAAACGTGAATGGTCTATTTTTGGATTTCACACAGAACCAGACGTTCGGTGAGTTTGGTATCAAATTCGAGACCGTGCCGAAAGATCGCAACTTTCGACGCGGTAGGCGTTTCGGTAAAAACACGACTTTCCCGCCCGGAGTGTGTTCCGAACGAAACGTAAATGGTCTAATTTTTGATTTCACACAGAACCAGACGTTCGGTGAGTTTTGTTTCGAAATTCGACACTGTGCCGAAAGATCGCAACTTTCGACGCGGTAGGCGTTTCGGTGAAAACACGACTTTCCCGTCCGGAGTGTGTTAAAACACGACTTTCCTGCCCGGAGTGTGTTCCGGACGAAACGTGAATGGTCTAATTTTGGATTTCACACAGAACCCGACGTTCATTGAGTTCGGTATCGAAATTCGGGACGGTGCCCGAAAGATCGCAACTTTCGACGCGGGTGGCATTTCGGTAAAAACACGACTTTCCCGCCCGAAGTGTGTTCCGAACGAAACGTGAATGGTCTAATTTTTTATTTCACACAGAACCAGACGTTCGGTGAGTTTTGTTTCGAAATTCGACACGGTGCCGAAAGATCGCAACTTTCGACGCGGTAGGCGTTTCGGTAAAAACACGAGTTTCCCGCCCGGTGTCTGTTCCGGACGAAACGTGAATGGTCTATTTTTGGATTTCACACAGAACCAGACGTTCGGTGAGTTTGGTATCAAATTCGAGACCGTGCCGAAAGATCGCAACTTTCGACGCGGTAGGCGTTTCGGTAAAAACACGACTTTCCCGCCCGGAGTGTGTTCCGAACGAAACGTAAATGGTCTAATTTTTGATTTCACACAGAACCAGATGTTTGGTGAGTTTTTTTTCGAAATTCGACACTGTGCGAAAGATCGCAACTTTCGACGCGGTAGGCGTTTCGGTGAAAACACGACTTTCCCGCCCGGAGTGTGTTAAAACACGACTTTCCTGCCCGGAGTGTGTTCCGGACGAAACGTGAATGGTCTAATTTTGGATTTCACACAGAACCAGACGTTCGTTGAGTTCGGTATCGAAATTCGGGACGGTGCCCGAAAGATCGCAACTTTCGACGCGGGTGGCATTTCGGTAAAAACACGACTTTCCCGCCCGAAGTGTGTTCCGAACGAAACGTGAATGGTCTAATTTTTGATTTCACACAGAACCAGACGTTCGGTGAGTTTTTTTTCGAAATTCGACACGGTGCCGAAAGATCGCAACTTTCGACGCGGTAGGCGTTTCGGTGAAAACACGACTTTCCCGCCCGGAGTGTCTTAAAACACGACTTTCCTGCCCGGAGTGTGTTCCGGACGAAACGTGAATGGTCTAATTTTGGATTTCACACAGAACCCGACGTTCATTGAGTTCGGTATCGAAATTCGGGACGGTGCCCGAAAGATCGCAACTTTCGACGCGGGTGGCATTTCGGTAAAAACACGACTTTCCCGCCCGAAGTGTGTTCCGAACGAAACGTGAATGGTCTAATTTTTGATTTCACACAGAACCAGACGTTCGGTGAGTTTTGTTTCGAAATTCGACACGGTGCCGAAAGATCGCAACTTTCGACGCGGTAGGCGTTTCGGTAAAAACACGAGTTTCCCGCCCGGTGTCTGTTCCGGACGAAACGTCAATGGTCTATTTTTGGATTTCACACAGAACCAGACGTTCGGTGAGTTTGGTATCAAATTCGAGACCGTGCCGAAAGATCGCAACTTTCGACGCGGTAGGCGTTTCGGTAAAAACACGACTTTCCCGCCCGGAGTGTGTTAAAACACGACTTTCCTGCCCGGAGTGTGTTCCGGACGAAACGTGAATGGTCTAATTTTGGATTTCACACAGAACCAGACGTTCGTTGAGTTCGGTATCGAAATTCGGGACGGTGCCCGAAAGATCGCAACTTTCGACGCGGGTGGCATTTCGGTAAAAACACGACTTTCCCGCCCGAAGTGTGTTCCGAACGAAACGTGAATGGTCTAATTTTTGATTTCACACAGAACCAGACGTTCGGTGAGTTTTTTTTCGAAATTCGACACGGTGCCGAAAGATCGCAACTTTCGACGCGGTAGGCGTTTCGGTGAAAACACGACTTTCCCGTCCGGAGTGTGTTAAAACACGACTTTCCTGCCCGGAGTGTGTTCCGGACGAAACGTGAATGGTCTAATTTTGGATTTCACACAGAACCCGACGTTCGTTGAGTTCGGTATCGAAATTCGGGACGGTGCCCGAAAGATCGCAACTTTCGACGCGGGTGGCATTTCGGTAAAAACACGACTTTCCCGCCCGAAGTGTGTTCCGAACGAAACGTGAATGGTCTAATTTTTTCTTCACACAGAACCAGACGTTCGGTGAGTTTTGTTTCGAAATTCGACACGGTGCCGAAAGATCGCAACTTTCGACGCGGTAGGCGTTTCGGTAAAAACACGAGTTTCCCGCCCGGTGTCTGTTCCGGACGAAACGTGAATGGTCTATTTTTGGATTTCACACAGAACTAGACGTTCGGTGAGTTTGGTATCAAATTCGAGACCGTGCCGAAAGATCGCAACTTTCGACGCGGTAGGCGTTTCGGTAAAAACACGACTTTCCCGCCCGGAGTGTGTTCCGAACGAAACGTAAATGGTCTAATTTTTGATTTCACACAGAACCAGATGTTTGGTGAGTTTTTTTTCGAAATTCGACACTGTGCGAAAGATCGCAACTTTCGACGCGGTAGGCGTTTCGGTGAAAACACGACTTTCCCGCCCGGAGTGTGTTAAAACACGACTTTCCTGCCCGGAGTGTGTTCCGGACGAAACGTGAATGGTCTAATTTTGGATTTCACACAGAACCAGACGTTCGTTGAGTTCGGTATCGAAATTCGGGACGGTGCCCGAAAGATCGCAACTTTCGACGCGGGTGGCATTTCGGTAAAAACACGACTTTCCCGCCCGAAGTGTGTTCCGAACGAAACGTGAATGGTCTAATTTTTGATTTCACACAGAACCAGACGTTCGGTGAGTTTTTTTTCGAAATTCGACACGGTGCCGAAAGATCGCAACTTTCGACGCGGTAGGCGTTTCGGTGAAAACACGACTTTCCCGCCCGGAGTGTCTTAAAACACGACTTTCCTGCCCGGAGTGTGTTCCGGACGAAACGTGAATGGTCTAATTTTGGATTTCACACAGAACCAGACGTTCGTTGAGTTCGGTATCGAAATTCGGGACGGTGCCCGAAAGATCACAACTTTCGACGCGGGTCGCATTTCGGTAAAAACACGACTTTCCCGCCCGAAGTGTGTTCCGAACGAAATGTGAATGGTCTAATTTTTGATTTCACACAGAACCAGACGTTCGGTGAGTTTTTTTTCGAAATTCGACACTGTGCCGAAAGATCGCAACTTTCGACGCGGTAGGCGTTTCGGTGAAAACACGACTTTCCCGTCCGGAGTGTGTTAAAACACGACTTTCCTGCCCGGAGTGTGTTCCGGACGAAACGTGAATGGTCTAATTTTGGATTTCACACAGAACCCGACGTTCATTGAGTTCGGTATCGAAATTCGGGACGGTGCCCGAAAGATCGCAACTTTCGACGCGGGTGGCATTTCGGTAAAAACACGACTTTCCCGCCCGAAGTGTGTTCCGAACGAAACGTGAATGGTCTAATTTTTTATTTCACACAGAACCAGACGTTCGGTGAGTTTTGTTTCGAAATTCGACACGGTGCCGAAAGATCGCAACTTTCGACGCGGTAGGCGTTTCGGTAAAAACACGAGTTTCCCGCCCGGTGTCTGTTCCGGACGAAACGTGAATGGTCTATTTTTGGATTTCACACAGAACCAGACGTTCGGTGAGTTTGGTATCAAATTCGAGACCGTGCCGAAAGATCGCAACTTTCGACGCGGTAGGCGTTTCGGTAAAAACACGACTTTCCCGCCCGGAGTGTGTTCCGAACGAAACGTAAATGGTCTAATTTTTGATTTCACACAGAACCAGATGTTTGGTGAGTTTTTTTTCGAAATTCGACACTGTGCGAAAGATCGCAACTTTCGACGCGGTAGGCGTTTCGGTGAAAACACGACTTTCCCGCCCGGAGTGTGTTAAAACACGACTTTCCTGCCCGGAGTGTGTTCCGGACGAAACGTGAATGGTCTAATTTTGGATTTCACACAGAACCAGACGTTCGTTGAGTTCGGTATCGAAATTCGGGACGGTGCCCGAAAGATCGCAACTTTCGACGCGGGTGGCATTTCGGTAAAAACACGACTTTCCCGCCCGAAGTGTGTTCCGAACGAAACGTGAATGGTCTAATTTTTGATTTCACACAGAACCAGACGTTCGGTGAGTTTTTTTTCGAAATTCGACACGGTGCCGAAAGATCGCAACTTTCGACGCGGTAGGCGTTTCGGTGAAAACACGACTTTCCCGCCCGGAGTGTCTTAAAACACGACTTTCCTGCCCGGAGTGTGTTCCGGACGAAACGTGAATGGTCTAATTTTGGATTTCACACAGAACCAGACGTTCGTTGAGTTCGGTATCGAAATTCGGGACGGTGCCCGAAAGATCACAACTTTCGACGCGGGTCGCATTTCGGTAAAAACACGACTTTCCCGCCCGAAGTGTGTTCCGAACGAAACGTGAATGGTCTAATTTTTGATTTCACACAGAACCAGACGTTCGGTGAGTTTTTTTTCGAAATTCGACACGGTGCCGAAAGATCGTAACTTTCGACGCGGTAGGCGTTTCGGTGAAAACACGACTTTCCCGCCCGGAGTGTGTTAAAACACGACTTTCCTGCCCGGAGTGTGTTACGGACGAAACGTGAATGGTCTAATTTTGGATTTCACACAGAACCAGACGTTCGTTGAGTTCGGTATCGAAATTCGGGACGGTGCCAGAAAGAACGCAACTTTCGACGCGGGTGGCATTTCGGTAAAAACACGACTTTCCCGCCCGGAGTTTGTTCCGAACGAAACGTAAATGGTCTAATTTTTGATTTCACACAGAACCAGACATTCAGTGAGTTTTGTTTCGAAATTCGACACTGTGCCGAAAGATCGCAACTTTCGACGCGGTAGGCGTTTCGGTGAAAACACGACTTTCCCGTCCGGAGTGTGTTAAAACACGACTTTCCTGCCCGGAGTGTGTTCCGGACGAAACGTGAATGGTCTAATTTTGGATTTCACACAGAACCCGACGTTCATTGAGTTCGGTATCGAAATTCGGGACGGTGCCCGAAAGATCGCAACTTTCGACGCGGGTGGCATTTCGGTAAAAACACGACTTTCCCGCCCGAAGTGTGTTCCGAACGAAACGTGAATGGTCTAATTTTTGATTTCACACAGAACCAGACGTTCGGTGAGTTTTGTTTCGAAATTCGACACTGTGCGAAAGATCGCAACTTTCGACGCGGTAGGCGTTTCGGTGAAAACACGACTTTCCCGCCCGGAGTGTGTTAAAACACGACTTTCCTGCCCGGAGTGTGTTACGGACGAAACGTGAATGGTCTAATTTTGGATTTCACACAGAACCAGACGTTCGTTGAGTTCGGTATCGAAATTCGGGACGGTGCCCGAAAGATCGCAACTTTCGACGCGGGTGGCATTTCGGTAAAAACACGACTTTCCCGCCCGGAGTTTGTTCCGAACGAAACGTAAATGGTCTAATTTTTGATTTCACACAGAACCAGACATTCAGTGAGTTTTGTTTCGAAATTCGACACTGTGCCGAAAGATCGCAACTTTCGACGCGGTAGGCGTTTCGGTGAAAACACGACTTTCCCGTCCGGAGTGTGTTAAAACACGACTTTCCTGCCCGGAGTGTGTTCCGGACGAAACGTGAATGGTCTAATTTTGGATTTCACACAGAACCCGACGTTCATTGAGTTCGGTATCGAAATTCGGGACGGTGCCCGAAAGATCGCAACTTTCGACGCGGGTGGCATTTCGGTAAAAACACGACTTTCCCGCCCGAAGTGTGTTCCGAACGAAACGTGAATGGTCTAATTTTTGATTTCACACAGAACCAGACGTTCGGTGAGTTTTGTTTCGAAATTCGACACGGTGCCGAAAGATCGCAACTTTCGACGCGGTAGGCGTTTCGGTAAAAACACGAGTTTCCCGCCCGGTGTCTGTTCCGGACGAAACGTGAATGGTCTATTTTTGGATTTCACACAGAACCAGACGTTCGGTGAGTTTGGTATCAAATTCGAGACCGTGCCGAAAGATCGCAACTTTCGACGCGGTAGGCGTTTCGGTAAAAACACGACTTTCCCGCCCGGAGTGTGTTCCGAACGAAACGTAAATGGTCTAATTTTTGATTTCACACAGAACCAGACGTTCGGTGAGTTTTGTTTCGAAATTCGACACTGTGCCGAAAGATCGCAACTTTCGACGCGGTAGGCGTTTCGGTGAAAACACGACTTTCCCGTCCGGAGTGTGTTAAAACACGACTTTCCTGCCCGGAGTGTGTTCCGGACGAAACGTGAATGGTCTAATTTTGGATTTCACACAGAACCCGACGTTCATTGAGTTCGGTATCGAAATTCGGGACGGTGCCCGAAAGATCGCAACTTTCGACGCGGGTGGCATTTCGGTAAAAACACGACTTTCCCGCCCGAAGTGTGTTCCGAACGAAACGTGAATGGTCTAATTTTTTATTTCACACAGAACCAGACGTTCGGTGAGTTTTGTTTCGAAATTCGACACGGTGCCGAAAGATCGCAACTTTCGACGCGGTAGGCGTTTCGGTAAAAACACGAGTTTCCCGCCCGGTGTCTGTTCCGGACGAAACGTGAATGGTCTATTTTTGGATTTCACACAGAACCAGACGTTCGGTGAGTTTGGTATCAAATTCGAGACCGTGCCGAAAGATCGCAACTTTCGACGCGGTAGGCGTTTCGGTAAAAACACGACTTTCCCGCCCGGAGTGTGTTCCGAACGAAACGTAAATGGTCTAATTTTTGATTTCACACAGAACCAGATGTTTGGTGAGTTTTTTTTCGAAATTCGACACTGTGCGAAAGATCGCAACTTTCGACGCGGTAGGCGTTTCGGTGAAAACACGACTTTCCCGCCCGGAGTGTGTTAAAACACGACTTTCCTGCCCGGAGTGTGTTCCGGACGAAACGTGAATGGTCTAATTTTGGATTTCACACAGAACCAGACGTTCGTTGAGTTCGGTATCGAAATTCGGGACGGTGCCCCAAAGATCGCAACTTTCGACGCGGGTGGCATTTCGGTAAAAACACGACTTTCCCGCCCGAAGTGTGTTCCGAACGAAACGTGAATGGTCTAATTTTTGATTTCACACAGAACCAGACGTTCGGTGAGTTTTTTTTCGAAATTCGACACGGTGCCGAAAGATCGCAACTTTCGACGCGGTAGGCGTTTCGGTGAAAACACGACTTTCCCGCCCGGAGTGTCTTAAAACACGACTTTCCTGCCCGGAGTGTGTTCCGGACGAAACGTGAATGGTCTAATTTTGGATTTCACACAAAACCAGACGTTCGTTGAGTTCGGTATCGAAATTCGGGACGGTGCCCGAAAGATCACAACTTTCGACGCGGGTCGCATTTCGGTAAAAACACGACTTTCCCGCCCGAAGTGTGTTCCGAACGAAACGTGAATGGTCTAATTTTTGATTTCACACAGAACCAGACGTTCGGTGAGTTTTTTTTCGAAATTCGACACGGTGCCGAAAGATCGTAACTTTCGACGCGGTAGGCGTTTCGGTGAAAACACGACTTTCCCGCCCGGAGTGTGTTAAAACACGACTTTCCTGCCCGGAGTGTGTTACGGACGAAACGTGAATGGTCTAATTTTGGATTTCACACAGAACCAGACGTTCGTTGAGTTCGGTATCGAAATTCGGGACGGTGCCCGAAAGAACGCAACTTTCGACGCGGGTGGCATTTCGGTAAAAACACGACTTTCCCGCCCGGAGTTTGTTCCGAACGAAACGTAAATGGTCTAATTTTTGATTTCACACAGAACCAGACATTCAGTGAGTTTTGTTTCGAAATTCGACACGGTGCCGAAAGATCGTAACTTTCGACGCGGTAGGCGTTTCGGTGAAAACACGACTTTCCCGCCCGGAGTGTGTTAAAACACGACTTTCCTGCCCGGAGTGTGTTACGGACGAAACGTGAATGGTCTAATTTTGGATTTCACACAGAACCAGACGTTCGTTGAGTTCGGTATCGAAATTCAGGACGGTGCCCGAAAGAACGCAACTTTTGACGCGGGTGGCATTTCGGTAAAAACACGACTTTCCCGCCCGGAGTTTGTTCCGAACGAAACGTAAATGGTCTAATTTTTGATTTCACACAGAACCAGACATTCAGTGAGTTTTGTTTCGAAATTCGACACTGTGCCGAAAGATCGCAACTTTCGACGCGGTAGGCGTTTCGGTGAAAACACGACTTTCCCGTCCGGAGTGTGTTAAAACACGACTTTCCTGCCCGGAGTGTGTTCCGGACGAAACGTGAATGGTCTAATTTTGGATTTCACACAGAACCCGACGTTCATTGAGTTCGGTATCGAAATTCGGGACGGTGCCCGAAAGATCGCAACTTTCGACGCGGGTGGCATTTCGGTAAAAACACGACTTTCCCGCCCGAAGTGTGTTCCGAACGAAACGTGAATGGTCTAATTTTTGATTTCACACAGAACCAGACGTTCGGTGAGTTTTGTTTCGAAATTCGACACGGTGCCGAAAGATCGCAACTTTCGACGCGGTAGGCGTTTCGGTAAAAACACGAGTTTCCCGCCCGGTGTCTGTTCCGGACGAAACGTGAATGGTCTATTTTTGGATTTCACACAGAACCAGACGTTCGGTGAGTTTGGTATCAAATTCGAGACCGTGCCGAAAGATCGCAACTTTCGACGCGGCAGGCGTTTCGGTAAAAACACGACTTTCCCGCCCGGAGTGTGTTCCGAACGAAACGTAAATGGTCTAATTTTTGATTTCACAGAGAACCAGACGTTCGGTGAGTTTTGTTTCGAAATTCGACACTGTGCCGAAAGATCGCAACTTTCGACGCGGTAGGCGTTTCGGTGAAAACACGACTTTCCCGTCCGGAGTGTGTTAAAACACGACTTTCCTGCCCGGAGTGTGTTCCGGACGAAACGTGAATGGTCTAATTTTGGATTTCACACAGAACCCGACGTTCATTGAGTTCGGTATCGAAATTCGGGACGGTGCCCGAAAGATCGCAACTTTCGACGCGGGTGGCATTTCGGTAAAAACACGACTTTCCCGCCCGAAGTGTGTTCCGAACGAAACGTGAATGGTCTAATTTTTTATTTCACACAGAACCAGACGTTCGGTGAGTTTTGTTTCGAAATTCGACACGGTGCCGAAAGATCGCAACTTTCGACGCGGTAGGCGTTTCGGTAAAAACACGAGTTTCCCGCCCGGTGTATGTTCCGGACGAAACGTGAATGGTCTATTTTTGGATTTCACACAGAACCAGACGTTCGGTGAGTTTGGTATCAAATTCGAGACCGTGCCGAAAGATCGCAACTTTCGACGCGGTAGGCGTTTCGGTAAAAACACGACTTTCCCGCCCGGAGTGTGTTCCGAACGAAACGTAAATGGTCTAATTTTTGATTTCACACAGAACCAGATGTTTGGTGAGTTTTTTTTCGAAATTCGACACTGTGCGAAAGATCGCAACTTTCGACGCGGTAGGCGTTTCGGTGAAAACACGACTTTCCCGCCCGGAGTGTGTTAAAACACGACTTTCCTGCCCGGAGTGTGTTCCGGACGAAACGTGAATGGTCTAATTTTGGATTTCACACAGAACCAGACGTTCGTTGAGTTCGGTATCGAAATTCGGGACGGTGCCCCAAAGATCGCAACTTTCGACGCGGGTGGCATTTCGGTAAAAACACGACTTTCCCGCCCGAAGTGTGTTCCGAACGAAACGTGAATGGTCTAATTTTTGATTTCACACAGAACCAGACGTTCGGTGAGTTTTTTTTCGAAATTCGACACGGTGCCGAAAGATCGCAACTTTCGACGCGGTAGGCGTTTCGGTGAAAACACGACTTTCCCGCCCGGAGTGTCTTAAAACACGACTTTCCTGCCCGGAGTGTGTTCCGGACGAAACGTGAATGGTCTAATTTTGGATTTCACACAAAACCAGACGTTCGTTGAGTTCGGTATCGAAATTCGGGACGGTGCCCGAAAGATCACAACTTTCGACGCGGGTCGCATTTCGGTAAAAACACGACTTTCCCGCCCGAAGTGTGTTCCGAACGAAACGTGAATGGTCTAATTTTTGATTTCACACAGAACCAGACGTTCGGTGAGTTTTTTTTCGAAATTCGACACGGTGCCGAAAGATCGTAACTTTCGACGCGGTAGGCGTTTCGGTGAAAACACGACTTTCCCGCCCGGAGTGTGTTAAAACACGACTTTCCTGCCCGGAGTGTGTTACGGACGAAACGTGAATGGTCTAATTTTGGATTTCACACAGAACCAGACGTTCGTTGAGTTCGGTATCGAAATTCGGGACGGTGCCCGAAAGAACGCAACTTTCGACGCGGGTGGCATTTCGGTAAAAACACGACTTTCCCGCCCGGAGTTTGTTCCGAACGAAACGTAAATGGTCTAATTTTTGATTTCACACAGAACCAGACATTCAGTGAGTTTTGTTTCGAAATTCGACACGGTGCCGAAAGATCGTAACTTTCGACGCGGTAGGCGTTTCGGTGAAAACACGACTTTCCCGCCCGGAGTGTGTTAAAACACGACTTTCCTGCCCGGAGTGTGTTACGGACGAAACGTGAATGGTCTAATTTTGGATTTCACACAGAACCAGACGTTCGTTGAGTTCGGTATCGAAATTCAGGACGGTGCCCGAAAGAACGCAACTTTTGACGCGGGTGGCATTTCGGTAAAAACACGACTTTCCCGCCCGGAGTTTGTTCCGAACGAAACGTAAATGGTCTAATTTTTGATTTCACACAGAACCAGACATTCAGTGAGTTTTGTTTCGAAATTCGACACTGTGCCGAAAGATCGCAACTTTCGACGCGGTAGGCGTTTCGGTGAAAACACGACTTTCCCGTCCGGAGTGTGTTAAAACACGACTTTCCTGCCCGGAGTGTGTTCCGGACGAAACGTGAATGGTCTAATTTTGGATTTCACACAGAACCCGACGTTCATTGAGTTCGGTATCGAAATTCGGGACGGTGCCCGAAAGATCGCAACTTTCGACGCGGGTGGCATTTCGGTAAAAACACGACTTTCCCGCCCGAAGTGTGTTCCGAACGAAACGTGAATGGTCTAATTTTTGATTTCACACAGAACCAGACGTTCGGTGAGTTTTGTTTCGAAATTCGACACGGTGCCGAAAGATCGCAACTTTCGACGCGGTAGGCGTTTCGGTAAAAACACGAGTTTCCCGCCCGGTGTCTGTTCCGGACGAAACGTGAATGGTCTATTTTTGGATTTCACACAGAACCAGACGTTCGGTGAGTTTGGTATCAAATTCGAGACCGTGCCGAAAGATCGCAACTTTCGACGCGGCAGGCGTTTCGGTAAAAACACGACTTTCCCGCCCGGAGTGTGTTCCGAACGAAACGTAAATGGTCTAATTTTTGATTTCACAGAGAACCAGACGTTCGGTGAGTTTTGTTTCGAAATTCGACACTGTGCCGAAAGATCGCAACTTTCGACGCGGTAGGCGTTTCGGTGAAAACACGACTTTCCCGTCCGGAGTGTGTTAAAACACGACTTTCCTGCCCGGAGTGTGTTCCGGACGAAACGTGAATGGTCTAATTTTGGATTTCACACAGAACCCGACGTTCATTGAGTTCGGTATCGAAATTCGGGACGGTGCCCGAAAGATCGCAACTTTCGACGCGGGTGGCATTTCGGTAAAAACACGACTTTCCCGCCCGAAGTGTGTTCCGAACGAAACGTGAATGGTCTAATTTTTTCTTCACACAGAACCAGACGTTCGGTGAGTTTTGTTTCGAAATTCGACACGGTGCCGAAAGATCGCAACTTTCGACGCGGTAGGCGTTTCGGTAAAAACACGAGTTTCCCGCCCGGTGTCTGTTCCGGACGAAACGTGAATGGTCTATTTTTGGATTTCACACAGAACTAGACGTTCGGTGAGTTTGGTATCAAATTCGAGACCGTGCCGAAAGATCGCAACTTTCGACGCGGTAGGCGTTTCGGTAAAAACACGACTTTCCCGCCCGGAGTGTGTTCCGAACGAAACGTAAATGGTCTAATTTTTGATTTCACACAGAACCAGATGTTTGGTGAGTTTTTTTTCGAAATTCGACACTGTGCGAAAGATCGCAACTTTCGACGCGGTAGGCGTTTCGGTGAAAACACGACTTTCCCGCCCGGAGTGTGTTAAAACACGACTTTCCTGCCCGGAGTGTGTTCCGGACGAAACGTGAATGGTCTAATTTTGGATTTCACACAGAACCAGACGTTCGTTGAGTTCGGTATCGAAATTCGGGACGGTGCCCGAAAGATCGCAACTTTCGACGCGGGTGGCATTTCGGTAAAAACACGACTTTCCCGCCCGAAGTGTGTTCCGAACGAAACGTGAATGGTCTAATTTTTGATTTCACACAGAACCAGACGTTCGGTGAGTTTTTTTTCGAAATTCGACACGGTGCCGAAAGATCGCAACTTTCGACGCGGTAGGCGTTTCGGTGAAAACACGACTTTCCCGCCCGGAGTGTCTTAAAACACGACTTTCCTGCCCGGAGTGTGTTCCGGACGAAACGTGAATGGTCTAATTTTGGATTTCACACAGAACCAGACGTTCGTTGAGTTCGGTATCGAAATTCGGGACGGTGCCCGAAAGATCACAACTTTCGACGCGGGTCGCATTTCGGTAAAAACACGACTTTCCCGCCCGAAGTGTGTTCCGAACGAAACGTGAATGGTCTAATTTTTGATTTCACACAGAACCAGACGTTCGGTGAGTTTTTTTTCGAAATTCGACACGGTGCCGAAAGATCGTAACTTTCGACGCGGTAGGCGTTTCGGTGAAAACACGACTTTCCCGCCCGGAGTGTGTTAAAACACGACTTTCCTGCCCGGAGTGTGTTCCGGACGAAACGTGAATGGTCTAATTTTGGATTTCACACAGAACCAGACGTTCGTTGAGTTCGGTATCGAAATTCGGGACGGTGCCCGAAAGATCGCAACTTTCGACGCGGGTGGCATTTCGGTAAAAACACGACTTTCCCGCCCTAAGTGTGTTCCGAACGAAACGTGAATGGTCTAATTTTTGATTTCACACAGAACCAGACGTTCGGTGAGTTTTTTTTCGAAATTCAACACGGTGCCGAAAGATCGCAACTTTCGACGCGGTAGGCGTTTCGGTGAAAACACGACTTTCCCGCCCGGTGTCTTAAAACATGACTTTCCTGCCCGGAGTGTGTTCCGAACGAAACGTGAATGGTGTAATTTTGGATTTCACACAGAACCAGACGTTCGTTGAGTTCGGTATCGAAATTCGGGACGGTGCCCGAAAGATCGCAACTTTCGACGCGGGTGGCATTTCGGTAAAAACACGACTTTCCCGCCCGAAGTGTGTTCCGAACGAAACGTGAATGGTCTAATTTTTGATTTCACACAGAACCAGACGTTCGGTGAGTTTTTTTTCGAAATTCGACACGGTGCCGAAAGATCGCAACTTTCGACGCGGTAGGCGTTTCGGTGAAAACACGACTTTCCCGCCCGGAGTGTCTTAAAACACGACTTTCCTGCCCGGAGTGTGTTCCGGACGAAACGTGAATGGTCTAATTTTGGATTTCACACAGAACCAGACGTTCGTTGAGTTCGGTATCGAAATTCGGGACGGTGCCCGAAAGATCACAACTTTCGACGCGGGTCGCATTTCGGTAAAAACACGACTTTCCCGCCCGAAGTGTGTTCCGAACGAAACGTGAATGGTCTAATTTTTGATTTCACACAGAACCAGACGTTCGGTGAGTTTTTTTTCGAAATTCGACACGGTGCCGAAAGATCGTAACTTTCGACGCGGTAGGCGTTTCGGTGAAAACACGACTTTCCCGCCCGGAGTGTGTTAAAACACGACTTTCCTGCCCGGAGTGTGTTACGGACGAAACGTGAATGGTCTAATTTTGGATTTCACACAGAACCAGACGTTCGTTGAGTTCGGTATCGAAATTCGGGACGGTGCCCGAAAGATCGCAACTTTCGACGCGGGTGGCATTTCGGTAAAAACACGACTTTCCCGCCCGGAGTTTGTTCCGAACGAAACGTAAATGGTCTAATTTTTGATTTCACACAGAACCAGACATTCAGTGAGTTTTGTTTCGAAATTCGACACTGTGCCGAAAGATCGCAACTTTCGACGCGGTAGGCGTTTCGGTGAAAACACGACTTTCCCGTCCGGAGTGTGTTAAAACACGACTTTCCTGCCCGGAGTGTGTTCCGGACGAAACGTGAATGGTCTAATTTTGGATTTCACACAGAACCCGACGTTCATTGAGTTCGGTATCGAAATTCGGGACGGTGCCCGAAAGATCGCAACTTTCGACGCGGGTGGCATTTCGGTAAAAACACGACTTTCCCGCCCGAAGTGTGTTCCGAACGAAACGTGAATGGTCTAATTTTTTATTTCACACAGAACCAGACGTTCGGTGAGTTTTGTTTCGAAATTCGACACGGTGCCGAAAGATCGCAACTTTCGACGCGGTAGGCGTTTCGGTAAAAACACGAGTTTCCCGCCCGGTGTCTGTTCCGGACGAAACGTGAATGGTCTATTTTTGGATTTCACACAGAACCAGACGTTCGGTGAGTTTGGTATCAAATTCGAGACCGTGCCGAAAGATCGCAACTTTCGACGCGGTAGGCGTTTCGGTAAAAACACGACTTTCCCGCCCGGAGTGTGTTCCGAACGAAACGTAAATGGTCTAATTTTTGATTTCACACAGAACCAGATGTTTGGTGAGTTTTTTTTCGAAATTCGACACTGTGCGAAAGATCGCAACTTTCGACGCGGTAGGCGTTTCGGTGAAAACACGACTTTCCCGCCCGGAGTGTGTTAAAACACGACTTTCCTGCCCGGAGTGTGTTCCGGACGAAACGTGAATGGTCTAATTTTGGATTTCACACAGAACTAGACGTTCGTTGAGTTCGGTATCGAAATTCGGGACGGTGCCCGAAAGATCGCAACTTTCGACGCGGGTGGCATTTCGGTAAAAACACGACTTTCCCGCCCGAAGTGTGTTCCGAACGAAACGTGAATGGTCTAATTTTTGATTTCACACAGAACCAGACGTTCGGTGAGTTTTTTTTCGAAATTCGACACGGTGCCGAAAGATCGCAACTTTCGACGCGGTAGGCGTTTCGGTGAAAACACGACTTTCCCGCCCGGAGTGTCTTAAAACACGACTTTCCTGCCCGGAGTGTGTTACGGACGAAACGTGAATGGTCTAATTTTGGATTTCACACAGAACCAGACGTTCGTTGAGTTCGGTATCGAAATTCGGGACGGTGCCCGAAAGATCGCAACTTTCGACGCGGGTGGCATTTCGGTAAAAACACGACTTTCCCGCCCGGAGTTTGTTCCGAACGAAACGTAAATGGTCTAATTTTTGATTTCACACAGAACCAGACATTCAGTGAGTTTTGTTTCGAAATTCGACACTGTGCCGAAAGATCGCAACTTTCGACGCGGTAGGCGTTTCGGTGAAAACACGACTTTCCCGTCCGGAGTGTGTTAAAACACGACTTTCCTGCCCGGAGTGTGTTCCGGACGAAACGTGAATGGTCTAATTTTGGATTTCACACAGAACCCGACGTTCATTGAGTTCGGTATCGAAATTCGGGACGGTGCCCGAAAGATCGCAACTTTCGACGCGGGTGGCATTTCGGTAAAAACACGACTTTCCCGCCCGAAGTGTGTTCCGAACGAAACGTGAATGGTCTAATTTTTGATTTCACATAGAACCAGACGTTCGGTGAGTTTTGTTTCGAAATCCGACACGGTGCCGAAAGATCGCAACTTTCGACGCAGTAGGCGTTTCGGTAAAAACACGAGTTTCCCGCCCGGTGTCTGTTCCGGACGAAACGTGAATGGTCTATTTTTGGATTTCACACAGAACCAGACGTTCGGTGAGTTTGGTATCAAATTCGAGACCGTGCCGAAAGATCGCAACTTTCGACGCGGTAGGCGTTTCGGTAAAAACACGACTTTCCCGCCCGGAGTGTGTTCCGAACGAAACGTAAATGGTCTAATTTTTGATTTCACACAGAACCAGACGTTCGGTGAGTTTTGTTTCGAAATTCGACACTGTGCCGAAAGATCGCAACTTTCGACGCGGTAGGCGTTTCGGTGAAAACACGACTTTCCCGTCCGGAGTGTGTTAAAACACGACTTTCCTGCCCGGAGTGTGTTCCGGACGAAACGTGAATGGTCTAATTTTGGATTTCACACAGAACCCGACGTTCATTGAGTTCGGTATCGAAATTCGGGACGGTGCCCGAAAGATCGCAACTTTCGACGCGGGTGGCATTTCGGTAAAAACACGACTTTCCCGCCCGAAGTGTGTTCCGAACGAAACGTGAATGGTCTAATTTTTTATTTCACACAGAACCAGACGTTCGGTGAGTTTTGTTTCGAAATTCGACACGGTGCCGAAAGATCGCAACTTTCGACGCGGTAGGCGTTTCGGTAAAAACACGAGTTTCCCGCCCGGTGTCTGTTCCGGACGAAACGTGAATGGTCTATTTTTGGATTTCACACAGAACCAGACGTTCGGTGAGTTTGGTATCAAATTCGAGACCGTGCCGAAAGATCGCAACTTTCGACGCGGTAGGCGTTTCGGTAAAAACACGACTTTCCCGCCCGGAGTGTGTTCCGAACGAAACGTAAATGGTCTAATTTTTGATTTCACACAGAACCAGATGTTTGGTGAGTTTTTTTTCGAAATTCGACACTGTGCGAAAGATCGCAACTTTCGACGCGGTAGGCGTTTCGGTGAAAACACGACTTTCCCGCCCGGAGTGTGTTAAAACACGACTTTCCTGCCCGGAGTGTGTTCCGGACGAAACGTGAATGGTCTAATTTTGGATTTCACACAGAACTAGACGTTCGTTGAGTTCGGTATCGAAATTCGGGACGGTGCCCGAAAGATCGCAACTTTCGACGCGGGTGGCATTTCGGTAAAAACACGACTTTCCCGCCCGAAGTGTGTTCCGAACGAAACGTGAATGGTCTAATTTTTGATTTCACACAGAACCAGACGTTCGGTGAGTTTTTTTTCGAAATTCGACACGGTGCCGAAAGATCGCAACTTTCGACGCGGTAGGCGTTTCGGTGAAAACACGACTTTCCCGCCCGGAGTGTCTTAAAACACGACTTTCCTGCCCGGAGTGTGTTCCGGACGAAACGTGAATGGTCTAATTTTGGATTTCACACAGAACCAGACGTTCGTTGAGTTCGGTATCGAAATTCGGGACGGTGCCCGAAAGATCACAACTTTCGACGCGGGTCGCATTTCGGTAAAAACACGACTTTCCCGCCCGAAGTGTGTTCCGAACGAAACGTGAATGGTCTAATTTTTGATTTCACACAGAACCAGACGTTCGGTGAGTTTTTTTTCGAAATTCGACACGGTGCCGAAAGATCGTAACTTTCGACGCGGTAGGCGTTTCGGTGAAAACACGACTTTCCCGCCCGGAGTGTGTTAAAACACGACTTTCCTGCCCGGAGTGTGTTCCGGACGAAACGTGAATGGTCTAATTTTGGATTTCACACAGAACCAGACGTTCGTTGAGTTCGGTATCGAAATTCGGGACGGTGCCCGAAAGATCGCAACTTTCGACGCGGGTGGCATTTCGGTAAAAACACGACTTTCCCGCCCTAAGTGTGTTCCGAACGAAACGTGAATGGTCTAATTTTTGATTTCACACAGAACCAGACGTTCGGTGAGTTTTTTTTCGAAATTCAACACGGTGCCGAAAGATCGCAACTTTCGACGCGGTAGGCGTTTCGGTGAAAACACGACTTTCCCGTCCGGAGTGTGTTAAAACACGACTTTCCTGCCCGGAGTGTGTTCCGGACGAAACGTGAATGGTCTAATTTTGGATTTCACACAGAACCCGACGTTCATTGAGTTCGGTATCGAAATTCGGGACGGTGCCCGAAAGATCGCAACTTTCGACGCGGGTGGCATTTCGGTAAAAACACGACTTTCCCGCCCGAAGTGTGTTCCGAACGAAACGTGAATGGTCTAATTTTTGATTTCACACAGAACCAGACGTTCGGTGAGTTTTGTTTCGAAATTCGACACGGTGCCGAAAGATCGCAACTTTCGACGCGGTAGGCGTTTCGGTAAAAACACGAGTTTCCCGCCCGGTGTCTGTTCCGGACGAAACGTGAATGGTCTATTTTTGGATTTCACACAGAACCAGACGTTCGGTGAGTTTGGTATCAAATTCGAGACCGTGCCGAAAGATCGCAACTTTCGACGCGGTAGGCGTTTCGGTAAAAACACGACTTTCCCGCCCGGAGTGTGTTCCGAACGAAACGTAAATGGTCTAATTTTTGATTTCACAGAGAACCAGACGTTCGGTGAGTTTTGTTTCGAAATTCGACACTGTGCCGAAAGATCGCAACTTTCGACGCGGTAGGCGTTTCGGTGAAAACACGACTTTCCCGTCCGGAGTGTGTTAAAACACGACTTTCCTGCCCGGAGTGTGTTCCGGACGAAACGTGAATGGTCTAATTTTGGATTTCACACAGAACCCGACGTTCATTGAGTTCGGTATCGAAATTCGGGACGGTGCCCGAAAGATCGCAACTTTCGACGCGGGTGGCATTTCGGTAAAAACACGACTTTCCGGCCCGAAGTGTGTTCCGAACGAAACGTGAATGGTCTAATTTTTTATTTCACACAGAACCAGACGTTCGGTGAGTTTTGTTTCGAAATTCGACACGGTGCCCAAAGATCGCAACTTTCGACGCGGTAGGCGTTTCGGTAAAAACACGAGTTTCCCGCCCGGTGTCTGTTCCGGACGAAACGTGAATGGTCTATTTTTGGATTTCACACAGAACCAGACGTTCGGTGAGTTTGGTATCAAATTCGAGACCGTGCCGAAAGATCGCAACTTTCGACGCGGTAGGCGTTTCGGTAAAAACACGACTTTCCCGCCCGGAGTGTGTTCCGAACGAAACGTAAATGGTCTAATTTTTGATTTCACACAGAACCAGATGTTTGGTGAGTTTTTTTTCGAAATTCGACACTGTGCGAAAGATCGCAACTTTCGACGCGGTAGGCGTTTCGGTGAAAACACGACTTTCCCGCCCGGAGTGTGTTAAGACACGACTTTCCTGCCCGGAGTGTGTTCCGGACGAAACGTGAATGGTCTGATTTTGGATTTCACACAGAACCAGACGTTCGTTGAGTTCGGTATCGAAATTCGGGACGGTGCCCGAAAGATCGCAACTTTCGACGCGGGTGGCATTTCGGTAAAAACACGACTTTCCCGCCCGAAGTGTGTTCCGAACGAAACGTGAATGGTCTAATTTTTGATTTCACACAGAACCAGACGTTCGGTGAGTTTTTTTTCGAAATTCGACACGGTGCCGAAAGATCGCAACTTTCGACGCGGTAGGCGTTTCGGTGAAAACACGACTTTCCCGCCCGGAGTGTCTTAAAACACGACTTTCCTGCCCGGAGTGTGTTCCGGACGAAACGTGAATGGTCTAATTTTGGATTTCACACAGAACCAGACGTTCGTTGAGTTCGGTATCGAAATTCGGGACGGTGCCCGAAAGATCACAACTTTCGACGCGGGTCGCATTTCGGTAAAAACACGACTTTCCCGCCCGAAGTGTGTTCCGAACGAAACGTGAATGGTCTAATTTTTGATTTCACACAGAACCAGACGTTCGGTGAGTTTTTTTTCGAAATTCGACACGGTGCCGAAAGATCGTAACTTTCGACGCGGTAGGCGTTTCGGTGAAAACACGACTTTCCCGCCCGGAGTGTGTTAAAACACGACTTTCCTGCCCGGAGTGTGTTCCGGACGAAACGTGAATGGTCTAATTTTGGATTTCACACAGAACCAGACGTTCGTTGAGTTCGGTATCGAAATTCGGGACGGTGCCCGAAAGATCGCAACTTTCGACGCGGGTGGCATTTCGGTAAAAACACGACTTTCCCGCCCTAAGTGTGTTCCGAACGAAACGTGAATGGTCTAATTTTTGATTTCACACAGAACCAGACGTTCGGTGAGTTTTTTTTCGAAATTCAACACGGTGCCGAAAGATCGCAACTTTCGACGCGGTAGGCGTTTCGGTGAAAACACGACTTTCCCGTCCGGAGTGTGTTAAAACACGACTTTCCTGCCCGGAGTGTGTTCCGGACGAAACGTGAATGGTCTAATTTTGGATTTCACACAGAACCCGACGTTCATTGAGTTCGGTATCGAAATTCGGGACGGTGCCCGAAAGATCGCAACTTTCGACGCGGGTGGCATTTCGGTAAAAACACGACTTTCCCGCCCGAAGTGTGTTCCGAACGAAACGTGAATGGTCTAATTTTTGATTTCACACAGAACCAGACGTTCGGTGAGTTTTGTTTCGAAATTCGACACGGTGCCGAAATATCGCAACTTTCGACGCGGTAGGCGTTTCGGTAAAAACACGAGTTTCCCGCCCGGTGTCTGTTCCGGACGAAACGTGAATGGTCTATTTTTGGATTTCACACAGAACCAGACGTTCGGTGAGTTTGGTATCAAATTCGAGACCGTGCCGAAAGATCGCAACTTTCGACGCGGTAGGCGTTTCGGTAAAAACACGACTTTCCCGCCCGGAGTGTGTTCCGAACGAAACGTAAATGGTCTAATTTTTGATTTCACAGAGAACCAGACGTTCGGTGAGTTTTGTTTCGAAATTCGACACTGTGCCGAAAGATCGCAACTTTCGACGCGGTAGGCGTTTCGGTGAAAACACGACTTTCCCGTCCGGAGTGTGTTAAAACACGACTTTCCTGCCCGGAGTGTGTTCCGGACGAAACGTGAATGGTCTAATTTTGGATTTCACACAGAACCCGACGTTCATTGAGTTCGGTATCGAAATTCGGGACGGTGCCCGAAAGATCGCAACTTTCGACGCGGGTGGCATTTCGGTAAAAACACGACTTTCCGGCCCGAAGTGTGTTCCGAACGAAACGTGAATGGTCTAATTTTTTATTTCACACAGAACCAGACGTTCGGTGAGTTTTGTTTCGAAATTCGACACGGTGCCCAAAGATCGCAACTTTCGACGCGGTAGGCGTTTCGGTAAAAACACGAGTTTCCCGCCCGGTGTCTGTTCCGGACGAAACGTGAATGGTCTATTTTTGGATTTCACACAGAACCAGACGTTCGGTGAGTTTGGTATCAAATTCGAGACCGTGCCGAAAGATCGCAACTTTCGACGCGGTAGGCGTTTCGGTAAAAACACGACTTTCCCGCCCGGAGTGTGTTCCGAACGAAACGTAAATGGTCTAATTTTTGATTTCACACAGAACCAGATGTTTGGTGAGTTTTTTTTCGAAATTCGACACTGTGCGAAAGATCGCAACTTTCGACGCGGTAGGCGTTTCGGTGAAAACACGACTTTCCCGCCCGGAGTGTGTTAAAACACGACTTTCCTGCCCGGAGTGTGTTCCGGACGAAACGTGAATGGTCTAATTTTGGATTTCACACAGAACCAGACGTTCGTTGAGTTCGGTATCGAAATTCGGGACGGTGCCCGAAAGATCGCAACTTTCGACGCGGGTGGCATTTCGGTAAAAACACGACTTTCCCGCCCGAAGTGTGTTCCGAACGAAACGTGAATGGTCTAATTTTTGATTTCACACAGAACCAGACGTTCGGTGAGTTTTTTTTCGAAATTCGACACGGTGCCGAAAGATCGCAACTTTCGACGCGGTAGGCGTTTCGGTGAAAACACGACTTTCCCGCCCGGAGTGTCTTAAAACACGACTTTCCTGCCCGGAGTGTGTTCCGGACGAAACGTGAATGGTCTAATTTTGGATTTCACACAGAACCAGACGTTCGTTGAGTTCGGTATCGAAATTCGGGACGGTGCCCGAAAGATCACAACTTTCGACGCGGGTCGCATTTCGGTAAAAACACGACTTTCCCGCCCGAAGTGTGTTCCGAACGAAACGTGAATGGTCTAATTTTTGATTTCACACAGAACCAGACGTTCGGTGAGTTTTGTTTCGAAATTCGACACGGTGCCGAAAGATCGCAACTTTCGACGCGGTAGGCGTTTCGGTAAAAACACGAGTTTCCCGCCCGGTGTCTGTTCCGGACGAAACGTGAATGGTCTATTTTTGGATTTCACACAGAACCAGACGTTCGGTGAGTTTGGTATCAAATTCGAGACCGTGCCGAAAGATCGCAACTTTCGACGCGGTAGGCGTTTCGGTAAAAACACGACTTTCCCGCCCGGAGTGTGTTCCGAACGAAACGTAAATGGTCTAATTTTTGATTTCACAGAGAACCAGACGTTCGGTGAGTTTTGTTTCGAAATTCGACACTGTGCCGAAAGATCGCAACTTTCGACGCGGTAGGCGTTTCGGTGAAAACACGACTTTCCCGTCCGGAGTGTGTTAAAACACGACTTTCCTGCCCGGAGTGTGTTCCGGACGAAACGTGAATGGTCTAATTTTGGATTTCACACAGAACCCGACGTTCATTGAGTTCGGTATCGAAATTCGGGACGGTGCCCGAAAGATCGCAACTTTCGACGCGGGTGGCATTTCGGTAAAAACACGACTTTCCGGCCCGAAGTGTGTTCCGAACGAAACGTGAATGGTCTAATTTTTTATTTCACACAGAACCAGACGTTCGGTGAGTTTTGTTTCGAAATTCGACACGGTGCCCAAAGATCGCAACTTTCGACGCGGTAGGCGTTTCGGTAAAAACACGAGTTTCCCGCCCGGTGTCTGTTCCGGACGAAACGTGAATGGTCTATTTTTGGATTTCACACAGAACCAGACGTTCGGTGAGTTTGGTATCAAATTCGAGACCGTGCCGAAAGATCGCAACTTTCGACGCGGTAGGCGTTTCGGTAAAAACACGACTTTCCCGCCCGGAGTGTGTTCCGAACGAAACGTAAATGGTCTAATTTTTGATTTCACACAGAACCAGATGTTTGGTGAGTTTTTTTTCGAAATTCGACACTGTGCGAAAGATCGCAACTTTCGACGCGGTAGGCGTTTCGGTGAAAACACGACTTTCCCGCCCGGAGTGTGTTAAGACACGACTTTCCTGCCCGGAGTGTGTTCCGGACGAAACGTGAATGGTCTGATTTTGGATTTCACACAGAACCAGACGTTCGTTGAGTTCGGTATCGAAATTCGGGACGGTGCCCGAAAGATCGCAACTTTCGACGCGGGTGGCATTTCGGTAAAAACACGACTTTCCCGCCCGAAGTGTGTTCCGAACGAAACGTGAATGGTCTAATTTTTGATTTCACACAGAACCAGACGTTCGGTGAGTTTTTTTTCGAAATTCGACACGGTGCCGAAAGATCGCAACTTTCGACGCGGTAGGCGTTTCGGTGAAAACACGACTTTCCCGCCCGGAGTGTCTTAAAACACGACTTTCCTGCCCGGAGTGTGTTCCGGACGAAACGTGAATGGTCTAATTTTGGATTTCACACAGAACCAGACGTTCGTTGAGTTCGGTATCGAAATTCGGGACGGTGCCCGAAAGATCACAACTTTCGACGCGGGTCGCATTTCGGTAAAAACACGACTTTCCCGCCCGAAGTGTGTTCCGAACGAAACGTGAATGGTCTAATTTTTGATTTCACACAGAACCAGACGTTCGGTGAGTTTTTTTTCGAAATTCGACACGGTGCCGAAAGATCGTAACTTTCGACGCGGTAGGCGTTTCGGTGAAAACACGACTTTCCCGCCCGGAGTGTGTTAAAACACGACTTTCCTGCCCGGAGTGTGTTCCGGACGAAACGTGAATGGTCTAATTTTGGATTTCACACAGAACCAGACGTTCGTTGAGTTCGGTATCGAAATTCGGGACGGTGCCCGAAAGATCGCAACTTTCGACGCGGGTGGCATTTCGGTAAAAACACGACTTTCCCGCCCTAAGTGTGTTCCGAACGAAACGTGAATGGTCTAATTTTTGATTTCACACAGAACCAGACGTTCGGTGAGTTTTTTTTCGAAATTCAACACGGTGCCGAAAGATCGCAACTTTCGACGCGGTAGGCGTTTCGGTGAAAACACGACTTTCCCGTTCGGAGTGTGTTAAAACACGACTTTCCTGCCCGGAGTGTGTTCCGGACGAAACGTGAATGGTCTAATTTTGGATTTCACACAGAACCCGACGTTCATTGAGTTCGGTATCGAAATTCGGGACGGTGCCCGAAAGATCGCAACTTTCGACGCGGGTGGCATTTCGGTAAAAACACGACTTTCCCGCCCGAAGTGTGTTCCGAACGAAACGTGAATGGTCTAATTTTTGATTTCACACAGAACCAGACGTTCGGTGAGTTTTGTTTCGAAATTCGACACGGTGCCGAAATATCGCAACTTTCGACGCGGTAGGCGTTTCGGTAAAAACACGAGTTTCCCGCCCGGTGTCTGTTCCGGACGAAACGTGAATGGTCTATTTTTGGATTTCACACAGAACCAGACGTTCGGTGAGTTTGGTATCAAATTCGAGACCGTGCCGAAAGATCGCAACTTTCGACGCGGTAGGCGTTTCGGTAAAAACACGACTTTCCCGCCCGGAGTGTGTTCCGAACGAAACGTAAATGGTCTAATTTTTGATTTCACAGAGAACCAGACGTTCGGTGAGTTTTGTTTCGAAATTCGACACTGTGCCGAAAGATCGCAACTTTCGACGCGGTAGGCGTTTCGGTGAAAACACGACTTTCCCGTCCGGAGTGTGTTAAAACACGACTTTCCTGCCCGGAGTGTGTTCCGGACGAAACGTGAATGGTCTAATTTTGGATTTCACACAGAACCCGACGTTCATTGAGTTCGGTATCGAAATTCGGGACGGTGCCCGAAAGATCGCAACTTTCGACGCGGGTGGCATTTCGGTAAAAACACGACTTTCCGGCCCGAAGTGTGTTCCGAACGAAACGTGAATGGTCTAATTTTTTATTTCACACAGAACCAGACGTTCGGTGAGTTTTGTTTCGAAATTCGACACGGTGCCCAAAGATCGCAACTTTCGACGCGGTAGGCGTTTCGGTAAAAACACGAGTTTCCCGCCCGGTGTCTGTTCCGGACGAAACGTGAATGGTCTATTTTTGGATTTCACACAGAACCAGACGTTCGGTGAGTTTGGTATCAAATTCGAGACCGTGCCGAAAGATCGCAACTTTCGACGCGGTAGGCGTTTCGGTAAAAACACGACTTTCCCGCCCGGAGTGTGTTCCGAACGAAACGTAAATGGTCTAATTTTTGATTTCACACAGAACCAGATGTTTGGTGAGTTTTTTTTCGAAATTCGACACTGTGCGAAAGATCGCAACTTTCGACGCGGTAGGCGTTTCGGTGAAAACACGACTTTCCCGCCCGGAGTGTGTTAAAACACGACTTTCCTGCCCGGAGTGTGTTCCGGACGAAACGTGAATGGTCTAATTTTGGATTTCACACAGAACCAGACGTTCGTTGAGTTCGGTATCGAAATTCGGGACGGTGCCCGAAAGATCGCAACTTTCGACGCGGGTGGCATTTCGGTAAAAACACGACTTTCCCGCCCGAAGTGTGTTCCGAACGAAACGTGAATGGTCTAATTTTTGATTTCACACAGAACCAGACGTTCGGTGAGTTTTTTTTCGAAATTCGACACGGTGCCGAAAGATCGCAACTTTCGACGCGGTAGGCGTTTCGGTGAAAACACGACTTTCCCGCCCGGAGTGTCTTAAAACACGACTTTCCTGCCCGGAGTGTGTTCCGGACGAAACGTGAATGGTCTAATTTTGGATTTCACACAGAACCAGACGTTCGTTGAGTTCGGTATCGAAATTCGGGACGGTGCCCGAAAGATCACAACTTTCGACGCGGGTCGCATTTCGGTAAAAACACGACTTTCCCGCCCGAAGTGTGTTCCGAACGAAACGTGAATGGTCTAATTTTTGATTTCACACAGAACCAGACGTTCGGTGAGTTTTGTTTCGAAATTCGACACGGTGCCGAAAGATCGCAACTTTCGACGCGGTAGGCGTTTCGGTAAAAACACGAGTTTCCCGCCCGGTGTCTGTTCCGGACGAAACGTGAATGGTCTATTTTTGGATTTCACACAGAACCAGACGTTCGGTGAGTTTGGTATCAAATTCGAGACCGTGCCGAAAGATCGCAACTTTCGACGCGGTAGGCGTTTCGGTAAAAACACGACTTTCCCGCCCGGAGTGTGTTCCGAACGAAACGTAAATGGTCTAATTTTTGATTTCACAGAGAACCAGACGTTCGGTGAGTTTTGTTTCGAAATTCGACACTGTGCCGAAAGATCGCAACTTTCGACGCGGTAGGCGTTTCGGTGAAAACACGACTTTCCCGTCCGGAGTGTGTTAAAACACGACTTTCCTGCCCGGAGTGTGTTCCGGACGAAACGTGAATGGTCTAATTTTGGATTTCACACAGAACCCGACGTTCATTGAGTTCGGTATCGAAATTCGGGACGGTGCCCGAAAGATCGCAACTTTCGACGCGGGTGGCATTTCGGTAAAAACACGACTTTCCGGCCCGAAGTGTGTTCCGAACGAAACGTGAATGGTCTAATTTTTTATTTCACACAGAACCAGACGTTCGGTGAGTTTTGTTTCGAAATTCGACACGGTGCCCAAAGATCGCAACTTTCGACGCGGTAGGCGTTTCGGTAAAAACACGAGTTTCCCGCCCGGTGTCTGTTCCGGACGAAACGTGAATGGTCTATTTTTGGATTTCACACAGAACCAGACGTTCGGTGAGTTTGGTATCAAATTCGAGACCGTGCCGAAAGATCGCAACTTTCGACGCGGTAGGCGTTTCGGTAAAAACACGACTTTCCCGCCCGGAGTGTGTTCCGAACGAAACGTAAATGGTCTAATTTTTGATTTCACACAGAACCAGATGTTTGGTGAGTTTTTTTTCGAAATTCGACACTGTGCGAAAGATCGCAACTTTCGACGCGGTAGGCGTTTCGGTGAAAACACGACTTTCCCGCCCGGAGTGTGTTAAAACACGACTTTCCTGCCCGGAGTGTGTTCCGGACGAAACGTGAATGGTCTAATTTTGGATTTCACACAGAACCAGACGTTCGTTGAGTTCGGTATCGAAATTCGGGACGGTGCCCGAAAGATCGCAACTTTCGACGCGGGTGGCATTTCGGTAAAAACACGACTTTCCCGCCCGAAGTGTGTTCCGAACGAAACGTGAATGGTCTAATTTTTGATTTCACACAGAACCAGACGTTCGGTGAGTTTTTTTTCGAAATTCGACACGGTGCCGAAAGATCGCAACTTTCGACGCGGTAGGCGTTTCGGTGAAAACACGACTTTCCCGCCCGGAGTGTCTTAAAACACGACTTTCCTGCCCGGAGTGTGTTCCGGACGAAACGTGAATGGTCTAATTTTGGATTTCACACAGAACCAGACGTTCGTTGAGTTCGGTATCGAAATTCGGGACGGTGCCCGAAAGATCACAACTTTCGACGCGGGTCGCATTTCGGTAAAAACACGACTTTCCCGCCCGAAGTGTGTTCCGAACGAAACGTGAATGGTCTAATTTTTGATTTCACACAGAACCAGACGTTCGGTGAGTTTTTTTTCGAAATTCGACACGGTGCCGAAAGATCGTAACTTTCGACGCGGTAGGCGTTTCGGTGAAAACACGACTTTCCCGCCCGGAGTGTGTTAAAACACGACTTTCCTGCCCGGAGTGTGTTCCGGACGAAACGTGAATGGTCTAATTTTGGATTTCACACAGAACCAGACGTTCGTTGAGTTCGGTATCGAAATTCGGGACGGTGCCCGAAAGATCGCAACTTTCGACGCGGGTGGCATTTCGGTAAAAACACGACTTTCCCGCCCTAAGTGTGTTCCGAACGAAACGTGAATGGTCTAATTTTTGATTTCACACAGAACCAGACGTTCGGTGAGTTTTTTTTCGAAATTCAACACGGTGCCGAAAGATCGCAACTTTCGACGCGGTAGGCGTTTCGGTGAAAACACGACTTTCCCGTCCGGAGTGTGTTAAAACACGACTTTCCTGCCCGGAGTGTGTTCCGGACGAAACGTGAATGGTCTAATTTTGGATTTCACACAGAACCCGACGTTCATTGAGTTCGGTATCGAAATTCGGGACGGTGCCCGAAAGATCGCAACTTTCGACGCGGGTGGCATTTCGGTAAAAACACGACTTTCCCGCCCGAAGTGTGTTCCGAACGAAACGTGAATGGTCTAATTTTTGATTTCACACAGAACCAGACGTTCGGTGAGTTTTGTTTCGAAATTCGACACGGTGCCGAAATATCGCAACTTTCGACGCGGTAGGCGTTTCGGTAAAAACACGAGTTTCCCGCCCGGTGTCTGTTCCGGACGAAACGTGAATGGTCTATTTTTGGATTTCACACAGAACCAGACGTTCGGTGAGTTTGGTATCAAATTCGAGACCGTGCCGAAAGATCGCAACTTTCGACGCGGTAGGCGTTTCGGTAAAAACACGACTTTCCCGCCCGGAGTGTGTTCCGAACGAAACGTAAATGGTCTAATTTTTGATTTCACAGAGAACCAGACGTTCGGTGAGTTTTGTTTCGAAATTCGACACTGTGCCGAAAGATCGCAACTTTCGACGCGGTAGGCGTTTCGGTGAAAACACGACTTTCCCGTCCGGAGTGTGTTAAAACACGACTTTCCTGCCCGGAGTGTGTTCCGGACGAAACGTGAATGGTCTAATTTTGGATTTCACACAGAACCCGACGTTCATTGAGTTCGGTATCGAAATTCGGGACGGTGCCCGAAAGATCGCAACTTTCGACGCGGGTGGCATTTCGGTAAAAACACGACTTTCCGGCCCGAAGTGTGTTCCGAACGAAACGTGAATGGTCTAATTTTTTATTTCACACAGAACCAGACGTTCGGTGAGTTTTGTTTCGAAATTCGACACGGTGCCCAAAGATCGCAACTTTCGACGCGGTAGGCGTTTCGGTAAAAACACGAGTTTCCCGCCCGGTGTCTGTTCCGGACGAAACGTGAATGGTCTATTTTTGGATTTCACACAGAACCAGACGTTCGGTGAGTTTGGTATCAAATTCGAGACCGTGCCGAAAGATCGCAACTTTCGACGCGGTAGGCGTTTCGGTAAAAACACGACTTTCCCGCCCGGAGTGTGTTCCGAACGAAACGTAAATGGTCTAATTTTTGATTTCACACAGAACCAGATGTTTGGTGAGTTTTTTTTCGAAATTCGACACTGTGCGAAAGATCGCAACTTTCGACGCGGTAGGCGTTTCGGTGAAAACACGACTTTCCCGCCCGGAGTGTGTTAAAACACGACTTTCCTGCCCGGAGTGTGTTCCGGACGAAACGTGAATGGTCTAATTTTGGATTTCACACAGAACCAGACGTTCGTTGAGTTCGGTATCGAAATTCGGGACGGTGCCCGAAAGATCGCAACTTTCGACGCGGGTGGCATTTCGGTAAAAACACGACTTTCCCGCCCGAAGTGTGTTCCGAACGAAACGTGAATGGTCTAATTTTTGATTTCACACAGAACCAGACGTTCGGTGAGTTTTTTTTCGAAATTCGACACGGTGCCGAAAGATCGCAACTTTCGACGCGGTAGGCGTTTCGGTGAAAACACGACTTTCCCGCCCGGAGTGTCTTAAAACACGACTTTCCTGCCCGGAGTGTGTTCCGGACGAAACGTGAATGGTCTAATTTTGGATTTCACACAGAACCAGACGTTCGTTGAGTTCGGTATCGAAATTCGGGACGGTGCCCGAAAGATCACAACTTTCGACGCGGGTCGCATTTCGGTAAAAACACGACTTTCCCGCCCGAAGTGTGTTCCGAACGAAACGTGAATGGTCTAATTTTTGATTTCACACAGAACCAGACGTTCGGTGAGTTTTTTTTCGAAATTCGACACGGTGCCGAAAGATCGTAACTTTCGACGCGGTAGGCGTTTCGGTGAAAACACGACTTTCCCGCCCGGAGTGTGTTAAAACACGACTTTCCTGCCCGGAGTGTGTTCCGGACGAAACGTGAATGGTCTAATTTTGGATTTCACACAGAACCAGACGTTCGTTGAGTTCGGTATCGAAATTCGGGACGGTGCCCGAAAGATCGCAACTTTCGACGCGGGTGGCATTTCGGTAAAAACACGACTTTCCCGCCCTAAGTGTGTTCCGAACGAAACGTGAATGGTCTAATTTTTGATTTCACACAGAACCAGACGTTCGGTGAGTTTTTTTTCGAAATTCAACACGGTGCCGAAAGATCGCAACTTTCGACGCGGTAGGCGTTTCGGTGAAAACACGACTTTCCCGCCCGGTGTCTTAAAACATGACTTTCCTGCCCGGAGTGTGTTCCGAACGAAACGTGAATGGTCTAATTTTGGATTTCACACAGAACCAGACGTTCGTTGAGTTCGGTACCGAAATTCGGGACGGTGCCCGAAAGATCGCAACTTTCGACGCGGGTGGCATTTCGGTAAAAACACGACTTTCCCGCCCGAAGCGTGTTCCGAACGAAACGTGAATGGTCTAATTTTTGATTTCACACAGAACCAGACGTTCGGTGAGTTTTTTTTCGAAATTCGACACGGTGCCGAAAGATCGCAACTTTCGACGCGGTAGGCGTTTCGGTGAAAACACGACTTTCCCGCCCGGAGTGTGTTAAAACACGACTTTCCTGCCCGGAGTGTGTTCCGGACGAAACGTGAATGGTCTAATTTTGGATTTCACACAGAACCAGACGTTCGTTGAGTTCGGTATCGAAATTCGGGACGGTGCCCAAAAGATCGCAACTTTCGACGCGGGTGGCATTTCGGTAAAAACACGACTTTCCCGCCCGAAGTGTGTTCCGAACGAAACGTGAATGGTCTAATTTTTGATTTCACACAGAACCAGACGTTCGGTGAGTTTTGTTTCGAAATTCGACACGGTGCCGAAAGATCGCAACTTCCGACGCGGTAGGCGTTTCGGTAAAAACACGACTTTCCCGCCCGGAGTGTGTTCCGAACGAAACGTAAATGGTCTAATTTTTGATTTCACACAGAACCAGACGTTCGGTGAGTTTTGTTTCGAAATTCGACACTGTGCCGAAAGATCGCAACTTTCGACGCGGTAGGCGTTTCGGTGAAAACACGACTTTCCCGCCCGGAGTGTGTTAAAACACGACTTTCCCGCCCGGAGTTGTTAAAACATGACTTTCCTGCCCGGAGTGTGTTCCGGATGAAACGTGAATGGTCTGATTTTGGATTTCACACAGAACCAAACGTTCGTTGAGTTCGGTATCGAAATTCGGGACGGTGCCCGAAAGATCGCAACTTTCGACGCGGGTGGCATTTCGGTAAAAACACGACTTTCCCGCCCGAAGTGTGTTCCGAACGAAACGTGAATGGTCTAATTTTTGATTTCACACAGAACCAGACGTTCGGTGAGTTTTGTTTCGAAATTCGACACGGTGCCGAAAGATCGCAACTTTCGACGCGATAGGCGTTTCGGTAAAAACACGAGTTTCCCGCCCGGTGTCTGTTCCGGACGAAACGTGAATGGTCTATTTTTAGATTTCACACAGAACCAGACGTTCGGTGAGTTTGGTATCAAATTCGAGACCGTGCCGAAAGATCGCAACTTTCGACGCGGTAGGCGTTTCGATAAAAACACGACTGTCCCGCCCGTAGTGTGTTCCGAACGAAACGTGAATGGTCTAATTTTTGATTTCACACAGAACCAAACGTTCGGTGAGTTTTGTTTCGAAATTCGACACTGTGCCGAAAGATCGCAACTTTCGACGCGGTAGGCGTTTCGGTAAAAACACGAGTTTCCCGCCCGGTGTCTATTCCGGACGAAACGTGAATGTTCTATTTTTGGATTTCACACAGAACCATACGTTCGGTGAGTTTGGTATCAAATTCGAGACCGTGCCGAATGATAGCAACTTTCGACGCGCTAGGCGTTTCGGTGAAAACACGACTTTCCCGCCCGGAGTTTTTTCCGGACGAAACGTGAATGGTCTATTTTTGGATTTCACACAGAACCAGACGTTCGGTGAGTTTGGTATCAAATTCGAGACCGTGCCGAAAGATCGCAACTTTCGACGCGGTAGGCGTTTCGATAAAAACACGACTTTCCCGCCCGGAGTGTGTTCCGAACGAAACGTAAATGGTCTAATTTTTGATTTCACACAGAACCAGACGTTCGGTGACTTTTGTTTCGAAATTCGACACTGTGCCGAAAGATCGCAACTTTCGACGCGGTAGGCGTTTCGGTGAAAACACGACTTTCCCGCCCGGAGTGTGTTAAAACACGACTTTCCTTCCCGGAGTGTGTTCCGGACGAAACGTGAATGGTCTAATTTTGGATTTCACACAGAACCAGACGTTCGTTGAGTTCGGTATCGAAATTCGGGACGGTGCCCGAAAGATCGCAACTTTCGACGCGGGTGGCATTTCGGTAAAAACACGACTTTCCCGCCCGAAGTGCGTTCCGAACGAAACGTGAATGGTCTAATTTTTGATTTCACACAGAACCAGACGTTCGGTGAGTTTTGTTTCGAAATTCGACACGGTGCCGAAAGATCGCAACTTTCGACGCGATAGGCGTTTCGGTAAAAACACGAGTTTCCCGCCCGGTGTCTGTTCCGGACGAAACGTGAATGGTCTATTTTTGGATTTCACATAGAACCAGACGTTCGGTGAGTTTGGTATCAAATTCGAGACCGTGCCGAAAGATCGCAACTTTCGACGCGGTAGGCGTTTCGATAAAAACACGACTGTCCCGCCCGTAGTCTGTTCCGAACGAAACGTGAATGGTCTAATTTTTGATTTCACACACAACCAGACGTTCGGTGAGTTTGGTATCAAATTCGAGACCGTGCCGAAAGATCGCAACTTTCGACGCGGTAGGCGTTTCGATAAAAACACGACTGTCCCGCCCGTAGTCTGTTCCGAACGAAACGTGAATGGTCTAATTTTTGATTTCACACAGAACCAGACGTTCGGTGAGTTTGGTATCAAATTCGAGACCGTGCCGAAAGATCGCAACTTTCGACGCGGTAGGCGTTTCGGTAAAAACACGAGTTTCCCGCCCGGTGTCTATTCCGGACGAAACGTGAATGGTCTATTTTTGGATTTCACACAGAACCATACGTTCGGTGAGTTTGGTATCAAATTCGAGACCGTGCCGAAAGATCGCAACTTTCGACGCGGTAGGCGTTTCGATAAAAACACGACTGTCCCGCCCGTAGTGTGTTCCGAACGAAACGTGAATGGTCTAATTTTTGATTTCACACAGAACCAGACGTTCGGTGAGTTTGGTATCAAATTCGAGACCGTGCCGAAAGATCGCAACTTTCGACGCGGTAGGCGTTTCGATAAAAACACGACTGTCCCGCCCGTAGTGTGTTCCGAACGAAACGTGAATGGTCTAATTTTTGATTTCACACAGAACCAGACGTTCGGTGAGTTTGGTATCAAATTCGAGACCGTGCCGAAAGATCGCAACTTTCGACGCGGTAGGCGTTTCGGTAAAAACACGAGTTTCCCGCCCGGTGTCTATTCCGGACGAAACGTGAATGGTCTATTTTTGGATTTCACACAGAACCAGACGTTCGGTGAGTTCGCTATTGAAATTCGAGACAGTGCCCGAAAGATCGCAACTTTCGACGCGGTAGGCGTTTCGGTAAAAACACGAGTTTCCCGCCCGGTGTCTGTTCCGGACGAAACGTGAATGGTCTATTTTTGGATTTCACACAGAACCAGACGTTCGGTGAGTTTGGTATCAAATTCGAGACCGTGCCGAAAGATCGCAACTTTCGACGCGGTAGGCGTTTCGATAAAAACACGACTGTCCCGCCCGTAGTGTGTTCCGAACGAAACGTGAATGGTCTAACTTTTGATTTCACACAGAACCAGACGTTCGGTGAGTTTTGTTTCGAAATTCGACACTCTGCCGAAAGATCGCAACTTTCGACGCGGTAGGCATTTCGGTAAAAACACGAGTTTCCCGCCCGGTGTCTATTCCGGACGAAACGTGAATGGTCTATTTTTGGATTTCACACAGAACCATACGTTCGGTGAGTTTGGTATCAAATTCGAGACCGTGCCGAAAGATAGCAACTTTCGACGCGGTAGGCGTTTCGGTGAAAACACGACTTTCCCGCCCGGAGTTTTTTCCGGACGAAACGTGAATGGTCTATTTTTGGATTTCACACAGAACCAGACGTTCGGTGAGTTCGCTATTGAAATTCGAGACAGTGCCCGAAAGATCGCAACTTTCGACGCGGTAGGCGTTTCGGTAAAAACACGAGTTTCCCGCCCGGTGTCTGTTTCGGACGAAACGTGAATGGTCTATTTTTGGATTTCACACAGAACCAGACGTTCGGTGAGTTTGGTATCAAATTCGAGACCGTGCCGAAAGATCGCAACTTTCGACGCGGTAGGCGTTTCGGTAAAAACACGACTTTCCCGCCCGGAGTGTGTTCCGAACGAAACGTAAATGGTCTAATTTTTTATTTCACACAGAACCAGATGTTCGGTGAGTTTTGTTTCGAAATTCGACACTGTGCGAAAGATCGCAACTTTCGACGCGGTAGGCGTTTCGGTGAAAACACGACTTTCCCGCCCGGAGTGTGTTAAAACACGACTTTCCTGCCCGGAGTGTGTTCCGGATGAAACGTGAATGGTCTAATTTTGGATTTCACACAGAACCAGACGTTCGTTGAGTTCGGTATCGAAATTCGGGACGGTGCCCGAAATATCGCATCTTTCGACGCGGGTGGCATTTCGATAAAAACACGACTTTCCCGCCCGGAGTTTGTTCCGAACAAAACGTAAATGGTCTAATTTTTGATTTCACACAGAATCAGACGTTCGGTGAGTTTTGTTTCGAAATTCGACACTGTGCCGAAAGATCGCAACTTTCGACGCGGTAGGCGTTTCGGTGAAAACACGAGTTTCCCGCCCGGAGTGTGTTAAAACACGACTTTCCTGCCCGGAGTGTGTTCCGGACGAAACGTGAATGGTCTAATTTTGGATTTCACACAGAACCAGACGTTCATTGAGTTCGGTATCGAAATTCGGGACGGTGCCCGAAAGATCGCAACTTTCGACGCGGGTGGCATTTCGGTAAAAACACGACTTTCCCGCCCGAAGTGTGTTCCGAACGAAACGTGAATGGTCTAATTTTTGATTTCACACAGAACCAGACGTTCGGTGAGTTTTGTTTCGAAATTCGACACGGTGCCGAAAGATCGCAACTTTTGACGCGGTAGGCGTTTCGGTAAAAACACGAGTTTCCCGCCCGGTGTCTATTCCGGACGAAACGTGAATGGTCTATTTTAGGATTTCACACAGAACCAGACGTTCGGTGAGTTTGGTATCAAATTCGAGACCGTGCCGAAAGATCGCAACTTTCGACGCGGTAGGCGTTTCGGTAAAAACAAGACTTTCCCGCCCGGAGTGTGTTCCGAACGAAACGTAAATGGTCTAATTTTTGATTTCACACAGAACCAGACGTTCGGTGAGTTTTGTTTCGAAATTCGACACTGTGCCGAAAGATCGCAACTTTCGACGCGGTAGGCGTTTCGGTGAAAACACGACTTTCCCGCCCGGAGTGTGTTAAAACACGACTTTCCTGCCCGGAGTGTGTTCCGGACGAAACGTGAATCGTCTAATTTTGGATTTCACACAGAACCAGACGTTCGTTGAGTTCGGTATCGAAATTCGGGACGGTGCCCGAAAGATCGCAACTTTCGACGCGGGTGGCATTTCGGTAAAAACACGACTTTCCCGCCCGAAGTGCGTTCCGAACGAAACGTGAATGGTCTAATTTTTGATTTCACACAGAACCAGACGTTCAGTGAGTTTTTTTTTGAAATTCGACACGGTGCCGAAAGATCGCAACTTTCGACGCGGTAGGCGTTTCGGTAAAAACACGAGTTTCCCGCCCGGTGTCTCTTCCGGACGAAACGTGAATGGTCTATTTTTGGATTTCACACCGAACCAGACGTTCGGTGAGTTTGGTATCAAATTCGAGACCGTGCCGAAAGATCGCAACTTTCGACGCGGTAGGCGTTTCGGTAAAAACACGAGTTTCCCGCCCGGTGTCTATTCCGGACGAAACGTGAATGGTCTATTTTTGGATTTCACACAGAACCATACGTTCGGTGAGTTTGGTATCAAATTCGAGACCGTGCCGAAAGATCGCAACTTTCGACGCGGTAGGCGTTTCGGTAAAAACACGAGTTTCCCGCCCGGTGTCTGTTCCGGACGAAACGTGAATGGTCTATTTTTGGATTTCACACAGAACCAGACGTTCGGTGAGTTTGGTATCAAATTCGAGACCGTGCCGAAAGATCGCAACTTTCGACGCGGTAGGCGTTTCGATAAAAACACGACTGTCCCGCCCGTAGTGTGTTCCGAACGAAACGTGAATGGTCTAATTTTTGATTTCACACAGAACCAGACGTTCGGTGAGTTTGGTATCAAATTCGAGACCGTGCCGAAAGATCGCAACTTTCGACGCGGTAGGCGTTTCGATAAAAACACGACTGTCCCGCCCGTAGTGTGTTCCGAACGAAACGTGAATGGTCTAATTTTTGATTTCACACAGAACCAGACGTTCGGTGAGTTTGGTATCAAATTCGAGACCGTGCCGAAAGATCGCAACTTTCGACGCGGTAGGCGTTTCGGTAAAAACACGAGTTTCCCGCCCGGTGTCTATTCCGGACGAAACATGAATGGTCTATTTTTGGATTTCACACAGAACCAGACGTTCGGTGAGTTCGCTATTGAAATTCGAGACAGTGCCCGAAAGATCGCAACTTTCGACGCGGTAGGCGTTTCGGTAAAAACACGAGTTTCCCGCCCGGTGTCTGTTCCGGACGAAACGTGAATGGTCTATTTTTGGATTTCACACAGAACCAGACGTTCGGTGAGTTTGGTATCAAATTCGAGACCGTGCCGAAAGATCGCAACTTTCGACGCGGTAGGCGTTTCGGTAAAAACACGACTTTCCCGCCCGGAGTGTGTTCCGAACGAAACGTAAATGGTCTAATTTTTTATTTCACACAGAACCAGATGTTCGGTGAGTTTTGTTTCGAAATTCGACACTGTGCGAAAGATCGCAACTTTCGACGCGGTAGGCGTTTCGGTGAAAACACGACTTTCCCGCCCGGAGTGTGTTAAAACACGACTTTCCTGCCCGGAGTGTGTTCCAGACGAAACGTGAATGGTCTAATTTTGGATTTCACACAGAACCAGACGTTCGTTGAGTTCGGTATCGAAATTCGGGACCGTGCCCGAAAGATCGCAACTTTCGACGCGGGTGGCATTTCGGTAAAAACACGACTTTTCCGCCCGGAGTTTGTTCCGAACGAAACGTAAATGGTCTAATTTTTGATTTCACACAGAACTAGACGTTCGGTGAGTTTTGTTTCGAAATTCGACACTGTGCCGAAAGATCGCAACTTTTGACGCGGTAGGCGTTTCGGTGAAAACACGACTTTCCCGCCCGGAGTGTGTTAAAACACGACTTTCCTGCCCGGAGTGTGTTCCGGACGAAACGTGAATGGTCTAATTTTGGATTTCACACAGAACCAGACGTTCGTTGAGTTCGGTATCGAAATTCGGGACGGTGCCCGAAAGTTCGCAACTTTCGACGCGGGTGGCATTTCGGTAAAAACACGACTTTCCCGCCCGATGTGTGTTCCGAACGAAACGTGAATGGTCTAATTTTTGATTTCACACAGAACTAGACGTTCGGTGAGTTTTGTTTCGAAATTCGACACGGTGCCGAAAGATCGCAACTTTCGACGCGGTAGGCGTTTCGGTAAAAACACGAGTTTCCCGCCCGGTGTCTGTTCCGGACGAAACGTGAATGGTCTATTTTTGGATTTCACACAGAACCAGACGTTCGGTGAGTTTGGTATCAAATTCGAGACCGTGCCGAAAGATCGCAACTTTCGACGCGGTAGGCGTTTCGATAAAAACACGACTGTCCCGCCCGTAGTGTGTTCCGAACGAAACGTGAATGGTCTAACTTTTGATTTCACACAGAACCAGACGTTCGGTGAGTTTTGTTTCGAAATTCGACACTCTGCCGAAAGATCGCAACTTTCGACGCGGTAGGCATTTCGGTAAAAACACGAGTTTCCCGCCCGGTGTCTATTCCGGACGAAACGTGAATGGTCTATTTTTGGATTTCACACAGAACCATACGTTCGGTGAGTTTGGTATCAAATTCGAGACCGTGCCGAAAGATAGCAACTTTCGACGCGGTAGGCGTTTCGGTGAAAACACGACTTTCCCGCCCGGAGTTTTTTCCGGACGAAACGTGAATGGTCTATTTTTGGATTTCACACAGAACCAGACGTTCGGTGAGTTCGCTATTGAAATTCGAGACAGTGCCCGAAAGATCGCAACTTTCGACGCGGTAGGCGTTTCGGTAAAAACACGAGTTTCCCGCCCGGTGTCTGTTTCGGACGAAACGTGAATGGTCTATTTTTGGATTTCACACAGAACCAGACGTTCGGTGAGTTTGGTATCAAATTCGAGACCGTGCCGAAAGATCGCAACTTTCGACGCGGTAGGCGTTTCGGTAAAAACACGACTTTCCCGCCCGGAGTGTGTTCCGAACGAAACGTAAATGGTCTAATTTTTTATTTCACACAGAACCAGATGTTCGGTGAGTTTTGTTTCGAAATTCGACACTGTGCGAAAGATCGCAACTTTCGACGCGGTAGGCGTTTCGGTGAAAACACGACTTTCCCGCCCGGAGTGTGTTAAAACACGACTTTCCTGCCCGGAGTGTGTTCCGGATGAAACGTGAATGGTCTAATTTTGGATTTCACACAGAACCAGACGTTCGTTGAGTTCGGTATCGAAATTCGGGACGGTGCCCGAAATATCGCAACTTTCGACGCGGGTGGCATTTCGGTAAAAACACGACTTTCCCGCCCGGAGTTTGTTCCGAACAAAACGTAAATGGTCTAATTTTTGATTTCACACAGAACCAGACGTTCGGTGAGTTTTGTTTCGAAATTCGACACTGTGCCGAAAGATCGCAACTTTCGACGCGGTAGGCGTTTCGGTGAAAACACGAGTTTCCCGCCCGGAGTGTGTTAAAACACGACTTTCCTGCCCGGAGTGTGTTCCGGACGAAACGTGAATGGTCTAATTTTGGATTTCACACAGAACCAGACGTTCATTGAGTTCGGTATCGAAATTCGGGACGGTGCCCGAAAGATCGCAACTTTCGACGCGGGTGGCATTTCGGTAAAAACACGACTTTCCCGCCCGAAGTGTGTTCCGAACGAAACGTGAATGGTCTAATTTTTGATTTCACACAGAACCAGACGTTCGGTGAGTTTTGTTTCGAAATTCGACACGGTGCCGAAAGATCGCAACTTTTGACGCGGTAGGCGTTTCGGTAAAAACACGAGTTTCCCGCCCGGTGTCTATTCCGGACGAAACGTGAATGGTCTATTTTAGGATTTCACACAGAACCAGACGTTCGGTGAGTTTGGTATCAAATTCGAGACCGTGCCGAAAGATCGCAACTTTCGACGCGGTAGGCGTTTCGGTAAAAACAAGACTTTCCCGCCCGGAGTGTGTTCCGAACGAAACGTAAATGGTCTAATTTTTGATTTCACACAGAACCAGACGTTCGGTGAGTTTTGTTTCGAAATTCGACACTGTGCCGAAAGATCGCAACTTTCGACGCGGTAGGCGTTTCGGTGAAAACACGACTTTCCCGCCCGGAGTGTGTTAAAACACGACTTTCCTGCCCGGAGTGTGTTCCGGACGAAACGTGAATCGTCTAATTTTGGATTTCACACAGAACCAGACGTTCGTTGAGTTCGGTATCGAAATTCGGGACGGTGCCCGAAAGATCGCAACTTTCGACGCGGGTGGCATTTCGGTAAAAACACGACTTTCCCGCCCGAAGTGCGTTCCGAACGAAACGTGAATGGTCTAATTTTTGATTTCACACAGAACCAGACGTTCAGTGAGTTTTTTTTTGAAATTCGACACGGTGCCGAAAGATCGCAACTTTCGACGCGGTAGGCGTTTCGGTAAAAACACGAGTTTCCCGCCCGGTGTCTCTTCCGGACGAAACGTGAATGGTCTATTTTTGGATTTCACACCGAACCAGACGTTCGGTGAGTTTGGTATCAAATTCGAGACCGTGCCGAAAGATCGCAACTTTCGACGCGGTAGGCGTTTCGGTAAAAACACGAGTTTCCCGCCCGGTGTCTATTCCGGACGAAACGTGAATGGTCTATTTTTGGATTTCACACAGAACCATACGTTTGGTGAGTTTGGTATCAAATTCGAGACCGTGCCGAAAGATCGCAACTTTCGACGCGGTAGGCGTTTCGGTAAAAACACGAGTTTCCCGCCCGGTGTCTGTTCCGGACGAAACGTGAATGGTCTATTTTTGGATTTCACACAGAACCAGACGTTCGGTGAGTTTGGTATCAAATTCGAGACCGTGCCGAAAGATCGCAACTTTCGACGCGGTAGGCGTTTCGATAAAAACACGACTGTCCCGCCCGTAGTGTGTTCCGAACGAAACGTGAATGGTCTAATTTTTGATTTCACACAGAACCAGACGTTCGGTGAGTTTGGTATCAAATTCGAGACCGTGCCGAAAGATCGCAACTTTCGACGCGGTAGGCGTTTCGATAAAAACACGACTGTCCCGCCCGTAGTGTGTTCCGAACGAAACGTGAATGGTCTAATTTTTGATTTCACACAGAACCAGACGTTCGGTGAGTTTGGTATCAAATTCGAGACCGTGCCGGAAGATCGCAACTTTCGACGCGGTAGGCGTTTCGGTAAAAACACGAGTTTCCCGCCCGGTGTCTATTCCGGACGAAACATGAATGGTCTATTTTTGGATTTCACACAGAACCAGACGTTCGGTGAGTTCGCTATTGAAATTCGAGACAGTGCCCGAAAGATCGCAACTTTCGACGCGGTAGGCGTTTCGGTAAAAACACGAGTTTCCCGCCCGGTGTCTGTTCCGGACGAAACGTGAATGGTCTATTTTTGGATTTCACACAGAACCAGACGTTCGGTGAGTTTGGTATCAAATTCGAGACCGTGCCGAAAGATCGCAACTTTCGACGCGGTAGGCGTTTCGGTAAAAACACGACTTTCCCGCCCGGAGTGTGTTCCGAACGAAACGTAAATGGTCTAATTTTTTATTTCACACAGAACCAGATGTTCGGTGAGTTTTGTTTCGAAATTCGACACTGTGCGAAAGATCGCAACTTTCGACGCGGTAGGCGTTTCGGTGAAAACACGACTTTCCCGCCCGGAGTGTGTTAAAACACGACTTTCCTGCCCGGAGTGTGTTCCAGACGAAACGTGAATGGTCTAATTTTGGATTTCACACAGAACCAGACGTTCGTTGAGTTCGGTATCGAAATTCGGGACCGTGCCCGAAAGATCGCAACTTTCGACGCGGGTGGCATTTCGGTAAAAACACGACTTTCCCGCCCGATGTGTGTTCCGAACGAAACGTGAATGGTCTAATTTTTGATTTCACACAGAACCAGACGTTCGGTGAGTTTTGTTTCGAAATTCGACACTGTGCCGAAAGATCGCAACTTTTGACGCGGTAGGCGTTTCGGTGAAAACACGACTTTCCCGCCCGGAGTGTGTTAAAACACGACTTTCCTGCCCGGAGTGTGTTCCGGACGAAACGTGAATGGTCTAATTTTGGATTTCACACAGAACCAGACGTTCGTTGAGTTCGGTATCGAAATTCGGGACGGTGCCCGAAAGTTCGCAACTTTCGACGCGGGTGGCATTTCGGTAAAAACACGACTTTCCCGCCCGATGTGTGTTCCGAACGAAACGTGAATGGTCTAATTTTTGATTTCACACAGAACCAGACGTTCGGTGAGTTTTGTTTCGAAATTCGACACGGTGCCGAAAGATCGCAACTTTCGACGCGGTAGGCGTTTCGGTAAAAACACGAGTTTCCCGCCCGGTGTCTGTTCCGGACGAAACGTGAATGGTCTATTTTTGGATTTCACACAGAACCAGACGTTCGGTGAGTTTGGTATCAAATTCGAGACCGTGCCGAAAGATCGCAACTTTCGACGCGGTAGGCGTTTCGATAAAAACACGACTGTCCCGCCCGTAGTGTGTTCCGAACGAAACGTGAATGGTCTAATTTTTGATTTCACACAGAACCAGACGTTCGGTGAGTTTTGTTTCGAAATTCGACACGGTGCCGAAAGATCGCAACTTTCGACGCGGTAGGCATTTCGGTAAAAACACGAGTTTCCCGCCCGGTGTCTATTCCGGACGAAACGTGAATGGTCTATTTTTGGATTTCACACAGAACCATACGTTCGGTGAGTTTGGTATCAAATTCGAGACCGTGCCGAAAGATCGCAACTTTCGACGCGGTAGGCGTTTCGGTAAAAACACGAGTTTCCCGCCCGGTGTCTATTCCGGACGAAACGTGAATGGTCTATTTTTGGATTTCACACAGAACCATACGTTCGGTGAGTTTGGTATCAAATTCGAGACCGTGCCGAAAGATCGCAACTTTCGACGCGGTAGGCGTTTCGGTAAAAACACGAGTTTCCCGCCCGGTGTCTGTTCCGGACGAAACGTGAATGGTCTATTTTTGGATTTCACACAGAACCAGACGTTCGGTGAGTTTGGTATCAAATTCGAGACCGTGCCGAAAGATCGCAACTTTCGACGCGGTAGGCGTTTCGATAAAAACACGACTGTCCCGCCCGTAGTGTGTTCCGAACGAAACGTGAATGGTCTAACTTTTGATTTCACACAGAACCAGACGTTCGGTGAGTTTTGTTTCGAAATTCGACACTCTGCCGAAAGATCGCAACTTTCGACGCGGTAGGCATTTCGGTAAAAACACGAGTTTCCCGCCCGGTGTCTATTCCGGACGAAACGTGAATGGTCTATTTTTGGATTTCACACAGAACCATACGTTCGGTGAGTTTGGTATCAAATTCGAGACCGTGCCGAAAGATAGCAACTTTCGACGCGGTAGGCGTTTCGGTGAAAACACGACTTTCCCGCCCGGAGTTTTTTCCGGACGAAACGTGAATGGTCTATTTTTGGATTTCACACAGAACCAGACGTTCGGTGAGTTCGCTATTGAAATTCGAGACAGTGCCCGAAAGATCGCAACTTTCGACGCGGTAGGCGTTTCGGTAAAAACACGAGTTTCCCGCCCGGTGTCTGTTTCGGACGAAACGTGAATGGTCTATTTTTGGATTTCACACAGAACCAGACGTTCGGTGAGTTTGGTATCAAATTCGAGACCGTGCCGAAAGATCGCAACTTTCGACGCGGTAGGCGTTTCGGTAAAAACACGACTTTCCCGCCCGGAGTGTGTTCCGAACGAAACGTAAATGGTCTAATTTTTGATTTCACACAGAACCAGACGTTCGGTGAGTTTTGTTTCGAAATTCGACACTGTGCCGAAAGATCGCAACTTTCGACGCGGTAGGCGTTTCGGTGAAAACACGACTTTCCCGCCCGGAGTGTGTTAAAACACGACTTTCCTGCCCGGAGTGTGTTCCGGACGAAACGTGAATCGTCTAATTTTGGATTTCACACAGAACCAGACGTTCGTTGAGTTCGGTATCGAAATTCGGGACGGTGCCCGAAAGATCGCAACTTTCGACGCGGGTGGCATTTCGGTAAAAACACGACTTTCCCGCCCGAAGTGCGTTCCGAACGAAACGTGAATGGTCTAATTTTTGATTTCACACAGAACCAGACGTTCAGTGAGTTTTTTTTTGAAATTCGACACGGTGCCGAAAGATCGCAACTTTCGACGCGGTAGGCGTTTCGGTAAAAACACGAGTTTCCCGCCCGGTGTCTCTTCCGGACGAAACGTGAATGGTCTATTTTTGGATTTCACACCGAACCAGACGTTCGGTGAGTTTGGTATCAAATTCGAGACCGTGCCGAAAGATCGCAACTTTCGACGCGGTAGGCGTTTCGGTAAAAACACGAGTTTCCCGCCCGGTGTCTATTCCGGACGAAACGTGAATGGTCTATTTTTGGATTTCACACAGAACCATACGTTTGGTGAGTTTGGTATCAAATTCGAGACCGTGCCGAAAGATCGCAACTTTCGACGCGGTAGGCGTTTCGGTAAAAACACGAGTTTCCCGCCCGGTGTCTGTTCCGGACGAAACGTGAATGGTCTATTTTTGGATTTCACACAGAACCAGACGTTCGGTGAGTTTGGTATCAAATTCGAGACCGTGCCGAAAGATCGCAACTTTCGACGCGGTAGGCGTTTCGATAAAAACACGACTGTCCCGCCCGTAGTGTGTTCCGAACGAAACGTGAATGGTCTAATTTTTGATTTCACACAGAACCAGACGTTCGGTGAGTTTGGTATCAAATTCGAGACCGTGCCGAAAGATCGCAACTTTCGACGCGGTAGGCGTTTCGATAAAAACACGACTGTCCCGCCCGTAGTGTGTTCCGAACGAAACGTGAATGGTCTAATTTTTGATTTCACACAGAACCAGACGTTCGGTGAGTTTGGTATCAAATTCGAGACCGTGCCGGAAGATCGCAACTTTCGACGCGGTAGGCGTTTCGGTAAAAACACGAGTTTCCCGCCCGGTGTCTATTCCGGACGAAACATGAATGGTCTATTTTTGGATTTCACACAGAACCAGACGTTCGGTGAGTTCGCTATTGAAATTCGAGACAGTGCCCGAAAGATCGCAACTTTCGACGCGGTAGGCGTTTCGGTAAAAACACGAGTTTCCCGCCCGGTGTCTGTTCCGGACGAAACGTGAATGGTCTATTTTTGGATTTCACACAGAACCAGACGTTCGGTGAGTTTGGTATCAAATTCGAGACCGTGCCGAAAGATCGCAACTTTCGACGCGGTAGGCGTTTCGGTAAAAACACGACTTTCCCGCCCGGAGTGTGTTCCGAACGAAACGTAAATGGTCTAATTTTTTATTTCACACAGAACCAGATGTTCGGTGAGTTTTGTTTCGAAATTCGACACTGTGCGAAAGATCGCAACTTTCGACGCGGTAGGCGTTTCGGTGAAAACACGACTTTCCCGCCCGGAGTGTGTTAAAACACGACTTTCCTGCCCGGAGTGTGTTCCAGACGAAACGTGAATGGTCTAATTTTGGATTTCACACAGAACCAGACGTTCGTTGAGTTCGGTATCGAAATTCGGGACCGTGCCCGAAAGATCGCAACTTTCGACGCGGGTGGCATTTCGGTAAAAACACGACTTTCCCGCCCGATGTGTGTTCCGAACGAAACGTGAATGGTCTAATTTTTGATTTCACACAGAACCAGACGTTCGGTGAGTTTTGTTTCGAAATTCGACACTGTGCCGAAAGATCGCAACTTTTGACGCGGTAGGCGTTTCGGTGAAAACACGACTTTCCCGCCCGGAGTGTGTTAAAACACGACTTTCCTGCCCGGAGTGTGTTCCGGACGAAACGTGAATGGTCTAATTTTGGATTTCACACAGAACCAGACGTTCGTTGAGTTCGGTATCGAAATTCGGGACGGTGCCCGAAAGTTCGCAACTTTCGACGCGGGTGGCATTTCGGTAAAAACACGACTTTCCCGCCCGATGTGTGTTCCGAACGAAACGTGAATGGTCTAATTTTTGATTTCACACAGAACCAGACGTTCGGTGAGTTTTGTTTCGAAATTCGACACGGTGCCGAAAGATCGCAACTTTCGACGCGGTAGGCGTTTCGGTAAAAACACGAGTTTCCCGCCCGGTGTCTGTTCCGGACGAAACGTGAATGGTCTATTTTTGGATTTCACACAGAACCAGACGTTCGGTGAGTTTGGTATCAAATTCGAGACCGTGCCGAAAGATCGCAACTTTCGACGCGGTAGGCGTTTCGGTAAAAACACGACTTTCCCGCCCGGAGTGTGTTCCGAACGAAACGTAAATGGTCTAATTTTTTATTTCACACAGAACCAGATGTTCGGTGAGTTTTGTTTCGAAATTCGACACTGTGCGAAAGATCGCAACTTTCGACGCGGTAGGCGTTTCGGTGAAAACACGACTTTCCCGCCCGGAGTGTGTTAAAACACGACTTTCCTGCCCGGAGTGTGTTCCAGACGAAACGTGAATGGTCTAATTTTGGATTTCACACAGAACCAGACGTTCGTTGAGTTCGGTATCGAAATTCGGGACCGTGCCCGAAAGATCGCAACTTTCGACGCGGGTGGCATTTCGGTAAAAACACGACTTTCCCGCCCGATGTGTGTTCCGAACGAAACGTGAATGGTCTAATTTTTGATTTCACACAGAACCAGACGTTCGGTGAGTTTTGTTTCGAAATTCGACACTGTGCCGAAAGATCGCAACTTTTGACGCGGTAGGCGTTTCGGTGAAAACACGACTTTCCCGCCCGGAGTGTGTTAAAACACGACTTTCCTGCCCGGAGTGTGTTCCGGACGAAACGTGAATGGTCTAATTTTGGATTTCACACAGAACCAGACGTTCGTTGAGTTCGGTATCGAAATTCGGGACGGTGCCCGAAAGTTCGCAACTTTCGACGCGGGTGGCATTTCGGTAAAAACACGACTTTCCCGCCCGATGTGTGTTCCGAACGAAACGTGAATGGTCTAATTTTTGATTTCACACAGAACCAGACGTTCGGTGAGTTTTGTTTCGAAATTCGACACGGTGCCGAAAGATCGCAACTTTCGACGCGGTAGGCGTTTCGGTAAAAACACGAGTTTCCCGCCCGGTGTCTGTTCCGGACGAAACGTGAATGGTCTATTTTTGGATTTCACACAGAACCAGACGTTCGGTGAGTTTGGTATCAAATTCGAGACCGTGCCGAAAGATCGCAACTTTCGACGCGGTAGGCGTTTCGATAAAAACACGACTGTCCCGCCCGTAGTGTGTTCCGAACGAAACGTGAATGGTCTAATTTTTGATTTCACACAGAACCAGACGTTCGGTGAGTTTTGTTTCGAAATTCGACACGGTGCCGAAAGATCGCAACTTTCGACGCGGTAGGCATTTCGGTAAAAACACGAGTTTCCCGCCCGGTGTCTATTCCGGACGAAACGTGAATGGTCTATTTTTGGATTTCACACAGAACCATACGTTCGGTGAGTTTGGTATCAAATTCGAGACCGTGCCGAAAGATCGCAACTTTCGACGCGGTAGGCGTTTCGGTAAAAACACGAGTTTCCCGCCCGGTGTCTATTCCGGACGAAACGTGAATGGTCTATTTTTGGATTTCACACAGAACCATACGTTCGGTGAGTTTGGTATCAAATTCGAGACCGTGCCGAAAGATCGCAACTTTCGACGCGGTAGGCGTTTCGGTAAAAACACGAGTTTCCCGCCCGGTGTCTGTTCCGGACGAAACGTGAATGGTCTATTTTTGGATTTCACACAGAACCAGACGTTCGGTGAGTTTGGTATCAAATTCGAGACCGTGCCGAAAGATCGCAACTTTCGACGCGGTAGGCGTTTCGATAAAAACACGACTGTCCCGCCCGTAGTGTGTTCCGAACGAAACGTGAATGGTCTAACTTTTGATTTCACACAGAACCAGACGTTCGGTGAGTTTTGTTTCGAAATTCGACACTCTGCCGAAAGATCGCAACTTTCGACGCGGTAGGCATTTCGGTAAAAACACGAGTTTCCCGCCCGGTGTCTATTCCGGACGAAACGTGAATGGTCTATTTTTGGATTTCACACAGAACCATACGTTCGGTGAGTTTGGTATCAAATTCGAGACCGTGCCGAAAGATAGCAACTTTCGACGCGGTAGGCGTTTCGGTGAAAACACGACTTTCCCGCCCGGAGTTTTTTCCGGACGAAACGTGAATGGTCTATTTTTGGATTTCACACAGAACCAGACGTTCGGTGAGTTCGCTATTGAAATTCGAGACAGTGCCCGAAAGATCGCAACTTTCGACGCGGTAGGCGTTTCGGTAAAAACACGAGTTTCCCGCCCGGTGTCTGTTTCGGACGAAACGTGAATGGTCTATTTTTGGATTTCACACAGAACCAGACGTTCGGTGAGTTTGGTATCAAATTCGAGACCGTGCCGAAAGATCGCAACTTTCGACGCGGTAGGCGTTTCGGTAAAAACACGACTTTCCCGCCCGGAGTGTGTTCCGAACGAAACGTAAATGGTCTAATTTTTTATTTCACACAGAACCAGATGTTCGGTGAGTTTTGTTTCGAAATTCGACACTGTGCGAAAGATCGCAACTTTCGACGCGGTAGGCGTTTCGGTGAAAACACGACTTTCCCGCCCGGAGTGTGTTAAAACACGACTTTCCTGCCCGGAGTGTGTTCCGGATGAAACGTGAATGGTCTAATTTTGGATTTCACACAGAACCAGACGTTCGTTGAGTTCGGTATCGAAATTCGGGACGGTGCCCGAAATATCGCAACTTTCGACGCGGGTGGCATTTCGGTAAAAACACGACTTTCCCGCCCGGAGTTTGTTCCGAACAAAACGTAAATGGTCTAATTTTTGATTTCACACAGAACCAGACGTTCGGTGAGTTTTGTTTCGAAATTTGACACTGTGCCGAAAGATCGCAACTTTCGACGCGGTAGGCGTTTCGGTGAAAACACGAGTTTCCCGCCCGGAGTGTGTTAAAACACGACTTTCCTGCCCGGAGTGTGTTCCGGACGAAACGTGAATGGTCTAATTTTGGATTTCACACAGAACCAGACGTTCATTGAGTTCGGTATCGAAATTCGGGACGGTGCCCGAAAGATCGCAACTTTCGACGCGGGTGGCATTTCGGTAAAAACACGACTTTCCCGCCCGAAGTGTGTTCCGAACGAAACGTGAATGGTCTAATTTTTGATTTCACACAGAACCATACGTTCAGTGAGTTTTGTTTCGAAATTCGACACGGTGCCGAAAGATCGCAACTTTCGACGCGGTAGGCGTTTCGGTAAAAACACGAGTTTCCCGCCCGGTGTCTCTTCCGGACGAAACGTGAATGGTCTATTTTTGGATTTCACACCGAACCAGACGTTCGGTGAGTTTGGTATCAAATTCGAGACCGTGCCGAAAGATCGCAACTTTCGACGCGGTAGGCGTTTCGGTAAAAACACGACTTTCCCGCCCGGAGTGTGTTCCGAACGAAACGTAAATGGTCTAATTTTTGATTTCACACAGAACCAGACGTTCGGTGAGTTTTGTTTCGAAATTCGACACTGTGCCGAAAGATCGCAACTTTCGACGCGGTAGGCGTTTCGGTAAAAACACGAGTTTCCCGCCCGGTGTCTGTTCCGGACGAAACGTGAATGGTCTATTTTTGGATTTCACACAGAACCAGACGTTCGGTGAGTTTGGTATCAAATTCGAGACCGTGCCGAAAGATCGCAACTTTCGACGCGGTAGGCGTTTCGATAAAAACACGACTGTCCCGCCCGTAGTGTGTCCCGAACGAAACGTGAATGGTCTAATTTTTGATTTCACACAGAACCAGACGTTCGGTGAGTTTTGTTTCGAAATTCGACACTGTGCCGAAAGATCGCAACTTTCGACGCGGTAGGCGTTTCGGTAAAAACACGAGTTTCCCGCCCGGTGTCTATTCCGGACGAAACGTGAATGGTCTATTTTTGGATTTCACACAGAACCATACGTTCGGTGACTTTGGTATCAAATTCGAGACCGTGCCGAAAGATAGCAACTTTCGACGCGGTAGGCGTTTCGGTGAAAACAGGACTTTCCCGCCCGGAGTTTTTTCCGGACGAAACGTGAATGGTCTATTTTTGGATTTCACACAGAACCAGACGTTCGGTGAGTTCGCTATTGAAATTCGAGACAGTGCCCGAAAGATCGCAACTTTCGACGCGGTAGGCGTTTCGGTAAAAACACGAGTTTCCCGCCCGGTGTCTGTTCCGGACGAAACGTGAATGGTCTATTTTTGGATTTCACACAGAACCAAACGTTCGGTGAGTTTGGTATCAAATTCGAGACCGTGCCGAAAGATCGCAACTTTCGACGCGGTAGGCGTTTCGGTAAAAACACGACTTTCCCGCCCGGAGTGTGTTCCGAACGAAACGTAAATGGTCTAATTTTTGATTTCACACAGAACCAGATGTTCGGTGAGTTTTGTTTCGAAATTCGACACTGTGCGAAAGATCGCAACTTTCGACGCGGTAGGCGTTTCGGTGAAAACACGACTTTCCCGCCCGGAGTGTGTTAAAACACGACTTTCCTGCCCGGAGTGTGTTCCGGACGAAACGTGAATGGTCTAATTTTGGATTTCACACAGAACCAGACGTTCGTTTAGTTCGGTATCGAAATTCGGGACGGTGACCGAAAGATCGCGACTTTCGACGCGGGTGGCATTTCGGTAAAAACACGACTTTCCCGCCCGGAGTTTGTTCCGAACGAAACGTAAATGGTCTAATTTTTGATTTCACACGGAACCAGACGTTCGGTGAGTTTTGTTTCGAAATTCGACACTGTGCCGAAAGATCGCAACTTTCGACGCGGTAGGCGTTTCAGTGAAAACACGACTTTCCCGCCCGGAGTGTGTTAAAACACGACTTTCCTGCCCGGAGTGTGTTCCGGACGAAACATGAATGGTCTAATTTTGGATTTCACACAGAACCAGACGTTCATTGAGTTCGGTATCGAAATACGGGACGGTGCCCGAAAGATCTCAACTTTCGACGCGGGTGGTATTTCGGTAAAAACACGACTTTCCCGCCCGACGTGTGTTCCGAACGAAACGTGAATGGTCTAATTTTTGATTTCACACAGAACCAGACGTTCGGTGAGTTTTGTTTCGAAATTCGACACGGTGCCGAAAGATCGCAACTTTCGACGCGGTAGGCGTTTCGGTAAAAACACGAGTTTCCCGCCCGGTGTCTGTTCCGGACGAAACGTGAATGGTCTATTTTTGGATTTCACACAGAACCAGACGTTCGGTGAGTTTGGTATCAAATTCGAGACCGTGCCGAAAGATCGCAACTTTCGACGCGGTAGGCGTTTCGGTCAAAACACGACTTTCCTGCCCGGAGTGTGTTCCGAACGAAACGTAAATGGTCTAATTTTTGATTTCACACAGAACCAGACGTTCGGTGAGTTTTGTTTCGAAATTCGACACTGTGCCGAAAGATAGCAACTTTCGACGCGGTAGGCGTTTCGGTGAAAACACGACTTTCCCGCCCGGAGTGTGTTAAAACACGACTTTCCTGCCCGGAGTGTGTTCCGGACGAAATGTGAATGGTCTAATTTTGGATTTCACACAGAACCAGACGTTCGTTGAGTTCGGTATCGAAATTCTGGACGGTGCCCGAAAGATCGCAACTTTCGACGCGGGTGGCATTTCGGTAAAAACACGACTTTCCCGCCCGAAGTGTGTTCCGAACGAAACGTGAATGGTCTAATTTTTGATTTCACACAGAACCAGACGTTCGGTGAGTTTTGTTTCGAAATTCGACACGGTGCCGAAAGATCGCAACTTTCGACGCGGTAGGCGTTTCGGTTAAAACACGAGTTTCCCGCCCGGTGTCTCTTCCGGACGAAACGTGAATGGTCTATTTTTGGATTTCACACAGAACCAGAAGTTCGGTGAGTTTGGTATCAAATTCGAGACCGTGCCGAAAGATCGCAACTTTCGACGCGGTAGGCGTTTCGGTAAAAACACGACTTTTCCGCCCGGAGTGTGTTCCGAACGAAACGTAAATGCTCTAATTTTTGATTTCACACAGAACCAGACGTTCGGTGAGTTTTGTTTCGAAATTCGACACTGTGCCGAAAGATCGCAACTTTCGACGCGGTAGGCGTTTCGGTAAAAACACGAGTTTCCCGCCCGGTATCTGTTCCGGACGAAACGTGAATGGTCTATTTTTGGATTTCACATAGAACCAGACGATCGGTGAGTTTGGTATCAAATTCGAGACCGTGCCGAAAGATCGCAACTTTCGACGCGGTAGGCGTTTCGATAAAAACACGACTGTCCCGCCCGTAGTGTGTCCCGAACGAAACGTGAATGGTCTAATTTTTTATTTCACACAGAACCAGACGTTCGGTGAGTTTTGTTTCGAAATTCGACACTGTGCCGAAAGATCGCAACTTTCGACGTGGTAGGCGTTTCGGTAAAAACACGAGTTTCCCGCCCGGTGTCTATTCCGGACGAAACGTGAATGGTCTATTTTTGGATTTCACACAGAACCATACGTTCGGTGAGTTTGGTATCAAATTCGAGACCGTGCCGAAAGATAGCAACTTTCGACGCGGTAGGCGTTTCGGTGAAAACACGACTTTCCCGCCCGGAGTTTTTTCCGGACGAAACGTGAATGGTCTATTTTTGGATTTCACACAGAACCAGACGTTCGGTGAGTTCGCTATTGAAATTCGAGACAGTGCCCGAAAGATCGCAACTTTCGACGCGGTAGGCGTTTCGGTAAAAACACGAGTTTCCCGCCCGGTGTCTGTTCCGGACGAAACGTGAATGGTCTATTTTTGGATTTCACACAGAACCAGACGTTCGGTGAGTTTGGTATCAAATTCGAGACCGTGCCGAAAGATCGCAACTTTCGACGCGGGTGGCATTTCGGTAAAAACACGACTTTCCCGCCCGGAGTTTGTTCCGAACGAAACGTAAATGGTCTAATTTTTGATTTCACACGGAACCCGACGTTCGGTGAGTTTTGTTTCGAAATTCGACACTGTGCCGAAAGATCGCAACTTTCGACGCGGTAGGCGTTTCAGTGAAAACACGACTTTCCCGCCCGGAGTGTGTTAAAACACGACTTTCCTGCCCGGAGTGTGTTCCGGACGAAACATGAATGGTCTAATTTTGGATTTCACACAGAACCAGACGTTCATTGAGTTCGGTATCGAAATTCGGGACGGTGCCCGAAAGATCTCAACTTTCGACGCGGGTGGTATTTCGGTAAAAACACGACTTTCCCGCCCGAAGTGTGTTCCGAATGAAACGTGAATGGTCTAATTTTTGATTTCACACAGAACCAGACGTTCGGTGAGTTTTGTTTCGAAATTCGACACTGTGCCGAAAGATCGCAACTTTCGACGCGGTAGGCGTTTCGGTAAAAACACGAGTTTCCCGCCCGGTGTCTGTTCCGGACGAAACGTGAATGGTCTATTTTTGGATTTCACACAAAACCAGACGTTCGGTGAGTTTGGTATCAAATTCGAGACCGTGCCGAAAGATCGCAACTTTCGACGCGGTAGGCGTTTCGATAAAAACACGACTGTCCCGCCCGTATTGTGTCCCGAACGAAACGTGAATGGTCTAATTTTTGATTTCACACAGAACCAGACGTTCGGTGAGTTTTGTTTCGAAATTCGACACTGTGCCGAAAGATCGCAACTTTCGACGCGGTAGGCGTTTCGGTAAAAACACGAGTTTCCCGCCCGGTGTCTATTCCGGACGAAACGTGAATGGTCTATTTTTGGATTTCACACAGAACCATACGTTCGGTGAGTTTGGTATCAAATTCGAGACCGTGCCGAAAGATAGCAACTTTCGACGCGGTAGGCGTTTCGGTGAAAACACGACTTTCCTGCCCGGAGTTTTTTCCGGACGAAACGTGAATGGTCTATTTTTGGATTTCACACAGAACCAGACGTTCGGTGAGTTCGCTATTGAAATTCGAGACAGTGCCCGAAAGATCGCAACTTTCGACACGGTAGGCGTTTCGGTAAAAACACGAGTTTCCCGCCCGGTGTCTGTTCCGGACGAAACGTGAATGGTCTATTTTTGGATTTCACACAGAACCAGACGTTCGGTGAGTTTGGTATCAAATTCGAGACCGTGCCGAAAGATCGCAACTTTCGACGCGGTAGGCGTTTCGGTAAAAACACGACTTTCCCGCCCGGAGTGTGTTCCGAACGAAACGTAAATGGTCTAATTTTTGATTTCACACAGAACCAGATGTTCGGTGAGTTTTGTTTCGAAATTCGACACTGTGCGAAAGATCGCAACTTTCGACGCGGTAGGCGTTTCGGTGAAAACACGACTTTCCCGCCCGGAGTGTGGTAAAACACGACTTTCCTGCCCGGAGTGTGTTCCGGACGAAACGTGAATGGTCTAATTTTGGATTTCACACAGAACCAGACGTTCGTTGAGTTCGGTATCGAAATTCGGGACGGTGACCGAAAGATCGCAACTTTCGACGCGGGTGGCATTTCGGTAAAAACACGACTTTCCCGCCCGGAGTTTGTTCCGAACGAAACGTAAATGGTCTAATTTTTGATTTCACACGGAACCCGACGTTCGGTGAGTTTTGTTTCGAAATTCGACACTGTGCCGAAAGATCACAACTTTCGACGCGGTAGGCGTTTCAGTGAAAACACGACTTTCCCGCCCGGAGTGTGTTAAAACACGACTTTCCTGCTCGGAGTGTGTTCCGGACGAAACATGAATGGTCTAATTTTGGATTTCACACAGAACCAGACGTTCATTGAGTTCGGTATCGAAATTCGGGACGGTGCCCGAAAGATCTCAACTTTCGACGCGGGTGGTATTTCGGTAAAAACACGACTTTCCCGCCCGAAGTGTGTTCTGAACGAAACGTGAATGGTCTAATTTTTGATTTCACACAGAACCAGACGTTCGGTGAGTTTTGTTTCGAAATTCGACACGGTGCCGAAAGATCGCAACTTTCGACGCGGTAGGCGTTTCGGTAAAAACACGAGTTTCCCGCCCGGTGTCTGTTCCGGACGTAACGTGAATGGTCTATTTTTGGATTTCACACAGAACCAGACGTTCGGTGAGTTTGGTATGAAATTCGAGACCGTGCCGAAAGATCGCAACTTTCGACGCGGTAGGCGTTTCGGTCAAAACACGACTTTCCCGCCCGGAGTGTGTTCCGAACGAAACGTAAATGGTCTAATTTTTGATTTCACACAGAACCAGACGTTCGGTGAGTTTTGTTTCGAAATTCGACACTGTGCCGAAAGATAGCAACTTTCGACGCGGTAGGCGTTTCGGTGAAAACACGACTTTCCCGCCCGGAGTGTGTTAAAACAAGACTTTCCTGCCCGGAGTGTGTTCCGGACGAAATGTGAATGGTCTAATTTTGGATTTCACACAGAACCAGACGTTCGTTGAGTTCGGTATCGAAATTCGGGACGATGCCCGAAAGATCGCAACTTTCGACGCGGGTGGCATTTCGATAAAAACACGACTTTCCCGCCCGAAGTGTGTTCCGAACGAAACGTGAATGGTCTAATTTTTGATTTCACACAGAACCAGACGTTCGGTGAGTTTTGTTTCGAAATTCGACACGGTGCCGAAAGATCGCAACTTTCGACGCGGTAGGCGTTTCGGTAAAAACACGAGTTTCCCGCCCGGTGTCTGTTCCGGACGAAACGTGAATGGTCTATTTTTGGATTTCACACAGAACCAGACGTTCGGTGAGTTTGGTATCAAATTCGAGACCGTGCCGAAAGATCGCCACTTTCGACGCGGTAGGCGTTTCGGTAAAAACACGTTTTTCCCGCCCGGAGTGTGTTCCAAACGAAACGTAAATGGTCTAATTTTTAATTTCACACAGAACCAGATGTTCGGTGAGTTTTGTTTCGAAATTCGACACTGTGCGAAAGATCGCAACTTTCGACGCGGTAGGCGTTTCGGTGAAAACACGACTTTCCCGCCCGGAGTGTGTTAAAACACGACTTTCCTGCCCGGAGTGTGTTCCGGACGAAACGTGAATGGTCTAATTTTGGATTTCACACAGAACCAGACGTTCGTTGAGTTCGGTATCGAAATTCGGGACGGTGCCCGAAAGATCGCAACTTTCGACGCGGGTGGCATTTCGGTAAAAACACGACTTTCCCGCCCGGAGTTTGTTCCGAACGAAACGTAAATGGTCTAATTTTTGATTTCACACAGAACCAGACGTTCGGTGAGTTTTGTTTCGAAATTCGACACTGTGCCGAAAGATCGCAACTTTCGACGCGGTAGGCGTTTCAGTGAAAACAGGACTTTCCCGCCCGGAGTGTGTTAAAACACGACTTTCCTGCCCGGAGTGTGTTCCGGATGAAACGTGAATGGTCTAATTTTGGATTTCACACAGAACCAGACGTTCATTGAGTTCGGTATCGAAATTCGGGACGGTGCCCGAAAGATCTCAACTTTCGACGCGGGTGGCATTTCGGTAAAAACACGACTTTCCCGCCCGAAGTGTGTTCCGAACGAAACGTGAATGGTCTAATTTTTGATTTCACACAGAACCAGACGTTCGGTGAGTTTTGTTTCGAAATTCGACACGGTGCCGAAAGATCGCAACTTTCGACGCGGTAGGCGTTTCGGTAAAAACACGAGTTTCCCGCCCGGTGTCTGTTCCGGACGAAACGTGAATGGTCTATTTTTGGATTTCACACAGAACCAGACGTTCGGTGAGTTTGGTATCAAATTCGAGACCGTGCCGAAAGATCGCAACTTTCGACGCGGTAGGCGTTTCGGTAAAAACACGACTTTCCTGCCCGGAGTGTGTTCCGAACGAAACGTAAATGGTCTAATTTTTGATATCACACAGAACCAGACGTTCGGTGAGTTTTGTTTCGAAATTCGACACTGTGCCGAAAGATCGCAACTTTCGACGCGGTAGGCGTTTCGGTAAAAACACGAGTTTCCCGCCCGGTGTCTGTTCCGGACGAAACGTGAATGGTCTAATTTTGGATTTCACACAGAACCAGACATTCGTTGAGTTCGGTATCGAAATTCGGGACGGTGCCCGAAAGATCGCAACTTTCGACGCGGGTGGCATTTCGGTAAAAACACGACTTTCCCGCCCAAAGTGTCTTCCGAACGAAACGTGAATGGTCTAATTTTTGATTTCACACAGAACCAGACGTTCGGTGAGTTTTGTTTCGAAATTCGACATGGTGCCGAAAGATCGCAACTTTCGACGCGGTAGGCGTTTCGGTAAAAACACGAGTTTCCCGCCCGGTGTCTGTTCCGGACGAAACGTGAATGGTCTATTTTTGGATTTCACACAAAACCAGACGTTCGGTGAGTTTGGTATCAAATTCGAGACCGTGCCGAAAGATCGCAACTTTCGACGCGGTAGGCGATTCGATAAAAACACGACTGTCCCGCCCGTAGTGTGTTCCGAACGAAACGTGAATGGTCTAATTTTTGATTTCACACAGAACCAGACGTTCGGTGAGTTTTGTTTCGAAATTCGACACTGTGCCGAAAGATCGCAATTTTCGACGCGGTAGGCGTTTCGGTAAAAACACGAGTTTCCCGCCCGGTGTCTATTCCGGACGAAACGTGAATGGTCTATTTTTGGATTTCACACAGAACCATACGTTCGGTGAGTTTGGTATCAAATTCGAGACCGTGCCGAAAGATAGCAACTTTCGACACGGTAGGCGTTTCGGTGAAAACACGACTTTCCCGCCCGGAGTTTTTTCCGGACGAAACGTGGAAGGTCTATTTTTGGATTTCACACAGAACCAGACGTTCGGTGAGTTCGCTATTGAAATTCGAGACAGTGCCCGAAAGATCGCAACTTTCGACGCGGTAGGCGTTTCGGTAAAAACACGAGTTTCCCGCCCGGTGTCTGTTCCGGACGAAACGTGAATGGTCTATTTTTGGATTTCACACAGAACCAAACGTTCGGTGAGTTTGGTATCAAATTCGAGACCGTGCCGAAAGATCGCAACTTTCGACGCGGTAGGCGTTTCGGTAAAAACACGACTTTCCCGCCCGGAGTGTGTTCCAAACGAAACGTAAATGGTCTAATTTTTTATTTCACACAGAACCAGACGTTCGGTGAGTTTTGTTTCGAAATTTGACACTGTGCCGAAAGATCGCAACTTTCGACGCGGTAGGCGTTTCGGTGAAAACACGACTTTCCCGCCCGGAGTGTGTTAAAACACGACTTTCCTGCCCGGAGTGTGTTCCGGACGAAACGTGAATGGTCTAATTTTCGATTTCACACAGAACCAGACGTTCGTTGAGTTCGGTATCGAAATTCGGGACGGTGCCCGAAAGATCGCAACTTTCGACGCGGGTGGCATTTCGGTAAAAACACGACTTTCCCGCCCGGAGTTTGTTCCGAACGAAACGTAAATGGTCTAATTTTTGATTTCACACAGAACCAGACGTTCGGTGAGTTTTGTTTCGAAATTCGACACTGTGCCGAAAGATCGCAACTTTCGACGCGGTAGGCGTTTCGGTGAAAACACGACTTTCCCGCCCGGAGTGTGTTAAAACACGACTTTACTGCCCGGAGTGTGTTCCGGACGAAACATGAATGGTCTAATTTTGGATTTCACACGGAACCAGACGTTCATTGAGTTCGGTATCGAAATTCGGGACGGTGCCCGAAAGATCTCAACTTTCGACGCGGGTGGTATTTCGGTAAAAACACGACTTTCCCGCCCGAAGTGTGTTCCGAACGAAACGTGAATGGTCTAATTTTTGATTTCACACAGAACCAGACGTTCGGTGAGTTTTGTTTCGAAATTCGACACTGTGCCGAAAGATCGCAACTTTCGACGCGGTAGGCGTTTCGGTAAAAACACGAGTTTCCCGCCCGGTGTCTGTTCCGGACGAAACGTGAATGGTCTATTTTTGGATTTCACACAAAACCAGACGTTCGGTGAGTTTGGTATCAAATTCGAGACCGTGCCGAAAGATCGCAACTTTCGACGCGGTAGGCGTTTCGATAAAAACACGACTGTCCCGCCCGTAGTGTGTCCCGAACGAAACGTGAATGGTCTAATTTTTGATTTCACACAGAACCAGACGTTCGGTGAGTTTTGTTTCGAAATTCGACACTGTGCCGAAAGATCGCAACTTTCGACGCGGTAGGCGTTTCGGTAAAAACACGAGTTTCCCGCCCGGTGTCTATTCCGGACGAAACGTGAATGGTCTATTTTTGGATTTCACACAGAACCATACGTTCGGTGAGTTTGGTATCAAATTCGAGACCGTGCCGAAAGATAGCAACTTTCGACGCGGTAGGCGTTTCGGTGAAAACACGACTTTCCCGCTTGGAGTTTTTTCCGGACGAAACGTGAATGGTCTATTTTTGGATTTCACACAGAACCAGACGTTCGGTGAGTTCGCTATTGAAATTCGAGACAGTGCCCGAAAGATCGCAACTTTCGACACGGTAGGCGTTTCGGTAAAAACACGAGTTTCCCGCCCGGTGTCTGTTCCGGACGAAACGTGAATGGTCTATTTTTGGATTTCACACAGAACCAGACGTTCGGTGAGTTTGGTATCAAATTCGAGACCGTGCCGAAAGATCGCAACTTTCGACGCGGTAGGCGTTTCGGTAAAAACACGACTTTCCCGCCCGGAGTGTGTTCCGAACGAAACGTAAATGGTCTAATTTTTGATTTCACACAGAACCAGATGTTCGGTGAGTTTTGTTTCGAAATTCGACACTGTGCGAAAGATCGCAACTTTCGACGCGGTAGGCGTTTCGGTGAAAACACGACTTTCCCGCCCGGAGTGTGGTAAAACACGACTTTCCTGCCCGGAGTGTGTTCCGGACGAAACGTGAATGGTCTAATTTTGGATTTCACACAGAACCAGACGTTCGTTGAGTTCGGTATCGAAATTCGGGACGGTGACCGAAAGATCGCAACTTTCGACGCGGGTGGCATTTCGGTAAAAACACGACTTTCCCGCCCGGAGTTTGTTCCGAACGAAACGTAAATGGTCTAATTTTTGATTTCACACGGAACCCGACGTTCGGTGAGTTTTGTTTCGAAATTCGACACTGTGCCGAAAGATCGCAACTTTCGACGCGGTAGGCGTTTCAGTGAAAACACGACTTTCCCGCCCGGAGTGTGTTAAAACACGACTTTCCTGCCCGGAGTGTGTTCCGGACGAAACATGAATGGTCTAATTTTGGATTTCACACAGAACCAGACGTTCATTGAGTTCGGTATCGAAATTCGGGACGGTGCCCGAAAGATCTCAACTTTCGACGCGGGTGGTATTTCGGTAAAAACACGACTTTCCCGCCCGAAGTGTGTTCCGAACGAAACGTGAATGGTCTAATTTTTGATTTCACACAGAACCAGACGTTCGGTGAGTTTTGTTTCGAAATTCGACACGGTGCCGAAAGATCGCAACTTTCGACGCGGTAGGCGTTTCGGTAAAAACACGAGTTTCCCGCCCGGTGTCTGTTCCGGACGAAACGTGAATGGTCTATTTTTGGATTTCACACAGAACCAGACGTTCGGTGAGTTTGGTATGAAATTCGAGACCGTGCCGAAAGATCGCAACTTTCGACGCGGTAGGCGTTTCGGTCAAAACACGACTTTCCCGCCCGGAGTGTGTTCCGAACGAAACGTAAATGGTCTAATTTTTGATTTCACACAGAACCAGACGTTCGGTGAGTTTTGTTTCGAAATTCGACACTGTGCCGAAAGATAGCAACTTTCGACGCGGTAGGCGTTTCGGTGAAAACACGACTTTCCCGCCCGGAGTGTGTTAAAACACGACTTTCCTGCCCGGAGTGTGTTCCGGACGAAATGTGAATGGTCTAATTTTGGATTTCACACAGAACCAGACGTTCGTTGAGTTCGGTATCGAAATTCGGGACGGTGCCCGAAAGATCGCAACTTTCGACGCGGGTGGCATTTCGATAAAAACACGACTTTCCCGCCCGAAGTGTGTTCCGAACGAAACGTGAATGGTCTAATTTTTGATTTCACACAGAACCAGACGTTCGGTGAGTTTTGTTTCGAAATTCGACACGGTGCCGAAAGATCGCAACTTTCGCCGCGGTAGGCGTTTCGGTAAAAACACGAGTTTCCCGCCCGGTGTCTGTTCCGGACGAAACGTGAATGGTCTATTTTTGGATTTCACACAGAACCAGACGTTCGGTGAGTTTGGTATCAAATTCGAGACCGTGCCGAAAGATCGCCACTTTCGACGCGGTAGGCGTTTCGGTAAAAACACGACTTTCCCGCCCGGAGTGTGTTCCAAACGAAACGTAAATGGTCTAATTTTTAATTTCACACAGAACCAGATGTTCGGTGAGTTTTGTTTCGAAATTCGACACTGTGCGAAAGATCGCAACTTTCGACGCGGTAGGCGTTTCGGTGAAAACACGACTTTCCCGCCCGGAGTGTGTTAAAACACGACTTTCCTGCCCGGAGTGTGTTCCGGACGAAACGTGAATGGTCTAATTTTGGATTTCACACAGAACCAGATGTTCGTTGAGTTCGGTATCGAAATTCGGGACGGTGCCCGAAAGATCGCAACTTTCGACGCGGGTGGCATTTCGGTAAAAACACGACTTTCCCGCCCGGAGTTTGTTCCGAACGAAACGTAAATGGTCTAATTTTTGATTTCACACAGAACCAGACGTTCGGTGAGTTTTGTTTCGAAATTCGACACTGTGCCGAAAGATCGCAACTTTCGACGCGGTAGGCGTTTCAGTGAAAACAGGACTTTCCCGCCCGGAGTGTGTTAAAACACGACTTTCCTGCCCGGAGTGTGTTCCGGATGAAACGTGAATGGTCTAATTTTGGATTTCACACAGAACCAGACGTTCATTGAGTTCGGTATCGAAATTCGGGACGGTGCCCGAAAGATCTCAACTTTCGACGCGGGTGGCATTTCGGTAAAAACACGACTTTCCCGCCCGAAGTGTGTTCCGAACGAAACGTGAATGGTCTAATTTTTTATTTCACACAGAACCAGACGTTCGGTGAGTTTTGTTTCGAAATTCGACACGGTGCCGAAAGATCGCAACTTTCGACGCGGTAGGCGTTTCGGTAAAAACACGAGTTTCCCGCCCGGTGTCTGTTCCGGACGAAACGTGAATGGTCTATTTTTGGATTTCACACAGAACCAGACGTTCGGTGAGTTTGGTATCAAATTCGAGACCGTGCCGAAAGATCGCAACTTTCGACGCGGTAGGCGTTTCGATCAAAACACGACTTTCCCGCCCGGAGTGTGTTCCGAACGAAACGTAAATGGTCTAATTTTTGATTTCACACAGAACCAGACGTTCGGTGAGTTTTGTTTCGAAATTCGACACTGTGCCGAAAGATAGCAACTTTCGACGCGGTAGGCGTTTCGGTGAAAACACGACTTTCCCGCCCGGAGTGTGTTAAAACACGACTTTCCTGCCCGGAGTGTGTTCCGGACGAAACATGAATGGTCTAATTTTGGATTTCACACAGAACCAGACGTTCGTTGAGTTCGGTATCGAAATTCGGGACGGTGCCCGAAAGATCGCAACTTTCGACGCGGGTGGCATTTCGGTAAAAACACGACTTTCCCGCCCGAAGTGTGTTCCGAACGAAACCTGAATGGTCTAATTTTTGATTTCACACAGAACCAGACGTTCGGTGAGTTTTGTTTCGAAATTCGACACGGTGCCGAAAGATCGCAACTTTCGACGCGGTAGGCGTTTCGGTAAAAACACGAGTTTCCCGCCCGGTGTCTGTTCCGGACGAAACGTGAATGGTCTATTTTTGCATTTCACACAGAACCAGACGTTCGGTGAGTTTGGTATCAAATTCGAGACCGTGCCGAAAGATCGCAACTTTCGACGCGGTAGGCGTTTCGGTAAAAACACGACTTTCCCGCCCGGAGTGTGTTCCGAACGAAACGTAAATGGTCTAATTTTTGATTTCACACAGAACCAGACGTTCGGTGAGTTTTGTTTCGAAATTCGACACTGTGCCGAAAGATCGCAACTTTCGACGCGGTAGGTGTTTCGGTAAAAACACGAGTTTTCCGCCCGGTGTCTGTTCCGGACGAAACGTGAATGGTCTAATTTTGGATTTCACACAGAACTAGACATTCGTTGAGTTCGGTATCGAAATTCGGGACGGTGCCCGAAAGATCGCAACTTTCGACGCGGGTGGCATTTCGGTAAAAACACGACTTTCCCGCCCAAAGTGTCTTCCGAACGAAACGTGAATGGTCTAATTTTTGATTTCACACAGAACCAGACGTTCGGTGAGTTTTGTTTCGAAATTCGACACGGTGCCGAAAGATCGCAACTTTCGACGCGGTAGGCGTTTCGGTAAAAACACGAGTTTCCCGCCCGGTGTCTGTTCCGGACGAAACGTGAATGGTCTAATTTTGGATTTCACACAGAACCAGACGTTCGGTGAGTTTGGTATCAAATTCGAGACCGTGCCGAAAGATCGCAACTTTCGACGCGGTAGGCGATTCGATAAAAACACGACTGTCCCGCCCGTAGTGTGTTCCGAACGAAACGTGAATGGTCTAATTTTTGATTTCACACAGAACCAGACGTTCGGTGAGTTTTGTTTCGAAATTCGACACTGTGCCGAAAGATCGCAATTTTCGACGCGGTAGGCGTTTCGGTAAAAACACGAGTTTCCCGCCCGGTGTCTATTCCGGACGAAACGTGAATGGTCTATTTTTGGATTTCACACAGAACCATACGTTCGGTGAGTTTGGTATCAAATTCGAGACCGTGCCGAAAGATAGCAACTTTCGACACGGTAGGCGTTTCGGTGAAAACACGACTTTCCCGCCCGGAGTTTTTTCCGGACGAAACGTGGAAGGTCTATTTTTGGATTTCACACAGAACCAGACGTTCGGTGAGTTCGCTATTGAAATTCGAGACAGTGCCCGAAAGATCGCAACTTTCGACGCGGTAGGCGTTTCGGTAAAAACACGAGTTTCCCGCCCGGTGTCTGTTCCGGACGAAACGTGAATGGTCTATTTTTGGATTTCACACAGAACCAAACGTTCGGTGAGTTTGGTATCAAATTCGAGACCGTGCCGAAAGATCGCAACTTTCGACGCGGTAGGCGTTTCGGTAAAAACACGACTTTCCCGCCCGGAGTGTGTTCCAAACGAAACGTAAATGGTCTAATTTTTGATTTCACACAGAACCAGACGTTCGGTGAGTTTTGTTTCGAAATTCGACACTGTGCCGAAAGATCGCAACTTTCGACGCGGTAGGCGTTTCGGTAAAAACACGAGTTTCCCGCCCGGTGTCTATTCCGGACGAAACGTGAATGGTCTATTTTTGGATTTCACACAGAACCATACGTTCGGTGAGTTTGGTATCAAATTCGAGACCGTGCCGAAAGATAGCAACTTTCGACGCGGTAGGCGTTTCGGTGAAAACACGACTTTCCCGCTTGGAGTTTTTTCCGGACGAAACGTGAATGGTCTATTTTTGGATTTCACACAGAACCAGACGTTCGGTGAGTTCGCTATTGAAATTCGAGACAGTGCCCGAAAGATCGCAACTTTCGACACGGTAGGCGTTTCGGTAAAAACACGAGTTTCCCGCTCGGTGTCTGTTCCGGACGAAACGTGAATGGTCTATTTTTGGATTTCACACAGAACCAGACGTTCGGTGAGTTTGGTATCAAATTCGAGACCGTGCCGAAAGATCGCAACTTTCGACGCGGTAGGCGTTTCGGTAAAAACACGACTTTCCCGCCCGGAGAGTGTTCCGAACGAAACGTAAATGGTCTAATTTTTGATTTCACACAGAACCAGATGTTCGGTGAGTTTTGTTTCGAAATTCGACACTGTGCGAAAGATCGCAACTTTCGACGCGGTAGGCGTTTCGGTGAAAACACGACTTTCCCGCCCGGAGTGTGGTAAAACACGACTTTCCTGCCCGGAGTGTGTTCCGGACGAAACGTGAATGGTCTAATTTTGGATTTCACACAGAACCAGACGTTCGTTGAGTTCGGTATCGAAATTCGGGACGGTGACCGAAAGATCGCAACTTTCGACGCGGGTGGCATTTCGGTAAAAACACGACTTTCCCGCCCGGAGTTTGTTCCGAACGAAACGTAAATGGTCTAATTTTTGATTTCACACGGAACCCGACGTTCGGTGAGTTTTGTTTCGAAATTCGACACTGTGCCGAAAGATCGCAACTTTCGACGCGGTAGGCGTTTCAGTGAAAACACGACTTTCCCGCCCGGAGTGTGTTAAAACACGACTTTCCTGCCCGGAGTGTGTTCCGGACGAAACATGAATGGTCTAATTTTGGATTTCACACAGAACCAGACGTTCATTGAGTTCGGTATCGAAATTCGGGACGGTGCCCGAAAGATCTCAACTTTCGACGCGGGTGGTATTTCGGTAAAAACACGACTTTCCCGCCCGAAGTGTGTTCCGAACGAAACGTGAATGGTCTAATTTTTGATTTCACACAGAACCAGACGTTCGGTGAGTTTTGTTTCGAAATTCGACACGGTGCCGAAAGATCGCAACTTTCGACGCGGTAAGCGTTTCGGTAAAAACACGAGTTTCCCGCCCGGTGTCTGTTCCGGACGAAACGTGAATGGTCTATTTTTGGATTTCACACAGAACCAGACGTTCGGTGAGTTTGGTATGAAATTCGAGACCGTGCCGAAAGATCGCAACTTTCGACGCGGTAGGCGTTTCGGTCAAAACACGACTTCCCCGCCCGGAGTGTGTTCCGAACGAAACGTAAATGCTCTAATTTTTGATTTCACACAGAACCAGACGTTCGGTGAGTTTTGTTTCGAAATTCGACACTGTGCCGAAAGATAGCAACTTTCGACGCGGTAGGCGTTTCGGTGAAAACACGACTTTCCCGCCCGGAGTGTGTTAAAACACGACTTTCCTGCCCGGAGTGTGTTCCGGACGAAATGTGAATGGTCTAATTTTGGATTTCACACAGAACCAGACGTTCGTTGAGTTCGGTATCGAAATTCGGGACGGTGCCCGAAAGATCGCAACTTTCGACGCGGGTGGCATTTCGATAAAAACTCGACTTTCCCGCCCGAAGTGTGTTCCGAACGAAACGTGAATGGTCTAATTTTTGATTTCACACAGAACCAGACGTTCGGTGAGTTTTGTTTCGAAATTCGACACGGTGCCGAACATCGCAACTTTCGACGCGGTAGGCGTTTCGGTAAAAACACGAGTTTCCCGCCCGGTGTCTGTTCCGGACGAAACGTGAATGGTCTATTTTTGGATTTCACACAGAACCAGACGTTCGGTGAGTTTGGTATCAAATTCGAGACCGTGCCGAAAGATCGCCACTTTCGACGCGGTAGGCGTTTCGGTAAAAACACGACTTTTCCGCCCGGAGTGTGTTCCAAACGAAACGTAAATGGTCTAATTTTTAATTTCACACAGAACCAGATGTTCGGTGAGTTTTGTTTCGATATTCGACACTGTGCGAAAGATCGCAACTTTCGACGCGGTAGGCGTTTCGGTGAAAACACGACTTTCCCGCCCGGAGTGTGTTAAAACACGACTTTCCTGCCCGGAGTGTGTTCCGGACGAAACGTGAATGGTCTAATTTTGGATTTCACACAGAACCAGACGTTCGTTGAGTTCGGTATCGAAATTCGGGACGGTGCCCGAAAGATCGCAACTTTCGACGCGGGTGGCATTTCGGTAAAAACACGACTTTCCCGCCCGGAGTTTGTTCCGAACGAAACGTAAATGGTCTAATTTTTGATTTCACACAGAACCAGACGTTCGGTGAGTTTTGTTTCGAAATTCGACACTGTGCCGAAAGATCGCAACTTTCGACGCGGTAGGCGTTTCAGTGAAAACAGGACTTTCCCGCCCGGAGTGTGTTAAAACACGACTTTCCTGCCCGGAGTGTGTTCCGGATGAAATGTGAATGGTCTAATTTTGGATTTCACACAGAACCAGACGTTCGTTGAGTTCGGTATCGAAATTCGGGACGGTGCCCGAAAGATCGCAACTTTCGACGCGGGTGGCATTTCGGTAAAAACACGACTTTCCCGCCCGGAGTGTGTTCCGAACGAAACGTAAATGGTCTAATTTTTGATTTCACACAGAACCAGACGTTCGGTGAGTTTTGTTTCGAAATTCGACACTGTGCCGAAAGATAGCAACTTTCGACGCGGTAGGCGTTTCGGTGAAAACACGACTTTCCCGCCCGGAGTGTGTTAAAACACGACTTTCCTGCCCGGAGTGTGTTCCGGACGAAATGTGAATGGTCTAATTTTGGATTTCACACAGAACCAGACGTTCGTTGAGTTCGGTATCGACATTCGGGACGGTGCCCGAAAGATCGCAACTTTCGACGCGGGTGGCATTTCGATAAAAACACGACTTTCCCGCCCGAAGTGTGTTCCGAACGAAACGTGAATGGTCTAATTTTTGATTTCACACAGAACCAGACGTTCGGTGAGTTTTGTTTCGAAATTCGACACGGTGCCGAAAGATCGCAACTTTCGACGCGGTAGGCGTTTCGGTAAAAACACGAGTTTCCCGCCCGGTGTCTGTTCCGGACGAAACGTGAATGGTCTATTTTTGGATTTCACACAGAACCAGACGTTCGGTGAGTTTGGTATCAAATTCGAGACCGTGCCGAAAGATCGCCACTTTCGACGCGGTAGGCGTTTCGGTAAAAACACGACTTTCCCGCCCGGAGTGTGTTCCAAACGAAACGTAAATGGTCTAATTTTTAATTTCACACAGAACCAGATGTTCGGTGAGTTTTGTTTCGAAATTCGACACTGTGCGAAAGATCGCAACTTTCGACGCGGTAGGCGTTTCGGTGAAAACACGACTTTCCCGCCCGGAGTGTGTTAAAACACGACTTTCCTGCCCGGAGTGTGTTCCGGACGAAACGTGAATGGTCTAATTTTGGATTTCACACAGAACCAGACGTTCGTTGAGTTCGGTATCGAAATTCGGGACGGTGCCCGAAAGATCGCAACTTTCGACGCGGGTGGCATTTCGGTAAAAACACGACTTTCCCGCCCGGAGTTTGTTCCGAACGAAACGTAAATGGTCTAATTTTTGATTTCACACAGAACCAGACGTTCGGTGAGTTTTGTTTCGAAATTCGACACTGTGCCGAAAGATCGCAACTTTCGACGCGGTAGGCGTTTCAGTGAAAACAGGACTTTCCCGCCCGGAGTGTGTTAAAACACGACTTTCCTGCCCGGAGTGTGTTCCGGATGAAACGTGAATGGTCTAATTTTGGATTTCACACAGAACCAGACGTTCGGTGAGTTTGGTATCAAATTCGAGACCGTGCCGAAAGATCGCAACTTTCGACGCGGTAGGCGTTTCGATCAAAACACGACTTTCCCGCCCGGAGTGTGTTCCGAACGAAACGTAAATGGTCTAATTTTTGATTTCACACAGAACCAGACGTTCGGTGAGTTTTGTTTCGAAATTCGACACTGTGCCGAAAGATAGCAACTTTCGACGCGGTAGGCGTTTCGGTGAAAACACGACTTTCCCGCCCGGAGTGTGTTAAAACACGACTTTCCTGCCCGGAGTGTGTTCCGGACGAAACATGAATGGTCTAATTTTGGATTTCACACAGAACCAGACGTTCGTTGAGTTCGGTATCGAAATTCGGGACGGTGCCCGAAAGATCGCAACTTTCGACGCGGGTGGCATTTCGGTAAAAACACGACTTTCCCGCCCGAAGTGTGTTCCGAACGAAACCTGAATGGTCTAATTTTTGATTTCACACAGAACCAGAAGTTCGGTGAGTTTTGTTTCGAAATTCGACACGGTGCCGAAAGATCGCAACTTTCGACGCGGTAGGCGTTTCGGTAAAAACACGAGTTTCCCGCCCGGTGTCTGTTCCGGACGAAACGTGAATGGTCTATTTTTGCATTTCACACAGAACCAGACGTTCGGTGAGTTTGGTATCAAATTCGAGACCGTGCCGAAAGATCGCAACTTTCGACGCGGTAGGCGTTTCGGTAAAAACACGACTTTCCCGCCCGGAGTGTGTTCCGAACGAAACGTAAATGGTCTAATTTTTGATTTCACACAGAACCAGACGTTCGGTGAGTTTTGTTTCGAAATTCGACACTGTGCCGAAAGATCGCAACTTTCGACGCGGTAGGCGTTTCGGTAAAAACACGAGTTTCCCGCCCGGTGTCTGTTCCGGACGAAACGTGAATGGTCTAATTTTGGATTTCACACAGAACCAGACATTCGTTGAGTTCGGTATCGAAATTCGGGACGGTGCCCGAAAGATCGCAACTTTCGACGCGGGTGGCATTTCGGTAAAAACACGACTTTCCCGCCCAAAGTGTCTTCCGAACGAAACGTGAATGGTCTAATTTTTGATTTCACACAGAACCAGACGTTCGGTGAGTTTTGTTTCGAAATTCGACACGGTGCCGAAAGATCGCAACTTTCGACGCGGTAGGCGTTTCGGTAAAAACACGAGTTTCCCGCCCGGTGTCTGTTCCGGACGAAACGTGAATGGTCTATTTTTGGATTTCACACAGAACCAGACGTTCGGTGAGTTTGGTATCAAATTCGAGACCGTGCCGAAAGATCGCAACTTTCGACGCGGTAGGCGATTCGATAAAAACACGACTGTCCCGCCCGTAGTGTGTTCCGAACGAAACGTGAATGGTCTAATTTTTGATTTCACACAGAACCAGACGTTCGGTGAGTTTTGTTTCGAAATTCGACACTGTGCCGAAAGATCGCAATTTTCGACGCGGTAGGCGTTTCGGTAAAAACACGAGTTTCCCGCCCGGTGTCTATTCCGGACGAAACGTGAATGGTCTATTTTTGGATTTCACACAGAACCATACGTTCGGTGAGTTTGGTATCAAATTCGAGACCGTGCCGAAAGATAGCAACTTTCGACACGGTAGGCGTTTCGGTGAAAACACGACTTTCCCGCCCGGAGTTTTTTCCGGACGAAACGTGGAAGGTCTATTTTTGGATTTCACACAGAACCAGACGTTCGGTGAGTTCGCTATTGAAATTCGAGACAGTGCCCGAAAGATCGCAACTTTCGACGCGGTAGGCGTTTCGGTAAAAACACGAGTTTCCCGCCCGGTGTCTGTTCCGGACGAAACGTGAATGGTCTATTTTTGGATTTCACACAGAACCAAACGTTCGGTGAGTTTGGTATCAAATTCGAGAGCGTGCCGAAAGATCGCAACTTTCGACGCGGTAGGCGTTTCGGTAAAAACACGACTTTCCCGCCCGGAGTGTGTTCCAAACGAAACGTAAATGGTCTAATTTTTTATTTCACACAGAACCAGACGTTCGGTGAGTTTTGTTTCGAAATTTGACACTGTGCCGAAAGATCGCAACTTTCGACGCGGTAGGCGTTTCGGTGAAAACACGACTTTCCCGCCCGGAGTGTGTTAAAACACGACTTTCCTGCCCGGAGTGTGTTCCGGACGAAACGTGAATGGTCTAATTTTCGATTTCACACAGAACCAGACGTTCGTTGAGTTCGGTATCGAAATTCGGGACGGTGCCCGAAAGATCGCAACTTTCGACGCGGGTGGCATTTCGGTAAAAACACGACTTTCCCGCCCGGAGTTTGTTCCGAACGAAACGTAAATGGTCTAATTTTTGATTTCACACAGAACCAGACGTTCGGTGAGTTTTGTTTCGAAATTCGACACTGTGCCGAAAGATCGCAACTTTCGACGCGGTAGGCGTTTCGGTGAAAACACGACTTTCCCGCCCGGAGTGTGTTAAAACACGACTTTCCTGCCCGGAGTGTGTTCCGGACGAAACATGAATGGTCTAATTTTGGATTTCACACGGAACCAGACGTTCATTGAGTTCGGTATCGAAATTCGGGACGGTGCCCGAAAGATCTCAACTTTCGACGCGGGTGGTATTTCGGTAAAAACACGACTTTCCCGCCCGAAGTGTGTTCCGAACGAAACGTGAATGGTCTAATTTTTGATTTCACACAGAACCAGACGTTCGGTGAGTTTTGTTTCGAAATTCGACACTGTGCCGAAAGATCGCAACTTTCGACGCGGTAGGCGTTTCGGTAAAAACACGAGTTTCCCGCCCGGTGTCTGTTCCGGACGAAACGTGAATGGTCTATTTTTGGATTTCACACAAAACCAGACGTTCGGTGAGTTTGGTATCAAATTCGAGACCGTGCCGAAAGATCGCAACTTTCGACGCGGTAGGCGTTTCGATAAAAACACGACTGTCCCGCCCGTAGTGTGTCCCGAACGAAACGTGAATGGTCTAATTTTTGATTTCACACAGAACCAGACGTTCGGTGAGTTTTGTTTCGAAATTCGACACTGTGCCGAAAGATCGCAACTTTCGACGCGGTAGGCGTTTCGGTAAAAACACGAGTTTCCCGCCCGGTGTCTATTCCGGACGAAACGTGAATGGTCTATTTTTGGATTTCACACAGAACCATACGTTCGGTGAGTTTGGTATCAAATTCGAGACCGTGCCGAAAGATAGCAACTTTCGACGCGGTAGGCGTTTCGGTGAAAACACGACTTTCCCGCTTGGAGTTTTTTCCGGACGAAACGTGAATGGTCTATTTTTGGATTTCACACAGAACCAGACGTTCGGTGAGTTCGCTATTGAAATTCGAGACAGTGCCCGAAAGATCGCAACTTTCGACACGGTAGGCGTTTCGGTAAAAACACGAGTTTCCCGCCCGGTGTCTGTTCCGGACGAAACGTGAATGGTCTATTTTTGGATTTCACACAGAACCAGACGTTCGGTGAGTTTGGTATCAAATTCGAGACCGTGCCGAAAGATCGCAACTTTCGACGCGGTAGGCGTTTCGGTAAAAACACGACTTTCCCGCCCGGAGTGTGTTCCGAACGAAACGTAAATGGTCTAATTTTTGATTTCACACAGAACCAGATGTTCGGTGAGTTTTGTTTCGAAATTCGACACTGTGCGAAAGATCGCAACTTTCGACGCGGTAGGCGTTTCGGTGAAAACACGACTTTCCCGCCCGGAGTGTGGTAAAACACGACTTTCCTGCCCGGAGTGTGTTCCGGACGAAACGTGAATGGTCTAATTTTGGATTTCACACAGAACCAGACGTTCGTTGAGTTCGGTATCGAAATTCGGGACGGTGACCGAAAGATCGCAACTTTCGACGCGGGTGGCATTTCGGTAAAAACACGACTTTCCCGCCCGGAGTTTGTTCCGAACGAAACGTAAATGGTCTAATTTTTGATTTCACACGGAACCCGACGTTCGGTGAGTTTTGTTTCGAAATTCGACACTGTGCCGAAAGATCGCAACTTTCGACGCGGTAGGCGTTTCAGTGAAAACACGACTTTCCCGCCCGGAGTGTGTTAAAACACGACTTTCCTGCCCGGAGTGTGTTCCGGACGAAACATGAATGGTCTAATTTTGGATTTCACACAAAACCAGACGTTCATTGAGTTCGGTATCGAAATTCGGGACGGTGCCCGAAAGATCTCAACTTTCGACGCGGGTGGTATTTCGGTAAAAACACGACTTTCCCGCCCGAAGTGTGTTCCGAACGAAACGTGAATGGTCTAATTTTTGATTTCACACAGAACCAGACGTTCGGTGAGTTTTGTTTCGAAATTCGACACGGTGCCGAAAGATCGCAACTTTCGACGCGGTAGGCGTTTCGGTAAAAACACGAGTTTCCCGCCCGGTGTCTGTTCCGGACGAAACGTGAATGGTCTATTTTTGGATTTCACACAGAACCAGACGTTCGGTGAGTTTGGTATGAAATTCGAGACCGTGCCGAAAGATCGCAACTTTCGACGCGGTAGGCGTTTCGGTCAAAACACGACTTTCCCGCCCGGAGTGTGTTCCGAACGAAACGTAAATGGTCTAATTTTTGATTTCACACAGAACCAGACGTTCGGTGAGTTTTGTTTCGAAATTCGACACTGTGCCGAAAGATAGCAACTTTCGACGCGGTAGGCGTTTCGGTGAAAACACGACTTTCCCGCCCGGAGTGTGTTAAAACACGACTTTCCTGCCCGGAGTGTGTTCCGGACGAAATGTGAATGGTCTAATTTTGGATATCACACAGAACCAGACGTTCGTTGAGTTCGGTATCGAAATTCGGGACGGTGCCCGAAAGATCGCAACTTTCGACGCGGGTGGCATTTCGATAAAAACACGACTTTCCCGCCCGAAGTGTGTTCCGAACGAAACGTGAATGGTCTAATTTTTGATTTCACAAAGAACCAGACGTTCGGTGAGTTTTGTTTCGAAATTCGACACGGTGCCGAAAGATCACAACTTTCGCCGCGGTAGGCGTTTCGGTAAAAACACGAGTTTCCCGCCCGGTGTCTGTTCCGGACGAAACGTGAATGGTCTATTTTTGGATTTCACACAGAACCAGACGTTCGGTGAGTTTGGTATCAAATTCGAGACCGTGCCGAAAGATCGCCACTTTCGACGCGGTAGGCGTTTCGGTAAAAACACGACTTTCCCGCCCGGAGTGTGTTCCAAACGAAACGTAAATGGTCTAATTTTTAATTTCACACAGAACCAGATGTTCGGTGAGTTTTGTTTCGAAATTCGACACTGTGCGAAAGATCGCAACTTTCGACGCGGTAGGCGTTTCGGTGAAAACACGACTTTCCCGCCCGGAGTGTGTTAAAACACGACTTTCCTGCCCGGAGTGTGTTCCGGACGAAACGTGAATGGTCTAATTTTGGATTTCACACAGAACCAGATGTTCGTTGAGTTCGGTATCGAAATTCGGGACGGTGCCCGAAAGATCGCAACTTTCGACGCGGGTGGCATTTCGGTAAAAACACGACTTTCCCGCCCGGAGTTTGTTCCGAACGAAACGTAAATGGTCTAATTTTTGATTTCACACAGAACCAGACGTTCGGTGAGTTTTGTTTCGAAATTCGACACTGTGCCGAAAGATCGCAACTTTCGACGCGGTAGGCGTTTCAGTGAAAACAGGACTTTCCCGCCCGGAGTGTGTTAAAACACGACTTTCCTGCCCGGAGTGTGTTCCGGATGAAACGTGAATGGTCTAATTTTGGATTTCACACAGAACCAGACGTTCATTGAGTTCGGTATCGAAATTCGGGACGGTGCCCGAAAGATCTCAACTTTCGACGCGGGTGGCATTTCGGTAAAAACACGACTTTCCCGCCCGAAGTGTGTTCCGAACGAAACGTGAATGGTCTAATTTTTTATTTCACACAGAACCAGACGTTCGGTGAGTTTTGTTTCGAAATTCGACACGGTGCCGAAAGATCGCAACTTTCGACGCGGTAGGCGTTTCGGTAAAAACACGAGTTTCCCGCCCGGTGTCTGTTCCGGACGAAACGTGAATGGTCTATTTTTGGATTTCACACAGAACCAGACGTTCGGTGAGTTTGGTATCAAATTCGAGACCGTGCCGAAAGATCGCAACTTTCGACGCGGTAGGCGTTTCGATCAAAACACGACTTTCCCGCCCGGAGTGTGTTCCGAACGAAACGTAAATGGTCTAATTTTTGATTTCACACAGAACCAGACGTTCGGTGAGTTTTGTTTCGAAATTCGACACTGTGCCGAAAGATAGCAACTTTCGACGCGGTAGGCGTTTCGGTGAAAACACGACTTTCCCGCCCGGAGTGTGTTAAAACACGACTTTCCTGCCCGGAGTGTGTTCCGGACGAAACATGAATGGTCTAATTTTGGATTTCACACAGAACCAGACGTTCGTTGAGTTCGGTATCGAAATTCGGGACGGTGCCCGAAAGATCGCAACTTTAGACGCGGGTGGCATTTCGGTAAAAACACGACTTTCCCGCCCGAAGTGTGTTCCGAACGAAACCTGAATGGTCTAATTTTTGATTTCACACAGAACCAGACGTTCGGTGAGTTTTGTTTCGAAATTCGACACGGTGCCGAAAGATCGCAACTTTCGACGCGGTAGGCGTTTCGGTAAAAACACGAGTTTCCCGCCCGGTGTCTGTTCCGGACGAAACGTGAATGGTCTATTTTTGCATTTCACACAGAACCAGACGTTCGGTGAGTTTGGTATCAAATTCGAGACCGTGCCGAAAGATCGCAACTTTCGACGCGGTAGGCGTTTCGGTAAAAACACGACTTTCCCGCCCGGAGTGTGTTCCGAACGAAACGTAAATGGTCTAATTTTTGATTTCACACAGAACCAGACGTTCGGTGAGTTTTGTTTCGAAATTCGACACTGTGCCGAAAGATCGCAACTTTCGACGCGGTAGGTGTTTCGGTAAAAACACGAGTTTCCCGCCCGGTGTCTGTTCCGGACGAAACGTGAATGGTCTAATTTTGGATTTCACACAGAACCAGACATTCGTTGAGTTCGGTATCGAAATTCGGGACGGTGCCCGAAAGATCGCAACTTTCGACGCGGGTGGCATTTCGGTAAAAACACGACTTTCCCGCCCAAAGTGTCTTCCGAACGAAACGTGAATGGTCTAATTTTTGATTTCACACAGAACCAGACGTTCGGTGAGTTTTGTTTCGAAATTCGACACGGTGCCGAAAGATCGCAACTTTCGACGCGGTAGGCGTTTCGGTAAAAACACGAGTTTCCCGCCCGGTGTCTGTTCCGGACGAAACGTGAATGGTCTAATTTTGGATTTCACACAGAACCAGACGTTCGGTGAGTTTGGTATCAAATTCGAGACCGTGCCGAAAGATCGCAACTTTCGACGCGGTAGGCGATTCGATAAAAACACGACTGTCCCGCCCGTAGTGTGTTCCGAACGAAACGTGAATGGTCTAATTTTTGATTTCACACAGAACCAGACGTTCGGTGAGTTTTGTTTCGAAATTCGACACTGTGCCGAAAGATCGCAATTTTCGACGCGGTAGGCGTTTCGGTAAAAACACGAGTTTCCCGCCCGGTGTCTATTCCGGACGAAACGTGAATGGTCTATTTTTGGATTTCACACAGAACCATACGTTCGGTGAGTTTGGTATCAAATTCGAGACCGTGCCGAAAGATAGCAACTTTCGACACGGTAGGCGTTTCGGTGAAAACACGACTTTCCCGCCCGGAGTTTTTTCCGGACGAAACGTGGAAGGTCTATTTTTGGATTTCACACAGAACCAGACGTTCGGTGAGTTCGCTATTGAAATTCGAGACAGTGCCCGAAAGATCGCAACTTTCGACGCGGTAGGCGTTTCGGTAAAAACACGACTTCCCCGCCCGGAGTGTGTTCCGGACGAAACGTAAATGCTCTAATTTTTGATTTCACACAGAACCAGACGTTCGGTGAGTTTTGTTTCGAAATTCGACACTGTGCCGAAAGATAGCAACTTTCGACGCGGTAGGCGTTTCGGTGAAAACACGACTTTCCCGCCCGGAGTGTGTTAAAACACGACTTTCCTGCCCGGAGTGTGTTCCGGACGAAATGTGAATGGTCTAATTTTGGATTTCACACAGAACCAGACGTTCGTTGAGTTCGGTATCGAAATTCGGGACGGTGCCCGAAAGATCGCAACTTTCGACGCGGGTGGCATTTCGATAAAAACTCGACTTTCCCGCCCGAAGTGTGTTCCGAACGAAACGTGAATGGTCTAATTTTTGATTTCACACAGAACCAGACGTTCGGTGAGTTTTGTTTCGAAATTCGACACGGTGCCGAAGATCGCAACTTTCGACGCGGTAGGCGTTTCGGTAAAAACACGAGTTTCCCGCCCGGTGTCTGTTCCGGACGAAACGTGAATGGTCTATTTTTGGATTTCACACAGAACCAGACGTTCGGTGAGTTTGGTATCAAATTCGAGACCGTGCCGAAAGATCGCCACTTTCGACGCGGTAGGCGTTTCGGTAAAAACACGACTTTTCCGCCCGGAGTGTGTTCCAAACGAAACGTAAATGGTCTAATTTTTAATTTCACACAGAACCAGATGTTCGGTGAGTTTTGTTTCGAAATTCGACACTGTGCCGAAAGATCGCAACTTTCGACGCGGTAGGCGTTTCGGTAAAAACACGAGTTTCCCGCCCGGTGTCTATTCCGGACGAAACGTGAATGGTCTATTTTTGGATTTCACACAGAACCATACGTTCGGTGAGTTTGGTATGAAATTCGAGACCGTGCCGAAAGATCGCAACTTTCGACGCGGTAGGCGTTTCGGTCAAAACACGACTTCCCCGCCCGGAGTGTGTTCCGAACGAAACGTAAATGCTCTAATTTTTGATTTCACACAGAACCAGACGTTCGGTGAGTTTTGTTTCGAAATTCGACACTGTGCCGAAAGATAGCAACTTTCGACGCGGTAGGCGTTTCGGTGAAAACACGACTTTCCCGCCCGGAGTGTGTTAAAACACGACTTTCCTGCCCGGAGTGTGTTCCGGACGAAATGTGAATGGTCTAATTTTGGATTTCACACAGAACCAGACGTTCGTTGAGTTCGGTATCGAAATTCGGGACGGTGCCCGAAAGATCGCAACTTTCGACGCGGGTGGCATTTCGATAAAAACTCGACTTTCCCGCCCGAAGTGTGTTCCGAACGAAACGTGAATGGTCTAATTTTTGATTTCACACAGAACCAGACGTTCGGTGAGTTTTGTTTCGAAATTCGACACGGTGCCGAAGATCGCAACTTTCGACGCGGTAGGCGTTTCGGTAAAAACACGAGTTTCCCGCCCGGTGTCTGTTCCGGACGAAACGTGAATGGTCTATTTTTGGATTTCACACAGAACCAGACGTTCGGTGAGTTTGGTATCAAATTCGAGACCGTGCCGAAAGATCGCCACTTTCGACGCGGTAGGCGTTTCGGTAAAAACACGACTTTTCCGCCCGGAGTGTGTTCCAAACGAAACGTAAATGGTCTAATTTTTAATTTCACACAGAACCAGATGTTCGGTGAGTTTTGTTTCGAAATTCGACACTGTGCGAAAGATCGCAACTTTCGACGCGGTAGGCGTTTCGGTGAAAACACGACTTTCCCGCCCGGAGTGTGTTAAAACACGACTTTCCTGCCCGGAGTGTGTTCCGGACGAAACGTGAATGGTCTAATTTTGGATTTCACACAGAACCAGACGTTCGTTGAGTTCGGTATCGAAATTCGGGACGGTGCCCGAAAGATCGCAACTTTCGACGCGGGTGGCATTTCGGTAAAAACACGACTTTCCCGCCCGGAGTTTGTTCCGAACGAAACGTAAATGGTCTAATTTTTGATTTCACACAGAACCAGACGTTCGGTGAGTTTTGTTTCGAAATTCGACACTGTGCCGAAAGATCGCAACTTTCGACGCGGTAGGCGTTTCAGTGAAAACAGGACTTTCCCGCCCGGAGTGTGTTAAAACACGACTTTCCTGCCCGGAGTGTGTTCCGGACGAAATGTGAATGGTCTAATTTTGGATTTCACACAGAACCAGACGTTCGTTGAGTTCGGTATCGAAATTCGGGACGGTGCCCGAAAGATCGCAACTTTCGACGCGGGTGGCATTTCGGTAAAAACACGACTTTCCCGCCCGGAGTGTGTTCCGAACGAAACGTAAATGGTCTAATTTTTGATTTCACACAGAACCAGACGTTCGGTGAGTTTTGTTTCGAAATTCGACACTGTGCCGAAAGATAGCAACTTTCGACGCGGTAGGCGTTTCGGTGAAAACACGACTTTCCCGCCCGGAGTGTGTTAAAACACGACTTTCCTGCCCGGAGTGTGTTCCGGACGAAATGTGAATGGTCTAATTTTGGATTTCACACAGAACCAGACGTTCGTTGAGTTCGGTATCGACATTCGGGACGGTGCCCGAAAGATCGCAACTTTCGACGCGGGTGGCATTTCGATAAAAACACGACTTTCCCGCCCGAAGTGTGTTCCGAACGAAACGTGAATGGTCTAATTTTTGATTTCACACAGAACCAGACGTTCGGTGAGTTTTGTTTCGAAATTCGACACGGTGCCGAAAGATCGCAACTTTCGACGCGGTAGGCGTTTCGGTAAAAACACGAGTTTCCCGCCCGGTGTCTGTTCCGGACGAAACGTGAATGGTCTATTTTTGGATTTCACACAGAACCAGACGTTCGGTGAGTTTGGTATCAAATTCGAGACCGTGCCGAAAGATCGCCACTTTCGACGCGGTAGGCGTTTCGGTAAAAACACGACTTTCCCGCCCGGAGTGTGTTCCAAACGAAACGTAAATGGTCTAATTTTTAATTTCACACAGAACCAGATGTTCGGTGAGTTTTGTTTCGAAATTCGACACTGTGCGAAAGATCGCAACTTTCGACGCGGTAGGCGTTTCGGTGAAAACACGACTTTCCCGCCCGGAGTGTGTTAAAACACGACTTTCCTGCCCGGAGTGTGTTCCGGACGAAACGTGAATGGTCTAATTTTGGATTTCACACAGAACCAGACGTTCGTTGAGTTCGGTATCGAAATTCGGGACGGTGCCCGAAAGATCGCAACTTTCGACGCGGGTGGCATTTCGGTAAAAACACGACTTTCCCGCCCGGAGTTTGTTCCGAACGAAACGTAAATGGTCTAATTTTTGATTTCACACAGAACCAGACGTTCGGTGAGTTTTGTTTCGAAATTCGACACTGTGCCGAAAGATCGCAACTTTCGACGCGGTAGGCGTTTCAGTGAAAACAGGACTTTCCCGCCCGGAGTGTGTTAAAACACGACTTTCCTGCCCGGAGTGTGTTCCGGATGAAACGTGAATGGTCTAATTTTGGATTTCACACAGAACCAGACGTTCGGTGAGTTTGGTATCAAATTCGAGACCGTGCCGAAAGATCGCAACTTTCGACGCGGTAGGCGTTTCGATCAAAACACGACTTTCCCGCCCGGAGTGTGTTCCGAACGAAACGTAAATGGTCTAATTTTTGATTTCACACAGAACCAGACGTTCGGTGAGTTTTGTTTCGAAATTCGACACTGTGCCGAAAGATAGCAACTTTCGACGCGGTAGGCGTTTCGGTGAAAACACGACTTTCCCGCCCGGAGTGTGTTAAAACACGACTTTCCTGCCCGGAGTGTGTTCCGGACGAAACATGAATGGTCTAATTTTGGATTTCACACAGAACCAGACGTTCGTTGAGTTCGGTATCGAAATTCGGGACGGTGCCCGAAAGATCGCAACTTTCGACGCGGGTGGCATTTCGGTAAAAACACGACTTTCCCGCCCGAAGTGTGTTCCGAACGAAACCTGAATGGTCTAATTTTTGATTTCACACAGAACCAGAAGTTCGGTGAGTTTTGTTTCGAAATTCGACACGGTGCCGAAAGATCGCAACTTTCGACGCGGTAGGCGTTTCGGTAAAAACACGAGTTTCCCGCCCGGTGTCTGTTCCGGACGAAACGTGAATGGTCTATTTTTGCATTTCACACAGAACCAGACGTTCGGTGAGTTTGGTATCAAATTCGAGACCGTGCCGAAAGATCGCAACTTTCGACGCGGTAGGCGTTTCGGTAAAAACACGACTTTCCCGCCCGGAGTGTGTTCCGAACGAAACGTAAATGGTCTAATTTTTGATTTCACACAGAACCAGACGTTCGGTGAGTTTTGTTTCGAAATTCGACACTGTGCCGAAAGATCGCAACTTTCGACGCGGTAGGCGTTTCGGTAAAAACACGAGTTTCCCGCCCGGTGTCTGTTCCGGACGAAACGTGAATGGTCTAATTTTGGATTTCACACAGAACCAGACATTCGTTGAGTTCGGTATCGAAATTCGGGACGGTGCCCGAAAGATCGCAACTTTCGACGCGGGTGGCATTTCGGTAAAAACACGACTTTCCCGCCCAAAGTGTCTTCCGAACGAAACGTGAATGGTCTAATTTTTGATTTCACACAGAACCAGACGTTCGGTGAGTTTTGTTTCGAAATTCGACACGGTGCCGAAAGATCGCAACTTTCGACGCGGTAGGCGTTTCGGTAAAAACACGAGTTTCCCGCCCGGTGTCTGTTCCGGACGAAACGTGAATGGTCTATTTTTGGATTTCACACAGAACCAGACGTTCGGTGAGTTTGGTATCAAATTCGAGACCGTGCCGAAAGATCGCAACTTTCGACGCGGTAGGCGATTCGATAAAAACACGACTGTCCCGCCCGTAGTGTGTTCCGAACGAAACGTGAATGGTCTAATTTTTGATTTCACACAGAACCAGACGTTCGGTGAGTTTTGTTTCGAAATTCGACACTGTTCCGAAAGATCGCAATTTTCGACGCGGTAGGCGTTTCGGTAAAAACACGAGTTTCCCGCCCGGTGTCTATTCCGGACGAAACGTGAATGGTCTATTTTTGGATTTCACACAGAACCATACGTTCGGTGAGTTTGGTATCAAATTCGAGACCGTGCCGAAAGATAGCAACTTTCGACACGGTAGGCGTTTCGGTGAAAACACGACTTTCCCGCCCGGAGTTTTTTCCGGACGAAACGTGGAAGGTCTATTTTTGGATTTCACACAGAACCAGACGTTCGGTGAGTTCGCTATTGAAATTCGAGACAGTGCCCGAAAGATCGCAACTTTCGACGCGGTAGGCGTTTCGGTAAAAACACGAGTTTCCCGCCCGGTGTCTGTTCTGGACGAAACGTGAATGGTCTATTTTTGGATTTCACACAGAACCAAACGTTCGGTGAGTTTGGTATCAAATTCGAGAGCGTGCCGAAAGATCGCAACTTTCGACGCGGTAGGCGTTTCGGTAAAAACACGACTTTCCCGCCCGGAGTGTGTTCCAAACGAAACGTAAATGGTCTAATTTTTGATTTCACACAGAACCAGACGTTCGGTGAGTTTTGTTTCGAAATTCGACACTGTGCCGAAAGATCGCAACTTTCGACGCGGTAGGCGTTTCGGTAAAAACACGAGTTTCCCGCCCGGTGTCTATTCCGGACGAAACGTGAATGGTCTATTTTTGGATTTCACACAGAACCATACGTTCGGTGAGTTTGGTATCAAATTCGAGACCGTGCCGAAAGATAGCAACTTTCGACGCGGTAGGCGTTTCGGTGAAAACACGACTTTCCCGCTTGGAGTTTTTTCCGGACGAAACGTGAATGGTCTATTTTTGGATTTCACACAGAACCAGACGTTCGGTGAGTTCGCTATTGAAATTCGAGACAGTGCCCGAAAGATCGCAACTTTCGACACGGTAGGCGTTTCGGTAAAAACACGAGTTTCCCGCCCGGTGTCTGTTCCGGACGAAATGTGAATGGTCTATTTTTGGATTTCACACAGAACCAGACGTTCGGTGAGTTTGGTATCAAATTCGAGACCGTGCCGAAAGATCGCAACTTTCGACGCGGTAGGCGTTTCGGTAAAAACACGACTTTCCCGCCCGGAGTGTGTTCCGAACGAAACGTAAATGGTCTAATTTTTGATTTCACACAGAACCAGATGTTCGGTGAGTTTTGTTTCGAAATTCGACACGGTGCCGAAAGATCGCAACTTTCGACGCGGTAAGCGTTTCGGTAAAAACACGAGTTTCCCGCCCGGTGTCTGTTCCGGACGAAACGTGAATGGTCTATTTTTGGATTTCACACAGAACCAGACGTTCGGTGAGTTTGGTATGAAATTCGAGACCGTGCCGAAAGATCGCAACTTTCGACGCGGTAGGCGTTTCGGTCAAAACACGACTTCCCCGCCCGGAGTGTGTTCCGAACGAAACGTAAATGCTCTAATTTTTGATTTCACACAGAACCAGACGTTCGGTGAGTTTTGTTTCGAAATTCGACACTGTGCCGAAAGATAGCAACTTTCGACGCGGTAGGCGTTTCGGTGAAAACACGACTTTCCCGCCCGGAGTGTGTTAAAACACGACTTTCCTGCCCGGAGTGTGTTCCGGACGAAATGTGAATGGTCTAATTTTGGATTTCACACAGAACCAGACGTTCGTTGAGTTCGGTATCGAAATTCGGGACGGTGCCCGAAAGATCGCAACTTTCGACGCGGGTGGCATTTCGATAAAAACTCGACTTTCCCGCCCGAAGTGTGTTCCGAACGAAACGTGAATGGTCTAATTTTTGATTTCACACAGAACCAGACGTTCGGTGAGTTTTGTTTCGAAATTCGACACGGTGCCGAAGATCGCAACTTTCGACGCGGTAGGCGTTTCGGTAAAAACACGAGTTTCCCGCCCGGTGTCTGTTCCGGACGAAACGTGAATGGTCTATTTTTGGATTTCACACAGAACCAGACGTTCGGTGAGTTTGGTATCAAATTCGAGACCGTGCCGAAAGATCGCCACTTTCGACGCGGTAGGCGTTTCGGTAAAAACACGACTTTTCCGCCCGGAGTGTGTTCCAAACGAAACGTAAATGGTCTAATTTTTAATTTCACACAGAACCAGATGTTCGGTGAGTTTTGTTTCGAAATTCGACACTGTGCGAAAGATCGCAACTTTCGACGCGGTAGGCGTTTCGGTGAAAACACGACTTTCCCGCCCGGAGTGTGGTAAAACACGACTTTCCTGCCCGGAGTGTGTTCCGGACGAAACGTGAATGGTCTAATTTTGGATTTCACACAGAACCAGACGTTCGTTGAGTTCGGTATCGAAATTCGGGACGGTGACCGAAAGATCGCAACTTTCGACGCGGGTGGCATTTTGGTAAAAACACGACTTTCCCGCCCGGAGTTTGTTCCGAACGAAACGTAAATGGTCTAATTTTTGATTTCACACGGAACCCGACGTTCGGTGAGTTTTGTTTCGAAATTCGACACTGTGCCGAAAGATCGCAACTTTCGACGCGGTAGGCGTTTCAGTGAAAACAGGACTTTCCCGCCCGGAGTGTGTTAAAACACGACTTTCCTGCCCGGAGTGTGTTCCGGATGAAACGTGAATGGTCTAATTTTGGATTTCACACAGAACCAGACGTTCATTGAGTTCGGTATCGAAATTCGGGACGGTGCCCGAAAGATCTCAACTTTCGACGCGGGTGGCATTTCGGTAAAAACACGACTTTCCCGCCCGAAGTGTGTTCCGAACGAAACGTGAATGGTCTAATTTTTTATTTCACACAGAACCAGACGTTCGGTGAGTTTTGTTTCGAAATTCGACACGGTGCCGAAAGATCGCAACTTTCGACGCGGTAGGCGTTTCGGTAAAAACACGAGTTTCCCGCCCGGTGTCTGTTCCGGACGAAACGTGAATGGTCTATTTTTGGATTTCACACAGAACCAGACGTTCGGTGAGTTTGGTATCAAATTCGAGACCGTGCCGAAAGATCGCAACTTTCGACGCGGTAGGCGTTTCGATCAAAACACGACTTTCCCGCCCGGAGTGTGTTCCGAACGAAACGTAAATGGTCTAATTTTTGATTTCACACAGAACCAGACGTTCGGTGAGTTTTGTTTCGAAATTCGACACTGTGCCGAAAGATAGCAACTTTCGACGCGGTAGGCGTTTCGGTGAAAACACGACTTTCCCGCCCGGAGTGTGTTAAAACACGACTTTCCTGCCCGGAGTGTGTTCCGGACGAAACATGAATGGTCTAATTTTGGATTTCACACAGAACCAGACGTTCGTTGAGTTCGGTATCGAAATTCGGGACGGTGCCCGAAAGATCGCAACTTTCGACGCGGGTGGCATTTCGGTAAAAACACGACTTTCCCGCCCGAAGTGTGTTCCGAACGAAACCTGAATGGTCTAATTTTTGATTTCACACAGAACCAGAAGTTCGGTGAGTTTTGTTTCGAAATTCGACACGGTGCCGAAAGATCGCAACTTTCGACGCGGTAGGCGTTTCGGTAAAAACACGAGTTTCCCGCCCGGTGTCTGTTCCGGACGAAACGTGAATGGTCTATTTTTGCATTTCACACAGAACCAGACGTTCGGTGAGTTTGGTATCAAATTCGAGACCGTGCCGAAAGATCGCAACTTTCGACGCGGTAGGCGTTTCGGTAAAAACACGACTTTCCCGCCCGGAGTGTGTTCCGAACGAAACGTAAATGGTCTAATTTTTGATTTCACACAGAACCAGACGTTCGGTGAGTTTTGTTTCGAAATTCGACACTGTGCCGAAAGATCGCAACTTTCGACGCGGTAGGCGTTTCGGTAAAAACACGAGTTTCCCGCCCGGTGTCTGTTCCGGACGAAACGTGAATGGTCTAATTTTGGATTTCACACAGAACCAGACATTCGTTGAGTTCGGTATCGAAATTCGGGACGGTGCCCGAAAGATCGCAACTTTCGACGCGGGTGGCATTTCGGTAAAAACACGACTTTCCCGCCCAAAGTGTCTTCCGAACGAAACGTGAATGGTCTAATTTTTGATTTCACACAGAACCAGACGTTCGGTGAGTTTTGTTTCGAAATTCGACACGGTGCCGAAAGATCGCAACTTTCGACGCGGTAGGCGTTTCGGTAAAAACACGAGTTTCCCGCCCGGTGTCTGTTCCGGACGAAACGTGAATGGTCTATTTTTGGATTTCACACAGAACCAGACGTTCGGTGAGTTTGGTATCAAATTCGAGACCGTGCCGAAAGATCGCAACTTTCGACGCGGTAGGCGATTCGATAAAAACACGACTGTCCCGCCCGTAGTGTCTTCCGAACGAAACGTGAATGGTCTAATTTTTGATTTCACACAGAACCAGACGTTCGGTGAGTTTTGTTTCGAAATTCGACACTGTGCCGAAAGATCGCAATTTTCGACGCGGTAGGCGTTTCGGTAAAAACACGAGTTTCCCGCCCGGTGTCTATTCCGGACGAAACGTGAATGGTCTATTTTTGGATTTCACACAGAACCATACGTTCGGTGAGTTTGGTATCAAATTCGAGACCGTGCCGAAAGATAGCAACTTTCGACACGGTAGGCGTTTCGGTGAAAACACGACTTTCCCGCCCGGAGTTTTTTCCGGACGAAACGTGGAAGGTCTATTTTTGGATTTCACACAGAACCTGACGTTCGGTGAGTTCGCTATTGAAATTCGAGAGAGTGCCCGAAAGATCGCAACTTTCGACGCGGTAGGCGTTTCGGTAAAAACACGAGTTTCCCGCCCGGTGTCTGTTCCGGACGAAACGTGAATGGTCTATTTTTGGATTTCACACAGAACCAAACGTTCGGTGAGTTTGGTATCAAATTCGAGACCGTGCCGAAAGATCGCAACTTTCGACGCGGTAGGCGTTTCGGTAAAAACACGACTTTCCCGCCCGGAGTGTGTTCCAAACGAAACGTAAATGGTCTAATTTTTGATTTCACACAGAACCAGACGTTCGGTGAGTTTTGTTTCGAAATTCGACACTGTGCCGAAAGATCGCAACTTTCGACGCGGTAGGCGTTTCGGTAAAAACACGAGTTTCCCGCCCGGTGTCTATTCCGGACGAAACGTGAATGGTCTATTTTTGGATTTCACACAGAACCATACGTTCGGTGAGTTTGGTATCAAATTCGAGACCGTGCCGAAAGATAGCAACTTTCGACGCGGTAGGCGTTTCGGTGAAAACACGACTTTCCCGCTTGGAGTTTTTTCCGGACGAAACGTGAATGGTCTATTTTTGGATTTCACACAGAACCAGACGTTCGGTGAGTTCGCTATTGAAATTCGAGACAGTGCCCGAAAGATCGCAACTTTCGACACGGTAGGCGTTTCGGTAAAAACACGAGTTTCCCGCCCGGTGTCTGTTCCGGACGAAATGTGAATGGTCTATTTTTGGATTTCACACAGAACCAGACGTTCGGTGAGTTTGGTATCAAATTCGAGACCGTGCCGAAAGATCGCAACTTTCGACGCGGTAGGCGTTTCGGTAAAAACACGACTTTCCCGCCCGGAGTGTGTTCCGAACGAAACGTAAATGGTCTAATTTTTGATTTCACACAGAACCAGATGTTCGGTGAGTTTTGTTTCGAAATTCGACACGGTGCCGAAAGATCGCAACTTTCGACGCGGTAAGCGTTTCGGTAAAAACACGAGTTTCCCGCCCGGTGTCTGTTCCGGACGAAACGTGAATGGTCTATTTTTGGATTTCACACAGAACCAGACGTTCGGTGAGTTTGGTATGAAATTCGAGACCGTGCCGAAAGATCGCAACTTTCGACGCGGTAGGCGTTTCGGTCAAAACACGACTTTCCCGCCCGGAGTGTGTTCCGAACGAAACGTAAATGCTCTAATTTTTGATTTCACACAGAACCAGACGTTCGGTGAGTTTTGTTTCGAAATTCGACACTGTGCCGAAAGATAGCAACTTTCGACGCGGTAGGCGTTTCGGTGAAAACACGACTTTCCCGCCCGGAGTGTGTTAAAACACGACTTTCCTGCCCGGAGTGTGTTCCGGACGAAATGTGAATGGTCTAATTTTGGATTTCACACAGAACCAGACGTTCGTTGAGTTCGGTATCGAAATTCGGGACGGTGCCCGAAAGATCGCAACTTTCGACGCGGGTGGCATTTCGATAAAAACACGACTTTCCTGCCCGAAGTGTGTTCCGAACGAAACGTGAATGGTCTAATTTTTGATTTCACACAGAACCAGACGTTCGGTGATTTTTGTTTCGAAATTCGACACGGTGCCGAAAGATCGCAACTTTCGACGCGGTAGGCGTTTCGGTAAAAACACGAGTTTCCCGCCCGGTGTCTGTTCCGGACGAAACGTGAATGGTCTATTTTTGGATTTCACACAGAACCAGACGTTCGGTGAGTTTGGTATCAAATTCGAGACCGTGCCGAAAGATCGCCACTTTCGACGCGGTAGGCGTTTCGGTAAAAACACGACTTTTCCGCCCGGAGTGTGTTCCAAACGAAACGTAAATGGTCTAATTTTTAATTTCACACAGAACCAGATGTTCGGTGAGTTTTGTTTCGAAATTCGACACTGTGCGAAAGATCGCAACTTTCGACGCGGTAGGCGTTTCGGTGAAAACACGACTTTCCCGCCCGGAGTGTGTTAAAACACGACTTTCCTGCCCGGAGTGTGTTCCGGACGAAACGTGAATGGTCTAATTTTGGATTTCACACAGAACCAGACGTTCGTTGAGTTCGGTATCGAAATTCGGGACGGTGCCCGAAAGATCGCAACTTTCGACGCGGGTGGCATTTCGGTAAAAACACGACTTTCCCGCCCGGAGTTTGTTCCGAACGAAACGTAAATGGTCTAATTTTTGATTTCACACAGAACCAGACGTTCGGTGAGTTTTGTTTCGAAATTCGACACTGTGCCGAAAGATCGCAACTTTCGACGCGGTAGGCGTTTCAGTGAAAACAGGACTTTCCCGCCCGGAGTGTGTTAAAACACGACTTTCCTGCCCGGAGTGTGTTCCGGATGAAACGTGAATGGTCTAATTTTGGATTTCACACAGAACCAGACGTTCATTGAGTTCGGTATCGAAATTCGGGACGGTGCCCGAAAGATCTCAACTTTCGACGCGGGTGGCATTTCGGTAAAAACACGACTTTCCCGCCCGAAGTGTGTTCCGAACGAAACGTGAATGGTCTAATTTTTGATTTCACACAGAACCAGACGTTCCGTGAGTTTTGTTTCGAAATTCGACACGGTGCCGAAAGATCGCAACTTTCGACGCGGTAGGCGTTTCGGTAAAAACACGAGTTTCCCGCCCGTTGTCTGTTCCGGACGAAACGTGAATGGTCTATTTTTGGATTTCACACAGAACCAGACGTTCGGTGAGTTTGGTATCAAATTCGAGACCGTGCCGAAAGATCGCAACTTTCGACGCGGTAGGCGTTTCGATCAAAACACGACTTTCCCGCCCGGAGTGTGTTCCGAACGAAACGTAAATGGTCTAATTTTTGATTTCACACAGAACCAGACGTTCGGTGAGTTTTGTTTCGAAATTCGACACTGTGCCGAAAGATAGCAACTTTCGACGCGGTAGGCGTTTCGGTGAAAACACGACTTTCCCGCCCGGAGTGTGTTAAAACACGACTTTCCTGCCCGGAGTGTGTTCCGGACGAAACGTGAATGGTCTAATTTTGGATTTCACACAGAACCAGACGTTCGTTGAGTTCGGTATCGAAATTCGGGACGGTGCCCGAAAGATCGCAACTTTCGACGCGGGTGGCATTTCGGTAAAAACACGACTTTCCCGCCCGAAGTGTGTTCCGAACGAAACCTGAATGGTCTAATTTTTGATTTCACACAGAACCAGACGTTCGGTGAGTTTTGTTTCGAAATTCGACACGGTGCCGAAAGATCGCAACTTTCGACGCGGTAGGCGTTTCGGTAAAAACACGAGTTTCCCGCCCGGTGTCTGTTCCGGACGAAACGTGAATGGTCTATTTTTGGATTTCACACAGAACCAGACGTTCGGTGAGTTTGGTATCAAATTCGAGACCGTGCCGAAAGATCGCAACTTTCGACGCGGTAGGCGTTTCGGTAAAAACACGACTTTCCCGCCCTGAGTGTGTTCCGAACGAAACGTAAATGGTCTAATTTTTGATTTCACACAGAACCAGACGTTCGGTGAGTTTTGTTTCGAAATTCGACACTGTGCCGAAGGATCGCAACTTTCGACGCGGTAGGCGTATCGGTAAAAACACGAGTTTCCCGCCCGGTGTCTGTTCCGGACGAAACGTGAATGGTCTAATTTTGGATTTCACACAGAACCAGACATTCGTTGAGTTCGGTATCGAAATTCGGGACGGTGCCCGAAAGATCGCAACTTTCGACGCGGGTGGCATTTCGGTAAAAACACGACTTTCCCGCCCAAAGTGTCTTCCGAACGAAACGTGAATGGTCTAATTTTTGATTTCACACAGAACCAGACGTTCGGTGAGTTTTGTTTCGAAATTCGACACGGTGCCGAAAGATCGCAACTTTCGACGCGGTAGGCGTTTCGGTAAAAACACGAGTTTCCCGCCCGGTGTCTGTTCCGGACGAAACGTGAATGGTCTATTTTTGGATTTCACACAGAACCAGACGTTCGGTGAGTTTGGTATCAAATTCGAGACCGTGCCGAAAGATCGCAACTTTCGACGCGGTAGGCGATTCGATAAAAACACGACTGTCCCGCCCGTAGTGTGTTCCGAACGAAACGTGAATGGTCTAATTTTTGATTTCACACAGAACCAGACGTTCGGTGAGTTTTGTTTCGAAATTCGACACTGTGCCGAAAGATCGCAATTTTCGACGCGGTAGGCGTTTCGGTAAAAACACGAGTTTCCCGCCCGGTGTCTATTCCGGACGAAACGTGAATGGTCTATTTTTGGATTTCACACAGAACCATACGTTCGGTGAGTTTGGTATCAAATTCGAGACCGTGCCGAAAGATAGCAACTTTCGACACGGTAGGCGTTTCGGTGAAAACACGACTTTCCCGCCCGGAGTTTTTTCCGGACGAAACGTGAAAGGTCTATTTTTGGATTTCACACAGAACCAGACGTTCGGTGAGTTCGCTATTGAAATTCGAGACAGTGCCCGAAAGATCGCAACTTTCGACGCGGTAGGCGTTTCGGTAAAAACACGAGTTTCCCGCCCGGTGTCTGTTCCGGACGAAACGTGAATGGTCTATTTTTGGATTTCACACAGAACCAAACGTTCGGTGAGTTTGGTATCAAATTCGAGACCGTGCCGAAAGATCGCAACTTTCGACGCGGTAGGCGTTTCGGTAAAAACACGACTTTCCCGCCCGGAGTGTGTTCCAAACGAAACGTAAATGGTCTAATTTTTGATTTCACACAGAACCAGACGTTCGGTGAGTTTTGTTTCGAAATTCGACACTGTGCCAAAAGATCGCAACTTTCGACGCGGTAGGCGTTTCGGTGAAAACACGACTTTCCCGCCCGGAGTGTGTTAAAACACGACTTTCCTGCCCGGAGTGTGTTCCGGACGAAACGTGAATGGTCTAATTTTGGATTTCACACAGAACCAGACGTTCGTTGAGTTCGGTATCGAAATTCGGGACGGTGCCCGAAAGATCGCAACTTTCGACGCGGGTGGCATTTCGGTAAAAACACGACTTTCCCGCCCGGAGTTTGTTCCGAACGAAACGTAAATGGTCTAATTTTTGATTTCACACAGAACCAGACGTTCGGTGAGTTTTGTTTCGAAATTCGACACTGTGCCGAAAGATCGCAACTTTCGACGCGGTAGGCGTTTCGGTGAAAACACGACTTTCCCGCCCGGAGTGTGTTAAAACACGACTTTCCTGCCCGGAGTGTGTTCCGGACGAAACGTGAATGGTCTAATTTTGGATTTCACACAGAACCAGACGTTCATTGAGTTCGGTATCGAAATTCGGGATGGTGCCCGAAAGATCGCAACTTTCGACGCGGGTGGCATTTCGGTAAAAACACGACTTTCCCGCCCGAAGTGTGTTCCGAACGAAACGTGAATGGTCTAATTTTTGATTTCACACAGAACCAGACGTTCGGTGAGTTTTGTTTCGAAATTCGACACGGTGCCGAAACATCGCAACTTTCGACGCGGTAGGCGTTTCGGTAAAAACACGAGTTTCCCGCCCGGTGTCTGTTCCGGACGAAACGTGAATGGTCTATTTTTGGATTTCACACAGAACCAGACGTTCGGTGAGTTTGGTATCAAATTCGAGACCGTGCCGAAAGATCGCAACTTTCGACGCGGTAGGCGTTTCGGTAAAAACACGACTTTCCCGCCCGGAGTGTGTTCCGAACGAAACGTAAATGGTCTAATTTTTGATTTCACACAGAACCAGACGTTCGGTGAGTTTTGTTTCGAAATTCGACACTGTGCCGAAAGATCGCAACTTTCGACGCGGTAGGCGTTTCGGTGAAAACACGACTTTCCCGCCCGGAGTGTGTTAAAACACGACTTTCCTGCCCGGAGTGTGTTTCGGACGAAACGTGAATGGTCTAATTTTGGATTTCACACAGAACCAGACGTTCGTTGAGTTCGGTATCGAAATTCGGGACGGTGCCCGAAAGATCGCAACTTTCGACGCGGGTGGCATTTCGGTAAAAACACGACTTTCCCGCCCGAAGTGTGTTCCGAACGAAACGTGAATGGTCTAATTTTTGATTTCACACAGAACCAGACGTTCGGTGAGTTTTGTTTCGAAATTCGACACGGTGCCAAAAGATCGCAACTTTCGACGCGGTAGGCGTTTCGATAAAAACACGAGTTTCCCGCCCGGTGTCTGTTCCGGACGAAACGTGAATGGTCTATTTTTGGATTTCACACAGAACCAGACGTTCGGTGAGTTTGGTATCAAATTCGAGACCGTCCCGAAAGATCGCAACTTTCGACGCGGTAGGCGTTTCGATAAAAACACGACTGTCCCGCCCGTAGTGTGTTCCGAACGAAACGTGAATGGTCTAATTTTTGATTTCACACAGAACCAGACGTTCGGTGAGTTTTGTTTCGAAATTCGACACTGTGCCGAAAGATCGCAACTTTCGACGCGGTAGGCGTTTCGGTGAAAACACGACTTTCCCGCCCGGAGTGTGTTAAAACACGACTTTCCTGCCCGGAGTGTGTTCCGGACGAAACGTGAATGGTCTAATTTTGGATTTCACACAGAACCAGACGTTCGTTGAGTTCGGTATCGAAATTCGGGACGGTGCCCGAAAGATCGCAACTTTCGACGCGGGTGGCATTTCGGTAAAAACACGACTTTCCCGCCCGAAGTGTGTTCCGAACGAAACGTGAATGGTCTAATTTTTGATTTCACACAGAACCAGACGTTCGGTGAGTTTTGTTTCGAAATTCGACACGGTGCCAAAAGATCGCAACTTTCGACGCGGTAGGCGTTTCGGTAAAAACACGAGTTTCCCGCCCGGTGTCTGTTCCGGACGAAACGTGAATGGTCTATTTTTGGATTTCACACAGAACCAGACGTTCGGTGAGTTTGGTATCAAATTCGAGACCGTCCCGAAAGATCGCAACTTTCGACGCGGTAGGCGTTTCGATAAAAACACGACTGTCCCGCCCGTAGTGTGTTCCGAACGAAACGTGAATGGTCTAATTTTTGATTTCACACAGAACCAGACGTTCGGTGAGTTTTGTTTCGAAATTCGACACTGTGCCGAAAGATCGCAATTTTCGACGCGGTAGGCGTTTCGGTAAAAACACGAGTTTCCCGCCCGGTGTCTATTCCGGACGAAACGTGAATGGTCTATTTTTGGATTTCACACAGAACCATACGTTCGGCGAGTTTGGTATCAAATTCGAGACCGTGCCGAAAGATAGCAACTTTCGACGCGGTAGGCGTTTCGGTGAAAACACGACTTTCCCGCCCGGTGTTTTTTCCGGACGAAACGTGAATGGTCTATTTTTGGATTTCACACAGAACCAGACGTTCGGTGAGTTCGCTATTGAAATTCGAGACAGTGCCCGAAAGATCGCAACTTTCGACGCGGTAGGCGTTTCGGTAAAAACACGAGTTTCCCGCCCGGTGTCTGTTCCGGACGAAACGTGAATGGTCTATTTTTGGATTTCACACAGAACCAGACGTTCGGTGAGTTTGGTATCAAATTCGAGACCGTGCCGAAAGATCGCAACTTTCGACGCGGTAGGCGTTTCGGTAAAAACACGACTTTCCCGCCCGGAGTGTGTTCCGAACGAAACGTAAATGGTCTAATTTTTGATTTCACACAGAACCAGATGTTCGATGAGTTTTGTTTCGAAATTCGACACTGTGCGAAAGATCGCAACTTTCGACGCGGTAGGCGTTTCGGTGAAAACACGACTTTCCCGCCCGGAGTGTGTTAAAACACGACTTTCCTGCCCGGAGTGTGTTCCGGACGAAACGTGAATGGTCTAATTTTGGATTTCACACAGAACCAGACGTTCGCTGGGTTCGGTATCGAAATTCGGGACGGTGCCCGAAAGATCGCAACTTTCGACGCGGGTGGCATTTCGGTAAAAACACAACTTTCCCGCCCGGAGTTTGTTCCGAACGAAACGTAAATGGTCTAATTTTTGATTTCACACAGAACCAGATGTTCGGTGAGTTTTGTTTCGAAATTCGACACTGTGCCGAAAGATCGCAACTTTCGACGCGGTAGGCGTTTCGGTGAAAACACGACTTTCCCGCCCGGAGTGTGTTAAAACACGACTTTCCTGCCCGGAGTGTGTTCCGGACGAAACGTGAATGGTCTAATTTTGGATTTCACACAGAACCAGACGTTCATTGAGTTCGGTATCGAAATTTGGGACGGTGCCCGAAAGATCGCAACTTTCGACGCGGGTGGCATTTCGGTAAAAACACGACTTTCCCGCCCGAAGTGTGTTCCGAACGAAACGTGAATGGTCTAATTTTTGATTTCACACAGAACCAGACGTTCGGTGAGTTTTGTTTCGAAATTCGACACGGTGCCGAAAGATCGCAACTTTCGACGCGGTAGGCGTTTCGGTAAAAACACGAGTTTCCCGCCCAGTGTCTGTTCGGACAAAACGTGAATGGTCTATTTTTGGATTTCACACAGAACCAGACGTTCGGTGAGTTTGGTATCAAATTCGAGACCGTGCCGAAAGATCGCAACTTTCGACGCGGTAGCCGTTTCGGTAAAAACACGACTTTTCCGCCCGGAGTGTGTTCCGAACGAAATGTAAATGGTCTAATTTTTGATTTCACACAAAACCAGACGTTCGGTGAGTTTTGTTTCGAAATTCGACACTGTGCCGAAAGATCGCAACTTTCGACGCGGTAGGCGTTTCGGTGAAAACACGACTTTCCCGCCCGGAGTGTGTTAAAACACGACTTTCCCGCCCGGAGTGTGTTAAAACACGACTTTCCTGCCCGGAGTGTGTTCCGAACGAAACGTAAATGGTCTAATTGTGGATTTCACACAGAACCAGATGCTCGGTGAGTTTTGTTTCGAAATTCGACACTGTGCGAAAGATCGCAACTTTCGACGCGGGTGGCGTTTCGGTAAAAACACGACTTTCCCGCCCGAAGTGTGTTCCGGACGAAACGTGAATGGTCTAATTTTTGATTTCACACAGAACCAGACGTTTGGTGAGTTCGGTATCGAAATTCGAGACGGTGCCCGAAAGATCGCAACTTTCGACGCGGGTGGCGTTTCGGTAAAAACACGAGTTTCCCGCCCGGAGTGTGTTCCGGACGAAACGTGAATGGTCTAATTTGTGATTTCACACAGAACCATACTTTCGGTGAGTTCGGTATCGAAATTCGGGACGGTGCCCGAAAGATCGCAACTTTCGACGCGGGTGGCGTTTCGGTAAAAACACGACTTTCCCGCCCGTAGTGTGTTCCGAACGAAACGTGAATGGTCTAATTTTTGATTTCACACAGAACCAGACGTTCGGTGAGTTTTGTTTCGAAATTCGACACGGTGCCGAAAGATCGCAACTTTCGACGCGGTAGGCGTTTCGGTAAAAACACGAGTTTCCCGCCCGGTGTCTATTCCGGACGAAACGTGAATGGTCTATTTTTGGATTTCACACAGAACCATACGTTCGGTGAGTTCGGTATCAAATTCGAGACCGTGCCGAAAGATCGCAACTTTCGACGCGGTAGGCGTTTCGATAAAAACACGACTTTCCCGCCCGGAGTGTGTTCCGAACGAAACGTGAATGGTCTAATTTTTGATTTCACACGGAACCAGACGTTCGGTGAGTTTTGTTTCGAAATTCGACACTGTGCCGAAAGATAGCAACTTTCGACGCGGTAGGCGTTTCGGTGAAAACACGACTTTCCCGCCCGGAGTGTGTTAAAACACGACTTTCCTGCCCGGAGTGTGTTCCGGACGAAATGTGAATGGTCTAATTTTGGATTTCACACAGAACCAGACGTTCGTTGAGTTCGGTATCGAAATTCGGGACGGTGCCCGAAAGATCGCAACTTTCGACGCGGGTGGCATTTCGGTAAAAACACGACTTTCCCGCCCGGAGTGTGTTCCGAACGAAACGTGAATGGTCTAATTTTTGATTTCACACAGAACCAGACGTTCGGTGAGTTTTGTTTCGAAATTCGACACTGGGCGAAAGATCGCAACTTTCGACGCGGTAGGCGTTTCGGTGAAAACACGACTTTCCCGCCCGGAGTGTATTCCGGACGAAACGTGAATGTTCTAATTTTGGATTTCACACAGAACCAGACGTTCGGTGAGTTCGGTATCGAAATTCGAGACGGTGCCGAAAGATCGCAACTTTCGACGCGGTAGGCGTTTCGGTAAAAACACGACATTCCCGCCCGGAGTGTATTCCGGACGAAACGTGAATGGTCTAATTTTGGATTTCACACAGAACCAGACGTTTGGTGAGTTCGGTATCGAAATTCGAGACGGTGCCCGAAAGATCGCAACTTTCGACGCGGGTGGCGTTTCGGTAAAAACACGACTTTCCCGCCCGGAGTGTGTTCCGGACGAAACGTGAATGGTCTAATTTGTGATTTCACACAGAACCATACTTTCGGTGAGTTCGGTATCGAAATTCCGGACGGTGCCCGAAAGATCGCAACTTTCGACGCGGGTGGCGTTTCGGTAAAAACACGACTTTCCCGCCCGTAGTGTGTTCCGAACGAAACGTGAATGGTCTAATTTTTGATTTCACACAGAACCAGACGTTCGGTGAGTTTTGTTTCGAAATTCGACACGGTGCCGAAAGATCGCAACTTTCGACGCGGTAGGCGTTTCGGTAAAAACACGAGTTTCCCGCCCGGTGTCTATTCCGGACGAAACGTGAATGGTCTATTTTTGGATTTCACACAGAACCATACGTTCGGTGAGTTCGGTATCAAATTCGAGACCGTGCCGAAAGATCGCAACTTTCGACGCGGTAGGCGTTTCGATAAAAACACGACTTTCCCGCCCGGAGTGTGTTCCGAACGAAACGTGAATGGTCTAATTTTTGATTTCACACGGAACCAGACGTTCGGTGAGTTTTGTTTCGAAATTCGACACTGTGCCGAAAGATAGCAACTTTCGACGCGGTAGGCGTTTCGGTGAAAACACGACTTTCCCGCCCGGAGTGTGTTAAAACACGACTTTCCTGCCCGGAGTGTGTTCCGGACGAAATGTGAATGGTCTAATTTTGGATTTCACACAGAACCAGACGTTCGTTGAGTTCGGTATCGAAATTCGGGACGGTGCCCGAAAGATCGCAACTTTCGACGCGGGTGGCATTTCGATAAAAACACGACTTTCCCGCCCGAAGTGTGTTCCGAACGAAACGTGAATGGTCTAATTTTTGATTTCACACAGAACCAGACGTTCGGTGAGTTTTGTTTCGAAATTCGACACGGTGCCGAAAGATCGCAACTTTCGACGCGGTAGGCGTTTCGGTAAAAACACGAGTTTCCCGCCCGGTGTCTGTTCCGGACGAAACGTGAATGGTCTATTTTTGGATTTCACACAGAACCAGACGTTCGGTGAGTTTGGTATCAAATTCGAGACCGTGCCGAAAGATCGCCACTTTCGACGCGGTAGGCGTTTCGGTAAAAACACGACTTTCCCGCCCGGAGTGTGTTCTAAACGAAACGTAAATGGTCTAATTTTTAATTTCACACAGAACCAGATGTTCGGTGAGTTTTGTTTCGAAATTCGACACTGTGCGAAAGATCGCAACTTTCGACGCGGTAGGCGTTTCGGTGAAAACACGACTTTCCCGCCCGGAGTGTGTTAAAACACGACTTTCCTGCCCGGAGTGTGTTCCGGACGAAACGTGAATGGTCTAATTTTGGATTTCACACAGAACCAGACGTTCGTTGAGTTCGGTATCGAAATTCGGGACGGTGCCCGAAAGATCGCAACTTTCGACGCGGGTGGCATTTCGGTAAAAACACGACTTTCCCGCCCGGAGTTTGTTCCGAACGAAACGTAAATGGTCTAATTTTTGATTTCACACAGAACCAGACGTTCGGTGAGTTTTGTTTCGAAATTCGACACTGTGCCGAAAGATCGCAACTTTCGACGCGGTAGGCGTTTCAGTGAAAACAGGACTTTCCTGCCCGGAGTGTGTTAAAACACGACTTTCCTGCCCGGAGTGTGTTCCGGATGAAACGTGAATGGTCTAATTTTGGATTTCACACAGAACCAGACGTTCATTGAGTTCGGTATCGAAATTCGGGACGGTGCCCGAAAGATCTCAACTTTCGACGCGAGTGGCATTTCGGTAAAAACACGACTTTCCCGCCCGAAGTGTGTTCCGAACGAAACGTGAATGGTCTAATTTTTGATTTCACACAGAACCAGACGTTCGGTGAGTTTTGTTTCGAAATTCGACACGGTGCCGAAAGATCGCAACTTTCGACGCGGTAGGCGTTTCGGTAAAAACACGAGTTTCCCGCCCGGTGTCTGTTCCGGACGAAACGTGAATGGTCTATTTTTGGATTTCACATAGAACCAGACGTTCGGTGAGTTTGGTATCAAATTCGAGACCGTGCCGAAAGATCGCAACTTTCGACGCGGTAGGCGTTTCGATCAAAACACGACTTTCCCGCCCGGAGTGTGTTCCGAACGAAACGTAAATGGTCTAATTTTTGATTTCACACAGAACCGGACGTTCGGTGAGTTTTGTTTCGAAATTCGACACTGTGCCGAAAGATAGCAACTTTCGACGCGGTAGGCGTTTCGGTGAAAACACGACTTTCCCGCCCGGAGTGTGTTAAAACACGACTTTCCTGCCCGGAGTGTGTTCCGGACGAAACGTGAATGGTCTAATTTTGGATTTCACACAGAACCAGACGTTCGTTGAGTTCGGTATCGAAATTCGGGACGGTGCCCGAAAGATCGCAACTTTCGACGCGGGTGGCATTTCGGTAAAAACACGACTTTCCCGCCCGAAGTGTGTTCCGAACGAAACCTGAATGGTCTAATTTTTGATTTCACACAGAACCAGACGTTCGGTGAGTTTTGTTTCGAAATTCGACACGGTGCCGAAAGATCGCAACTTTCTACGCGGTAGGCGTTTCGGTAAAAACACGAGTTTCCCGCCCGGTGTCTGTTCCGGACGAAACGTGAATGGTCTATTTTTGGATTTCACACAGAACCAGACGTTCGGTGAGTTTGGTATCAAATTCGAGACCGTGCCGAAAGATCGCAACTTTCGACGCGGTAGGCGTTTCGGTAAAAACACGACTTCCCCGCCCGGAGTGTGTTCCGAACGAAACGTAAATGGTCTAATTTTTGATTTCACACAGAACCAGACGTTCGGTGAGTTTTGTTTCGAAATTCGACACTGTGCCGAAAGATCGCAACTTTCGACGCGGTAGGCGTTTCGGTAAAAACACGAGTTTCCCGCCCGGTGTCTGTTCCGGACGAAACGTGAATGGTCTAATTTTGGATTTCACACAGAACCAGACATTCCTTGAGTTCGGTATCGAAATTCGGGACGGTGCCCGAAAGATCGCAACTTTCGACGCGGGTGGCATTTCGGTAAAAACACGACTTTCCCGCCCAAAGTGTCTTCCGAACGAAACGTGAATGGTCTAATTTTTGATTTCACACAGAACCAGACGTTCGGTGAGTTTTGTTTCGAAATTCGACACGGTGCCGAAAGATCGCAACTTTCGACGCGGTAGGCGTTTCGGTAAAAACACGAGTTTCCCGCCCGGTGTCTGTTCCGGACGAAACGTGAATGGTCTATTTTTGGATTTCACACAGAACCAGACGTTCGGTGAGTTTGGTATCAAATTCGAGACCGTGCCGAAAGATCGCAACTTTCGACGCGGTAGGCGATTCGATAAAAACACGACTGACCCGCCCGTAGTGTGTTCCGAACGAAACGTGAATGGTCTAATTTTTGATTTCACACAGAACCAGACGTTCGGTGAGTTTTGTTTCGAAATTCGACACTGTGCCGAAAGATCGCAATTTTCGACGCGGTAGGCGTTTCGGTAAAAACACGAGTTTCCCGCCCGGTGTCTATTCCGGACGAAACGTGAATGGTCTATTTTTGGATTTCACACAGAACCATACGTTCGGTGAGTTTGGTATCAAATTCGAGACCGTGCCGAAAGATAGCAACTTTCGACACGGTAGGCGTTTCGGTGAAAACACGACTTTCCCGCCCGGAGTTTTTTCCGGACGAAACGTGGAAGGTCTATTTTTGGATTTCACACAGAACCAGACGTTCGGTGAGTTCGCTATTGAAATTCGAGACAGTGCCCGAAAGATCGCAACTTTCGACGCGGTAGGCGTTTCGGTAAAAACACGAGTTTCCCGCCCGGTGTCTGTTCCGGACGAAACGTGAATGGTCTATTTTTGGATTTCACACAGAACCAAACGTTCGGTGAGTTTGGTATCAAATTCGAGACCGTGCCGAAAGATCGCAACTTTCGACGCGGTAGGCGTTTCGGTAAAAACACGACTTTCCCGCCCGGAGTGTGTTCCAAACGAAACGTAAATGGTCTAATTTTTGATTTCACACAGAACCAGACGTTCGGTGAGTTTTGTTTCGAAATTTGACACTGTGCCGAAAGATCGCAACTTTCGACGCGGTAGGCGTTTCGGTGAAAACACGACTTTCCCGCCCGGAGTGTGTTAAAACACGACTTTCCTGCCCGGAGTGTGTTCCGGACGAAACGTGAATGGTCTAATTTTGGATTTCACACAGAACCAGACGTTCGTTGAGTTCGGTATCGAAATTCGGGACGGTGCCCGAAAGATCGCAACTTTCGACGCGGGTGGCATTTCGGTAAAAACACGACTTTCCCGCCCGGAGTTTGTTCCGAACGAAACGTAAATGGTCTAATTTTTGATTTCACACAGAACCAGACGTTCGGTGAGTTTTGTTTCGAAATTCGACACTGTGCCGAAAGATCGCAACTTTCGACGCGGTAGGCGTTTCGGTGAAAACACGACTTTCCCGCCCGGAGTGTGTTAAAACACCACTTTCCTGCCCGGAGTGTGTTCCGGACGAAACGTGAATGGTCTAATTTTGGATTTCACACAGAACCAGACGTTCGTTGAGTTCGGTATCGAAATTCGGGACGGTGCCCGAAAGATCGCAACTTTCGACGCGGGTGGCATTTCGGTAAAAACACGACTTTCCCGCCCGGAGTGTGTTCCGAACGAAACGTGAATGGTCTAATTTTTGATTTCACACAGAACCAGACGTTCGGTGAGTTTTGTTTCGAAATTCGACACTGGGCGAAAGATCGCAACTTTCGACGCGGTAGGCGTTTCGGTGAAAACACGACTTTCCCGCCCGGAGTGTATTCCGGACGAAACGTGAATGTTCTAATTTTGGATTTCACACAGAACCAGACGTTCGGTGAGTTCGGTATCGAAATTCGAGACGGTGCCGAAAGATCGCAACTTTCGACGCGGTAGGCGTTTCGGTAAAAACACGACATTCCCGCCCGGAGTGTATTCCGGACGAAACGTGAATGGTCTAATTTTGGATTTCACACAGAACCAGACGTTTGGTGAGTTCGGTATCGAAATTCGAGACGGTGCCCGAAAGATCGCAACTTTCGACGCGGGTGGCGTTTCGGTAAAAACACGACTTTCCCGCCCGGAGTGTGTTCCGGACGAAACGTGAATGGTCTAATTTGTGATTTCACACAGAACCATACTTTCGGTGAGTTCGGTATCGAAATTCCGGACGGTGCCCGAAAGATCGCAACTTTCGACGCGGGTGGCGTTTCGGTAAAAACACGACTTTCCCGCCCGTAGTGTGTTCCGAACGAAACGTGAATGGTCTAATTTTTGATTTCACACAGAACCAGACGTTCGGTGAGTTTTGTTTCGAAATTCGACACGGTGCCGAAAGATCGCAACTTTCGACGCGGTAGGCGTTTCGGTAAAAACACGAGTTTCCCGCCCGGTGTCTATTCCGGATGAAACGTGAATGGTCTATTTTTGGATTTCACACAGAACCATACGTTCGGTGAGTTCGGTATCAAATTCGAGACCGTGCCGAAAGATCGCAACTTTCGACGCGGTAGGCGTTTCGATAAAAACACGACTTTCCCGCCCGGAGTGTGTTCCGAACGAAACGTGAATGGTCTAATTTTTGATTTCACACGGAACCAGACGTTCGGTGAGTTTTGTTTCGAAATTCGACACTGTGCCGAAAGATAGCAACTTTCGACGCGGTAGGCGTTTCGGTGAAAACACGACTTTCCCGCCCGGAGTGTGTTAAAACACGACTTTCCTGCCCGGAGTGTGTTCCGGACGAAATGTGAATGGTCTAATTTTGGATTTCACACAGAACCAGACGTTCGTTGAGTTCGGTATCGAAATTCGGGACGGTGCCCGAAAGATCGCAACTTTCGACGCGGGTGGCATTTCGATAAAAACACGACTTTCCCGCCCGAAGTGTGTTCCGAACGAAACGTGAATGGTCTAATTTTTGATTTCACACAGAACCAGACGTTCGGTGAGTTTTGTTTCGAAATTCGACACGGTGCCGAAAGATCGCAACTTTCGACGCGGTAGGCGTTTCGGTAAAAACACGAGTTTCCCGCCCGGTGTCTGTTCCGGACGAAACGTGAATGGTCTATTTTTGGATTTCACACAGAACCAGACGTTCGGTGAGTTTGGTATCAAATTCGAGACCGTGCCGAAAGATCGCCACTTTCGACGCGGTAGGCGTTTCGGTAAAAACACGACTTTCCCGCCCGGAGTGTGTTCCAAACGAAACGTAAATGGTCTAATTTTTAATTTCACACAGAACCAGATGTTCGGTGAGTTTTGTTTCGAAATTCGACACTGTGCGAAAGATCGCAACTTTCGACGCGGTAGGCGTTTCGGTGAAAACACGACTTTCCCGCCCGGAGTGTGTTAAAACACGACTTTCCTGCCCGGAGTGTGTTCCGGACGAAACGTGAATGGTCTAATTTTGGATTTCACACAGAACCAGACGTTCGTTGAGTTCGGTATCGAAATTCGGGACGGTGCCCGAAAGATCGCAACTTTCGACGCGGGTGGCATTTCGGTAAAAACACGACTTTCCCGCCCGGAGTTTGTTCCGAACGAAACGTAAATGGTCTAATTTTTGATTTCACACAGAACCAGACGTTCGGTGAGTTTTGTTTCGAAATTCGACACTGTGCCGAAAGATCGCAACTTTCGACGCGGTAGGCGTTTCAGTGAAAACAGGACTTTCCCGCCCGGAGTGTGTTAAAACACGACTTTCCTGCCCGGAGTGTGTTCCGGATGAAACGTGAATGGTCTAATTTTGGATTTCACACAGAACCAGACGTTCATTGAGTTCGGTATCGAAATTCGGGACGGTGCCCGAAAGATCTCAACTTTCGACGCGAGTGGCATTTCGGTAAAAACACGACTTTCCCGCCCGAAGTGTGTTCCGAACGAAACGTGAATGGTCTAATTTTTGATTTCACACAGAACCAGACGTTCGGTGAGTTTTGTTTCGAAATTCGACACGGTGCCGAAAGATCGCAACTTTCGACGCGGTAGGCGTTTCGGTAAAAACACGAGTTTCCCGCCCGGTGTCTGTTCCGGACGAAACGTGAATGGTCTATTTTTGGATTTCACACAGAACCAGACGTTCGGTGAGTTTGGTATCAAATTCGAGACCGTGCCGAAAGATCGCAACTTTCGACGCGGTAGGCGTTTCGATCAAAACACGACTTTCCCGCCCGGAGTGTGTTCCGAACGAAACGTAAATGGTCTAATTTTTGATTTCACACAGAACCAGACGTTCGGTGAGTTTTGTTTCGAAATTCGACACTGTGCCGAAAGATAGCAACTTTCGACGCGGTAGGCGTTTCGGTGAAAACACGACTTTCCCGCCCGGAGTGTGTTAAAACACGACTTTCCTGCCCGGAGTGTGTTCCGGACGAAACGTGAATGGTCTAATTTTGGATTTCACACAGAACCAGACGTTCGTTGAGTTCGGTATCGAAATTCGGGACGGTGCCCGAAAGATCGCAACTTTCGACGCGGGTGGCATTTCGGTAAAAACACGACTTTTCCGCCCGAAGTGTGTTCCGAACGAAACCTGAATGGTCTAATTTTTGATTTCACACAGAACCAGACGTTCGGTGAGTTTTGTTTCGAAATTCGACACGGTGCCGAAAGATCGCAACTTTCTACGCGGTAGGCGTTTCGGTAAAAACACGAGTTTCCCGCCCGATGTCTGTTCCGGACGAAACGTGAATGGTCTATTTTTGGATTTCACACAGAACCAGACGTTCGGTGAGTTTGGTATCAAATTCGAGACCGTGCCGAAAGATCGCAACTTTCGACGCGGTAGGCGTTTCGGTAAAAACACGACTTTCCCGCCCGGAGTGTGTTCCGAACGAAACGTAAATGGTCTAATTTTTGATTTCACACAGCACCAGACGTTCGGTGAGTTTTGTTTCGAAATTCGACACTGTGCCGAAAGATCGCAACTTTCGACGCGGTAGGCGTTTCGGTAAAAACACGAGTTTCCCGCCCGGTGTCTGTTCCGGACGAAACGTGAATGGTCTAATTTTGGATTTCACACAGAACCAGACATTCGTTGAGTTCGGTATCGAAATTCGGGACGGTGCCCGAAAGATCGCAACTTTCGACGCGGGTGGCATTTCGGTAAAAACACGACTTTCCCGCCCAAAGTGTATTCCGGACGAAACGTGAATGGTCTATTTTTGGATTTCACACAGAACCATACGTTCGGTGAGTTTGGTATCAAATTCGAGACCGTGCCGAAAGATAGCAACTTTCGACACGGTAGGCGTTTCGGTGAAAACACGACTTTCCCGCCCGGAGTTTTTTCCGGACGAAACGTGGAAGGTCTATTTTTGGATTTCACACAGAACCAGACGTTCGGTGAGTTCGCTATTGAAATTCGAGACAGTGCCCGAAAGATCGCAACTTTCGACGCGGTAGGCGTTTCGGTAAAAACACGAGTTTCCCGCCCGGTGTCTGTTCCGGACGAAACGTGAATGGTCTATTTTTGGATTTCACACAGAACCAAACGTTCGGTGAGTTTGGTATCAAATTCGAGACCGTGCCGAAAGATCGCAACTTTCGACGCGGTAGGCGTTTCGGTAAAAACACGACTTTCCCGCCCGGAGTGTGTTCCAAACGAAACGTAAATGGTCTAATTTTTGATTTCACACAGAACCAGACGTTCGGTGAGTTTTGTTTCGAAATTTGACACTGTGCCGAAAGATCGCAACTTTCGACGCGGTAGGCGTTTCGGTGAAAACACGACTTTCCCGCCCGGAGTGTGTTAAAACACGACTTTCCTGCCCGGAGTGTGTTCCGGACGAAACGTGAATGGTCTAATTTTGGATTTCACACAGAACCAGACGTTCGTTGAGTTCGGTATCGAAATTCGGGACGGTGCCCGAAAGATCGCAACTTTCGACGCGGGTGGCATTTCGGTAAAAACACGACTTTCCCGCCCGGAGTTTGTTCCGAACGAAACGTAAATGGTCTAATTTTTGATTTCACACAGAACCAGACGTTCGGTGAGTTTTGTTTCGAAATTCGACACTGTGCCGAAAGATCGCAACTTTCGACGCGGTAGGCGTTTCGGTGAAAACACGACTTTCCCGCCCGGAGTGTGTTAAAACACCACTTTCCTGCCCGGAGTGTGTTCCGGACGAAACGTGAATGGTCTAATTTTGGATTTCACACAGAACCAGACGTTCGTTGAGTTCGGTATCGAAATTCGGGACGGTGCCCGAAAGATCGCAACTTTCGACGCGGGTGGCATTTCGGTAAAAACACGACTTTCCCGCCCGGAGTGTGTTCCGAACGAAACGTGAATGGTCTAATTTTTGATTTCACACAGAACCAGACGTTCGGTGAGTTTTGTTTCGAAATTCGACACTGGGCGAAAGATCGCAACTTTCGACGCGGTAGGCGTTTCGGTGAAAACACGACTTTCCCGCCCGGAGTGTATTCCGGACGAAACGTGAATGTTCTAATTTTGGATTTCACACAGAACCAGACGTTCGGTGAGTTCGGTATCGAAATTCGAGACGGTGCCGAAAGATCGCAACTTTCGACGCGGTAGGCGTTTCGGTAAAAACACGACATTCCCGCCCGGAGTGTATTCCGGACGAAACGTGAATGGTTTAATTTTGGATTTCACACAGAACCAGACGTTTGGTGAGTTCGGTATCGAAATTCGAGACGGTGCCCGAAAGATCGCAACTTTCGACGCGGGTGGCGTTTCGGTAAATGGTCTAATTTTTGATTTCACACAGAACCAGACGTTCGGTGAGTTTTGTTTCGAAATTTGACACTGTGCCGAAAGATCGCAACTTTCGACGCGGTAGGCGTTTCGGTGAAAACACGACTTTCCCGCCCGGAGTGTGTTAAAACACGACTTTCCTGCCCGGAGTGTGTTCCGGACGAAACGTGAATGGTCTAATTTTGGATTTCACACAGAACCAGACGTTCGTTGAGTTCGGTATCGAAATTCGGGACGGTGCCCGAAAGATCGCAACTTTCGACGCGGGTGGCATTTCGGTAAAAACACGACTTTCCCGCCCGGAGTTTGTTCCGAACGAAATGTAAATGGTCTAATTTTTGATTTCACACAGAACCAGACGTTCGGTGAGTTTTGTTTCGAAATTCGACACTGTGCCGAAAGATCGCAACTTTCGACGCGGTAGGCGTTTCGGTGAAAACACGACTTTCCCGCCCGGAGTGTGTTAAAACACCACTTTCCTGCCCGGAGTGTGTTCCGGACGAAACGTGAATGGTCTAATTTTGGATTTCACACAGAACCAGACGTTCGTTGAGTTCGGTATCGAAATTCGGGACGGTGCCCGAAAGATCGCAACTTTCGACGCGGGTGGCATTTCGGTAAAAACACGACTTTCCCGCCCGGAGTGTGTTCCGAACGAAACGTGAATGGTCTAATTTTTGATTTCACACAGAACCAGACGTTCGGTGAGTTTTGTTTCGAAATTCGACACTGGGCGAAAGATCGCAACTTTCGACGCGGTAGGCGTTTCGGTGAAAACACGACTTTCCCGCCCGGAGTGTATTCCGGACGAAACGTGAATGGTCTAATTTTGGATTTCACACAGAACCAGACGTTCGGTGAGTTCGGTATCGAAATTCGAGACGGTGCCGAAAGATCGCAACTTTCGACGCGGTAGGCGTTTCGGTAAAAACACGACTTTCCCGCCCGGAGTTTATTCCGGACGAAACGTGAATGGTCTAATTTTGGATTTCACACAGAACCAGACGTTTGGTGAGTTCGGTATCGAAATTCGAGACGGTGCCCGAAAGATCGCAACTTTCGACGCGGGTGGCGTTTCGGTAAAAACACGACTTTCCCGCCCGGAGTGTGTTCCGGACGAAACGTGAATGGTCTAATTTGGGATTTCACACAGAACCATACTTTCGGTGAGTTCGGTATCGAAATTCCGGACGGTGCCCGAAAGATCGCAACTTTCGACGCGGGTGGCGTTTCGGTAAAAACACGACTTTCCCGCCCGTAGTGTGTTCCGAACGAAACGTGAATGGTCTAATTTTTGATTTCACACAGAACCAGACGTTCGGTGAGTTTTGTTTCGAAATTCGACACGGTGCCGAAAGATCGCAACTTTCGACGCGGTAGGCGTTTCGGTAAAAACACGAGTTTCCCGCCCGGTGTCTATTCCGGACGAAACGTGAATGGTCTATTTTTGGATTTCACACAGAACCATACGTTCGGTGAGTTCGGTATCAAATTCGAGACCGTGCCGAAAGATCGCAACTTTCGACGCGGTAGGCGTTTCGATAAAAACACGACTTTCCCGCCCGGAGTGTGTTCCGAACGAAACGTGAATGGTCTAATTTTTGATTTCACACGGAACCAGACGTTCGGTGAGTTTTGTTTCGAAATTCGACACTGTGCCGAAAGATAGCAACTTTCGACGCGGTAGGCGTTTCGGTGAAAACACGACTTTCCCGCCCGGAGTGTGTTAAAACACGACTTTCCTGCCCGGAGTGTGTTCCGGACGAAATGTGAATGGTCTAATTTTGGATTTCACACAGAACCAGACGTTCGTTGAGTTCGGTATCGAAATTCGGGACGGTGCCCGAAAGATCGCAACTTTCGACGCGGGTGGCATTTCGGTAAAAACACGACTTTCCCGCCCGGAGTTTGTTCCGAACGAAACGTAAATGGTCTAATTTTTTATTTCACACAGAACCAGACGTTCGGTGAGTTTTTTTTCGAAATTCGACACTGTGCCGAAAGATCGCAACTTTCGACGCGGTAGGCGTTTCAGTGAAAACAGGACTTTCCCGCCCGGAGTGTGTTAAAACACGACTTTCCTGCCCGGAGTGTGTTCCGGATGAAACGTGAATGGTCTAATTTTGGATTTCACACAGAACCAGACGTTCATTGAGTTCGGTATCGAAATTCGGGACGGTGCCCGAAAGATCTCAACTTTCGACGCGGGTGGCATTTCGGTAAAAACACGACTTTCCCGCCCGAAGTGTGTTCCGAACGAAACGTGAATGGTCTAATTTTTGATTTCACACAGAACCAGACGTTCGGTGAGTTTTGTTTCGAAATTCGACACGGTGCCGAAAGATCGCAACTTTCGACGCGGTAGGCGTTTCGGTAAAAACACGAGTTTCCCGCCCGGTGTCTGTTCCGGACGAAACGTGAATGGTCTATTTTTGGATTTCACACAGAACCAGACGTTCGGTGAGTTTGGTATCAAATTCGAGACCGTGCCGAAAGATCGCAACTTTCGACGGGGTAGGCGTTTCGATCAAAACACGACTTTCCCGCCCGGAGTGTGTTCCGAACGAAACGTAAATGGTCTAATTTTTGATTTCACACAGAACCAGATGTTCGGTGAGTTTTGTTTCGAAATTCGACACTGTGCCGAAAGATCGCAACTTTCGACGCGGTAGGCGTTTCGGTGAAAACACGACTTTCCCGCCCGGAGTGTGTTAAAACACGACTTTCCTGCCCGGAGTGTGTTCCGGACGAAACGTGAATGGCCTAATTTTGGATTTCACACAGAACCAGACGTTCGTTGAGTTCGGTATCGAAATTCGGGACGGTGCCCGAAAGATCGCAACTTTCGACGCGGGTGGCATTTCGGTAAAAACACGACTTTCCCGCCCGAAGTGTGTTCCGAACGAAACCTGAATGGTCTAATTTTTGATTTCACACAGAACCAGACGTTCGGTGAGTTTTGTTTCGAAATTCGACACGGTGCCGAAAGATCGCAACTTTCGACGCGGTAGGCGTTTCGGTAAAAACACGAGTTTCCTGCCCGGTGTCTGTTCCGGACGAAACGTGAATGGTCTATTTTTGGATTTCACAAAGAACCAGACGTTCGGTGAGTTTGGTATCAAATTCGAGACCGTGCCGAAAGATCGCAACTTTCGACGCGGTAGGCGTTTCGGTAAAAACACGACTTTCCCGCCCGGAGTGTGTTCCGAACGAAACGTAAATGGTCTAATTTTTGATTTCACACAGAACCAGACGTTCGGTGAGTTTTGTTTCGAAATTCGACACTGTGCCGAAAGATCGCAACTTTCGACGCGGTAGGCGTTTCGGTAAAAACACGAGTTTCCCGCCCGGTGTCTGTTCCGGACGAAACGTGAATGGTCTAATTTTGGATTTCACACAGAACCAGACATTCGTTGAGTTCGGCATCGAAATTCGGGACGGTGCCCGAAAGATCGCAACTTTCGACGCGGGTGGCATTTCGGTAAAAACACGACTTTCCCGCCCAAAGTGTCTTCCGAACGAAACGTGAATGGTCTAATTTTTGATTTCACACAGAACCAGACGTTCGGTGAGTTTTGTTTCGAAATTCGACACGGTGCCGAAAGATCGCAACTTTCGACGCGGTAGGCGTTTCGGTAAAAACACGAGTTTCCCGCCCGGTGTCTGTTCCGGACGAAACGTGAATGGTCTATTTTTGGATTTCACACAGAACCAGACGTTCGGTGAGTTTGGTATCAAATTCGAGACCGTGCCGAAAGATCGCAACTTTCGACGCGGTAGGCGATTCGATAAAAACACGACTGTCCCGCCCGTAGTGTGTTCCGAACGAAACGTGAATGGTCTAATTTTTGATTTCACACAGAACCAGACGTTCGGTGAGTTTTGTTTCGAAATTCGACACTGTGCCGAAAGATCGCAATTTTCGACGCGGTAGGCGTTTCGGTAAAAACACGAGTTTCCCGCCCGGTGTCTATTCCGGACGAAACGTGAATGGTCTATTTTTGGATTTCACACAGAACCATACGTTCGGTGAGTTTGGTATCAAATTCGAGACCGTGCCGAAAGATAGCAACTTTCGACACGGTAGGCGTTTCGGTGAAAACACGACTTTCCCGCCCGGAGTTTTTTCCGGACGAAACGTGGAAGGTCTATTTTTGGATTTCACACAGAACCAGACGTTCGGTGAGTTCGCTATTGAAATTCGAGACAGTGCCCGAAAGATCGCAACTTTCGACGCGGTAGGCGTTTCGGTAAAAACACGAGTTTCCCGCCCGGTGTCTGTTCCGGACGAAACGTGAATGGTCTATTTTTGGATTTCACACAGAACCAAACGTTCGGTGAGTTTGGTATCAAATTCGAGACCGTGCCGAAAGATCGCAACTTTCGACGCGGTAGGCGTTTCGGTAAAAACACGACTTTCCCGCCCGGAGTGTGTTCCAAACGAAACGTAAATGGTCTAATTTTTGATTTCACACAGAACCAGACGTTCGGTGAGTTTTGTTTCGAAATTTGACACTGTGCCGAAAGATCGCAACTTTCGACGCGGTAGGCGTTTCGGTGAAAACACGACTTTCCCGCCCGGAGTGTGTTAAAACACGACTTTCCTGCCCGGAGTGTGTTCCGGACGAAATGTGAATGGTCTAATTTTGGATTTCACACAGAACCAGACGTTCGTTGAGTTCGGTATCGAAATTCGGGACGGTGCCCGAAAGATCGCAACTTTCGACGCGGGTGGCATTTCGGTAAAAACACGACTTTCCCGCCCGGAGTTTGTTCCGAACGAAACGTAAATGGTCTAATTTTTGATTTCACACAGAACCAGACGTTCGGTGAGTTTTGTTTCGAAATTCGACACTGTGCCGAAAGATCGCGACTTTCGACGCGGTAGGCGTTTCGGTGAAAACACGACTTTCCCGCCCGGAGTGTGTTAAAACACGACTTTCCTGCCCGGAGTGTGTTCCGGACGAAACGTGAATGGTCTAATTTTGGATTTCACACAGAACCAGACGTTCATTGAGTTCGGTATCGAAATTCGGGATGGTGCCCGAAAGATCGCAACTTTCGACGCGGGTGGCATTTCGGTAAAAACACGACTTTCCCGCCCGAAGTGTGTTCCGAACGAAACGTGAATGGTCTAATTTTTTATTTCACACAGAACCAGACGTTCGGTGAGTTTTGTTTCGAAATTCGACACGGTGCCGAAAGATCGCAACTTTCGACGCGGTAGGCGTTTCGGTAAAAACACGAGTTTCCCGCCCGGTGTCTGTTCCGGACGAAACATGAATGGTCTATTTTTGGATTTCACACAGAACCAGACGTTCGGTGAGTTTGGTATCAAATTCGAGACCGTGCCGAAAGATCGCAACTTTCGACGCGGTAGGCGTTTCGGTAAAAACACGACTTTCCCGCCCGGAGTGTGTTCCGAACGAAACGTAAATGGTCTAATTTTTGATTTCACACAGAACCAGACGTTCGGTGAGTTTTGTTTCGAAATTCGACACTGTGCCGAAAGATCGCAACTTTCGACGCGGTAGGCGTTTCGGTAAAAACACGAGTTTCCCGCCCGGTGTCTGTTCCGGACGAAACGTGAATGGTCTAATTTTGGATTTCACACAGAACCAGACGTTCGTTGAGTTCGGTATCGAAATTCGGGACGGTGCCCGAAAGATCGCAACTTTCGACGCGGGTGGCATTTCGGTAAAAACACGACTTTCCCGCCCAAAGTGTCTTCCGAACGAAACGTGAATGGTCTAATTTTTGATTTCACACAGAACCAGACGTTCGGTGAGTTTTGTTTCGAAATTCGACACGGTGCCGAAAGATCGCAACTTTCGACGCGGTAGGCGTTTCGGTAAAAACACGAGTTTCCCGCCCGGTGTCTGTTCCGGACGAAACGTGAATGGTCTATTTTTGGATTTCACACAGAACCAGACGTTCGGTGAGTTTGGTATCAAATTCGAGACCGTGCCGAAAGATCGCAACTTTCGACGCGGTAGGCGATTCGATAAAAACACGACTGACCCGCCCGTAGTGTGTTCCGAACGAAACGTGAATGGTCTAATTTTTGATTTCACACAGAACCAGACGTTCGGTGAGTTTTGTTTCGAAATTCGACACTGTGCCGAAAGATCGCAATTTTCGACGCGGTAGGCGTTTCGGTAAAAACACGAGTTTCCCGCCCGGTGTCTATTCCGGACGAAACGTGAATGGTCTATTTTTGGATTTCACACAGAACCATACGTTCGGTGAGTTTGGTATCAAATTCGAGACCGTGCCGAAAGATAGCAACTTTCGACACGGTAGGCGTTTCGGTGAAAACACGACTTTGCCGCCCGGAGTTTTTTCCGGACGAAACGTGGAAGGTCTATTTTTGGATTTCACACAGAACCAGACGTTCGGTGAGTTCGCTATTGAAATTCGAGACAGTGCCCGAAAGATCGCAACTTTCGACGCGGTAGGCGTTTCGGTAAAAACACGAGTTTCCCGCCCGGTGTCTGTTCCGGACGAAACGTGAATGGTCTATTTTTGGATTTCACACAGAACCAAACGTTCGGTGAGTTTGGTATCAAATTCGAGACCGTGCCGAAAGATCGCAACTTTCGACGCGGTAGGCGTTTCGGTAAAAACACGACTTTCCCGCCCGGAGTGTGTTCCAAACGAAACGTAAATGGTCTAATTTTTGATTTCACACAGAACCAGACGTTCGGTGAGTTTTGTTTCGAAATTTGACACTGTGCCGAAAGATCGCAACTTTCGACGCGGTAGGCGTTTCGGTGAAAACACGACTTTCCCGCCCGGAGTGTGTTAAAACACGACTTTCCTGCCCGGAGTGTGTTCCGGACGAAACGTGAATGGTCTAATTTTGGATTTCACACAGAACCAGACGTTCGTTGAGTTCGGTATCGAAATTCGGGACGGTGCCCGAAAGATCGCAACTTTCGACGCGGGTGGCATTTCGGTAAAAACACGACTTTCCCGCCCGGAGTTTGTTCCGAACGAAACGTAAATGGTCTAATTTTTGATTTCACACAGAACCAGACGTTCGGTGAGTTTTGTTTCGAAATTCGACACTGTGCCGAAAGATCGCAACTTTCGACGCGGTAGGCGTTTCGGTGAAAACACGACTTTCCCGCCCGGAGTGTGTTAAAACACCACTTTCCTGCCCGGAGTGTGTTCCGGACGAAACGTGAATGGTCTAATTTTGGATTTCACACAGAACCAGACGTTCGTTGAGTTCGGTATCGAAATTCGGGACGGTGCCCGAAAGATCGCAACTTTCGACGCGGGTGGCATTTCGGTAAAAACACGACTTTCCCGCCCGGAGTGTGTTCCGAACGAAACGTGAATGGTCTAATTTTTGATTTCACACAGAACCAGACGTTCGGTGAGTTTTGTTTCGAAATTCGACACTGGGCGAAAGATCGCAACTTTCGACGCGGTAGGCGTTTCGGTGAAAACACGACTTTCCCGCCCGGAGTGTATTCCGGACGAAACGTGAATGGTCTAATTTTGGATTTCACACAGAACCAGACGTTCGGTGAGTTCGGTATCGAAATTCGAGACGGTGCCGAAAGATCGCAACTTTCGACGCGGTAGGCGTTTCGGTAAAAACACGACTTTCCCGCCCGGAGTTTATTCCGGACGAAACGTGAATGGTCTAATTTTGGATTTCACACAGAACCAGACGTTTGGTGAGTTCGGTATCGAAATTCGAGACGGTGCCCGAAAGATCGCAACTTTCGACGCGGGTGGCGTTTCGGTAAAAACACGACTTTCCCGCCCGGAGTGTGTTCCGGACGAAACGTGAATGGTCTAATTTGGGATTTCACACAGAACCATACTTTCGGTGAGTTCGGTATCGAAATTCCGGACGGTGCCCGAAAGATCGCAACTTTCGACGCGGGTGGCGTTTCGGTAAAAACACGACTTTCCCGCCCGTAGTGTGTTCCGAACGAAACGTGAATGGTCTAATTTTTGATTTCACACAGAACCAGACGTTCGGTGAGTTTTGTTTCGAAATTCGACACGGTGCCGAAAGATCGCAACTTTCGACGCGGTAGGCGTTTCGGTAAAAACACGAGTTTCCCGCCCGGTGTCTATTCCGGACGAAACGTGAATGGTCTATTTTTGGATTTCACACAGAACCATACGTTCGGTGAGTTCGGTATCAAATTCGAGACCGTGCCGAAAGATCGCAACTTTCGACGCGGTAGGCGTTTCGATAAAAACACGACTTTCCCGCCCGGAGTGTGTTCCGAACGAAACGTGAATGGTCTAATTTTTGATTTCACACGGAACCAGACGTTCGGTGAGTTTTGTTTCGAAATTCGACACTGTGCCGAAAGATAGCAACTTTCGACGCGGTAGGCGTTTCGGTGAAAACACGACTTTCCCGCCCGGAGTGTGTTAAAACACGACTTTCCTGCCCGGAGTGTGTTCCGGACGAAATGTGAATGGTCTAATTTTGGATTTCACACAGAACCAGACGTTCGTTGAGTTCGGTATCGAAATTCGGGACGGTGCCCGAAAGATCGCAACTTTCGACGCGGGTGGCATTTCGGTAAAAACACGACTTTCCCGCCCGGAGTTTGTTCCGAACGAAACGTAAATGGTCTAATTTTTGATTTCACACAGAACCAGACGTTCGGTGAGTTTTTTTTCGAAATTCGACACTGTGCCGAAAGATCGCAACTTTCGACGCGGTAGGCGTTTCAGTGAAAACAGGACTTTCCCGCCCGGAGTGTGTTAAAACACGACTTTCCTGCCCGGAGTGTGTTCCGGATGAAACGTGAATGGTCTAATTTTGGATTTCACACAGAACCAGACGTTCATTGAGTTCGGTATCGAAATTCGGGACGGTGCCCGAAAGATCTCAACTTTCGACGCGGGTGGCATTTCGGTAAAAACACGACTTTCCCGCCCGAAGTGTGTTCCGAACGAAACGTGAATGGTCTAATTTTTGATTTCACACAGAACCAGACGTTCGGTGAGTTTTGTTTCGAAATTCGACACGGTGCCGAAAGATCGCAACTTTCGACGCGGTAGGCGTTTCGGTAAAAACACGAGTTTCCCGCCCGGTGTCTGTTCCGGACGAAACGTGAATGGTCTATTTTTGGATTTCACACAGAACCAGACGTTCGGTGAGTTTGGTATCAAATTCGAGACCGTGCCGAAAGATCGCAACTTTCGACGGGGTAGGCGTTTCGATCAAAACACGACTTTCCCGCCCGGAGTGTGTTCCGAACGAAACGTAAATGGTCTAATTTTTGATTTCACACAGAACCAGATGTTCGGTGAGTTTTGTTTCGAAATTCGACACTGTGCCGAAAGATCGCAACTTTCGACGCGGTAGGCGTTTCGGTGAAAACACGACTTTCCCGCCCGGAGTGTGTTAAAACACGACTTTCCTGCCCGGAGTGTGTTCCGGACGAAACGTGAATGGCCTAATTTTGGATTTCACACAGAACCAGACGTTCGTTGAGTTCGGTATCGAAATTCGGGACGGTGCCCGAAAGATCGCAACTTTCGACGCGGGTGGCATTTCGGTAAAAACACGACTTTCCCGCCCGAAGTGTGTTCCGAACGAAACCTGAATGGTCTAATTTTTGATTTCACACAGAACCAGACGTTCGGTGAGTTTTGTTTCGAAATTCGACACGGTGCCGAAAGATCGCAACTTTCGACGCGGTAGGCGTTTCGGTAAAAACACGAGTTTCCTGCCCGGTGTCTGTTCCGGACGAAACGTGAATGGTCTATTTTTGGATTTCACACAGAACCAGACGTTCGGTGAGTTTGGTATCAAATTCGAGACCGTGCCGAAAGATCGCAACTTTCGACGCGGTAGGCGTTTCGGTAAAAACACGACTTTCCCGCCCGGAGTGTGTTCCGAACGAAACGTAAATGGTCTAATTTTTGATTTCACACAGAACCAGACGTTCGGTGAGTTTTGTTTCGAAATTCGACACTGTGCCGAAAGATCGCAACTTTCGACGCGGTAGGCGTTTCGGTAAAAACACGAGTTTCCCGCCCGGTGTCTGTTCCGGACGAAACGTGAATGGTCTAATTTTGGATTTCACACAGAACCAGACATTCGTTGAGTTCGGCATCGAAATTCGGGACGGTGCCCGAAAGATCGCAACTTTCGACGCGGGTGGCATTTCGGTAAAAACACGACTTTCCCGCCCAAAGTGTCTTCCGAACGAAACGTGAATGGTCTAATTTTTGATTTCACACAGAACCAGACGTTCGGTGAGTTTTGTTTCGAAATTCGACACGGTGCCGAAAGATCGCAACTTTCGACGCGGTAGGCGTTTCGGTAAAAACACGAGTTTCCCGCCCGGTGTCTGTTCCGGACGAAACGTGAATGGTCTATTTTTGGATTTCACACAGAACCAGACGTTCGGTGAGTTTGGTATCAAATTCGAGACCGTGCCGAAAGATCGCAACTTTCAACGCGGTAGGCGATTCGATAAAAACACGACTGTCCCGCCCGTAGTGTGTTCCGAACGAAACGTGAATGGTCTAATTTTTGATTTCACACAGAACCAGACGTTCGGTGAGTTTTGTTTCGAAATTCGACACTGTGCCGAAAGATCGCAATTTTCGACGCGGTAGGCGTTTCGGTAAAAACACGAGTTTCCCGCCCGGTGTCTATTCCGGACGAAACGTGAATGGTCTATTTTTGGATTTCACACAGAACCATACGTTCGGTGAGTTTGGTATCAAATTCGAGACCGTGCCGAAAGATAGCAACTTTCGACACGGTAGGCGTTTCGGTGAAAACACGACTTTCCCGCCCGGAGTTTTTTCCGGACGAAACGTGGAAGGTCTATTTTTGGATTTCACACAGAACCAGACGTTCGGTGAGTTCGCTATTGAAATTCGAGACAGTGCCCGAAAGATCGCAACTTTCGACGCGGTAGGCGTTTCGGTAAAAACACGAGTTTCCCGCCCGGTGTCTGTTCCGGACGAAACGTGAATGGTCTATTTTTGGATTTCACACAGAACCAAACGTTCGGTGAGTTTGGTATCAAATTCGAGACCGTGCCGAAAGATCGCAACTTTCGACGCGGTAGGCGTTTCGGTAAAAACACGACTTTCCCGCCCGGAGTGTGTTCCAAACGAAACGTAAATGGTCTAATTTTTGATTTCACACAGAACCAGACGTTCGGTGAGTTTTGTTTCGAAATTTGACACTGTGCCGAAAGATCGCAACTTTCGACGCGGTAGGCGTTTCGGTGAAAACACGACTTTCCCGCCCGGAGTGTGTTAAAACACGACTTTCCTGCCCGGAGTGTGTTCCGGACGAAATGTGAATGGTCTAATTTTGGATTTCACACAGAACCAGACGTTCGTTGAGTTCGGTATCGAAATTCGGGACGGTGCCCGAAAGATCGCAACTTTCGACGCGGGTGGCATTTCGGTAAAAACACGACTTTCCCGCCCGGAGTTTGTTCCGAACGAAACGTAAATGGTCTAATTTTTGATTTCACACAGAACCAGACGTTCGGTGAGTTTTGTTTCGAAATTCGACACTGTGCCGAAAGATCGCGACTTTCGACGCGGTAGGCGTTTCGGTGAAAACACGACTTTCCCGCCCGGAGTGTGTTAAAACACGACTTTCTTGCCCGGAGTGTGTTCCGGACGAAACGTGAATGGTCTAATTTTTGATTTCACACAGAACCAGACGTTCATTGAGTTCGGTATCGAAATTCGGGATGGTGCCCGAAAGATCGCAACTTTCGACGCGGGTGGCATTTCGGTAAAAACACGACTTTCCCGCCGAAGTGTGTTCCGAACGAAACGTGAATGGTCTAATTTTTTATTTCACACAGAACCAGACGTTCGGTGAGTTTTGTTTCGAAATTCGACACGGTGCCGAAAGATCGCAACTTTCGACGCGGTAGGCGTTTCGGTAAAAACACGAGTTTCCCGCCCGGTGTCTGTTCCGGACGAAACATGAATGGTCTATTTTTGGATTTCACACAGAACCAGACGTTCGGTGAGTTTGGTATCAAATTCGAGACCGTGCCGAAAGATCGCAACTTTCGACGCGGTAGGCGTTTCGGTAAAAACACGACTTTCCCGCCCGGAGTGTGTTCCGAACGAAACGTAAATGGTCTAATTTTTGATTTCACACAGAACCAGACGTTCGGTGAGTTTTGTTTCGAAATTCGACACTGTGCCGAAAGATCGCAACTTTCGACGCGGTAGGCGTTTCGGTAAAAACACGAGTTTCCCGCCCGGTGTCTGTTCCGGACGAAACGTGAATGGTCTAATTTTGGATTTCACACAGAACCAGACGTTCGTTGAGTTCGGTATCGAAATTCGGGACGGTGCCCGAAAGATCGCAACTTTCGACGCGGGTGGCATTTCGGTAAAAACACGACTTTCCCGCCCAAAGTGTCTTCCGAACGAAACGTGAATGGTCTAATTTTTGATTTCACACAGAACCAGACGTTCGGTGACTTTTGTTTCGAAATTCGACACGGTGCCAAAAGATCGCAACTTTCGACGCGGTAGGCGTTTCGGTAAAAACACGAGTTTCCCGCCCGGTGTCTGTTCCGGACGAAACGTGAATGGTCTATTTTTGGATTTCACACAGAACCAGACGTTCGGTGAGTTTGGTATCAAATTCGAGACCGTGCCGAAAGATCGCAACTTTCGACGCGGTAGGCGATTCGATAAAAACACGACTGTCCCGCCCGTAGTGTGTTCCGAACGAAACGTGAATGGTCTAATTTTTGATTTCACACAGAACCAGACGTTCGGTGAGTTTTGTTTCGAAATTCGACACTGTGCCGAAAGATCGCAATTTTCGACGCGGTAGGCGTTTCGGTAAAAACACGAGTTTCCCGCCCGGTGTCTATTCCGGACGAAACGTGAATGGTCTATTTTTGGATTTCACACAGAACCATACGTTCGGTGAGTTTGGTATCAAATTCGAGACCGTGCCGAAAGATAGCAACTTTCGACACGGTAGGCGTTTCGGTGAAAACACGACTTTCCCGCCCGGAGTTTTTTCCGGACGAAACGTGAAAGGTCTATTTTTGGATTTCACACAGAACCAGACGTTCGGTGAGTTCGCTATTGAAATTCGAGACAGTGCCCGAAAGATCGCAACTTTCGACGCGGTAGGCGTTTCGGTAAAAACACGAGTTTCCCGCCCGGTGTCTGTTCCGGACGAAACGTGAATGGTCTATTTTTGGATTTCACACAGAACCAAACGTTCGGTGAGTTTGGTATCAAATTCGAGACCGTGCCGAAAGATCGCAACTTTCGACGCGGTAGGCGTTTCGGTAAAAACACGACTTTCCCGCCCGGAGTGTGTTCCAAACGAAACGTAAATGGTCTAATTTTTGATTTCACACAGAACCAGACGTTCGGTGAGTTTTGTTTCGAAATTCGACACTGTGCCAAAAGATCGCAACTTTCGACGCGGTAGGCGTTTCGGTGAAAACACGACTTTCCCGCCCGGAGTGTGTTAAAACACGACTTTCCTGCCCGGAGTGTGTTCCGGACGAAACGTGAATGGTCTAATTTTGGATTTCACACAGAACCAGACGTTCGTTGAGTTCGGTATCGAAATTCGGGACGGTGCCCGAAAGATCGCAACTTTCGACGCGGGTGGCATTTCGGTAAAAACACGACTTTCCCGCCCGGAGTTTGTTCCGAACGAAACGTAAATGGTCTAATTTTTGATTTCACACAGAACCAGACGTTCGGTGAGTTTTGTTTCGAAATTCGACACCGTGCCGAAAGATCGCAACTTTCGACGCGGTAGGCGTTTCGGTGAAAACACGACTTTCCCGCCCGGAGTGTGTTAAAACACGACTTTCCTACCCGGAGTGTGTTCCGGACGAAACGTGAATGGTCTAATTTTGGATTTCACACAGAACCAGACGTTCATTGAGTTCGGTATCGAAATTCGGGATGGTGCCCGAAAGATCGCAACTTTCGACGCGGGTGGCATTTCGGTAAAAACACGACTTTCCCGCCCGAAGTGTGTTCCGAACGAAACGTGAATGGTCTAATTTTTGATTTCACACAGAACCAGACGTTCGGTGAGTTTTGTTTCGAAATTCGACACGGTGCCGAAACATCGCAACTTTCGACGCGGTAGGCGTTTCGGTAAAAACACGAGTTTCCCGCCCGGTGTCTGTTCCGGACGAAACGTGAATGGTCTATTTTTGGATTTCACACAGAACCAGACGTTTGGTGAGTTTGGTATCAAATTCGAGACCGTGCCGAAAGATCGCAACTTTCGACGCGGTAGGCGTTTCGGTAAAAACACGACTTTCCCGCCCGGAGTGTGTTCCGAACGAAACGTAAATGGTCTAATTTTTGATTTCACACAGAACCAGACGTTCGGTGAGTTTTGTTTCGAAATTCGACACTGTGCCGAAAGATCGCAACTTTCGACGCGGTAGGCGTTTCGGTGAAAACACGACTTTCCCGCCCGGAGTGTGTTAAAAAACGACTTTCCTGCCCGGAGTGTGTTCCGGATGAAACGTGAATGGTCTAATTTTGGATTTCACACAGAACCAGACGTTCGGTGAGTTCGCTATTGAAATTCGAGACAGTGCCCGAAAGATCGCAACTTTCGACGCGGTAGGCATTTCGGTAAAAACACGAGTTTCCCGCCCGGTGTCTGTTCCGGACGAAACGTGAATGGTCTATTTTTGGATTTCACACAGAACCAAACGTTCGGTGAGTTTGGTATCAAATTCGAGACCGTGCCGAAAGATCGCAACTTTCGACGCGGTAGGCGTTTCGGTAAAAACACGACTTTCCCGCCCGGAGTGTGTTCCAAACGAAACGTAAATGGTCTAATTTTTGATTTCACACAGAACCAGACGTTCGGTGAGTTTTGTTTCGAAATTTGACACTGTGCCGAAAGATCGCAACTTTCGACGCGGTAGGCGTTTCGGTGAAAACACGACTTTCCCGCCCGGAGTGTGTTAAAACACGACTTTCCTGCCCGGAGTGTGTTCCGGACGAAACGTGAATGGTCTAATTTTGGATTTCACACAGAACCAGACGTTCGTTGAGTTCGGTATCGAAATTCGGGACGGTGCCCGAAAGATCGCAACTTTCGACGCGGGTGGCATTTCGGTAAAAACACGACTTTCCCGCCCGGAGTTTGTTCCGAACGAAACGTAAATGGTCTAATTTTTGATTTCACACAGAACCAGACGTTCGGTGAGTTTTGTTTCGAAATTCGACACTGTGCCGAAAGATCGCGACTTTCGACGCGGTAGGCGTTTCGGTGAAAACACGACTTTCCCGCCCGGAGTGTGTTAAAACACGACTTTCCTGCCCGGAGTGTGTTCCGGACGAAACGTGAATGGTCTAATTTTGGATTTCACACAGAACCAGACGTTCATTGAGTTCGGTATCGAAATTCGGGATGGTGCCCGAAAGATCGCAACTTTCGACGCGGGTGGCATTTCGGTAAAAACACGACTTTCCCGCCCGAAGTTTGTTCCGAACGAAACGTGAATGGTCTAATTTTTTATTTCACACAGAACCAGACGTTCGGTGAGTTTTGTTTCGAAATTCGACACGGTGCCGAAAGATCGCAACTTTCGACGCGGTAGGCGTTTCGGTAAAAACACGAGTTTCCCGCCCGGTGTCTGTTCCGGACGAAACATGAATGGTCTATTTTTGGATTTCACACAGAACCAGACGTTCGGTGAGTTTGGTATCAAATTCGAGACCGTGCCGACAATCGCAACTTTCGACGCGGTAGGCGTTTCGGTAAAAACACGACTTTCCCGCCCGGAGTGTGTTCCGAACGAAACGTAAATGGTCTAATTTTTGATTTCACACAGAACCAGACGTTCGGTGAGTTTTGTTTCGAAATTCGACACTGTGCCGAAAGATCGCAACTTTCGACGCGGTAGGCGTTTCGGTAAAAACACGAGTTTCCCGCCCGGTGTCTGTTCCGGACGAAACGTGAATGGTCTAATTTTGGATTTCACACAGAACCAGACGTTCGTTGAGTTCGGTATCGAAATTCGGGACGGTGCCCGAAAGATCGCAACTTTCGACGCGGGTGGCATTTCGGTAAAAACACGACTTTCCCGCCCAAAGTGTGTTCCGAACGAAACGTGAATGGTCTAATTTTTGATTTCACACAGAACCAGACGTTCGGTGAGTTTTGTTTCGAAATTCGACACGGTGCCGAAAGATCGCAACTTTCGACGCGGTAGGCGTTTCGGTAAAAACACGAGTTTCCCGCCCGGTGTCTGTTCCGGACGAAACGTGAATGGTCTATTTTTGGATTTCACACAGAACCAGACGTTCGGTGAGTTTGGTATCAAATTCGAGACCGTGCCGAAAGATCGCAACTTTCGACGCGGTAGGCGATTCGATAAAAACACGACTGTCCCGCCCGTAGTGTGTTCCGAACGAAACGTGAATGGTCTAATTTTTGATTTCACACAGAACCAGACGTTCGGTGAGTTTTGTTTCGAAATTCGACACTGTGCCGAAAGATCGCAATTTTCGACGCGGTAGGCGTTTCGGTAAAAACACGAGTTTCCCGCCCGGTGTCTATTCCGGACGAAACGGGAATGGTCTATTTTTGGATTTCACACAGAACCATACGTTCGGTGAGTTTGGTATCAAATTCGAGACCGTGCCGAAAGATAGCAACTTTCGACACGGTAGGCGTTTCGGTGAAAACACGACTTTCCCGCCCGGAGTTTTTTCCGGACGAAACGTGAAAGGTCTATTTTTGGATTTCACACAGAACCAGACGTTCGGTGAGTTCGCTATTGAAATTCGAGACAGTGCCCGAAAGATCGCAACTTTCGACGCGGTAGGCGTTTCGGTAAAAACACGAGTTTCCCGCCCGGTGTCTGTTCCGGACGAAACGTGAATGGTCTATTTTTGGATTTCACACAGAACCAAACGTTCGGTGAGTTTGGTATCAAATTCGAGACCGTGCCGAAAGATCGCAACTTTCGACGCGGTAGGCGTTTCGGTAAAAACACGACTTTCCCGCCCGGAGTGTGTTCCAAACGAAACGTAAATGGTCTAATTTTTGATTTCACACAGAACCAGACGTTCGGTGAGTTTTGTTTCGAAATTCGACAATGTGCCAAAAGATCGCAACTTTCGACGCGGTAGGCGTTTCGGTGAAAACACGACTTTCCCGCCCGGAGTGTGTTAAAACACGACTTTCCTGCCCGGAGTGTGTTCCGGACGAAACGTGAATGGTCTAATTTTGGATTTCACACAGAACCAGACGTTCGTTGAGTTCGGTATCGAAATTCGGGACGGTGCCCGAAAGATCGCAACTTTCGACGCGGGTGGCATTTCGGTAAAAACACGACTTTCCCGCCCGGAGTTTGTTCCGAACGAAACGTAAATGGTCTAATTTTTGATTTCACACAGAACCAGACGTTCGGTGAGTTTTGTTTCGAAATTCGACACCGTGCCGAAAGATCGCAACTTTCGACGCGGTAGGCGTTTCGGTGAAAACACGACTTTCCCGCCCGGAGTGTGTTAAAACACGACTTTCCTGCCCGGAGTGTGTTCCGGACGAAACGTGAATGGTCTAATTTTGGATTTCACACAGAACCAGACGTTCATTGAGTTCGGTATCGAAATTCGGGATGGTGCCCGAAAGATCGCAACTTTCGACGCGGGTGGCATTTCGGTAAAAACACGACTTTCCCGCCCGAAGTGTGTTCCGAACGAAACGTGAATGGTCTAATTTTTGATTTCACACAGAACCAGACGTTCGGTGAGTTTTGTTTCGAAATTCGACACGGTGCCGAAACATCGCAACTTTCGACGCGGTAGGCGTTTCGGTAAAAACACGAGTTTCCCGCCCGGTGTCTGTTCCGGACGAAACGTGAATGGTCTATTTTTGGATTTCACACAGAACCAGACGTTTGGTGAGTTTGGTATCAAATTCGAGACCGTGCCGAAAGATCGCAACTTTCGACGCGGTAGGCGTTTCGGTAAAAACACGACTTTCCCGCCCGGAGTGTGTTCCGAACGAAACGTAAATGGTCTAATTTTTGATTTCACACAGAACCAGACGTTCGGTGAGTTTTGTTTCGAAATTCGACACTGTGCCGAAAGATCGCAACTTTCGACGCGGTAGGCGTTTCGGTGAAAACACGACTTTCCCGCCCGGAGTGTGTTAAAACACGACTTTCCTGCCCGGAGTGTGTTCCGGACGAAACGTGAATGGTCTAATTTTGGATTTCACACAGAACCAGACGTTCGGTGAGTTCGCTATTGAAATTCGAGACAGTGCCCGAAAGATCGCAACTTTCGACGCGGTAGGCGTTTCGGTAAAAACACGAGTTTCCCGCCCGGTGTCTGTTCCGGACGAAACGTGAATGGTCTATTTTTGGATTTCACACAGAACCAGACGTTCGGTGAGTTTGGTATCAAATTCGAGACCGTGCCGAAAGATCGCAACTTTCGACGCGGTAGGCGATTCGATAAAAACACGACTGTCCCGCCCGTAGTGTGTTCCGAACGAAACGTGAATGGTCTAATTTTTGATTTCACACAGAACCAGACGTTCGGTGAGTTTTGTTTCGAAATTCGACACTGTGCCGAAAGATCGCAATTTTCGACGCGGTAGGCGTTTCGGTAAAAACACGAGTTTCCCGCCCGGTGTCTATTCCGGACGAAACGGGAATGGTCTATTTTTGGATTTCACACAGAACCATACGTTCGGTGAGTTTGGTATCAAATTCGAGACCGTGCCGAAAGATAGCAACTTTCGACACGGTAGGCGTTTCGGTGAAAACACGACTTTCCCGCCCGGAGTTTTTTCCGGACGAAACGTGAAAGGTCTATTTTTGGATTTCACACAGAACCAGACGTTCGGTGAGTTCGCTATTGAAATTCGAGACAGTGCCCGAAAGATCGCAACTTTCGACGCGGTAGGCGTTTCGGTAAAAACACGAGTTTCCCGCCCGGTGTCTGTTCCGGACGAAACGTGAATGGTCTATTTTTGGATTTCACACAGAACCAAACGTTCGGTGAGTTTGGTATCAAATTCGAGACCGTGCCGAAAGATCGCAACTTTCGACGCGGTAGGCGTTTCGGTAAAAACACGACTTTCCCGCCCGGAGTGTGTTCCAAACGAAACGTAAATGGTCTAATTTTTGATTTCACACAGAACCAGACGTTCGGTGAGTTTTGTTTCGAAATTCGACAATGTGCCAAAAGATCGCAACTTTCGACGCGGTAGGCGTTTCGGTGAAAACACGACTTTCCCGCCCGGAGTGTGTTAAAACACGACTTTCCTGCCCGGAGTGTGTTCCGGACGAAACGTGAATGGTCTAATTTTGGATTTCACACAGAACCAGACGTTCGTTGAGTTCGGTATCGAAATTCGGGACGGTGCCCGAAAGATCGCAACTTTCGACGCGGGTGGCATTTCGGTAAAAACACGACTTTCCCGCCCGGAGTTTGTTCCGAACGAAACGTAAATGGTCTAATTTTTGATTTCACACAGAACCAGACGTTCGGTGAGTTTTGTTTCGAAATTCGACACCGTGCCGAAAGATCGCAACTTTCGACGCGGTAGGCGTTTCGGTGAAAACACGACTTTCCCGCCCGGAGTGTGTTAAAACACGACTTTCCTGCCCGGAGTGTGTTCCGGACGAAACGTGAATGGTCTAATTTTGGATTTCACACAGAACCAGACGTTCATTGAGTTCGGTATCGAAATTCGGGATGGTGCCCGAAAGATCGCAACTTTCGACGCGGGTGGCATTTCGGTAAAAACACGACTTTCCCGCCCGAAGTGTGTTCCGAACGAAACGTGAATGGTCTAATTTTTGATTTCACACAGAACCAGACGTTCGGTGAGTTTTGTTTCGAAATTCGACACGGTGCCGAAACATCGCAACTTTCGACGCGGTAGGCGTTTCGGTAAAAACACGAGTTTCCCGCCCGGTGTCTGTTCCGGACGAAACGTGAATGGTCTATTTTTGGATTTCACACAGAACCAGACGTTTGGTGAGTTTGGTATCAAATTCGAGACCGTGCCGAAAGATCGCAACTTTCGACGCGGTAGGCGTTTCGGTAAAAACACGACTTTCCCGCCCGGAGTGTGTTCCGAACGAAACGTAAATGGTCTAATTTTTGATTTCACACAGAACCAGACGTTCGGTGAGTTTTGTTTCGAAATTCGACACTGTGCCGAAAGATCGCAACTTTCGACGCGGTAGGCGTTTCGGTGAAAACACGACTTTCCCGCCCGGAGTGTGTTAAAACACGACTTTCCTGCCCGGAGTGTGTTCCGGACGAAACGTGAATGGTCTAATTTTGGATTTCACACAGAACCAGACGTTCGGTGAGTTCGCTATTGAAATTCGAGACAGTGCCCGAAAGATCGCAACTTTCGACGCGGTAGGCGTTTCGGTAAAAACACGAGTTTCCCGCCCGGTGTCTGTTCCGGACGAAACGTGAATGGTCTATTTTTGGATTTCACACAGAACCAAACGTTCGGTGAGTTTGGTATCAAATTCGAGACCGTGCCGAAAGATCGCAACTTTCGACGCGGTAGGCGTTTCGGTAAAAACACGACTTTCCCGCCCGGAGTGTGTTCCAAACGAAACGTAAATGGTCTAATTTTTGATTTCACACAGAACCAGACGTTCGGTGAGTTTTGTTTCGAAATTTGACACTGTGCCGAAAGATCGCAACTTTCGACGCGGTAGGCGTTTCGGTGAAAACACGACTTTCCCGCCCGGAGTGTGTTAAAACACGACTTTCCTGCCCGGAGTGTGTTCCGGACGAAACGTGAATGGTCTAATTTTGGATTTCACACAGAACCAGACGTTCGTTGAGTTCGGTATCGAAATTCGGGACGGTGCCCGAAAGATCGCAACTTTCGACGCGGGTGGCATTTCGGTAAAAACACGACTTTCCCGCCCGGAGTTTGTTCCGAACGAAACGTAAATGGTCTAATTTTTGATTTCACACAGAACCAGACGTTCGGTGAGTTTTGTTTCGAAATTCGACACTGTGCCGAAAGATCGCGACTTTCGACGCGGTAGGCGTTTCGGTGAAAACACGACTTTTCCGCCCGGAGTGTGTTAAAACACGACTTTCCTGCCCGGAGTGTGTTCCGGACGAAACGTGAATGGTCTAATTTTGGATTTCACACAGAACCAGACGTTCATTGAGTTCGGTATCGAAATTCGGGATGGTGCCCGAAAGATCGCAACTTTCGACGCGGGTGGCATTTCGGTAAAAACACGACTTTCCCGCCCGAAGTGTGTTCCGAACGAAACGTGAATGGTCTAATTTTTTATTTCACACAGAACCAGAGGTTCGGTGAGTTTTGTTTCGAAATTCGACACGGTGCCGAAAGATCGCAACTTTCGACGCGGTAGGCGTTTCGGTAAAAACACGAGTTTCCCGCCCGGTGTCTGTTCCGGACGAAACATGAATGGTCTATTTTTGGATTTCACACAGAACCAGACGTTCGGTGAGTTTGGTATCAAATTCGAGACCGTGCCGAAAGATCGCAACTTTCGACGCGGTAGGCGTTTCGGTAAAAACACGACTTTCCCGCCCGGAGTGTGTTCCGAACGAAACGTAAATGGTCTAATTTTTGATTTCACACAGAACCAGACGTTCGGTGAGTTTTGTTTCGAAATTCGACACTGTGCCGAAAGATCGCAACTTTCGACGCGGTAGGCGTTTCGGTAAAAACACGAGTTTCCCGCCCGGTGTCTGTTCCGGACGAAACGTGAATGGTCTAATTTTGGATTTCACACAGAACCAGACGTTCGTTGAGTTCGGTATCGAAATTCGGGACGGTGCCCGAAAGATCGCAACTTTCGACGCGGGTGGCATTTCGGTAAAAACACGACTTTCCCGCCCAAAGTGTGTTCCGAACGAAACGTGAATGGTCTAATTTTTGATTTCACACAGAACCAGACGTTCGGTGAGTTTTGTTTCGAAATTCGACACGGTGCCGAAAGATCGCAACTTTTGACGCGGTAGGCGTTTCGGTAAAAACACGAGTTTCCCGCCCGGTGTCTGTTCCGGACGAAACGTGAATGGTCTATTTTTGGATTTCACACAGAACCAGACGTTCGGTGAGTTTGGTATCAAATTCGAGACCGTGCCGAAAGATCGCAACTTTCGACGCGGTAGGCGATTCGATAAAAACACGACTGTCCCGCCCGTAGTGTGTTCCGAACGAAACGTGAATGGTCTAATTTTTGATTTCACACAGAACCAGACGTTCGGTGAGTTTTGTTTCGAAATTCGACACTGTGCCGAAAGATCGCAATTTTCGACGCGGTAGGCGTTTCGGTAAAAACACGAGTTTCCCGCCCGGTGTCTATTCCGGACGAAACGTGAATGGTCTATTTTTGGATTTCACACAGAACCATACGTTCGGTGAGTTTGGTATCAAATTCGAGACCGTGCCGAAAGATAGCAACTTTCGACACGGTAGGCGTTTCGGTGAAAACACGACTTTCCCGCCCGGAGTTTTTTCCGGACGAAACGTGAAAGGTCTATTTTTGGATTTCACACAGAACCAGACGTTCGGTGAGTTCGCTATTGAAATTCGAGACAGTGCCCGAAAGATCGCAACTTTCGACGCGGTAGGCGTTTCGGTAAAAACACGAGTTTCCCGCCCGGTGTCTGTTCCGGACGAAACGTGAATGGTCTATTTTTGGATTTCACACAGAACCAAACGTTCGGTGAGTTTGGTATCAAATTCGAGACCGTGCCGAAAGATCGCAACTTTCGACGCGGTAGGCGTTTCGGTAAAAACACGACTTTCCCGCCCGGAGTGTGTTCCAAACGAAACGTAAATGGTCTAATTTTTGATTTCACACAGAACCAGACGTTCGGTGAGTTTTGTTTCGAAATTCGACACTGTGCCAAAAGATCGCAACTTTCGACGCGGTAGGCGTTTCGGTGAAAACACGACTTTCCCGCCCGGAGTGTGTTAAAACACGACTTTCCTGCCCGGAGTGTGTTCCGGACGAAACGTGAATGGTCTAATTTTGGATTTCACACAGAACCAGACGTTCGTTGAGTTCGGTATCGAAATTCGGGACGGTGCCCGAAAGATCGCAACTTTCGACGCGGGTGGCATTTCGGTAAAAACACGACTTTCCCGCCCAAAGTGTGTTCCGAACGAAACGTGAATGGTCTAATTTTTGATTTCACACAGAACCAGACGTTCGGTGAGTTTTGTTTCGAAATTCGACACGGTGCCGAAAGATCGCAACTTTCGACGCGGTAGGCGTTTCGGTAAAAACACGAGTTTCCCGCCCGGTGTCTGTTCCGGACGAAACGTGAATGGTCTATTTTTGGATTTCACACAGAACCAGACGTTCGGTGAGTTTGGTATCAAATTCGAGACCGTGCCGAAAGATCGCAACTTTCGACGCGGTAGGCGATTCGATAAAAACACGACTGTCCCGCCCGTAGTGTGTTCCGAACGAAACGTGAATGGTCTAATTTTTGATTTCACACAGAACCAGACGTTCGGTGAGTTTTGTTTCGAAATTCGACACTGTGCCGAAAGATCGCAATTTTCGACGCGGTAGGCGTTTCGGTAAAAACACGAGTTTCCCGCCCGGTGTCTATTCCGGACGAAACGTGAATGGTCTATTTTTGGATTTCACACAGAACCATACGTTCGGTGAGTTTGGTATCAAATTCGAGACCGTGCCGAAAGATAGCAACTTTCGACACGGTAGGCGTTTCGGTGAAAACACGACTTTCCCGCCCGGAGTTTTTTCCGGACGAAACGTGAAAGGTCTATTTTTGGATTTCACACAGAACCAGACGTTCGGTGAGTTCGCTATTGAAATTCGAGACAGTGCCCGAAAGATCGCAACTTTCGACGCGGTAGGCGTTTCGGTAAAAACACGAGTTTCCCGCCCGGTGTCTGTTCCGGACGAAACGTGAATGGTCTATTTTTGGATTTCACACAGAACCAAACGTTCGGTGAGTTTGGTATCAAATTCGAGACCGTGCCGAAAGATCGCAACTTTCGACGCGGTAGGCGTTTCGGTAAAAACACGACTTTCCCGCCCGGAGTGTGTTCCAAACGAAACGTAAATGGTCTAATTTTTGATTTCACACAGAACCAGACGTTCGGTGAGTTTTGTTTCGAAATTCGACACTGTGCCAAAAGATCGCAACTTTCGACGCGGTAGGCGTTTCGGTGAAAACACGACTTTCCCGCCCGGAGTGTGTTAAAACACGACTTTCCTGCCCGGAGTGTGTTCCGGACGAAACGTGAATGGTCTAATTTTGGATTTCACACAGAACCAGACGTTCGTTGAGTTCGGTATCGAAATTCGGGACGGTGCCCGAAAGATCGCAACTTTCGACGCGGGTGGCATTTCGGTAAAAACACGACTTTCCCGCCCAAAGTGTGTTCCGAACGAAACGTGAATGGTCTAATTTTTGATTTCACACAGAACCAGACGTTCGGTGAGTTTTGTTTCGAAATTCGACACGGTGCCGAAAGATCGCAACTTTCGACGCGGTAGGCGTTTCGGTAAAAACACGAGTTTCCCGCCCGGTGTCTGTTCCGGACGAAACGTGAATGGTCTATTTTTGGATTTCACACAGAACCAGACGTTCGGTGAGTTTGGTATCAAATTCGAGACCGTGCCGAAAGATCGCAACTTTCGACGCGGTAGGCGATTCGATAAAAACACGACTGTCCCGCCCGTAGTGTGTTCCGAACGAAACGTGAATGGTCTAATTTTTGATTTCACACAGAACCAGACGTTCGGTGAGTTTTGTTTCGAAATTCGACACTGTGCCGAAAGATCGCAATTTTCGACGCGGTAGGCGTTTCGGTAAAAACACGAGTTTCCCGCCCGGTGTCTATTCCGGACGAAACGTGAATGGTCTATTTTTGGATTTCACACAGAACCATACGTTCGGTGAGTTTGGTATCAAATTCGAGACCGTGCCGAAAGATAGCAACTTTCGACACGGTAGGCGTTTCGGTGAAAACACGACTTTCCCGCCCGGAGTTTTTTCCGGACGAAACGTGAAAGGTCTATTTTTGGATTTCACACAGAACCAGACGTTCGGTGAGTTCGCTATTGAAATTCGAGACAGTGCCCGAAAGATCGCAACTTTCGACGCGGTAGGCGTTTCGGTAAAAACACGAGTTTCCCGCCCGGTGTCTGTTCCGGACGAAACGTGAATGGTCTATTTTTGGATTTCACACAGAACCAAACGTTCGGTGAGTTTGGTATCAAATTCGAGACCGTGCCGAAAGATCGCAACTTTCGACGCGGTAGGCGTTTCGGTAAAAACACGACTTTCCCGCCCGGAGTGTGTTCCAAACGAAACGTAAATGGTCTAATTTTTGATTTCACACAGAACCAGACGTTCGGTGAGTTTTGTTTCGAAATTCGACACTGTGCCAAAAGATCGCAACTTTCGACGCGGTAGGCGTTTCGGTGAAAACACGACTTTCCCGCCCGGAGTGTGTTAAAACACGACTTTCCTGCCCGGAGTGTGTTCCGGACGAAACGTGAATGGTCTAATTTTGGATTTCACACAGAACCAGACGTTCGTTGAGTTCGGTATCGAAATTCGGGACGGTGCCCGAAAGATCGCAACTTTCGACGCGGGTGGCATTTCGGTAAAAACACGACTTTCCCGCCCGGAGTTTGTTCCGAACGAAACGTAAATGGTCTAATTTTTTATTTCACACAGAACCAGACGTTCGGTGAGTTTTGTTTCGAAATTCGACACCGTGCCGAAAGATCGCAACTTTCGACGCGGTAGGCGTTTCGGTGAAAACACGACTTTCCCGCCCGGAGTGTGTTAAAACACGACTTTCCTGCCCGGAGTGTGTTCCGGACGAAACGTGAATGGTCTAATTTTGGATTTCACACAGAACCAGACGTTCATTGAGTTCGGTATCGAAATTCGGGATGGTGCCCGAAAGATCGCAACTTTCGACGCGGGTGGCATTTCGGTAAAAACACGACTTTCCCGCCCGAAGTGTGTTCCGAACGAAACGTGAATGGTCTAATTTTTGATTTCACACAGAACCAGACGTTCGGTGAGTTTTGTTTCGAAATTCGACACGGTGCCGAAACATCGCAACTTTCGACGCGGTAGGCGTTTCGGTAAAAACACGAGTTTCCCGCCCGGTGTCTGTTCCGGACGAAACGTGAATGGTCTATTTTTGGATTTCACACAGAACCAGACGTTTGGTGAGTTTGGTATCAAATTCGAGACCGTGCCGAAAGATCGCAACTTTCGACGCGGTAGGCGTTTCGGTAAAAACACGACTTTCCCGCCCGGAGTGTGTTCCGAACGAAACGTAAATGGTCTAATTTTTGATTTCACACAGAACCAGACGTTCGGTGAGTTTTGTTTCGAAATTCGACACTGTGCCGAAAGATCGCAACTTTCGACGCGGTAGGCGTTTCGGTGAAAACACGACTTTCCCGCCCGGAGTGTGTTAAAACACGACTTTCCTGCCCGGAGTGTGTTTCGGACGAAACGTGAATGGTCTAATTTTGGATTTCACACAGAACCAGACGTTCGTTGAGTTCGGTATCGAAATTCGGGACGGTGCCCGAAAGATCGCAACTTTCGACGCGGGTGGCATTTCGGTAAAAACACGACTTTCCCGCCCGAAGTGTGTTCCGAACGAAACGTGAATGGTCTAATTTTTGATTTCACACAGAACCAGACGTTCGGTGAGTTTTGTTTCGAAATTCGACACGGTGCCAAAAGATCGCAACTTTCGACGCGGTAGGCGTTTCGGTAAAAACACGAGTTTCCCGCCCGGTGTCTGTTCCGGACGAAACGTGAATGGTCTATTTTTGGATTTCACACAGAACCAGACGTTCGGTGAGTTTGGTATCAAATTCGAGACCGTGCTGAAAGATCGCAACTTTCGACGCGGTAGGCGTTTCGATAAAAACACGACTGTCCCGCCCGTAGTGTGTTCCGAACGAAACGTGAATGGTCTAATTTTTGATTTCACACAGAACCAGACGTTCGGTGAGTTTTGTTTCGAAATTCGACACTGTGCCGAAAGATCGCAATTTTCGACGCGGTAGGCGTTTCGGTAAAAACACGAGTTTCCCGCCCGGTGTCTATTCCGGACGAAACGTGAATGGTCTATTTTTGGATTTCACACAGAACCATACGTTCGGCGAGTTTGGTATCAAATTCGAGACCGTGCCGAAAGATAGCAACTTTCGACGCGGTAGGCGTTTCGGTGAAAACACGACTTTCCCGCCCGGTGTTTTTTCCGGACGAAACGTGAATGGTCTATTTTTGGATTTCACACAGAACCAGACGTTCGGTGAGTTCGCTATTGAAATTCGAGACAGTGCCCGAAAGATCGCAACTTTCGACGCGGTAGGCGTTTCGGTAAAAACACGAGTTTCCCGCCCGGTGTCTGTTCCGGACGAAACGTGAATGGTCTATTTTTGGATTTCACACAGAACCAGACGTTCGGTGAGTTTGGTATCAAATTCGAGACCGTGCCGAAAGATCGCAACTTTCGACGCGGTAGGCGTTTCGGTAAAAACACGACTTTCCCGCCCGGAGTGTGTTCCGAACGAAACATAAATGGTCTAATTTTTGATTTCACACAGAACCAGATGTTCGATGAGTTTTGTTTCGAAATTCGACACTGTGCGAAAGATCGCAACTTTCGACGCGGTAGGCGTTTCGGTGAAAACAAGACTTTCCCGCCCGGAGTGTGTTAAAACACGACTTTCCTGCGCGGAGTGTGTTCCGGACGAAACGTGAATGGTCTAATTTTGGATTTCACACAGAACCAGACGTTCGCTGGGTTCGGTATCGAAATTCGGGACGGTGCCCAAAAGATCGCAACTTTCGACGCGGGTGGCATTTCGGTAAAAACACGACTTTCCCGCCCGGAGTTTGTTCCGAACGAAACGTAAATGGTCGAATTTTTGATTTCACACAGAACCAGATGTTCGGTGAGTTTTGTTTCGAAATTCGACACTGTGCCGAAAGATCGCAACTTTCGACGCGGTAGGCGTTTCGGTGAAAACACGACTTTCCCGCCCGGAGTGTGTTAAAACACGACTTTCCTGCCCGGAGTGTGTTCCGGACGAAACGTGAATGGTCTAATTTTGGATTTCACACAGAACCAGACGTTCATTGAGTTCGGTATCGAAATTTGGGACGGTGCCCGAAAGATCGCAACTTTCGACGCGGGTGGCATTTCGGTAAAAACACGACTTTCCCGCCCGAAGTGTGTTCCGAACGAAACGTGAATGGTCTAATTTTTGATTTCACACAGAACCAGACGTTCGGTGAGTTTTGTTTCGAAATTCGACACGGTGCCGAAAGATCGCAACTTTCGACGCGGTAGGCGTTTCGGTAAAAACACGAGTTTCCCGCCCAGTGTCTGTTCGGACAAAACGTGAATGGTCTATTTTTGGATTTCACACAGAACCAGACGTTCGGTGAGTTTGGTATCAAATTCGAGACCGTGCCGAAAGATCGCAACTTTCGACGCGGTAGCCGTTTCGGTAAAAACACGACTTTTCCGCCCGGAGTGTGTTCCGAACGAAATGTAAATGGTCTAATTTTTGATTTCACACAGAACCAGACGTTCGGTGAGTTTTGTTTCGAAATTCGACACTGTGCCGAAAGATCGCAACTTTCGACGCGGTAGGCGTTACGGTGAAAACACGACTTTCCCGCCCGGAGTGTGTTAAAACACGACTTTCCCGCCCGGAGTGTGTTAAAACACGACTTTCCTGCCCGGAGTGTGTTCCGAACGAAACGTAAATGGTCTAATTGTGGATTTCACACAGAACCAGATGTTCGGTGAGTTTTGTTTCGAAATTCGACACTGTGCGAAAGATCGCAACTTTCGACGCGGGTGGCGTTTCGGTAAAAACACGACTTTCCCGCCCGAAGTGTGTTCCGGACGAAACGTGAATGGTCTAATTTTTGATTTCACACAGAACCAGACGTTTGGTGAGTTCGGTATCGAAATTCGAGACGGTGCCCGAAAGATCGCAACTTTCGACGCGGGTGGCGTTTCGATAAAAACACGAGTTTCCCGCCCGGAGTGTGTTCCGGACGAAACGTGAATGGTCTAATTTGGGATTTCACACAGAACCATACTTTCGGTGAGTTCGGTATCGAAATTCGGGACGGTGCCCGAAAGATCGCAACTTTTGACGCGGGTGGCGTTTCGGTAAAAACACGACTTTCCCGCCCGTAGTGTGTTCCGAACGAAACGTGAATGGTCTAATTTTTGATTTCACACAGAACTAGACGTTCGGTGAGTTTTGTTTCGAAATTCGACACGGTGCCGAAAGATCGCAACTTTCGACGCGGTAGGCGTTTCGGTAAAAACACGAGTTTCCCGCCCGGTGTCTATTCCGGACGAAACGTGAATGGTATATTTTTGGATTTCACACAGAACCATACGTTCGGTGAGTTTGGTATCAAATTCGAGACCGTGCCGAAAGATCGCAACTTTCGACGCGGTAGGCGTTTCGATAAAAACACGACTTTCCCGCCCGGAGTGTGTTCCGAACGAAACGTGAATGGTCTAATTTTTGATTTCACACGGAACCAGACATTCGGTGAGTTTTGTTTCGAAATTCGACACTGTGCCGAAAGATCGCAACTTTCGACGCGGTAGGCGTTTCGGTGAAAACACGACTTTCCCTCCCGGAGTGTGTTAAAACACGACTTTCCTGCCCGGAGTGTGTTCCGGACGAAACGTGAATGGTCTAATTTTGGATTTCACACAGAACCAGACGTTCGTTGAGTTCGGTATCGAAATTCGGGACGGTGCCCGAAAGATCGCAACTTTCGACGCGGGTGGCATTTCGGTAAAAACACGACTTTCCCGCCCGGAGTGTGTTCCGAACGAAACGTGAATGGTCTAATTTTTGATTTCACACAGAACCAGACGTTCGGTGAGTTTTGTTTCGAAATTCGACACTGGGCGAAAGATCGCAACTTTCGACGCGGTAGGCGTTTCGGTGAAAACACGACTTTCCCGCCCGGAGTGTATTCCGGACGAAACGTGAATGGTCTAATTTTGGATTTCACACAGAACCAGACGTTCGGTGAGTTCGGTATCGAAATTCGAGACGGTGCCGAAAGATCGCAACTTTCGACGCGGTAGGCGTTTCGGTAAAAACACGACTTTCCCGCCCGGAGTGTATTCCGGACGAAACGTGAATGGTCTAATTTTGGATTTCACACAGAACCAGACGTTTGGTGAGTTCGGTATCGAAATTCGAGACGGTGCCCGAAAGATCGCAACTTTCGACGCGGGTGGCGTTTCGGTAAAAACACGACTTTCCCGCCCGGAGTGTGTTCCGGACGAAACGTGAATGGTCTAATTTGGGATTTCACACAGAACCATACTTTCGGTGAGTTCGGTATCGAAATTCCGGACGGTGCCCGAAAGATCGCAACTTTCGACGCGGGTGGCGTTTCGGTAAAAACACGACTTTCCCGCCCGTAGTGTGTTCCGAACGAAACGTGAATGGTCTAATTTTTGATTTCACACAGAACCAGACGTTCGGTGAGTTTTGTTTCGAAATTCGACACGGTGCCGAAAGATCGCAACTTTCGACGCGGTAGGCGTTTCGGTAAAAACACGAGTTTCCCGCCCGGTGTCTATTCCGGACGAAACGTGAATGGTCTATTTTTGGATTTCACACAGAACCATACGTTCGGTGAGTTCGGTATCAAATTCGAGACCGTGCCGAAAGATCGCAACTTTCGACGCGGTAGGCGTTTCGATAAAAACACGACTTTCCCGCCCGGAGTGTGTTCCGAACGAAACGTGAATGGTCTAATTTTTGATTTCTCACGGAACCAGACGTTCGGTGAGTTTTGTTTCGAAATTCGACACTGTGCCGAAAGATCGCAACTTTCGACGCGGTAGGTGTTTCGGTGAAAACACGACTTTCCCTCCCGGAGTGTGTTAAAACACGACTTTCCTGCCCGGAGTGTGTTCCGGACGAAACGTGAATGGTCTAATTTTGGATTTCACACAGAACCAGACGTTCGTTGAGTTCGGTATCGAAATTCGGGACGGTGCCCGAAAGATCGCAACTTTCTACGCGGGTGGCATTTCGGTAAAAACACGAATTTCCCGCCCGGAGTGTGTTCCGAACGAAACGTGAATGGTCTAATTTTTGATTTCACACAGAACCAGACGTTCGGTGAGTTTTGTTTCGAAATTCGACACTGGGCGAAAGATCGCAACTTTCGACGCGGTAGGCGTTTCGGTGAAAACACGACTTTCCCGCCCGGAGTGTATTCCGGACGAAACGTGAATGGTCTAATTTTGGATTTCACACAGAACCAGACGTTCGGTGAGTTCGGTATCGAAATTCGAGACGGTGCCGAAAGATCGCAACTTTCGACGCGGTAGGCGTTTCGGTAAAAACACGACTTTCCCGCCCGGAGTGTATTCCGGACGAAACGTGAATGGTCTAATTTTGGATTTCACACAGAACCAGACGTTTGGTGTGTTCGGTATCGAAATTCGAGACGGTGCCCGAAAGATCGCAACTTTCGACGCGGGTGGCGTTTCGGTAAAAACACGACTTTCCCGCCCGGAGTGTGTTCCGGACGAAACGTGAATGGTCTAATTTGGGATTTCACACAGAACCATACTTTCGGTGAGTTCGGTATCGAAATTCCGGACGGTGCCCGAAAGATCGCAACTTTCGACGCGGGTGGCGTTTCGGTAAAAACACGACTTTCCCGCCCGTAGTGTGTTCCGAACGAAACGTGAATGGTCTAATTTTTGATTTCACACAGAACCAGACGTTCGGTGAGTTTTGTTTCGAAATTCGACACGGTGCCGAAAGATCGCAACTTTCGACGCGGTAGGCGTTTCGGTAAAAACACGAGTTTCCCGCCCGGTGTCTATTCCGGACGAAACGTGAATGGTCTATTTTTGGATTTCACACAGAACCATACGTTCGGTGAGTTCGGTATCAAATTCGAGACCGTGCCGAAAGATCGCAACTTTCGACGCGGTAGGCGTTTCGATAAAAACACGACTTTCCCGCCCGGAGTGTGTTCCGAACGAAACGTGAATGGTCTAATTTTTGATTTCACACGGAACCAGACGTTCGGTGAGTTTTGTTTCGAAATTCGACACTGTGCCGAAAGATCGCAACTTTCGACGCGGTAGGTGTTTCGGTGAAAACACGACTTTCCCTCCCGGAGTGTGTTAAAACACGACTTTCCTGCCCGGAGTGTGTTCCGGACGAAACGTGAATGGTCTAATTTTGGATTTCACACAGAACCAGACGTTCGTTGAGTTCGGTATCGAAATTCGGGACGGTGCCCGAAAGATCGCAACTTTCTACGCGGGTGGCATTTCGGTAAAAACACGAATTTCCCGCCCGGAGTGTGTTCCGAACGAAACGTGAATGGTCTAATTTTTGATTTCACACAGAACCAGACGTTCGGTGAGTTTTGTTTCGAAATTCGACACTGGGCGAAAGATCGCAACTTTCGACGCGGTAGGCGTTTCGGTGAAAACACGACTTTCCCGCCCGGAGTGTATTCCGGACGAAACGTGAATGGTCTAATTTTGGATTTCACACAGAACCAGACGTTCGGTGAGTTCGGTATCGAAATTCGAGACGGTGCCGAAAGATCGCAACTTTCGACGCGGTAGGCGTTTCGGTAAAAACACGACTTTCCCGCCCGGAGTGTATTCCGGACGAAACGTGAATGGTCTAATTTTGGATTTCGCACAGAACCAGACGTTTGGTGAGTTCGGTATCGAAATTCGAGACGGTGCCCGAAAGATCGCAACTTTCGACGCGGGTGGCGTTTCGGTAAAAACACGACTTTCCCGCCCGGAGTGTGTTCCGAACGAAACGTGAATGGTCTAATTTTTGATTTCACACAGAACCAGACGTTCGGTGAGTTTTGTTTCGAAATTCGACACGGTGCCGAAAGATCGCAACTTTTGACGCGGTAGGCGTTTCGGTAAAAACACGAGTTTCCCGCCCGGTGTCTATTCCGGACGAAACGTGAATGGTCTATTTTTGGATTTCACACAGAACCATACGTTCGGCGAGTTTGGTATCAAATTCGAGACCGTGCCGAAAGATAGCAACTTTCGACAAGGTAGGCGTTTCGGTGAAAACACGACTTTCCCGCCCGGTGTTTTTTCCGGACGAAACGTGAATGGTCTATTTTTGGATTTCACACAGAACCAGACGTTCGGTGAGTTCGCAATTGAAATTCGAGACAGTGCCCGAAAGATCGCAACTTTCGACGCGGTAGGCGTTTCGGTAAAAACACGAGTTTCCCGCCCGGTGTCTGTTCCGGACGAAACGTGAATGGTCTATTTTTGGATTTCACACAGAACCAGACGTTCGGTGAGTTTGGTATCAAATTCGAGACCGTGCCGAAAGATCGCAACTTTCGACGCGGTAGGCGTTTCGGTAAAAACACGACTTTTCCGCCCGGAGTGTGTTCCGAACGAAACGTAAATGGTCTAATTTTTGATTTCACACAGAACCAGATGTTCGGTGAGTTTTGTTTCGAAATTCGACACTGTGCGAAAGATCGCAACTTTCGACGCGGTAGGCGTTTCGATGAAAACACGACTTTCCCGCCCGGAGTGTGTTAAAACACGACTTTCCTGCCCGGAGTGTGTTCCGGACGAAACGTGAATGGTCTAATTTTGGATTTCACACAGAACCAGACGTTCGTTGAGTTCGGTATCGAAATTCGGGACGGTGCCCGAAAGATCGCAACTTTCGACGCGGGTGGCATTTCGGTAAAAACACGACTTTCCCGCCCGGAGTGTGTTCCGAACGAAACGTGAATGGTCTAATTTTTGATTTCACACAGAACCAGACGTTCGGTGAGTTTTGTTTCGAAATTCGACACTGGGCGAAAGATCGCAACTTTCGACGCGGTAGGCGTTTCGGTGAAAACACGACTTTCCCGCCCGGAGTGTATTCCGGACAAAACGTGAATGGTCTAATTTTGGATTTCACACAGAACCAGACGTTCGGTGAGTTCGGTATCGAAATTCGAGACGGTGCCGAAAGATCCCAACTTTCGACGCGGTAGGCGTTTCGGTAAAAACACGACTTTCCCGCCCGGAGTGTATTCCGGACGAAACGTGAATGGTCTAATTTTGGATTTCACACAGAACCAGACGTTTGGTGAGTTCGGTATCGAAATTCGAGACGGTGCCCGAAAGATCGCAACTTTCGACGCGGGTGGCGTTTCGGTAAAAACACGACTTTCCCGCCCGGAGTGTGTTCCGGACGAAACGTGAATGGTCTAATTTGGGATTTCACACAGAACCATACTTTTGGTGAGTTCGGTATCGAAATTCCGGACGGTGCCCGAAAGATCGCAACTTTCGACGCGGGTGGCGTTTCGGTAAAAACACGACTTTCCCGCCCGTAGTGTGTTCCGAACGAAACGTGAATGGTCTAATTTTTGATTTCACACAGAACCAGACGTTCGGTGAGTTTTGTTTCGAAATTCGACACGGTGCCTAAAGATCGCAACTTTCGACGCGGTAGGCGTTTCGGTAAAAACACGAGTTTCCCGCCCGGTGTCTATTCCGGACGAAACGTGAATGGTCTATTTTTGGATTTCACACAGAACCAGACGTTCGGTGAGTTCGGTATCGAAATTCGAGACGGTGCCGAAAGATCGCAACTTTCGACGCGATAGGCGTTTCGGTAAAAACACGACTTTCCCGCCCGGAGTGTATTCCGGACGAAACGTGAATGGTCTAATTTTGGATTTCACACAGAACCAGACGTTTGGTGAGTTCGGTATCGAAATTCGAGACGGTGCCCGAAAGATCGCAACTTTCGACGCGGGTGGCGTTTCGGTAAAAACACGACTTTCCCGCCCGGAGTGTGTTCCGGACGAAACGTGAATGGTCTAATTTGGGATTTCACACAGAACCATACTTTTGGTGAGTTCGGTATCGAAATTCCGGACGGTGCCCGAAAGATCGCAACTTTCGACGCGGGTGGCGTTTCGGTAAAAACACGACTTTCCCGCCCGTAGTGTGTTCCGAACGAAACGTGAATGGTCTAATTTTTGATTTCACACAGAACCAGACGTTCGGTGAGTTTTGTTTCGAAATTCGACACGGTGCCGAAAGATCGCAACTTTCGACGCGGTAGGCGTTTCGGTAAAAACACGAGTTTCCCGCCCGGTGTCTATTCCGGACGAAACGTGAATGGTCTATTTTTGGATTTCACACAGAACCATACGTTCGGTGAGTTCGGTATCAAATTCGAGACCGTGCCGAAAGATCGCAACTTTCGACGCGGTAGGCGTTTCGATAAAAACACGACTTTCCCGCCCGGAGTGTGTTCCGAACGAAACGTGAATGGTCTAATTTTTGATTTCACACGGAACCAGACGTTCGGTGAGTTTTGTTTCGAAATTCGACACTGTGCCGAAAGATCGCAACTTTCGACGCGGTAGGTGTTTCGGTGAAAACACGACTTTCCCTCCCGGAGTGTGTTAAAACACGACTTTCCTGCCCGGAGTGTGTTCCGGACGAAACGTGAATGGTCTAATTTTGGATTTCACACAGAACCAGACGTTCGTTGAGTTCGGTATCGAAATTCGGGACGGTGCCCGAAAGATCGCAACTTTCTACGCGGGTGGCATTTCGGTAAAAACACGAATTTCCCGCCCGGAGTGTGTTCCGAACGAAACGTGAATGGTCTAATTTTTGATTTCACACAGAACCAGACGTTCGGTGAGTTTTGTTTCGAAATTCGACACTGGGCGAAAGATCGCAACTTTCGACGCGGTAGGCGTTTCGGTGAAAACACGACTTTCCCGCCCGGAGTGTATTCCGGACGAAACGTGAATGGTCTAATTTTGGATTTCACACAGAACCAGACGTTCGGTGAGTTCGGTATCGAAATTCGAGACGGTGCCGAAAGATCGCAACTTTCGACGCGGTAGGCGTTTCGGTAAAAACACGACTTTCCCGCCCGGAGTGTATTCCGGACGAAACGTGAATGGTCTAATTTTGGATTTCGCACAGAACCAGACGTTTGGTGAGTTCGGTATCGAAATTCGAGACGGTGCCCGAAAGATCGCAACTTTCGACGCGGGTGGCGTTTCGGTAAAAACACGACTTTCCCGCCCGGAGTGTGTTCCGAACGAAACGTGAATGGTCTAATTTTTTATTTCACACAGAACCAGACGTTCGGTGAGTTTTGTTTCGAAATTCGACACGGTGCCGAAAGATCGCAACTTTTGACGCGGTAGGCGTTTCGGTAAAAACACGAGTTTCCCGCCCGGTGTCTATTCCGGACGAAACGTGAATGGTCTATTTTTGGATTTCACACAGAACCATACGTTCGGCGAGTTTGGTATCAAATTCGAGACCGTGCCGAAAGATAGCAACTTTCGACAAGGTAGGCGTTTCGGTGAAAACACGACTTTCCCGCCCGGTGTTTTTTCCGGACGAAACGTGAATGGTCTATTTTTGGATTTCACACAGAACCAGACGTTCGGTGAGTTCGCAATTGAAATTCGAGACAGTGCCCGAAAGATCGCAACTTTCGACGCGGTAGGCGTTTCGGTAAAAACACGAGTTTCCCGCCCGGTGTCTGTTCCGGACGAAACGTGAATGGTCTATTTTTGGATTTCACACAGAACCAGACGTTCGGTGAGTTTGGTATCAAATTCGAGACCGTGCCGAAAGATCGCAACTTTCGACGCGGTAGGCGTTTCGGTAAAAACACGACTTTTCCGCCCGGAGTGTGTTCCGAACGAAACGTAAATGGTCTAATTTTTGATTTCACACAGAACCAGATGTTCGGTGAGTTTTGTTTCGAAATTCGACACTGTGCGAAAGATCGCAACTTTCGACGCGGTAGGCGTTTCGATGAAAACACGACTTTCCCGCCCGGAGTGTGTTAAAACACGACTTTCCTGCCCGGAGTGTGTTCCGGACGAAACGTGAATGGTCTAATTTTGGATTTCACACAGAACCAGACGTTCGTTGAGTTCGGTATCGAAATTCGGGACGGTGCCCGAAAGATCGCAACTTTCGACGCGGGTGGCATTTCGGTAAAAACACGATTTTCCCGCCCGGAGTGTGTTCCGAACGAAACGTGAATGGTCTAATTTTTGATTTCACACAGAACCAGACGTTCGGTGAGTTTTGTTTCGAAATTCGACACTGGGCGAAAGATCGCAACTTTCGACGCGGTAGGCGTTTCGGTGAAAACACGACTTTCCCGCCCGGAGTGTATTCCGGACAAAACGTGAATGGTCTAATTTTGGATTTCACACAGAACCAGACGTTCGGTGAGTTCGGTATCGAAATTCGAGACGGTGCCGAAAGATCGCAACTTTCGACGCGGTAGGCGTTTCGGTAAAAACACGACTTTCCCGCCCGGAGTGTATTCCGGACGAAACGTGAATGGTCTAATTTTGGATTTCACACAGAACCAGACGTTTGGTGAGTTCGGTATCGAAATTCGAGACGGTGCCCGAAAGATCGCAACTTTCGACGCGGGTGGCGTTTCGGTAAAAACACGACTTTCCCGCCCGGAGTGTGTTCCGGACGAAACGTGAATGGTCTAATTTGGGATTTCACACAGAACCATACTTTCGGTGAGTGCGGTATCGAAATTCCGGACGGTGCCCGAAAGATCGCAACTTTCGACGCGGGTGGCGTTTCGGTAAAAACACGACTTTCCCGCCCGTAGTGTGTTCCGAACGAAACGTGAATGGTCTAATTTTTGATTTCACACAGAACCAGACGTTCGGTGAGTTTTGTTTCGAAATTCGACACGGTGCCGAAAGATCGCAACTTTCGACGCGGTAGGCGTTTCGGTAAAAACACGAGTTTCCCGCCCGGTGTCTATTCCGGACGAAACGTGAATGGTCTATTTTTGGATTTCACACAGAACCAGACGTTCGGTGAGTTCGGTATCGAAATTCGAGACGGTGCCGAAAGATCGCAACTTTCGACGCGATAGGCGTTTCGGTAAAAACACGACTTTCCCGCCCGGAGTGTATTCCGGACGAAACGTGAATGGTCTAATTTTGGATTTCACACAGAACCAGACGTTTGGTGAGTTCGGTATCGAAATTCGAGACGGTGCCCGAAAGATCGCAACTTTCGACGCGGGTGGCGTTTCGGTAAAAACACGACTTTCCCGCCCGGAGTGTGTTCCGGACGAAACGTGAATGGTCTAATTTGGGATTTCACACAGAACCATACTTTCGGTGAGTTCGGTATCGAAATTCCGGACGGTGCCCGAAAGATCGCAACTTTCGACGCGGGTGGCGTTTCGGTAAAAACACGACTTTCCCGCCCGTAGTGTGTTCCGAACGAAACGTGAATGGTCTAATTTTTGATTTCACACAGAACCAGACGTTCGGTGAGTTTTGTTTCGAAATTCGACACGGTGCCGAAAGATCGCAACTTTCGACGCGGTAGGCGTTTCGGTAAAAACACGAGTTTCCCGCCCGGTGTCTATTCCGGACGAAACGTGAATGGTCTATTTTTGGATTTCACACAGAACCATACGTTCGGTGAGTTCGGTATCAAATTCGAGACCGTGCCGAAAGATCGCAACTTTCGACGCGGTAGGCGTTTCGATAAAAACACGACTTTCCCGCCCGGAGTGTGTTCCGAACGAAACGTGAATGGTCTAATTTTTGATTTCACACGGAACCAGACGTTCGGTGAGTTTTGTTTCGAAATTCGACACTGTGCCGAAAGATCGCAACTTTCGACGCGGTAGGTGTTTCGATGAAAACACGACTTTCCCTCCCGGAGTGTGTTAAAACACGACTTTCCTGCCCGGAGTGTGTTCCGGACGAAACGTGAATGGTCTAATTTTGGATTTCACACAGAACCAGACGTTCGTTGAGTTCGGTATCGAAATTCGGGACGGTGCCCGAAAGATCGCAACTTTCGACGCGGGTGGCATTTCGGTAAAAACACGATTTTCCCGCCCGGAGTGTGTTCCGAACGAAACGTGAATGGTCTAATTTTTGATTTCACACAGAACCAGACGTTCGGTGAGTTTTGTTTCGAAATTCGACACTGGGCGAAAGATCGCAACTTTCGACGCGGTAGGCGTTTCGGTGAAAACACGACTTTCCCGCCCGGAGTGTATTCCGGACAAAACGTGAATGGTCTAATTTTGGATTTCACACAGAACCAGACGTTCGGTGAGTTCGGTATCGAAATTCGAGACGGTGCCGAAAGATCGCAACTTTCGACGCGGTAGGCGTTTCGGTAAAAACACGACTTTCCCGCCCGGAGTGTATTCCGGACGAAACGTGAATGGTCTAATTTTGGATTTCGCACAGAACCAGACGTTTGGTGAGTTCGGTATCGAAATTCGAGACGGTGCCCGAAAGATCGCATCTTTCGACGCGGGTGGCGTTTCGGTAAAAACACGACTTTCCCGCCCGGAGTGTGTTCCGAACGAAACGTGAATGGTCTAATTTTTGATTTCACACAGAACCAGACGTTCGGTGAGTTTTGTTTCGAAATTCGACACGGTGCCGAAAGATCGCAACTTTTGACGCGGTAGGCGTTTCGGTAAAAACACGAGTTTCCCGCCCGGTGTCTATTCCGGACGAAACGTGAATGGTCTATTTTTGGATTTCACACAGAACCATACGTTCGGCGAGTTTGGTATCAAATTCGAGACCGTGCCGAAAGATAGCAACTTTCGACGCGGTAGGCGTTTCGGTGAAAACACGACTTTCCCGCCCGGTGTTTTTTCCGGACGAAACGTGAATGGTCTATTTTTGGATTTCACACAGAACCAGACGTTCGGTGAGTTCGCAATTGAAATTCGAGACAGTGCCCGAAAGATCGCAACTTTCGACGCGGTAGGCGTTTCGGTAAAAACACGAGTTTCCCGCCCGGTGTCTGTTCCGGACGAAACGTGAATGGTCTATTTTTGGATTTCACACAGAACCAGACGTTCGGTGAGTTTGGTATCAAATTCGAGACCGTGCCGAAAGATCGCAACTTTCGACGCGGTAGGCGTTTCGGTAAAAACACGACTTTTCCGCCCGGAGTGTGTTCCGAACGAAACGTAAATGGTCTAATTTTTGATTTCACACAGAACCAGATGTTCGGTGAGTTTTGTTTCGAAATTCGACACTGTGCGAAAGATCGCAACTTTCGACGCGGTAGGCGTTTCGGTGAAAACACGACTTTCCCGCCCGGAGTGTGTTAAAACACGACTTTCCTGCCCGGAGTGTGTTCCGGACGAAACGTGAATGGTCTAATTTTGGATTTCACACAGAACCAGACGTTCGTTGAGTTCGGTATCGAAATTCGGGACGGTGCCCGAAAGATCGCAACTTTCGACGCGGGTGGCATTTCGGTAAAAACACGACTTTCCCGCCCGGAGTGTGTTCCGAACGAAACGTGAATGGTCTAATTTTTGATTTCACACAGAACCAGACGTTCGGTGAGTTTTGTTTCGAAATTCGACACTGGGCGAAAGATCGCAACTTTCGACGCGGTAGGCGTTTCGGTGAAAACACGACTTTCCCGCCCGGAGTGTATTCCGGACAAAACGTGAATGGTCTAATTTTGGATTTCACACAGAACCAGACGTTCGGTGAGTTCGGTATCGAAATTCGAGACGGTGCCGAAAGATCGCAACTTTCGACGCGGTAGGCGTTTCGGTAAAAACACGACTTTCCCGCCCGGAGTGTATTCCGGACGAAACGTGAATGGTCTAATTTTGGATTTCACACAGAACCAGACGTTTGGTGAGTTCGGTATCGAAATTCGAGACGGTGCCCGAAAGATCGCAACTTTCGACGCGGGTGGCGTTTCGGTAAAAACACGACTTTCCCGCCCGGAGTGTGTTCCGGACGAAACGTGAATGGTCTAATTTGGGATTTCACACAAAACCATACTTTCGGTGAGTTCGGTATCGAAATTCCGGACGGTGCCCGAAAGATCGCAACTTTCGACGCCGGTGGCGTTTCGGTAAAAACACGACTTTCCCGCCCGTAGTGTGTTCCGAACGAAACGTGAATGGTCTAATTTTTGATTTCACACAGAACCAGACGTTCGGTGAGTTTTGTTTCGAAATTCGACACGGTGCCGAAAGATCGCAACTTTCGACGCGGTAGGCGTTTCGGTAAAAACACGAGTTTCCCGCCCGGTGTCTATTCCGGACGAAACGTGAATGGTCTATTTTTGGATTTCACACAGAACCATACGTTCGGTGAGTTCGGTATCAAATTCGAGACCGTGCCGAAAGATCGCAACTTTCGACGCGGTAGGCGTTTCGATAAAAACACGACTTTCCCGCCCGGAGTGTGTTCCGAACGAAACGTGAATGGTCTAATTTTTGATTTCACACGGAACCAGACGTTCGGTGAGTTTTGTTTCGAAATTCGACACTGTGCCGAAAGATCGCAACTTTCGACGCGGTAGGTGTTTCGGTGAAAACACGACTTTCCCTCCCGGAGTGTGTTAAAACACGACTTTCCTGCCCGGAGTGTGTTCCGGACGAAACGTGAATGGTCTAATTTTGGATTTCACACAGAACCAGACGTTCGTTGAGTTCGGTATCGAAATTCGGGACGGTGCCCGAAAGATCGCAACTTTCGACGCGGGTGGCATTTCGGTAAAAACACGACTTTCCCGCCCGGAGTGTGTTCCGAACGAAACGTGAATGGTCTAATTTTTGATTTCACACAGAACCAGACGTTCGGTGAGTTTTGTTTCGAAATTCGACACTGGGCGAAAGATCGCAACTTTCGACGCGGTAGGCGTTTCGGTGAAAACACGACTTTCCCGCCCGGAGTGTATTCCGGACGAAACGTGAATGGTCTAATTTTGGATTTCACACAGAACCAGACGTTCGGTGAGTTCGGTATCAAAATTCGAGACGGTGCCGAAAGATCGCAACTTTCGACGCGGTAGGCGTTTCGGTAAAAACACGACTTTCCCGCCCGGAGTGTATTCCGGACGAAACGTGAATGGTCTAATTTTGGATTTCGCACAGAACCAGACGTTTGGTGAGTTCGGTATCGAAATTCGAGACGGTGCCCGAAAGATCGCAACTTTCGACGCGGGTGGCGTTTCGGTAAAAACACGACTTTCCCGCCCGGAGTGTGTTCCGAACGAAACGTGAATGGTCTAATTTTTGATTTCACACAGAACCAGACGTTCGGTGAGTTTTGTTTCGAAATTCGACACGGTGCCGAAAGATCGCAACTTTTGACGCGGTAGGCGTTTCGGTAAAAACACGAGTTTCCCGCCCGGTGTCTATTCCGGACGAAACGTGAATGGTCTATTTTTGGATTTCACACAGAACCATACGTTCGGCGAGTTTGGTATCAAATTCGAGACCGTGCCGAAAGATAGCAACTTTCGACGCGGTAGGCGTTTCGGTGAAAACACGACTTTCCCGCCCGGTGTTTTTTCCGGACGAAACGTGAATGGTCTATTTTTGGATTTCACACAGAACCAGACGTTCGGTGAGTTCGCAATTGAAATTCGAGACAGTGCCCGAAAGATCGCAACTTTCGACGCGGTAGGCGTTTCGGTAACAACACGAGTTTCCCGCCCGGTGTCTGTTCCGGACGAAACGTGAATGGTCTATTTTTGGATTTCACACAGAACCAGACGTTCGGTGAGTTTGGTATCAAATTCGAGACCGTGCCGAAAGATCGCAACTTTCGACGCGGTAGGCGTTTCGGTAAAAACACGACTTTTCCGCCCGGAGTGTGTTCCGAACGAAACGTAAATGGTCTAATTTTTGATTTCACACAGAACCAGATGTTCGGTGAGTTTTGTTTCGAAATTCGACACTGTGCGAAAGATCGCAACTTTCGACGCGGTAGGCGTTTCGGTGAAAACACGACTTTCCCGCCCGGAGTGTGTTAAAACACGACTTTCCTGCCCGGAGTGTGTTCCGGACGAAACGTGAATGGTCTAATTTTGGATTTCACACAGAACCAGACGTTCGCTGGGTTCGGTATCGAAATTCGGGACGGTGCCCGAAAGATCGCAACTTTCGACGCGGGTGGCATTTCGGTAAAAACACGACTTTCCCGCCCGGAGTTTGTTCCGAACGAAACGTAAATGGTCTAATTTTTGATTTCACACAGAACCAGATGTTCGGTGAGTTTTGTTTCGAAATTCGACACTGTGCCGAAAGATCGCAACTTTCGACGCGGTAGGCGTTTCGGTGAAAACACGACTTTCCCGCCCGGAGTGTGTTAAAACACGAGTTTCCTGCCCGGAGTGTGTTCCGGACGAAACGTGAATGGTCTAATTTTGGATTTCACACAGAACCAGACGTTCATTGAGTTCGGTATCGAAATTTGGGACGGTGCCCGAAAGATCGCAACTTTCGACGCGGGTGGCATTTCGGTAAAAACACGACTTTCCCGCCCGAAGTGTGTTCCGAACGAAACGTGAATGGTCTAATTTTTGATTTCACACAGAACCAGACGTTCGGTGAGTTTTGTTTCGAAATTCGACACGGTGCCGAAAGATCGCAACTTTCGACGCGGTAGGCGTTTCGGTAAAAACACGAGTTTCCCGCCCAGTGTCTGTTTGGACGAAACGTGAATGGTCTATTTTTGGATTTCACACAGAACCAGACGTTCGGTGAGTTTGGTATCAAATTCGAGACCGTGCCGAAAGATCGCAACTTTCGACGCGGTAGCCGTTTCGGTAAAAACACGAGTTTCCCGCCCGGTGTCTGTTCCGGACGAAACGTGAATGGTCTATTTTTGGATTTCACACAGAACCAGACGTTCGGTGAGTTTGGTATCAAATTCGAGACCGTGCCGAAAGATCGCAACTTTCGACGCGGTAGGCGTTTCGGTAAAAACACGACTTTTCCGCCCGGAGTGTGTTCCGAACGAAACGTAAATGGTCTAATTTTTGATTTCACACAGAACCAGATGTTCGGTGAGTTTTGTTTCGAAATTCGACACTGTGCGAAAGATCGCAACTTTCGACGCGGTAGGCGTTTCGGTGAAAACACGACTTTCCCGCCCGGAGTGTGTTAAAACACGACTTTCCTGCCCGGAGTGTGTTCCGGACGAAACGTGAATGGTCTAATTTTGGATTTCACACAGAACCAGACGTTCGTTGAGTTCGGTATCGAAATTCGGGACGGTGCCCGAAAGATCGCAACTTTCGACGCAGGTGGCATTTCGGTAAAAACACGACTTTCCCGCCCGGAGTGTGTTCCGAACGAAACGTGAATGGTCTAATTTTTGATTTCACACAGAACCAGACGTTCGGTGAGTTTTGTTTCGAAATTCGACACTGGGCGAAAGATCGCAACTTTCGACGCGGTAGGCGTTTCGGTGAAAACACGACTTTCCCGCCCGGAGTGTATTCCGGACAAAACGTGAATGGTCTAATTTTGGATTTCACACAGAACCAGACGTTCGGTGAGTTCGGTATCGAAATTCGAGACGGTGCCGAAAGATCGCAACTTTCGACGCGGTAGGCGTTTCGGTAAAAACACGACTTTCCCGCCCGGAGTGTATTCCGGACGAAACGTGAATGGTCTAATTTTGGATTTCACACAGAACCAGACGTTTGGTGAGTTCGGTATCGAAATTCGAGACGGTGCCCGAAAGATCGCAACTTTCGACGCGGGTGGCGTTTCGGTAAAAACACGACTTTCCCGCCCGGAGTGTGTTCCGGACGAAACGTGAATGGTCTAATTTGGGATTTCACACAAAACCATACTTTCGGTGAGTTCGGTATCGAAATTCCGGACGGTGCCCGAAAGATCGCAACTTTCGACGCCGGTGGCGTTTCGGTAAAAACACGACTTTCCCGCCCGTAGTGTGTTCCGAACGAAACGTGAATGGTCTAATTTTTGATTTCACACAGAACCAGACGTTCGGTGAGTTTTGTTTCGAAATTCGACACGGTGCCGAAAGATCGCAACTTTCGACGCGGTAGGCGTTTCGGTAAAAACACGAGTTTCCCGCCCGGTGTCTATTCCGGACGAAACGTGAATGGTCTATTTTTGGATTTCACACAGAACCATACGTTCGGTGAGTTCGGTATCAAATTCGAGACCGTGCCGAAAGATCGCAACTTTCGACGCGGTAGGCGTTTCGATAAAAACACGACTTTCCCGCCCGGAGTGTGTTCCGAACGAAACGTGAATGGTCTAATTTTTGATTTCACACGGAACCAGACGTTCGGTGAGTTTTGTTTCGAAATTCGACACTGTGCCGAAAGATCGCAACTTTCGACGCGGTAGGTGTTTCGGTGAAAACACGACTTTCCCTCCCGGAGTGTGTTAAAACACGACTTTCCTGCCCGGAGTGTGTTCCGGACGAAACGTGAATGGTCTAATTTTGGATTTCACACAGAACCAGACGTTCGTTGAGTTCGGTATCGAAATTCGGGACGGTGCCCGAAAGATCGCAACTTTCGACGCGGGTGGCATTTCGGTAAAAACACGAATTTCCCGCCCGGAGTGTGTTCCGAACGAAACGTGAATGGTCTAATTTTTGATTTCACACAGAACCAGACGTTCGGTGAGTTTTGTTTCGAAATTCGACACTGGGCGAAAGATCGCAACTTTCGACGCGGTAGGCGTTTCGGTGAAAACACGACTTTCCCGCCCGGAGTGTATTCCGGACGAAACGTGAATGGTCTAATTTTGGATTTCACACAGAACCAGACGTTCGGTGAGTTCGGTATCGAAATTCGAGACGGTGCCGAAAGATCGCAACTTTCGACGCGGTAGGCGTTTCGGTAAAAACACGACTTTCCCGCCCGGAGTGTATTCCGGACGAAACGTGAATGGTCTAATTTTGGATTTCGCACAGAACCAGACGTTTGGTGAGTTCGGTATCGAAATTCGAGACGGTGCCCGAAAGATCGCAACTTTCGACGCGGGTGGCGTTTCGGTAAAAACACGACTTTCCCGCCCGGAGTGTGTTCCGAACGAAACGTGAATGGTCTAATTTTTGATTTCACACAGAACCAGACGTTCGGTGAGTTTTGTTTCGAAATTCGACACGGTGCCGAAAGATCGCAACTTTTGACGCGGTAGGCGTTTCGGTAAAAACACGAGTTTCCCGCCCGGTGTCTATTCCGGACGAAACGTGAATGGTCTATTTTTGGATTTCACACAGAACCATACGTTCGGCGAGTTTGGTATCAAATTCGAGACCGTGCCGAAAGATAGCAACTTTCGACGCGGTAGGCGTTTCGGTGAAAACACGACTTTCCCGCCCGGTGTTTTTTCCGGACGAAACGTGAATGGTCTATTTTTGGATTTCACACAGAACCAGACGTTCGGTGAGTTCGCAATTGAAATTCGAGACAGTGCCCGAAAGATCGCAACTTTCGACGCGGTAGGCGTTTCGGTAAAAACACGAGTTTCCCGCCCGGTGTCTGTTCCGGACGAAACGTGAATGGTCTATTTTTGGATTTCACACAGAACCAGACATTCGGTGAGTTTGGTATCAAATTCGAGACCGTGCCGAAAGATCGCAACTTTCGACGCGGTAGGCGTTTCGGTAAAAACACGACTTTTCCGCCCGGAGTGTGTTCCGAACGAAACGTAAATGGTCTAATTTTTGATTTCACACAGAACCAGATGTTCGGTGAGTTTTGTTTCGAAATTCGACACTGTGCGAAAGATCGCAACTTTCGACGCGGTAGGCGTTTCGGTGAAAACACGACTTTCCCGCCCGGAGTGTGTTAAAACACGACTTTCCTGCCCGGAGTGTGTTCCGGACGAAACGTGAATGGTCTAATTTTGGATTTCACACAGAACCAGACGTTCGCTGGGTTCGGTATCGAAATTCGGGACGGTGCCCGAAAGATCGCAACTTTCGACGCGGGTGGCATTTCGGTAAAAACACGACTTTCCCGCCCGGAGTTTGTTCCGAACGAAACGTAAATGGTCTAATTTTTGATTTCACACAGAACCAGATGTTCGGTGAGTTTTGTTTCAAAATTCGACACTGTGCCGAAAGATCGCAACTTTCGACGCGGTAGGCGTTTCGGTGAAAACACGACTTTCCCGCCCGGAGTGTGTTAAAACACGACTTTCCTGCCCGGAGTGTGTTCCGGACGAAACGTGAATGGTCTAATTTTGGATTTCACACAGAACCAGACGTTCATTGAGTTCGGTATCGAAATTTGGGACGGTGCCCGAAAGATCGCAACTTTCGACGCGGGTGGCATTTCGGTAAAAACACGACTTTCCCGCCCGAAGTGTGTTCCGAACGAAACGTGAATGGTCTAATTTTTGATTTCACACAGAACCAGACGTTCGGTGAGTTTTGTTTCGAAATTCGACACGGTGCCGAAAGATCGCAACTTTCGACGCGGTAGGCGTTTCGGTAAAAACACGAGTTTCCCGCCCAGTGTCTGTTCGGACGAAACGTGAATGGTCTATTTTTGGATTTCACACAGAACCAGACGTTCGGTGAGTTTGGTATCAAATTCGAGACCGTGCCGAAAGATCGCAACTTTCGACGCGGTAGGCGTTTCGATAAAAACACGACTTTCCCGCCCGGAGTGTGTTCCGAACGAAACGTGAATGGTCTAATTTTTGATTTCACACAGAACCAGACGTTCGGTGAGTTTTGTTTCGAAATTCGACACTGGGCGAAAGATCGCAACTTTCGACGCGGTAGGCGTTTCGGTGAAAACACGACTTTCCCGCCCGGAGTGTATTCCGGACAAAACGTGAATGGTCTAATTTTGGATTTCACACAGAACCAGACGTTCGGTGAGTTCGGTATCGAAATTCGAGACGGTGCCGAAAGATCGCAACTTTCGACGCGGTAGGCGTTTCGGTAAAAACACGACTTTCCCGCCCGGAGTGTATTCCGGACGAAACGTGAATGGTCTAATTTTGGATTTCACACAGAACCAGACGTTTGGTGAGTTCGGTATCGAAATTCGAGACGGTGCCCGAAAGATCGCAACTTTCGACGCGGGTGGCGTTTCGGTAAAAACACGACTTTCCCGCCCGGAGTGTGTTCCGGACGAAACGTGAATGGTCTAATTTGGGATTTCACACAAAACCATACTTTCGGTGAGTTCGGTATCGAAATTCCGGACGGTGCCCGAAAGATCGCAACTTTCGACGCCGGTGGCGTTTCGGTAAAAACACGACTTTCCCGCCCGTAGTGTGTTCCGAACGAAACGTGAATGGTCTAATTTTTGATTTCACACAGAACCAGACGTTCGGTGAGTTTTGTTTCGAAATTCGACACGGTGCCGAAAGATCGCAACTTTCGACGCGGTAGGCGTTTCGGTAAAAACACGAGTTTCCCGCCCGGTGTCTATTCCGGACGAAACGTGAATGGTCTATTTTTGGATTTCACACAGAACCATACGTTCGGTGAGTTCGGTATCAAATTCGAGACCGTGCCGAAAGATCGCAACTTTCGACGCGGTAGGCGTTTCGATAAAAACACGACTTTCCCGCCCGGAGTGTGTTCCGAACGAAACGTGAATGGTCTAATTTTTGATTTCACACGGAACCAGACGTTCGGTGAGTTTTGTTTCGAAATTCGACACTGTGCCGAAAGATCGCAACTTTCGACGCGGTAGGTGTTTCGGTGAAAACACGACTTTCCCTCCCGGAGTGTGTTAAAACACGACTTTCCTGCCCGGAGTGTGTTCCGGACGAAACGTGAATGGTCTAATTTTGGATTTCACACAGAACCAGACGTTCGTTGAGTTCGGTATCGAAATTCGGGACGGTGCCCGAAAGATCGCAACTTTCGACGCGGGTGGCATTTCGGTAAAAACACGACTTTCCCGCCCGGAGTGTGTTCCGAACGAAACGTGAATGGTCTAATTTTTGATTTCACACAGAACCAGACGTTCGGTGAGTTTTGTTTCGAAATTCGACACTGGGCGAAAGATCGCAACTTTCGACGCGGTAGGCGTTTCGGTGAAAACACGACTTTCCCGCCCGGAGTGTATTCCGGACGAAACGTGAATGGTCTAATTTTGGATTTCACACAGAACCAGACGTTCGGTGAGTTCGGTATCGAAATTCGAGACGGTGCCGAAAGATCGCAACTTTCGACGCGGTAGGCGTTTCGGTAAAAACACGACTTTCCCGCCCGGAGTGTATTCCGGACGAAACGTGAATGGTCTAATTTTGGATTTCGCACTGAACCAGACGTTTGGTGAGTTCGGTATCGAAATTCGAGACGGTGCCCGAAAGATCGCAACTTTCGACGCGGGTGGCGTTTCGGTAAAAACACGACTTTCCCGCCCGGAGTGTGTTCCGAACGAAACGTGAATGGTCTAATTTTTGATTTCACACAGAACCAGACGTTCGGTGAGTTTTGTTTCGAAATTCGACACGGTGCCGAAAGATCGCAACTTTTGACGCGGTAGGCGTTTCTGTAAAAACACGAGTTTCCCGCCCGGTGTCTATTCCGGACGAAACGTGAATGGTCTATTTTTGGATTTCACACAGAACCATACGTTCGGCGAGTTTGGTATCAAATTCGAGACCGTGCCGAAAGATAGCAACTTTCGACGCGGTAGGCGTTTCGGTGAAAACACGACTTTCCCGCCCGGTGTTTTTTCCGGACGAAACGTGAATGGTCTATTTTTGGATTTCACACAGAACCAGACGTTCGGTGAGTTCGCAATTGAAATTCGAGACAGTGCCCGAAAGATCGCAACTTTCGACGCGGTAGGCGTTTCGGTAAAAACACGAGTTTCCCGCCCGGTGTCTGTTCCGGACGAAACGTGAATGGTCTATTTTTGGATTTCACACAGAACCAGACGTTCGGTGAGTTTGGTATCAAATTCGAGACCGTGCCGAAAGATCGCAACTTTCGACGCGGTAGGCGTTTCGGTAAAAACACGACTTTTCCGCCCGGAGTGTGTTCCGAACGAAACGTAAATGGTCTAATTTTTGATTTCACACAGAACCAGATGTTCGGTGAGTTTTGTTTCGAAATTCGACACTGTGCGAAAGATCGCAACTTTCGACGCGGTAGGCGTTTCGGTGAAAACACGACTTTCCCGCCCGGAGTGTGTTAAAACACGACTTTCCTGCCCGGAGTGTGTTTCGGACGAAACGTGAATGGTCTAATTTTGGATTTCACACAGAACCAGACGTTCGCTGGGTTCGGTATCGAAATTCGGGACGGTGCCCGAAAGATCGCAACTTTCGACGCGGGTGGCATTTCGGTAAAAACACGACTTTCCCGCCCGGAGTTTGTTCCGAACGAAACGTAAATGGTCTAATTTTTGATTTCACACAGAACCAGATGTTCGGTGAGTTTTGTTTCAAAATTCGACACTGTGCCGAAAGATCGCAACTTTCGACGCGGTAGGCGTTTCGGTGAAAACACGACTTTCCCGCCCGGAGTGTGTTAAAACACGACTTTCCTGCCCGGAGTGTGTTCCGGACGAAACGTGAATGGTCTAATTTTGGATTTCACACAGAACCAGACGTTCATTGAGTTCGGTATCGAAATTTGGGACGGTGCCCGAAAGATCGCAACTTTCGACGCGGGTGGCATTTCGGTAAAAACACGACTTTCCCGCCCGAAGTGTGTTCCGAACGAAACGTGAATGGTCTAATTTTTGATTTCACACAGAACCAGACGTTCGGTGAGTTTTGTTTCGAAATTCGACACGGTGCCGAAAGATCGCAACTTTCGACGCGGTAGGCGTTTCGGTAAAAACACGAGTTTCCCGCCCAGTGTCTGTTCGGACGAAACGTGAATGGTCTATTTTTGGATTTCACACAGAACCAGACGTTCGGTGAGTTTGGTATCAAATTCGAGACCGTGCCGAAAGATCGCAACTTTCGACGCGGTAGCCGTTTCGGTAAAAACACGACTTTTCCGCCCGGAGTGTGTTCCGAACGAAATGTAAATGGTCTAATTTTTGATTTCACACAGAACCAGACGTTCGGTGAGTTTTGTTTCGAAATTCGACACTGTGCCGAAAGATCGCAACTTTCGACGCGGTAGGCGTTTCGGTGAAAACACGACTTTCCCGCCCGGAGTGTGTTAAAACACGACTTTCCCGCCCGGAGTGTGTTAAAACACGACTTTCCTGCCCGGAGTGTGTTCCGAACGAAACGTAAATGGTCTAATTGTGGATTTCACACAGAACCAGATGTTCGGTGAGTTTTGTTTCGAAATTCGACACTGTGCGAAAGATCGCAACTTTCGACGCGGGTGGCGTTTCGGTAAAAACACGACTTTCCCGCCCGAAGTGTGTTCCGGACGAAACGTGAATGGTCTAATTTTTGATTTCACACAGAACCAGACGTTTGGTGAGTTCGGTATCGAAATTCGAGACGGTGCCCGAAAGATCGCAACTTTCGACGCGGGTGGCGTTTCGGTAAAAACACGAGTTTCCCGCCCGGAGTGTGTTCCGGACGAAACGTGAATGGTCTAATTTGGGATTTCACACAGAACCATACTTTCGGTGAGTTCGGTATCGAAATTCGGGACGGTGCCCGAAAGATCGCAACTTTTGACGCGGGTGGCGTTTCGGTAAAAACACGACTTTCCCGCCCGTAGTGTGTTCCGAACGAAACGTGAATGGTCTAATTTTTGATTTCACACAGAACTAGACGTTCGGTGAGTTTTGTTTTGAAATTCGACACGGTGCCGAAAGATCGCAACTTTCGACGCGGTAGGCGTTTCGGTAAAAACACGAGTTTCCCGCCCGGTGTCTATTCCGGACGAAACGTGAATGGTATATTTTTGGATTTCACACAGAACCATACGTTCGGTGAGTTTGGTATCAAATTCGAGACCGTGCCGAAAGATCGCAACTTTCGACGCGGTAGGCGTTTCGGTAAAAACACGACTTTTCCGCCCGGAGTGTGTTCCGAACGAAACGTAAATGGTCTAATTTTTGATTTCACACAGAACCAGATGTTCGGTGAGTTTTGTTTCGAAATTCGACACTGTGCGAAAGATCGCAACTTTCGACGCGGTAGGCGTTTCGGTGAAAACACGACTTTCCCGCCCGGAGTGTGTTAAAACACGACTTTCCTGCCCGGAGTGTGTTCCGGACGAAACGTGAATGGTCTAATTTTGGATTTCACACAGAACCAGACGTTCGCTGGGTTCGGTATCGAAATTCGGGACGGTGCCCGAAAGATCGCAACTTTCGACGCGGGTGGCATTTCGGTAAAAACACGACTTTCCCGCCCGGAGTTTGTTCCGAACGAAACGTAAATGGTCTAATTTTTGATTTCACACAGAACCAGATGTTCGGTGAGTTTTGTTTCAAAATTCGACACTGTGCCGAAAGATCGCAACTTTCGACGCGGTAGGCGTTTCGGTGAAAACACGACTTTCCCGCCCGGAGTGTGTTAAAACACGACTTTCCTGCCCGGAGTGTGTTCCGGACGAAACGTGAATGGTCTAATTTTGGATTTCACACAGAACCAGACGTTCATTGAGTTCGGTATCGAAATTTGGGACGGTGCCCGAAAGATCGCAACTTTCGACGCGGGTGGCATTTCGGTAAAAACACGACTTTCCCGCCCGAAGTGTGTTCCGAACGAAACGTGAATGGTCTAATTTTTTATTTCACACAGAACCAGACGTTCGGTGAGTTTTGTTTCGAAATTCGACACGGTGCCGAAAGATCGCAACTTTCGACGCGGTAGGCGTTTCGGTAAAAACACGAGTTTCCCGCCCAGTGTCTGTTCGGACGAAACGTGAATGGTCTATTTTTGGATTTCACACAGAACCAGACGTTCGGTGAGTTTGGTATCAAATTCGAGACCGTGCCGAAAGATCGCAACTTTCGACGCGGTAGCCGTTTCGGTAAAAACACGACTTTTCCGCCCGGAGTGTGTTCCGAACGAAATGTAAATGGTCTAATTTTTGATTTCACACAGAACCAGACGTTCGGTGAGTTTTGTTTCGAAATTCGACACTGTGCCGAAAGATCGCAACTTTCGACGCGGTAGGCGTTTCGGTGAAAACACGACTTTCCCGCCCGGAGTGTGTTAAAACACGACTTTCCCGCCCGGAGTGTGTTAAAACACGACTTTCCTGCCCGGAGTGTGTTCCGAACGAAACGTAAATGGTCTAATTGTGGATTTCACACAGAACCAGATGTTCGGTGAGTTTTGTTTCGAAATTCGACACTGTGCGAAAGATCGCAACTTTCGACGCGGGTGGCGTTTCGGTAAAAACACGACTTTCCCGCCCGAAGTGTGTTCCGGACGAAACGTGAATGGTCTAATTTTTGATTTCACACAGAACCAGACGTTTGGTGAGTTCGGTATCGAAATTCGAGACGGTGCCCGAAAGATCGCAACTTTCGACGCGGGTGGCGTTTCGGTAAAAACACGAGTTTCCCGCCCGGAGTGTGTTCCGGACGAAACGTGAATGGTCTAATTTGGGATTTCACACAGAACCATACTTTCGGTGAGTTCGGTATCGAAATTCGGGACGGTGCCCGAAAGATCGCAACTTTTGACGCGGGTGGCGTTTCGGTAAAAACACGACTTTCCCGCCCGTTGTGTGTTCCGAACGAAACGTGAATGGTCTAATTTTTGATTTCACACAGAACTAGACGTTCGGTGAGTTTTGTTTTGAAATTCGACACGGTGCCGAAAGATCGCAACTTTCGACGCGGTAGGCGTTTCGGTAAAAACACGAGTTTCCCGCCCGGTGTCTATTCCGGACGAAACGTGAATGGTATATTTTTGGATTTCACACAGAACCATACGTTCGGTGAGTTTGGTATCAAATTCGAGACCGTGCCGAAAGATCGCAACTTTCGACGCGGTAGGCGTTTCGATAAAAACACGACTTTCCCGCCCGGAGTGTGTTCCGAACGAAACGTGAATGGTCTAATTTTTGATTTCACACGGAACCAGACGTTCGGTGAGTTTTGTTTCGAAATTCGACACTGTGCCGAAAGATCGCAACTTTCGACGCGGTAGGCGTTTCGGTGAAAACACGACTTTCCCGCCCGGAGTGTGTTAAAACACGACTTTCCTGCCCGGAGTGTGTTCCGGACGAAACGTGAATGGTCTAATTTTGGATTTCACACAGAACCAGACGTTCGTTGAGTTCGGTATCGAAATTCGGGACGGTGCCCGAAAGATCGCAACTTTCGACGCGGGTGGCATTTCGGTAAAAACACGACTTTCCCGCCCGGAGTGTGTTCCGAACGAAACGTGAATGGTCTAATTTTGGATTTCACACAGAACCAGACGTTCGTTGAGTTCGGTATCGAAATTCGGGACGGTGCCCGAAAGATCGCAACTTTCGACGCGGGTGGCATTTCGGTAAAAACACGACTTTCCCGCCCGGAGTGTGTTCCGAACGAAACGTGAATGGTCTAATTTTTGATTTCACACAGAACCAGACGTTCGGTGAGTTTTGTTTCGAAATTCGACACTGGGCGAAAGATCGCAACTTTCGACGCGGTAGGCGTTTCGGTGAAAACACGACTTTCCCGCCCGGAGTGTATTCCGGACGAAACGTGAATGGTCTAATTTTGGATTTCACACAGAACCAGACGTTTGGTGAGTTCGGTATCGAAATTCGAGACGGTGCCCGAAAGATCGCAACTTTCGACGCGGGTGGCGTTTCGGTAAAAACACGACTTTCCCGCCCGGAGTGTGTTCCGGACGAAACGTGAATGGTCTAATTTGGGATTTCACACAGAACCATACTTTCGGTGAGTTCGGTATCGAAATTCCGGACGGTGCCCGAAAGATCGCAACTTTCGACGCGGGTGGCGTTTCGGTAAAAACACGACTTTCCCGCCCGTAGTGTGTTCCGAACGAAACGTGAATGGTCTAATTTTTGATTTCACAGAGAACCAGACGTTCGGTGAGTTTTGTTTCGAAATTCGACACGGTGCCGAAAGATCGCAACTTTCGACGCGGTAGGCGTTTCGGTAAAAACACGAGTTTCCCGCCCGGTGTCTATTCCGGACGAAACGTGAATGGTCTATTTTTGGATTTCACACAGAACCATACGTTCGGTGAGTTCGGTATCAAATTCGAGACCGTGCCGAAAGATCGCAACTTTCGACGCGGTAGGCGTTTCGATAAAAACACGACTTTCCCGCCCGGAGTGTGTTCCGAACGAAACGTGAATGGTCTAATTTTTGATTTCACACGGAACCAAACGTTCGGTGAGTTTTGTTTCGAAATTCGACACTGTGCCGAAAGATCGCAACTTTCGACGCGGTAGGTGTTTCGGTGAAAACACGACTTTCCCTCCCGGAGTGTGTTAAAACACGACTTTCCTGCCCGGAGTGTGTTCCGGACGAAACGTGAATGGTCTAATTTTGGATTTCACACAGAACCAGACGTTCGTTGAGTTCGGTATCGAAATTCGGGACGGTGCCCGAAAGATCGCAACTTTCGACGCGGGTGGCATTTCGGTAAAAACACGAATTTCCCGCCCGGAGTGTGTTCCGAACGAAACGTGAATGGTCTAATTTTTGATTTCACACAGAACCAGACGTTCGGTGAGTTTTGTTTCGAAATTCGACACTGGGCGAAAGATCGCAACTTTCGACGCGGTAGGCGTTTCGGTGAAAACACGACTTTCCCGCCCGGAGTGTATTCCGGACGAAACGTGAATGGTCTAATTTTGGATTTCACACAGAACCAGACGTTCGGTGAGTTCGGTATCGAAATTCGAGACGGTGCCGAAAGATCGCAACTTTCGACGCGGTAGGCGTTTCGGTAAAAACACGACTTTCCCGCCCGGAGTGTATTCCGGACGAAACGTGAATGGTCTAATTTTGGATTTCGCACAGAACCAGACGTTTGGTGAGTTCGGTATCGAAATTCGAGACGGTGCCCGAAAGATCGCAACTTTCGACGCGGGTGGCGTTTCTGTAAAAACACGACTTTCCCGCCCGGAGTGTGTTCCGAACGAAACGTGAATGGTCTAATTTTTGATTTCACACAGAACCAGACGTTCGGTGAGTTTTGTTTCGAAATTCGACACGGTGCCGAAAGATCGCAACTTTTGACGCGGTAGGCGTTTCGGTAAAAACACGAGTTTCCCGCCCAGTGTCTGTTCGGACGAAACGTGAATGGTCTATTTTTGGATTTCACACAGAACCAAACGTTCGGTGAGTTTGGTATCAAATTCGAGACCGTGCCGAAAGATCGCAACTTTCGACGCGGTAGCCGTTTCGGTAAAAACACGACTTTTCCGCCCGGAGTGTGTTCCGAACGAAATGTAAATGGTCTAATTTTTGATTTCACACAGAACCAGACGTTCGGTGAGTTTTGTTTCGAAATTCGACACTGTGCCGAAAGATCGCAACTTTCGACGCGGTAGGCGTTTCGGTGAAAACACGACTTTCCCGCCCGGAGTGTATTCCGGACGAAACGTGAATGGTCTAATTTTGGATTTCACACAGAACCAGACGTTTGGTGAGTTCGGTATCGAAATTCGAGACGGTGCCCGAAAGATCGCAACTTTCGACGCGGGTGGCGTTTCGGTAAAAACACGACTTTCCCGCCCGGAGTGTGTTCCGGACGAAACGTGAATGGTCTAATTTGGGATTTCACACAGAACCATACTTTCGGTGAGTTCGGTATCGAAATTCCGGACGGTGCCCGAAAGATCGCAACTTTCGACGCGGGTGGCGTTTCGGTAAAAACACGACTTTCCCGCCCGTAGTGTGTTCCGAACGAAACGTGAATGGTCTAATTTTTGATTTCACAGAGAACCAGACGTTCGGTGAGTTTTGTTTCGAAATTCGACACGGTGCCGAAAGATCGCAACTTTCGACGCGGTAGGCGTTTCGGTAAAAACACGAGTTTCCCGCCCGGTGTCTATTCCGGACGAAACGTGAATGGTCTATTTTTGGATTTCACACAGAACCATACGTTCGGTGAGTTCGGTATCAAATTCGAGACCGTGCCGAAAGATCGCAACTTTCGACGCGGTAGGCGTTTCGATAAAAACACGACTTTCCCGCCCGGAGTGTGTTCCGAACGAAACGTGAATGGTCTAATTTTTGATATCACACGGAACCAAACGTTCGGTGAGTTTTGTTTCGAAATTCGACATTGTGCCGAAAGATCGCAACTTTCGACGCGGTAGGTGTTTCGGTGAAAACACGACTTTCCCTCCCGGAGTGTGTTAAAACACGACTTTCCTGCCCGGAGTGTGTTCCGGACGAAACGTGAATGGTCTAATTTTGGATTTCACACAGAACCAGACGTTCGTTGAGTTCGGTATCGAAATTCGGGACGGTGCCCGAAAGATCGCAACTTTCGACGCGGGTGGCATTTCGGTAAAAACACGAATTTCCCGCCCGGAGTGTGTTCCGAACGAAACGTGAATGGTCTAATTTTTGATTTCACACAGAACCAGACGTTCGGTGAGTTTTGTTTCGAAATTCGACACTGGGCGAAAGATCGCAACTTTCGACGCGGTAGGCGTTTCGGTGAAAACACGACTTTCCCGCCCGGAGTGTATTCCGGACGAAACGTGAATGGTCTAATTTTGGATTTCACACAGAACCAGACGTTCGGTGAGTTCGGTATCGAAATTCGAGACGGTGCCGAAAGATCGCAACTTTCGACGCAGTAGGCGTTTCGGTAAAAACACGACTTTCCCGCCCGGAGTGTATTCCGGACGAAACGTGAATGGTCTAATTTTGGATTTCGCACAGAACCAGATGTTTGGTGAGTTCGGTATCGAAATTCGAGACGGTGCCCGAAAGATCGCAACTTTCGACGCGGGTGGCGTTTCGGTAAAAACACGACTTTCCCGCCCGGAGTGTGTTCCGAACGAAACGTGAATGGTCTAATTTTTGATTTCACACAGAACCAGACGTTCGGTGAGTTTTGTTTCGAAATTCGACACGGTGCCGAAAGATCGCAACTTTTGACGCGGTAGGCGTTTCGGTAAAAACACGAGTTTCCCGCCCAGTGTCTGTTCGGACGAAACGTGAATGGTCTATTTTTGGATTTCACACAGAACCAAACGTTCGGTGAGTTTGGTATCAAATTCGAGACCGTGCCGAAAGATCGCAACTTTCGACGCGGTAGCCGTTTCGGTAAAAACACGACTTTTCCGCCCGGAGTGTGTTCCGAACGAAATGTAAATGGTCTAATTTTTGATTTCACACAGAACCAGACGTTCGGTGAGTTTTGTTTCGAAATTCGACACTGTGCCGAAAGATCGCAACTTTCGACGCGGTAGGCGTTTCGGTGAAAACACGACTTTCCCGCCCGGAGTGTGTTAAAACACGACTTTCCCGCCCGGAGTGTGTTAAAACACGACTTTCCCGCCCGGAGTGTGTTCCGAACGAAACGTAAATGGTCTAATTGTGGATTTCACACAGAACTAGATGTTCGGTGAGTTTTGTTTCGAAATTCGACACTGTGCGAAAGATCGCAACTTTCGACGCGGGTGGCGTTTCGGTAAAAACACGACTTTCCCGCCCGAAGTGTGTTCCGGACGAAACGTGAATGGTCTAATTTTTGATTTCACACAGAACCAGACGTTTGGTGAGTTCGGTATCGAAATTCGAGACGGTGCCCGAAAGATCGCAACTTTCGACGCGGGTGGCATTTCGGTAAAAACACGAGTTTCCCGCCCGGAGTGTGTTCCGGACGAAACGTGAATGGTCTAATTTGGGATTTCACACAGAACCATACTTTCAGTGAGTTCGGTATCGAAATTCGGGACGGTGCCCGAAAGATCGCAACTTTTGACGCGGGTGGCGTTTCGGTAAAAACACGACTTTCCCGCCCGTAGTGTGTTCCGAACGAAACGTGAATGGTCTAATTTTTGATTTCACACAGAACTAGACGTTCGGTGAGTTTTGTTTCGAAATTCGACACGGTGCCGAAAGATCGCAACTTTCGACGCGGTAGGCGTTTCGGTAAAAACACGAGTTTCCCGCCCGGTTTCTATTCCGGACGAAACGTGAATGGTATATTTTTGGATTTCACACAGAACCATACGTTCGGTGAGTTTGGTATCAAATTCGAGACCGTGCCGAAAGATCGCAACTTTCGACGCGGTAGGCGTTTCGATAAAAACACGACTTTCCCGCCCGGAGTGTGTTCCGAACGAAACGTGAATGGTCTAATTTTTGATTTCACACGGAACCAGACGTTCGGTGAGTTTTGTTTCGAAATTCGACACTGTGCCGAAAGATCGCAACTTTCGACGCGGTAGGCGTTTCGGTGAAAACACGACTTTCCCTCCCGGAGTGTGTTAAAACACGACTTTCCTGCCCGGAGTGTGTTCCGGACGAAACGTGAATGGTCTAATTTTGGATTTCACACAGAACCAGACGTTCGTTGAGTTCGGTATCGAAATTCGGGACGGGGCCCGAAAGATCGCAACTTTCGACGCGGGTGGCATTTCGGTAAAAACACGACTTTCCCGCCCGGAGTGTGTTCCGAACGAAACGTGAATGGTCTAATTTTTGATTTCACACAGAACCAGACGTTCGGTGAGTTTTGTTTCGAAATTCGACACTGGGCGAAAGATCGCAACTTTCGACGCGGTAGGCGTTTCGGTGAAAACACGACTTTCCCGCCCGGAGTGTATTCCGGACGAAACGTGAATGGTCTAATTTTGGATTTCACACAGAACCAGACGTTCGGTGAGTTCGGTATCGAAATTCGAGACGGTGCCGAAAGATCGCAACTTTCGACGCGGTAGGCGTTTCGGTAAAAACACGACTTTCCCGCCCGGAGTGTATTCCGGACGAAACGTGAATGGTCTAATTTTGGATTTCGCACAGAACCAGACGTTTGGTGAGTTCGGTATCGAAATTCGAGACGGTGCCCGAAAGATCGCAACTTTCGACGCGGGTGGCGTTTCGGTAAAAACACGACTTTCCCGCCCGGAGTGTGTTCCGAACGAAACGTGAATGGTCTAATTTTTGATTTCACACAGAACCAGACGTTCGGTGAGTTTTGTTTCGAAATTCGACACGGTGCCGAAAGATCCCAACTTTCGACGCGGTAGGCGTTTCGGTAAAAACACGAGTTTCCCGCCCAGTGTCTGTTCGGACGAAACGTGAATGGTCTATTTTTGGATTTCACACAGAACCAGACGTTTGGTGAGTTTGGTATCAAATTCGAGACCGTGCCGAAAGATCGCAACTTTCGACGCGGTAGCCGTTTCGGTAAAAACACGACTTTTCCGCCCGGAGTGTGTTCCGAACGAAATGTAAATGGTCTAATTTTTGATTTCACACAGAACCAGACGTTCGGTGAGTTTTGTTTCGAAATTCGACACTGTGCCGAAAGATCGCAACTTTCGACGCGGTAGGCGTTTCGGTGAAAACACGACTTTCCCGCCCGGAGTGTGTTAAAACACGACTTTCCCGCCCGGAGTGTGTTCCGAACGAAACGTAAATGGTCTAATTGTGGATTTCACACAGAACCAGATGTTCGGTGAGTTTTGTTTCGAAATTCGACACTGTGCGAAAGATCGCAACTTTCGACGCGGGTGGCGTTTCGGTAAAAACACGACTTTCCCGCCCGAAGTGTGTTCCGGACGAAACGTGAATGGTCTAATTTTTGATTTCACACAGAACCAGACGTTTGGTGAGTTCGGTATCGAAATTCGAGACGGTGCCCGAAAGATCGCAACTTTCGACGCGGGTGGCATTTCGGTAAAAACACGAGTTTCCCGCCCGGAGTGTGTTCCGGACGAAACGTGAATGGTCTAATTTGGGATTTCACACAGAACCATACTTTCAGTGAGTTCGGTATCGAAATTCGGGACGGTGCCCGAAAGATCGCAACTTTTGACGCGGGTGGCGTTTCGGTAAAAACACGACTTTCCCGCCCGTAGTGTGTTCCGAACGAAACGTGAATGGTCTAATTTTTGATTTCACACAGAACTAGACGTTCGGTGAGTTTTGTTTCGAAATTCGACACGGTGCCGAAAGATCGCAACTTTCGACGCGGTAGGCGTTTCGGTAAAAACACGAGTTTCCCGCCCGGTGTCTATTCCGGACGAAACGTGAATGGTATATTTTTGGATTTCACACAGAACCATACGTTCGGTGAGTTTGGTATCAAATTCGAGACCGTGCCGAAAGATCGCAACTTTCGACGCGATAGGCGTTTCGATAAAAACACGACTTTCCCGCCCGGAGTGTGTTCCGAACGAAACGTGAATGGTCTAATTTTTGATTTCACACGGAACCAGACGTTCGGTGAGTTTTGTTTCGAAATTCGACACTGTGCCGAAAGATCGCAACTTTCGACGTGGTAGGCGTTTCGGTGAAAACACGACTTTCCCTCCCGGAGTGTGTTAAAACACGACTTTCCTGCCCGGAGTGTGTTCCGGACGAAACGTGAATGGTCTAATTTTGGATTTCACACAGAACCAGACGTTCGTTGAGTTCGGTATCGAAATTCGGGACGGTGCCCGAAAGATCGCAACTTTCGACGCGGGTGGCATTTCGGTAAAAACACGACTTTCCCGCCCGGAGTGTGTTCCGAACGAAACGTGAATGGTCTAATTTTTGATTTCACACAGAACCAGACGTTCGGTGAGTTTTGTTTCGAAATTCGACACTGGGCGAAAGATCGCAACTTTCGACGCGGTAGGCGTTTCGGTGAAAACACGACTTTCCCGCCCGGAGTGTATTCCGGACGAAACGTGAATGGTCTAATTTTGGATTTCACACAGAACCAGACGTTCGGTGAGTTCGGTATCGAAATTCGAGACAGTGCCGAAAGATCGCAACTTTCGACGCGGTAGGCGTTTCGGTAAAAACACGACTTTCCCGCCCGGAGTGTAATCCGGACGAAACGTGAATGGTCTAATTTTGGATTTCACACAGAACCAGACGTTTGGTGAGTTCGGTATCGAAATTCGAGACGGTGCCCGAAAGATCGCAACTTTCGACGCGGGTGGCGTTTCGGTAAAAACACGACTTTCCCGCCCGGAGTGTGTTCCGGACGAAACGTGAATGGTCTAATTTGGGATTTCACACAGAACCATACTTTCGGTGAGTTCGGTATCGAAATTCCGGACGGTGCCCGAAAGATCGCAACTTTCGACGCGGGTGGCGTTTCGGTAAAAACACGACTTTCCCGCCCGTAGTGTGTTCCGAACGAAACGTGAATGGTCTAATTTTTGAGTTCACACAGAACCAGACGTTCGGTGAGTTTTGTTTCGAAATTCGACACGGTGCCGAAAGATCGCAACTTTCGACGCGGTAGGCGTTTCGGTAAAAACACGAGTTTCCCGCCCGGTGTCTATTCCGGACGAAACGTGAATGGTCTACTTTTGGATTTCACACAGAACCATACGTTCGGTGAGTTCGGTATCAAATTCGAGACCGTGCCGAAAGATCGCAACTTTCGACGCGGTAGGCGTTTCGATAAAAACACGACTTTCCCGCCCGGAGTGTGTTCCGAACGAAACGTGAATGGTCTAATTTTTGATTTCACACGGAACCAGACGTTCGGTGAGTTTTGTTTCGAAATTCGACACTGTGCCGAAAGATCGCAACTTTCGACGCGGTAGGTGTTTCGGTGAAAACACGACTTTCCCTCCCGGAGTGTGTTAAAACACGACTTTCCTGCCCGGAGTGTGTTCCGGACGAAACGTGAATGGTCTAATTTTGGATTTCACACAGAACCAGACGTTCGTTGAGTTCGGTATCGAAATTCGGGACGGTGCCCGAAAGATCGCAACTTTCGACGCGGGTGGCATTTCGGTAAAAACACGAATTTCCCGCCCGGAGTGTGTTCCGAACGAAACGTGAATGGTCTAATTTTTGATTTCACACAGAACCAGACGTTCGGTGAGTTTTGTTTCGAAATTCGACACTGGGCGAAAGATCGCAACTTTCGACGCGGTAGGCGTTTCGGTGAAAACACGACTTTCCCGCCCGGAGTGTATTCCGGACGAAACGTGAATGGTCTAATTTTGGATTTCACACAGAACCAGACGTTCGGTGAGTTCGGTATCGAAATTCGAGACGGTGCCGAAAGATCGCAACTTTCGACGCGGTAGGTGTTTCGGTAAAAACACGACTTTCCCGCCCGGAGTGTATTCCGGACGAAACGTGAATGGTCTAATTTTGGATTTCGCACAGAACCAGACGTTTGGTGAGTTCGGTATCGAAATTCGAGACGGTGCCCGAAAGATCGCAACTTTCGACGCGGGTGGCGTTTCGGTAAAAACACGACTTTCCCGCCCGGAGTGTGTTCCGAACGAAACGTGAATGGTCTAATTTTTGATTTCACACAGAACCAGACGTTCGGTGAGTTTTGTTTCGAAATTCGACACGGTGCCGAAAGATCGCAACTTTCGACGCGGTAGGCGTTTCGGTAAAAACACGAGTTTCCCGCCCAGTGTCTGTTCGGACGAAACGTGAATGGTCTATTTTTGGATTTCACACAGAACCAGACGTTCGGTGAGTTTGGTATCAAATTCGAGACCGTGCCGAAAGATCGCAACTTTCGACGCGGTAGCCGTTTCAGTAAAAACACGACTTTTCCGCCCGGAGTGTGTTCCGAACGAAATGTAAATGGTCTAATTTTTGATTTCACACAGAACCAGACGTTCGGTGAGTTTTGTTTCAAAATTCGACACTGTGCCGAAAGATCGCAACTTTCGACGCGGTAGGCGTTTCGGTGAAAACACGACTTTCCCGCCCGGAGTGTGTTAAAACACGACTTTCCCGCCCGGAGTGTGTTAAAACACGACTTTCCTGCCCGGAGTGTGTTCCGAACGAAACGTAAATGGTCTAATTGTGGATTTCACACAGAACCAGATGTTCGGTGAGTTTTGTTTCGAAATTCGACACTGTGCGAAAGATCGCAACTTTCGACGCGGGTGGCGTTTCGGTAAAAACACGACTTTCCCGCCCGAAGTGTGTTCCGGACGAAACGTGAATGGTCTAACTTTTGATTTCACACAGAACCAGACGTTTGGTGAGTTCGGTATCGAAATTCGAGACGGTGCCCGAAAGATCGCAACTTTCGACGCGGGTGGCGTTTCGGTAAAAACACGAGTTTCCCGCCCGGAGTGTGTTCCGGACGAAACGTGAATGGTCTAATTTGGGATTTCACACAGAACCATACGTTCAGTGAGTTCGGTATCGAAATTCGGGACGGTGCCCGAAAGATCGCAACTTTTGACGCGGGTGGCGTTTCGGTAAAAACACGACTTTCCCGCCCGTAGTGTGTTCCGAACGAAACGTGAATGGTCTAATTTTTGATTTCACACAGAACTAGACGTTCGGTGAGTTTTGTTTCGAAATTCGACACGGTGCCGAAAGATCGCAACTTTCGACGCGGTAGGCGTTTCGGTAAAAACACGAGTTTCCCGCCCGGTGTCTATTCCGGACGAAACGTGAATGGTATATTTTTGGATTTCACACAGAACCATACGTTCGGTGAGTTTGGTATCAAATTCGAGACCGTGCCGAAAGATCGCAACTTTCGACGCGGTAGGCGTTTCGATAAAAACACGACTTTCCCGCCCGGAGTGTGTTCCGAACGAAACGTGAATGGTCTAATTTTTGATTTCACACGGAACCAGACGTTCGGTGAGTTTTGTTTCGAAATTCGACACTGTGCCGAAAGATCGCAACTTTCGACGCGGTAGGCGTTTCGGTGAAAACACGACTTTCCCTCCCGGAGTGTGTTAAAACACGACTTTCCTGCCCGGAGTGTGTTCCGGACGAAACGTGAATGGTCTAATTTTGGATTTCACACAGAACCAGACGTTCGTTGAGTTCGGTATCGAAATTCGGGACGGTGCCCGAAAGATCGCAACTTTCGACGCGGGTGGCATTTCGGTAAAAACACGACTTTCCCGCCCGGAGTGTGTTCCGAACGAAACGTGAATGGTCTAATTTTTGATTTCACACAGAACCAGACGTTCGGTGAGTTTTGTTTCGAAATTCGACACTGGGCGAAAGATCGCAACTTTCGACGCGGTAGGCGTTTCGGTGAAAACACGACTTTCCCGCCCGGAGTGTATTCCGGACGAAACGTGAATGGTCTAATTTTGGATTTCACACAGAACCAGACGTTCGGTGAGTTCGGTATCGAAATTCGAGACGGTGCCGAAAGATCGCAACTTTCGACGCGGTAGGCGTTTCGGTAAAAACAAGACTTTCCCGCCCGGAGTGTATTCCGGAAGAAACGTGAATGGTCTAATTTTGGATTTCACACAGAACCAGACGTTTGGTGAGTTCGGTATCGAAATTCGAGACGGTGCCCGAAAGATCGCAACTTTCGACGCGGGTGGCGTTTCGGTAAAAACACGACTTTCCCGCCCGGAGTGTGTTCCGGACGAAACGTGAATGGTCTAATTTGGGATTTCACACAGAACCATACTTTCGGTGAGTTCGGTATCGAAATTCCGGACGGTGCCCGAAAGATCCTAACTTTCGACGCGGGTGGCGTTTCGGTAAAAACACGACTTTCCCGCCCGTAGTGTGTTCCGAACGAAACGTGAATGGTCTAATTTTTGAGTTCACACAGAACCAGACGTTCGGTGAGTTTTGTTTCGAAATTCGACACGGTGCCGAAAGATCGCAACTTTCGACGCGGTAGGCGTTTCGGTAAAAACACGAGTTTCCCGCCCGGTGTCTATTCCGGACGAAACGTGAATGGTCTATTTTTGGATTTCACACAGAACCATACGTTCGGTGAGTTCGGTATCAAATTCGAGACCGTGCCGAAAGATCGCAACTTTCGACGCGGTAGGCGTTTCGATAAAAACACGACTTTCCCGCCCGGAGTGTGTTCCGAACGAAACGTGAATGGTCTAATTTTGGATTTCACATAGAACCAGACGTTTGGTGAGTTCGGTATCGAAATTCGAGACGGTGCCCGAAAGATCGCAACTTTCGACGCGGGTGGCGTTTCGGTAAAAACACGACTTTCCCGCCCGGAGTGTGTTCCGGACGAAACGTGAATGGTCTAATTTGGGATTTCACACAGAACCATACTTTCGGTGAGTTCGGTATCGAAATTCCGGACGGTGCCCGAAAGATCGCAACTTTCGACGCGGGTGGCGTTTCGGTAAAAACACGACTTTCCCGCCCGTAGTGTGTTCCGAACGAAACGTGAATGGTCTAATTTTTGATTTCACACAGAACCAGACGTTCGGTGAGTTTTGTTTCGAAATTCGACACGGTGCCGAAAGATCGCAACTTTCGACGCGGTAGGCGTTTCGGTAAAAACACGAGTTTCCCGCCCGGTGTCTATTCCGGACGAAACGTGAATGGTCTATTTTTGGATTTCACACAGAACCATACGTTCGGTCAGTTTGGTATCAAATTCGAGACCGTGCCGGAAGATCGCAACTTTCGACGCGGTAGGCGTTTCGATAAAAACACGACCTTCCCGCCCGGAGTGTGTTCCGAACGAAACGTGAATGGTCTAATTTTTGATTTCACACGGAACCAGACGTTCGGTGAGTTTTGTTTCGAAATTCGACACTGTGCCGAAAGATCGCAACTTTCGACGCGGTAGGTGTTTCGGTGAAAACACGACTTTCCCTCCCGGAGTGTGTTAAAACACGACTTTCCTGCCCGGAGTGTGTTCCGGACGAAACGTGAATGGTCTAATTTTGGATTTCACACAGAACCAGACGTTCGTTGAGTTCGGTATCGAAATTCGGGACGGTGCCCGAAAGATCGCAACTTTCGACGCGGGTGGCATTTCGGTAAAAACACGAATTTCCCGCCCGGAGTGTGTTCCGAACGAAACGTGAATGGTCTAATTTTTTATTTCACACAGAACCAGACGTTCGGTGAGTTTTGTTTCGAAATTCGACACTGTGCGAAAGATCGCAACTTTCGACGCGGTAGGCGTTTCGGTGAAAACACGACTTTCCCGCCCGGAGTTTTTTCCGGACGAAACGTGAATGGTCTATTTTTGGATTTCACACAGAACCAGACGTTCGGTGAGTTCGCTATTGAAATTCGAGACAGTGCCCGAAAGATCGCAACTTTCGACGCGGTAGGCGTTTCGGTAAAAACACGACTTTCCTGCCCGGAGTGTATTCCGGACGAAACGTGAATGGTCTAATTTTGGATTTCACACAGAACCAAACGTTTGGTGAGTTCGGTATCGAAATTCGAGACGGTGCCCGAAAGATCGCAACTTTCGACGCGGGTGGCGTTTCGGTAAAAACACGACTTTCCCGCCCGGAGTGTGTTCCGGACGAAACGTGAATGGTCTAATTTTGGATTTCACACAGAACCAGACGTTCGGTGAGTTCGGTATCGAAATTCGGGACGGTGCCCGAAAGATCGCAACTTTCGACGCGGGTGGCGTTTCGGTAAAAACACGACTTTCCCGCCCGAAGTGTGTTCCGAACGAAACGTGAATGGTCTAATTTTTGATTTCACACAGAACCAGACGTTCGGTGAGTTTTGTTTCGAAATTCGACACGGTGCCGAAAGATCGCAACTTTCGACGCGGTAGGCGTTTCGGTAAAAACACGAGTTTCCCGCCCGGTGTCTATTCCGGACGAAACGTGAATGGTCTATTATTGGATTTCACACAGAACCAGATGTTTGGTGAGTTTGGTATCGAAATTCGGGACGGTGCCCGAAAGATCGCAACTTTCGACGCGGGTGGCGTTTCGGTAAAAACACGACTTTCCCGCCCGAAGTGTTTTCCGAACGAAACGTGAATGGTCTAATTTTTGATTTCACACAGAACCAGACGTTCGGTGAGTTTTGTTTCGAAATTCGACACTGTGCCGAAAGATCGCAACTTTCGACGCGGTAGGCGTTTCGGTGAAAACACGACTTTCCCGCCCGGAGTGTGTTAAAACACGACTTTCCTGCCCGGAGTGTGTTCCAGACAAAACGTGAATGGTCTAATTTTTGATTTCACACAGAACCAGACGTTCGTTGAGTTCGGTATCGAAATTCGGGACGGTGCCCGAAAGATCGCAACTTTCGACGCGGGTGGCGTTTCGGTAAAAACACGACTTTCCCGCCCGAAGTGTTTTCCGAACGAAACGTGAATGGTCTAATTTTTGATTTCACACAGAACCAGACGTTCCGTGAGTTTTGTTTCGAAATTCGACACTGTGCCGAAAGATCGCAACTTTCGACGCGGTAGGCGTTTCGGTGAAAACACGACTTTCCCGCCCGGAGTGTGTTAAAACACGACTTTCCTGCCCGGAGTGTGTTCCAGACAAAACGTGAATGGTCTAATTTTTGATTTCACACAGAACCAGACGTTCGTTGAGTTCGGTATCGAAATTCGGGACGGTGCCCGAAAGATCGCAACTTTCGACGCGGGTGGCGTTTCGGTAAAAACACGACTTTCCCGCCCGAAGTGTTTTCCGAACGAAACGTGAATGGTCTAATTTTTGATTTCACACAGAACCAGACGTTCCGTGAGTTTTGTTTCGAAATTCGACACTGTGCCGAAAGATCGCAACTTTCGACGCGGTAGGCGTTTCGGTGAAAACACGACTTTCCCGCCCGGAGTGTGTTAAAACACGACTTTCCTGCCCGGAGTGTGTTCCAGACAAAACGTGAATGGTCTAATTTTGGATTTCACACAGAACCAGACGTTCGTTGAGTTCGGTATCGAAATTCGGGACGGTGCCCGAAAGATCGCAACTTTCGACGCGGGTGGCGTTTCGGTAAAAACACGACTTTCCCGCCCGAAGTGTTTTCCGAACGAAACGTGAATGGTCTAATTTTTGATTTCACACAGAACCAGACGTTCGGTGAGTTTTGTTTCGAAATTCGACACGGTGCCGAAAGATCGCAAATTTCGACGCGGTAGGCATTTCGGTAAAAACACGAGTTTCCCGCCCGGTGTCTGTTCCGGACGAAACATGAATGGTCTATTTTTGGATTTGACACAGAACCAGACGTTCGGTGAGTTTGGTATCAAATTCGAGACCGTGCCGAAAGATCGCAACTTTCGACGCGGTAGGCGTTTCGGTGAAAACACGACTTTCCCGCCCGGAGTGTGTTAAAACACGACTTTCCTGCCCGGAGTGTGTTCCAGACAAAACGTGAATGGTCTAATTTTTGATTTCACACAGAACCAGACGTTCGTTGAGTTCGGTATCGAAATTCGGGACGGTGCCCGAAAGATCGCAACTTTCGACGCGGGTGGCGTTTCGGTAAAAACACGACTTTCCCGCCCGAAGTGTTTTCCGAACGAAACGTGAATGGTCTAATTTTTGATTTCACACAGAACCAGACGTTCCGTGAGTTTTGTTTCGAAATTCGACACTGTGCCGAAAGATCGCAACTTTCGACGCGGTAGGCGTTTCGGTGAAAACACGACTTTCCCGCCCGGAGTGTGTTAAAACACGACTTTCCTGCCCGGAGTCTGTTCCAGACAAAACGTGAATGGTCTAATTTTGGATTTCACACAGAACCAGACGTTCGTTGAGTTCGGTATCGAAATTCGGGACGGTGCCCGAAAGATCGCAACTTTCGACGCGGTTGGCGTTTCGGTAAAAACACGACTTTCCCGCCCGAAGTGTTTTCCGAACGAAATGTGAATGGTCTAATTTTTGATTTCACACAGAACCAGACGTTCGGTGAGTTTTGTTTCGAAATTCGACACGGTGCCGAAAGATCGCAAATTTCGACGCGGTAGGCATTTCGGTAAAAACACGAGTTTCCCGCCCGGTGTCTGTTCCGGACGAAACATGAATGGTCTATTTTTGGATTTGACACAGAACCAGACGTTCGGTGAGTTTGGTATCAAATTCGAGACCGTGCCGAAAGATCGCAACTTTCGACGCGGTAGGCGTTTCGATAAAAACATGACTTTCCCGCCCGGAGTGTGTTTCGAACGAAACGTGAATGGTCTAATTTTTTATTTCACACAGAACCAGACGTTCGGTGAGTTTTGTTTCGAAATTCGACACTGTGCCGAAAGATCGCAACTTTCGACGCGGTAGGCGTTTCGGTGAAAACACGACTTTCCCTCCCGGAGTGTGTTAAAACACGACTTTCCTGCCCGGAGTGTGTTCCGGACAAAACGTGAATGGTCTAATTTTGGATTTCACACAGAACCAGACGTTCGTTGAGTTCGGTATCGAAATTCGGGACGGTGCCCGAAAGATCGCAACTTTCGACGCGGGTGGCATTTCGGTAAAAACACGACTTTCCCGCCCGGAGTGTGTTCCGAGCGAAACGTGAATGGTCTAATTTTTGATTTCACACAGAACCAGACGTTCGGTGAGTTTTGTTTCGAAATTCGACACTGTGCGAAAGATCGCAACTTTCGACGCGGTAGGCATTTCGGTGAAAAAAAGACTTTCCCGCCTGGAGTTTTTTCCGGACGAAACATGAATGGTCTATTTTTGGATTTCACACAGAACCAGACGTTCGGTGAGTTCGCTATTGAAATTCGAGACAGTGCCCGAAAGATCGCAACTTTCGACTCGGTAGGCGTTTCGATAAAAACACGACTTTCCTGCCCGGAGTGTGTTCCGATCGAAACGTGAATGGTCTAATTTTTGATTTCACACAGAACCAGACGTTCGGTGAGTTTTGTTTCGAAATTCGACACTGTGCCGAAAGATCGCAACTTTCGACGCGGTAGGCGTTTCGGTGAAAACACAACTTTCCCTCCCGGAGTGTGTTAAAACACGACTTTCCTGCCCGGAGTGTGTTCCGGACGAAACGTGAATGGTCTAATTTTGGATTTCACACAGAACCAGACGTTCGTTGAGTTCGGTATCAAAATTCGGGACGGTGCCCGAAAGATCGCAACTTTCGACGCGGGTGGCATTTCGGTAAAAACACGACTTTCCCGCCCGGAGTGTGTTCCGAACGAAACGTGAATGGTCTAATTTTTGATTTCACACAGAACCAGACGTTCGGTGAGTTTTGTTTCGAAATTCGACACTGTGCGAAAGACCGCAACTTTCGACGCGGTAGGCGTTTGGTGAAAACACGACTTTCCCGCCCGGAGTTTTTTCCGGACAAAACGTGAATGGTCTATTTTTGGATTTCACACAGAACCAGACGTTTGGTGAGTTCGGTATCGAAATTCGAGACGCTGCCCGAAAGATCGCAACTTTCGACGCGGGTGGCGTTTCGGTAAAAACACGACTTTCCCGCCCGGAGTGTGTTCCGGACGAAACGTGAATGGTCTAATTTTGGATTTCACACAGAACCAGACGTTCGGTATCGAAATTCGGGACGGTGCCCGAAAGATCGCAACTTTCGACGCGGGTGGCGTTTCGGTAAAAACACGACTTTCCCGCCCGAAGTGTGTTCCGAACGAAACGTGAATGGTCTAATTTTTGATTTCACACAGAACCAGACGTTCGGTGAGTTTTGTTTCGAAATTCGACACGGTGCCGAAAGATCGCAACTTTCGACGCGGTAGGCGTTTCGGTAAAAACACGAGTTTCCCGCCCGGTGTCTATTCCGGACGAAACGTGAATGGTCTATTATTGGATTTCACACAGAACCAGACGTTCGGTGAGTTTGGTATCAAATTCGAGACCGTGCCGAAAGATCGCAACTTTCGACGCGGTAGGCGTTTCGATAAAAACACGACTTTCCCGCCCGGAGTGTGTTCCGAACGAAACGTGAATGGTCTAATTTTTTATTTCACACGGAACCAGACGTTCCGTGAGTTTTGTTTCGAAATTCGACAATGGGCCGAAAGATCGCAACTTTCGACGCGGTAGGCGTTTCGGTGAAAACACGACTTTCCCGCCCGGAGTGTGTTAAAACACGACTTTCCTGCCCGGAGTGTGTTCCAGACAAAACGTGAATGGTCTAATTTTGGATTTCACACAGAACCAGACGTTCGTTGAGTTCGGTATCGAAATTCAGGACGGTGCCCGAAAGATCGCAACTTTCGACGCGGGTGGCGTTTCGGTAAAAACACGACTTTCCCGCCCGAAGTGTTTTCCGAACGAAACGTGAATGGTCTAATTTTTGATTTCACACAGAACCAGACGTTCGGTGAGTTTTGTTTCGAAATTCGACACTGTGCCGAAAGATCGCAACTTTCGACGCGGTAGGCGTTTCGGTGAAAACACGACTTTCCCGCCCGGAGTGTGTTAAAACACGACTTTCCTGCCCGGAGTGTGTTCCAGGCAAAACGTGAATGGTCTAATTTTGGATTTCACACAGAACCAGACGTTCGTTGAGTTTGGTATCGAAATTCGGGACGGTGCCCGAAAGATCGCAACTTTCGACGCGGGTGGCGTTTCGGTAAAAACACGACTTTCCCGCCCGAAGTGTTTTTCGAACGAAACGTGAATGGTCTAATTTTTGATTTCACACAGAACCAGACGTTCGGTGAGTTTTATTTCGAAATTCGACACGGTGCCAAAAGATCGCAAATTTCGACGCGGTAGGCATTTCGGTAAAAACACGAGTTTCCCGCCCGGTGTCTGTTCCGGACGAAACATGAATGGTCTATTTTTGGATTTGACACAGAACCAGACGTTCGGTGAGTTTGGTATCAAATTCGAGACCGTGCCGAAAGATCGCAACTTTCGACGCGGTAGGCGTTTCGATAAAAACATGACTTTCCCGCCCGGAGTGTGTTTCGAACGAAACGTGAATGGTCTAATTTTTTATTTCACACAGAACCAGACGTTCGGTGAGTTTTGTTTCGAAATTCGACACTGTGCCGAAAGATCGCAACTTTCGACGCGGTAGGCGTTTCGGTGAAAACACGACTTTCCCTCCCGGAGTGTGTTAAAACACGACTTTCCTGCCCGGAGTGTGTTCCGGACAAAACGTGAATGGTCTAATTTTGGATTTCACACAGAACCAGACGTTCGTTGAGTTCGGTATCGAAATTCGGGACGGTGCCCGAAAGATCGCAACTTTCGACGCGGGTGGCATTTCGGTAAAAACACGACTTTCCCGCCCGGAGTGTGTTCCGAGCGAAACGTGAATGGTCTAATTTTTGATTTCACACAGAACCAGACGTTCGGTGAGTTTTGTTTCGAAATTCGACACTGTGCGAAAGATCGCAACTTTCGACGCGGTAGGCATTTCGGTGAAAAAACGACTTTCCCGCCTGGAGTTTTTTCCGGACGAAACATGAATGGTCTATTTTTGGATTTCACACAAAACCAGACGTTCGGTGAGTTCGCTATTGAAATTCGAGACAGTGCCCGAAAGATCGCAACTTTCGACTCGGTAGGCGTTTCGGTGAAAACACGACTTTCCTGCCCGGAGTGTGTTCCGAACGAAACGTGAATGGTCTAATTTTTGATTTCACACAGAACCAGACGTTCGGTGAGTTTTGTTTCGAAATTCGACACTGTGCCGAAAGATCGCAACTTTCGACGCGGTAGGCGTTTCGGTGAAAACACGACTTTCCCTCCCGGAGTGTGTTAAAACACGACTTTCCTTCCCGGAGTGTGTTCCGGACGAAACGTGAATGGTCTAATTTTGGATTTCACACAGAACCAGACGTTCGTTGAGTTCGGTATCGAAATTCGGGACGGTGCCCGAAAGATCGCAACTTTCGACGCGGGTGGCATTTCGGTAAAAACACGACTTTCCCGCCCGGAGTGTGTTCCGAACGAAACGTGAATTGTCTAATTTTTGATTTCACACAGAACCAGACGTTCGGTGAGTTTTGTTTCGAAATTCGACACTGTGCGAAAGACCGCAACTTTCGACGCGGTAGGCGTTTGGTGAAAACACGACTTTCCCGCCCGGAGTTTTTTCTGGACGAAACGTGAATGGTCTATTTTTGGATTTCACACAGAACCAGACGTTCGGTGAGTTCGCTATTGAAATTCGAGACAGTGCCCGAAAGATCGCAACTTTCGACGCGGTAGGCGTTTCGGTAAAAACACGACTTTCCCGCCCGGAGTGTATTCCGGACGAAACGTGAATGGTCTAATTTTGGATTTCACACAGAACCAGACGTTTGGTGAGTTCGGTATCGAAACTCGAGACGGTGCCCGAAAGATCGCAACTTTCGACGCGGGTGGCGTTTCGGTAAAAACACGACTTTCCCGCCCGGAGTGTGTTCCGGACGAAACGTGAATGGTCCAATTTTGGATTTCACACAGAACCAGACGTTCGGTGAGTTCGGTATCGAAATTCGGGACGGTGCCCGAAAGATCGCAACTTTCGACGCGGGTGGCGTTTCGGTAAAAACACGACTTTCCCGCCCGAAGTGCGTTCCGAACGAAACGTGAATGGTCTAATTTTTGATTTCACACAGAACCAGACGTTCGGTGAGTTTTGTTTCGAAATTCGACACGGTGCCGAAAGATCGCAACTTTCAACGCGGTAGGCGTTTCGGTAAAAACACGAGTTTCCCGCCCGGTGTCTATTCCGGACGAAACGTGAATGGTCTATTTTTGGATTTCACACAGAACCAGACGTTCGGTGAGTTTGGTATCAAATTCGAGACCGTGCCGAAAGATCGCAACTTTCGACGCGGTAGGCGTTTCGATAAAAACATGACTTTCCCGCCCGGAGTGTGTTTCGAACGAAACGTGAATGGTCTAATTTTTGATTTCACACAGAACCAGACGTTCGGTGAGTTTTGTTTCGAAATTCGACACTGTGCCGAAAGATCGCAACTTTCGACGCGGTAGGCGTTTCGGTGAAAACACGACTTTCCCTCCCGGAGTGTGTTAAAACACGACTTTCCTGCCCGGAGTGTGTTCCGGACAAAACGTGAATGGTCTAATTTTGGATTTCACACAGAACCAGACGTTCGGTGAGTTCGCTATTGAAATTCGAGACAGTGCCCGAAAGATCGCAACTTTCGACTAGGTAGGCGTTTCGGTGAAAACACGACTTTCCTGCCCGGAGTGTGTTCCGAACGAAACGTGAATGGTCTAATTTTTGATTTCACACAGAACCAGACGTTCGGTGAGTTTTGTTTCGAAATTCGACACTGTGCCGAATGATCGCAACTTTCGACGCGGTAGGCGTTTCGGTAAAAACACGAGTTTCCCGCCCGGAGTGTATTCCGGACGAAACGTGAATGGTCTAATTTTGGATTTCACACAGAACCAGACGTTCGGTTAGTTCGGTATCGAAATTCGGGACGGTGCCCGAAAGATCGCAACTTTCGACGCGGGTGGCGTTTCGGTAAAAACACGACTTTCCCGCCCGGAGTGTGTTCCGGACGAAACGTGAATGGTCTAATTTTGGATTTCACACAGAACCAGACGTTCGTTGAGTTCGGTATCGAAATTCGGGACGGTGCCCGAAAGATCGCAACTTTAGACGCGGGTGGCATTTCGGTAAAAACACGACTTTCCCGCCCGGAGTGTGTTCCGAACGAAACGTGAATGGTCTAATTTTTGATTTCACACAGAACCAGACGTTCGGTGAGTTTTGTTTCGAAATTCGGCACGGTGACGAAAGATCGCAACTTTCGACGAGGTAGGCGTTTCGGTAAAAACACGAGTTTCCCGCCCGGTGTCTATTCCGGACGAAACGTGAATGGTCTATTTTTGGATTTCACACAGAACCAGACGTTTGGTGAGTTTGGTATCAAATTCGAGACCGTGCCGAAAGATCGCAACTTTCGCACGGTTGGCGTTTCGGTGAAAACACGACTTTCCCGCCCGGAGTTTTTTCCGGACGAAACGTGAATGGTCTATTTTTGGATTTCACACAGCACCAGACGTTCGGTGAGTTCGCTATTGAAATTCGAGACGGTGCCCGAAAGATCGCAACTTTCGACGCGGTAGGCGTTTCGATAAAAACACGACTTTCCCGCCCGGAGTGTATTCCGGACGAAACGTGAATGGTCTAATTTTGGATTTCACACAGAACCAGACGTTCGGTGAGTTTTGTTTCAAAATTCGACACGGTGCCGAAAGATCGCAACTTTCGACGCGGTAGGCGTTTCGGTAAAAACACGAGTTTCCCGCCCGGTGTCTATTCCGGACGAAACGTGAATGGTCTAATTTTGGATTTCACACAGAACCAGACGTTTGGTGAGTTCGGTATCGAAATTCGAGACGGTGCCCGAAAGATTGCAACTTTCGACGCGGGTGGCGTTTCGGTAAAAACACGACTTTCCCGCCCAGAGTGTGTTCCGGACGAAACGTGAATGGTCTAATTTTGGATTTCACACAGAACCAGACGTTCGGTGAGTTCGGTATCGAAATTCGGGACGGTGCCCGAAAGATCTCAACTTTCGACGCGGGTGGCGTTTCGGTAAAAACACGACTTTCCCGCCCGAAGTGCGTTCCGAACGAAACGTGAATGGTCTAATTTTTGATTTCACACAGAACCAGACGTTCGGTGAGTTTTGTTTCAAAATTCGACACGGTGCCGAAAGATCGCAACTTTCGACGCGGTAGGCGTTTCGGTAAAAACACGAGTTTCCCGCCCGGTGTCTATTCCGGACGAAACGTGAATGGTCTATTTTTGGATTTCACACAGAACCAGACGTTCGGTGAGTTTGGTATCAAATTCGAGACCGTGCCGAAAGATCGCAACTTTCGACGCGGTAGGCGTTTCGATAAAAACACGACTTTCCCGCCCGGAGTGTATTCCGGACGAAACGTGAATGGTCTAATTTTGGATTTCACACAGAACCAGACTTTTGGTGAGTTCGGTATCAAAATTCGAGACGGTGCCCGAAAGATCGCAACTTTCGACGCGGGTGGCGTTTCGGTAAAAACACGACTTTCCCGCCCGGAGTGTGTTCCGGACGAAACGTGAATGGTCTAATTTTGGATTTCACACAGAACCAGACGTTCGGTGAGTTCGGTATCGAAATTCGGGACGGTGCCCGAAAGATCGCAACTTTCGACGCGGGTGGCGTTTCGGTAAAAACACGACTATCCCGCCCGAAGTGTGTTCCGAACGAAACTTGAATGGTCTAATTTTTGATTTCACACAGAACCAGACGTTCGGTGAGTTTTGTTTCGAAATTCGACACGGTGCCGAAAGATCGCAACTTTCGACGCGGGTGGCGTTTCGGTAAAAACACGAGTTTCCCGCCCGGTGTCTATTCCGGACGAAACGTGAATGGTCTATTTTTGGATTTCACACAGAACCAGACGTTCGGTGAGTTTGGTATCAAATTCGAGACCGTGCCAAAAGATCGCAACTTTCGACGCGGTAGGCGTTTCGATAAAAACACGACTTTCCCGCCCGGAGTGTGTTCCGAACGAAAGGTGAATGTTCTAATTTTTGATTTCACACAGAACCAGGTGTTCGGTGAGTTTTGTTTCGAAATTCGACACTAGGCCGAAAGATCGCAACTTTCGACGCGGTAGGCGTTTCGGTGAAAACACGACTTTCCCGCCCGGAGTGTGTTAAAACACGACTTTCCTGTCCGGAGTGTGTTCCGGATGAAACGTGAATGGTCTAATTTTGGATTTCACACAGAACCAGACGTTCGTTGAGTTCGGTATCGAAATTCGAGACGGTGCCCAAAAGATCGCAACATTCGACGCGGGTGGCATTTCGGTAAAAACACGACTTTCCCGCCCGGAGTGTGTTCCGAACGAAACGTGAATGGTCTAATTTTTGATTTCACACAGAACCAGACGTTCGGTGAGTTTTGTTTTGAAATTCGACACTGTGCGAAAGATCGCAACTTTCGACGCGGTAGGCGTTTCGGTGAAAACACGACTTTCCCGCCCGGAGTGTATTCCGGACGAAACGTGAATGGTCTAATTTTGGATTTCACACAGAACCAGACGTTTGGTGAGTTCGGTATCGAAATTCGAGACGGTGCCCGAAAGATTGCAACTTTCGACGCGGGTGCCGTTTCGGTAAAAACACGACTTTCCCGCCCGGAGTGTATTCCGGACGAAACGTGAATGGTCTAATTTTGGATTTCACACAGAACCAGACTTTTGGTGAGTTCGGTATCAAAATTCGAGACGGTGCCCGAAAGATCGCAACTTTCGACGCGGGTGGCGTTTCGGTAAAAACACGATTTTCCCGCCCGGAGTGTGTTCCGGACGAAACGTGAATGGTCTAATTTTGGATTTCACACAGAACCAGACGTTCGGTGAGTTCGGTATCGAAATTCGGGACGGTGCCCGAAAGATCGCAACTTTCGACGCGGGTGGCGTTTCGGTAAAAACACGACTTTCCCGCCCGAAGTGCGTTCCGAACGAAACGTGAATGGTCTAATTTTTGATTTCACACAGAACCAGACGTTCGGTGAGTTTTGTTTCGAAATTCGACACGGTGCCGAAAGATCGTAACTTTCGACGCGGTAGGCGTTTCGGTAAAAACACGAGTTTCCCGCCCGGTGTCTATTCCGGACGAAACGTGAATGGTCTATTTTTGGATTTCACACAGAACCAGACGTTCGGTGAGTTTGGTATCAAATTCGAGACCGTGCCAAAAGATCGCAACTTTCGACGCGGTAGGCGTTTCGATAAAAACACGACTTTCCCGCCCGGAGTGTGTTCCGAACGAAAGGTGAATGTTCTAATTTTTTATTTCACACAGAACCAGGCGTTCGGTGAGTTTTGTTTCGAAATTCGACACTAGGCCGAAAGATCGCAACTTTCGACGCGGTAGGCGTTTCGGTGAAAACACGACTTTCCCGCCCGGAGTGTGTTAAAACACGACTTTCCTGCCCGGAGTGTGTTCCGGATGAAACGTGAATGGTCTAATTTTGGATTTCACACAGAACCAGACGTTCGTTGAGTTCGGTATCGAAATTCGAGACGGTGCCCAAAAGATCGCAACATTCGACGCGGGTGGCATTTCGGTAAAAACACGACTTTCCCGCCCGGAGTGTGTTCCGAACGAAACGTGAATGGTCTAATTTTTGATTTCACACAGAACCAGACGTTCGGTGAGTTTTGTTTTGAAATTCGACACTGTGCGAAAGATCGCAACTTTCGACGCGGTAGGCGTTTCGGTGAAAACACGACTTTCCCGCCCGGAGTGTATTCCGGACGAAACGTGAATGGTCTAATTTTGGATTTCACACAGAACCAGACGTTTGGTGAGTTCGGTATCGAAATTCGAGACGGTGCCCGAAAGATTGCAACTTTCGACGCGGGTGCCGTTTCGGTAAAAACACGACTTTCCCGCCCGGAGTGTATTCCGGACGAAACGTGAATGGTCTAATTTTGGATTTCACACAGAACCAGACTTTTGGTGAGTTCGGTATCAAAATTCGAGACGGTGCCCGAAAGATCGCAACTTTCGACGCGGGTGGCGTTTCGGTAAAAACACGATTTTCCCGCCCGGAGTGTGTTCCGGACGAAACGTGAATGGTCTAATTTTGGATTTCACACAGAACCAGACGTTCGGTGAGTTCGGTATCGAAATTCGGGACGGTGCCCGAAAGATCGCAACTTTCGACGCGGGTGGCGTTTCGGTAAAAACACGACTTTCCCGCCCGAAGTGCGTTCCGAACGAAACGTGAATGGTCTAATTTTTGATTTCACACAGAACCAGACGTTCGGTGAGTTTTGTTTCGAAATTCGACACGGTGCCGAAAGATCGTAACTTTCGACGCGGTAGGCGTTTCGGTAAAAACACGAGTTTCCCGCCCGGTGTCTATTCCGGACGAAACGTGAATGGTCTATTTTTGGATTTCACACAGAACCAGACGTTTGGTGAGTTTGGTATCAAATTCGAGACCGTGCCGAAAGATCGCAACTTTCGCACGGTAGGCGTTTCGGTGAAAACACGACTTTCCCGCCCGGAGTTTTTTCCGGACGAAACGTGAATGGTCTATTTTTGGATTTCACACAGCACCAGACGTTCGGTGAGTTCGCTATTGAAATTCGAGACGGTGCCCGAAAGATCGCAACTTTCGACGCGGTAGGCGTTTCGATAAAAACACGACTTTCCCGCCCGGAGTGTATTCCGGACGAAACGTGAATGGTCTAATTTTGGATTTCACACAGAACCAGACGTTTGGTGAGTTCGGTATCGAAATTCAAGACGGTGCCCGAAAGATTGCAACTTTCGACGCGGCTGGCGTTTCGGTAAAAACACGACTTTCCCGCCCGGAGTGTGTTTCGGACGAAACGTGAATGGTCTAATTTTGGATTTCACACAGAACCAGACGTTCGGTGAGTTCGGTATCGAAATTCGGGACGGTGCCCGAAAGATCTCAACTTTCGACGCGGGTGGCGTTTCGGTAAAAACACGACTTTCCCGCCCGAAGTGCGTTCCGAACGAAACGTGAATGGTCTAATTTTTGATTTCACACAGAACCAGACGTTCGGTGAGTTTTGTTTCAAAATTCGACACGGTGCCGAAAGATCGCAACTTTCGACGCGGTAGGCGTTTCGGTAAAAACACGAGTTTCCCGCCCGGTGTCTATTCCGGACGAAACGTGAATGGTCTATTTTTGGATTTCACACAGAACCAGACGTTCGGTGAGTTTGGTATCAAATTCGAGACCGTGCCGAAAGATCGCAACTTTCGACGCGGTAGGCGTTTCGATAAAAACACGACTTTTCCGCCCGGAGTGTATTCCGGACGAAACGTGAATGGTCGAATTTTGGATTTCACACAGAACCAGACTTTTGGTGAGTTCGGTATCAAAATTCGAGACGGTGCCCGAAAGATCGCAACTTTCGACGCGGGTGGCGTTTCGGTAAAAACACGACTTTCCCGCCCGAAGTGCGTTCCGAACGAAACGTGAATGGTCTATTTTTGGATTTCACACAGCACCAGACGTTCGGTGAGTTCGCTATTGAAATTCGAGACGGTGCCCGAAAGATCGCAACTTTCGACGCGGTAGGCGTTTCGATAAAAACACGACTTTCCCGCCCGGAGTATATTCCGGACGAAACGTGAATGGTCTAATTTTGGATTTCACACAGAACCAGACGTTTGGTGAGTTCGGTATCGAAATTCGAGACGGTGCCCGAAAGATTGCAACTTTCGACGCGGGTGCCGTTTCGGTAAAAACACGACTTTCCCGCCCGGAGTGTATTCCGGACGAAACGTGAATGGTCTAATTTTGGATTTCACACAGAACCAGACTTTTGGTGAGTTCGGTATCAAAATTCGAGACGGTGCCCGAAAGATCGCAACTTTCGACGCGGGTGGCGTTTCGGTAAAAACACGATTTTCCCGCCCGGAGTGTGTTCCGGACGAAACGTGAATGGTCTAATTTTGGATTTCACACAGAACCAGACGTTCGGTGAGTTCGGTATCGAAATTCGGGACGGTGCCCGAAAGATCGCAACTTTCGACGCGGGTGGCGTTTCGGTAAAAACACGACTTTCCCGCCCGAAGTGCGTTCCGAACGAAACGTGAATGGTCTAATTTTTGATTTCACACAGAACCAGACGTTCGGTGAGTTTTGTTTCGAAATTCGACACGGTGCCGAAAGATCGTAACTTTCGACGCGGTAGGCGTTTCGGTAAAAACACGAGTTTCCCGCCCGGTGTCTATTCCGGACGAAACGTGAATGGTCTATTTTTGGATTTCACACAGAACCAGACGTTTGGTGAGTTTGGTATCAAATTCGAGACCGTGCCGAAAGATCGCAACTTTCGCACGGTAGGCGTTTCGGTGAAAACACGACTTTCCCGCCCGGAGTTTTTTCCGGACGAAACGTGAATGGTCTATTTTTGGATTTCACACAGCACCAGACGTTCGGTGAGTTCGCTATTGAAATTCGAGACGGTGCCCGAAAGATCGCAACTTTCGACGCGGTAGGCGTTTCGATAAAAACACGACTTTCCCGCCCGGAGTGTATTCCGGACGAAACGTGAATGGTCTAATTTTGGATTTCACACAGAACCAGACGTTTGGTGAGTTCGGTATCGAAATTCGAGACGGTGCCCGAAAGATTGCAACTTTCGACGCGGGTGGCGTTTCGGTAAAAACACGACTTTCCCGCCCGGAGTGTGTTCCGGACGAAACGTGAATGGTCTAATTTTGGATTTCACACAGAACCAGACGTTCGGTGAGTTCGGTATCGAAATTCGGGACGGTGCCCGAAAGATCTCAACTTTCGACGCGGGTGGCGTTTCGGTAAAAACACGACTTTCCCGCCCGAAGTGCGTTCCGAACGAAACGTGAATGGTCTAATTTTTGATTTCACACAGAACCAGACGTTCGGTGAGTTTTGTTTCAAAATTCGACACGGTGCCGAAAGATCGCAACTTTCGACGTGGTAGGCGTTTCGGTAAAAACACGAGTTTCCCGCCCGGTGTCTATTCCGGACGAAACGTGAATGGTCTATTTTTGGATTTCACACAGAACCAGACGTTCGGTGAGTTTGGTATCAAATTCGAGACCGTGCCGAAAGATCGCAACTTTCGACGCGGTAGGCGTTTCGATAAAAACACGACTTTCCCGCCCGGAGTGTATTCCGGACGAAACGTGAATGGTCTAATTTTGGATTTCACACAGAACCAGACTTTTGGTGAGTTCGGTATCAAAATTCGAGACGGTGCCCGAAAGATCGCAACTTTCGACGGGGGTGGCGTTTCGGTAAAAACACGACTTTCCCGCCCGGAGTGTGTTCCGGACGAAACGTGAATGGTCTAATTTTGGATTTCACACAGAACCAGACGTTCGGTGAGTTCGGTATCGAAATTCGGGACGGTGCCCGAAAGATCGCAACTTTCGACGCGGGTGGCGTTTCGGTAAAAACACTACTATCCCGCCCGAAGTGTGTTCCGAACGAAACTTGAATGGTCTAATTTTTGATTTCACACAGAACCAGACGTTCGGTGAGTTTTGTTTCGAAATTCGACACGGTGCCGAAAGATCGCAACTTTCGACGCGGTAGGCGTTTCGGTAAAAACACGAGTTTCCCGCCCGGTGTCTATTCCGGACGAAACGTGAATGGTCTATTTTTGGATTTCACACAGAACCAGACGTTCGGTGAGTTTGGTATCAAATTCGAGACCGTGCCGAAAGATCGCAACTTTCGACGCGGTAGGCGTTTCGATAAAAACACGACTTTCTCGCCCGGACTGTGTTCCGAACGAAAGGTGAATGGTCTAATTTTTGATTTCACACAGAACCAGGCGTTCGGTGAGTTTTGTTTCGAAATTCGACACTGGGCCGAAAGACCGCAACTTTCGACGCGGTAGGCGTTTCGGTGAAAACACGACTTTCCCGCCCGGAGTGTGTTAAAACACGACTTTCCTGCCCGGAGTGTGTTCCGGACGAAACGTGAATGGTCTAATTTTGGATTTCACACAGAACCAGACGTTCGTTGAGTTCGGTATAGAAATTCGGGACGGTGCCCGAAAGATCGCAACTTTCGACGCAGGTGGCATTTCGGTAAAAACACGACTTTCCCGCCCGGAGTGTGTTCCGAACGAAACGTGAATGGTCTAATTTTTGATTTCACACAGAACCAGACGTTCGGTGAGTTTTGTTTCGAAATTCGACACGGTGCCGAAAGATCGCAACTTTCGACGAGGTAGGCGTTTCGGTAAAAACACGAGTTTCCCGCCCGGTGTCTATTCCGGACGAAAGGTGAATGGTCTATTTTTGGATTTCACACAGAACCAGACTTTTGGTGAGTTTGGTATCAAATTCGAGACCGTGCCGAAAGATCGCAACTTTCGCACGGTAGGCGTTTCGGTGAAAACACGACTTTCCCGCCCGGAGTTTTTTCCGGACGAAACGTGAATGGTCTATTTTTGGATTTCACACAGCACCAGACGTTCGGTGAGTTCGCTATTGAAATTCGAGACGGTGCCCGAAAGATCGCAACTTTCGACGCGGTAGGCGTTTCGATAAAAACACGACTTTCCCGCCCGGAGTATATTCCGGATGAAACGTGAATGGTCTAATTTTGGATTTCACACAGAACCAGACGTTTGGTGAGTTCGGTATCGAAATTCGAGACGGTGCCCGAAAGATTGCAACTTTCGACGCGGGTGGCGTTTCGGTAAAAACACGACTTTCCCGCCCGGAGTGTGTTCCGGACGAAACGTGAATGGTCTAATTTTGGATTTCACACAGAACCAAACGTTCGGTGAGTTCGGTATCAAAATTCGGGACGGTGCCCGGAAGATCGCAACTTTCGACGCGGGTGGCGTTTCGGTAAAAACACGACTTTCCCGCCCGAAGTGCGTTCCGAACGAAACGTGAATGGTCTAATTTTTGATTTCACACAGAACCAGACGTTCGGTGATTTTTGTTTCGAAATTCGACACGGTGCCGAAAGATCGCAACTTTCGACGCGGTAGGCGTTTCGGTAAAAACACGAGTTTCCCGCCCGGTGTCTATTCCGGACGAAACGTGAATGGTCTATTTTTGGATTTCACACAGAACCAGACGTTCGGTGAGTTTGGTATCAAATTCGAGACCGTGCCGAAAGATCGCAACTTTCGACGCGGTAGGCGTTTCGATAAAAACACGACTTTCCCGCCCGGAGTGTATTCCGGATGAAACGTGAATGGTCTAATTTTGGATTTCACACAGAACCAGACTTTTGGTGAGTTCGGTATCAAAATTCGAGACGGTGCCCGAAAGATCGCAACTTTCGACGCGGGTGGCGTTTCGGTAAAAACACGACTTTCCCGCCCGGAGTGTGTTCCGGACGAAACGTGAATGGTCTAATTTTGGATTTCACACAGAACCAGACGTTCGGTGAGTTCGGTATCGAAATTCGGGACGGTGCCCGAAAGATCGCAACTTTCGACGCGGGTGGCGTTTCGGTAAAAACACGACTATCCCGCCCGAAGTGTGTTCCGAACGAAACTTGAATGGTCTAATTTTTGATTTCACACAGAACCAGACGTTCGGTGAGTTTTGTTTCGAAATTCGACACGGTGCCGAAAGATCGCAACTTTCGACGCGGTAGGCGTTTCGGTAAAAACACGAGTTTCCCGCCCGGTGTCTATTCCGGACGAAACGTGAATGGTCTATTTTTGGATTTCACACAGAACCAGACGTTCGGTGAGTTTGGTATCAAATTCGAGACCGTGCCAAAAGATCGCAACTTTCGACGCGGTAGGCGTTTCGATAAAAACACGACTTTCCCGCCCGGAGTGTGTTCCGAACGAAAGGTGAATGTTCTAATTTTTGATTTCACACAGAACCAGGCGTTCGGTGAGTTTTGTTTCGAAATTCGACACTAGGCCGAAAGATCGCAACTTTCGACGCGGTAGGCGTTTCGGTGAAAACACGACTTTCCCGCCCGGAGTGTGTTAAAACACGACTTTCCTGCCCGGAGTGTGTTCCGGATGAAACGTGAATGGTCTAATTTTGGATTTCACACAGAACCAGACGTTCGTTGAGTTCGGTATCGAAATTCGAGACGGTGCCCAAAAGATCGCAACATTCGACGCGGGTGGCATTTCGGTAAAAACACGACTTTCCCGCCCGGAGTGTGTTCCGAACGAAACGTGAATGGTCTAATTTTTGATTTCACACAGAACCAGACGTTCGGTGAGTTTTGTTTTGAAATTCGACACTGTGCGAAAGATCGCAACTTTCGACGCGGTAGGCGTTTCGGTGAAAACACGACTTTCCCGCCCGGAGTGTATTCCGGACGAAACGTAAATGGTCTAATTTTGGATTTCACACAGAACCAGACGTTTGGTGAGTTCGGTATCGAAATTCGAGACGGTGCCCGAAAGATTGCAACTTTCGACGCGGGTGCCGTTTCGGTAAAAACACGACTTTCCCGCCCGGAGTGTATTCCGGACGAAACGTGAATGGTCTAATTTTGGATTTCACACAGAACCAGACTTTTGGTGAGTTCGGTATCAAAATTCGAGACGGTGCCCGAAAGATCGCAACTTTCGACGCGGGTGGCGTTTCGGTAAAAACACGATTTTCCCGCCCGGAGTGTGTTCCGGACGAAGCGTGAATGGTCTAATTTTGGATTTCACACAGAACCAGACGTTCGGTGAGTTCGGTATCGAAATTCGGGACGGTGCCCGAAAGATCGCAACTTTCGACGCGGGTGGCGTTTCGGTAAAAACACGACTTTCCCGCCCGAAGTGCGTTCCGAACGAAACGTGAATGGTCTAATTTTTGATTTCACACAGAACCAGACGTTCGGTGAGTTTTGTTTCGAAATTCGACACGGTGCCGAAAGATCGCAACTTTCGACGCGGTAGGCGTTTCGGTAAAAACACGAGTTTCCCGCCCGGTGTCTATTCCGGACGAAACGTGAATGGTCTATTTTTGGATTTCACACAGAACCAGACGTTCGGTGAGTTTGGTATCAAATTCGAGACCGTGCCAAAAGATCGCAACTTTCGACGCGGTAGGCGTTTCGATAAAAACACGACTTTCCCGCCCGGAGTGTGTTCCGAACGAAAGGTGAATGTTCTAATTTTTGATTTCACACAGAACCAGGCGTTCGGTGAGTTTTGTTTCGAAATTCGACACTAGGCCGAAAGATCGCAACTTTCGACGCGGTAGGCGTTTCGATAAAAACACGACTTTGCCGCCCGGAGTGTATTCCGGACGAAACGTGAATGGTCTAATTTTGGATTTCACACAGAACCAGACGTTTGGTGAGTTCGGTATCGAAATTCGAGACGGCGCCCTAAAGATTGCAACTTTCGACGCGGGTGGCGTTTCGGTAAAAACACGACTTTCCCGCCCGGAGTGTGTTCCGGACGAAACGTGAATGGTCTAATTTTGGATTTCACACAGAACCAGACGTTTGGTGAGTTCGGTATCGAAATTCGAGACGGTGCCCGAAAGATTGCAACTTTCGACGCGGGTGGCGTTTCGGTAAAAACACGACTTTCCCGCCCGGAGTGTGTTCCGGACGAAACGTGAATGGTCTAATTTTGGATTTCACACAGAACCAGACGTTCGGTGAGTTCGGTATCGAAATTCGGGACGGTGCCCGAAAGATCTCAACTTTCGACGCGGGTGGCGTTTCGGTAAAAACACGACTTTCCCGCCCGAAGTGCGTTCCGAACGAAACGTGAATGGTCTAATTTTTGATTTCACACAGAACCAGACGTTCGGTGAGTTTTGTTTCAAAATTCGACACGGTGCCGAAAGATCGCAACTTTCGACGTGGTAGGCGTTTCGGTAAAAACACGAGTTTCCCGCCCGGTGTCTATTCCGGACGAAACGTGAATGGTCTATTTTTGGATTTCACACAGAACCAGACGTTCGGTGAGTTTGGTATCAAATTCGAGACCGTGCCGAAAGATCGCAACTTTCGACGCGGTAGGCGTTTCGATAAAAACACGACTTTCCCGCCCGGAGTGTATTCCGGACGAAACGTGAATGGTCTAATTTTGGATTTCACACAGAACCAGACTTTTGGTGAGTTCGGTATCAAAATTCGAGACGGTGCCCGAAAGATCGCAACTTTCGACGGGGGTGGCGTTTCGGTAAAAACACGACTTTCCCGCCCGGAGTGTGTTCCGGACGAAACGTGAATGGTCTAATTTTGGATTTCACACAGAACCAGACGTTCGGTGAGTTCGGTATCGAAATTCGGGACGGTGCCCGAAAGATCGCAACTTTCGACGCGGGTGGCGTTTCGGTAAAAACACTACTATCCCGCCCGAAGTGTGTTCCGAACGAAACTTGAATGGTCTAATTTTTGATTTCACACAGAACCAGACGTTCGGTGAGTTTTGTTTCGAAATTCGACACGGTGCCGAAAGATCGCAACTTTCGACGCGGTAGGCGTTTCGGTAAAAACACGAGTTTCCCGCCCGGTGTCTATTCCGGACGAAACGTGAATGGTCTATTTTTGGATTTCACACAGAACCAGACGTTCGGTGAGTTTGGTATCAAATTCGAGACCGTGCCGAAAGATCGCAACTTTCGACGCGGTAGGCGTTTCGATAAAAACACGACTTTCTCGCCCGGACTGTGTTCCGAACGAAAGGTGAATGGTCTAATTTTTGATTTCACACAGAACCAGGCGTTCGGTGAGTTTTGTTTCGAAATTCGACACTGGGCCGAAAGATCGCAACTTTCGACGCGGTAGGCGTTTCGGTGAAAACACGACTTTCCCGCCCGGAGTGTGTTAAAACACGACTTTCCTGCCCGGAGTGTGTTCCGGACGAAACGTGAATGGTCTAATTTTGGATTTCACACAGAACCAGACGTTCGTTGAGTTCGGTATAGAAATTCGGGACGGTGCCCGAAAGATCGCAACTTTCGACGCAGGTGGCATTTCGGTAAAAACACGACTTTCCCGCCCGGAGTGTGTTCCGAACGAAACGTGAATGGTCTAATTTTTGATTTCACACAGAACCAGACGTTCGGTGAGTTTTGTTTCGAAATTCGACACGGTGCCGAAAGATCGCAACTTTCGACGAGGTAGGCGTTTCGGTAAAAACACGAGTTTCCCGCCCGGTGTCTATTCCGGACGAAAGGTGAATGGTCTATTTTTGGATTTCACACAGAACCAGACTTTTGGTGAGTTTGGTATCAAATTCGAGACCGTGCCGAAAGATCGCAACTTTCGCACGGTAGGCGTTTCGGTGAAAACACGACTTTCCCGCCCGGAGTTTTTTCCGGACGAAACGTGAATGGTCTATTTTTGGATTTCACACAGCACCAGACGTTCGGTGAGTTCGCTATTGAAATTCGAGACGGTGCCCGAAAGATCGCAACTTTCGACGCGGTAGGCGTTTCGATAAAAACACGACTTTCCCGCCCGGAGTATATTCCGGATGAAACGTGAATGGTCTAATTTTGGATTTCACACAGAACCAGACGTTTGGTGAGTTCGGTATCGAAATTCGAGACGGTGCCCGAAAGATTGCAACTTTCGACGCGGGTGGCGTTTCGGTAAAAACACGACTTTCCCGCCCGGAGTGTGTTCCGGACGAAACGTGAATGGTCTAATTTTGGATTTCACACAGAACCAAACGTTCGGTGAGTTCGGTATCGAAATTCGGGACGGTGCCCGGAAGATCGCAACTTTCGACGCGGGTGGCGTTTCGGTAAAAACACGACTTTCCCGCCCGAAGTGCGTTCCGAACGAAACGTGAATGGTCTAATTTTTGATTTCACACAGAACCAGACGTTCGGTGATTTTTGTTTCGAAATTCGACACGGTGCCGAAAGATCGCAACTTTCGACGCGGTAGGCGTTTCGGTAAAAACACGAGTTTCCCGCCCGGTGTCTATTCCGGACGAAACGTGAATGGTCTATTTTTGGATTTCACACAGAACCAGACGTTCGGTGAGTTTGGTATCAAATTCGAGACCGTGCCGAAAGATCGCAACTTTCGACGCGGTAGGCGTTTCGATAAAAACACGACTTTCCCGCCCGGAGTGTATTCCGGATGAAACGTGAATGGTCTAATTTTGGATTTCACACAGAACCAGACTTTTGGTGAGTTCGGTATCAAAATTCGAGACGGTGCCCGAAAGATCGCAACTTTCGACGCGGGTGGCGTTTCGGTAAAAACACGACTTTCCCGCCCGGAGTGTGTTCCGGACGAAACGTGAATGGTCTAATTTTGGATTTCACACAGAACCAGACGTTCGGTGAGTTCGGTATCGAAATTCGGGACGGTGCCCGAAAGATCGCAACTTTCGACGCGGGTGGCGTTTCGGTAAAAACACGACTATCCCGCCCGAAGTGTGTTCCGAACGAAACTTGAATGGTCTAATTTTTGATTTCACACAGAACCAGACGTTCGGTGAGTTTTGTTTCGAAATTCGACACGGTGCCGAAAGATCGCAACTTTCGACGCGGTAGGCGTTTCGGTAAAAACACGAGTTTCCCGCCCGGTGTCTATTCCGGACGAAACGTGAATGGTCTATTTTTGGATTTCACACAGAACCAGACGTTCGGTGAGTTTGGTATCAAATTCGAGACCGTGCCAAAAGATCGCAACTTTCGACGCGGTAGGCGTTTCGATAAAAACACGACTTTCCCGCCCGGAGTGTGTTCCGAACGAAAGGTGAATGTTCTAATTTTTGATTTCAAACAGAACCAGGCGTTCGGTGAGTTTTGTTTCGAAATTCGACACTAGGCCGAAAGATCGCAACTTTCGACGCGGTAGGCGTTTCGGTGAAAACACGACTTTCCCGCCCGGAGTGTGTTAAAACACGACTTTCCTGCCCGGAGTGTGTTCCGGATGAAACGTGAATGGTCTAATTTTGGATTTCACACAGAACCAGACGTTCGTTGAGTTCGGTATCGAAATTCGAGACGGTGCCCAAAAGATCGCAACATTCGACGCGGGTGGCATTTCGGTAAAAACACGACTTTCCCGCCCGGAGTGTGTTCCGAACGAAACGTGAATGGTCTAATTTTTGATTTCACACAGAACCAGACGTTCGGTGAGTTTTGTTTTGAAATTCGACACTGTGTGAAAGATCGCAACTTTCGACGCGGTAGGCGTTTCGGTGAAAACACGACTTTCCCGCCCGGAGTGTATTCCGGACGAAACGTAAATGGTCTAATTTTGGATTTCACACAGAACCAGACGTTTGGTGAGTTCGGTATCGAAATTCGAGACGGTGCCCGAAAGATTGCAACTTTCGACGCGGGTGCCGTTTCGGTAAAAACACGACTTTCCCGCCCGGAGTGTATTCCGGACGAAACGTGAATGGTCTAATTTTGGATTTCACACAGAACCAGACTTTTGGTGAGTTCGGTATCAAAATTCGAGACGGTGCCCGAAAGATCGCAACTTTCGACGCGGGTGGCGTTTCGGTAAAAACACGATTTTCCCGCCCGGAGTGTGTTCCGGACGAAGCGTGAATGGTCTAATTTTGGATTTCACACAGAACCAGACGTTCGGTGAGTTCGGTATCGAAATTCGGGACGGTGCCCGAAAGATCGCAACTTTCGACGCGGGTGGCGTTTCGGTAAAAACACGACTTTCCCGCCCGAAGTGCGTTCCGAACGAAACGTGAATGGTCTAATTTTTGATTTCACACAGAACCAGACGTTCGGTGAGTTTTGTTTCGAAATTCGACACGGTGCCGAAAGATCGCAACTTTCGACGCGGTAGGCGTTTCGGTAAAAACACGAGTTTCCCGCCCGGTGTCTATTCCGGACGAAACGTGAATGGTCTATTTTTGGATTTCACACAGAACCAGACGTTCGGTGAGTTTGGTATCAAATTCGAGACCGTGCCAAAAGATCGCAACTTTCGACGCGGTAGGCGTTTCGATAAAAACACGACTTTCCCGCCCGGAGTGTGTTCCGAACGAAAGGTGAATGTTCTAATTTTTGATTTCACACAGAACCAGGCGTTCGGTGAGTTTTGTTTCGAAATTCGACACTAGGCCGAAAGATCGCAACTTTAGACGCGGTAGGCGTTTCGATAAAAACACGACTTTGCCGCCCGGAGTGTATTCCGGACGAAACGTGAATGGTCTAATTTTGGATTTCACACAGAACCAGACGTTTGGTGAGTTCGGTATCGAAATTCGAGACGGCGCCCTAAAGATTGCAACTTTCGACGCGGGTGGCGTTTCGGTAAAAACACGACTTTCCCGCCCGGAGTGTGTTCCGGACGAAACGTGAATGGTCTAATTTTGGATTTCACACAGAACCAGACGTTCGGTGAGTTCGGTACCGAAATTCGGGACGGTGCTCGAAAGATCGCAACTTTCGACAAGGGTGGCGTTTCGGTAAAAACACGACTTTCCCGCCCGAAGTGCGTTCCGAACGAAACGTGAATGGTCTAATTTTTGATTTCACACAGAACCAGACGTTCGGTGAGTTTTGTTTCAAAATTCGACACGGTGCCGAAAGATCGCAACTTTCGACGCGGTAGGCGTTTCGGTAAAAACACGAGTTTCCCGCCCGGTGTCTATTCCGGACGAAACGTGAATGGTCTATTTTTGGATTTCACACAGAACCAGACGTTCGGTGAGTTTGGTATCAAATTCGAGACCGTGCCGAAAGATCGCAACTTTCGACGCGGTAGGCATTTCGATAAAAACACGACTTTTCCGCCCGGAGTGTGTTCCGAACGAAACGTGAATGGTCTAATTTTTGATTTCACACGGAACCAGACGTTCGGTGAGTTTTGTTTCAAAATTCGACACTGTGCCGAAAGATCGCAACTTTCGACGCGGTAGGCGTTTCGGTGAAAACACGACTTTCCCGCCCGGAGTGTGTTAAAACACGACTTTCCTGCCCGGAGTGTGTTCCGGACGAAACGTGAATGGTCTAATTTGGATTTCACACAGAACCAGATGTTCGTTGAGTTCGGTATCGAAATTCGGGACGGTGCCCGAAAGATCGCAACTTTCGACGCGGGTGGCATTTCGGTAAACACACGACTTTCCCGCCCGGAGTTTGTTCCGAACGAAACGTGAATGGTCTAATTTTTGATTTCACACAGAACCAGACGTTCGGTGAGTTTTGTTTCGAAATTCGACACGGTGCCGAAAGATCGCAACTTGCGACGCGGTAGGCGTTTCGGTAAAAACACGAGTTTCCCGGACGGTGTCTATTCCGGACGAAATGTGAATGGTCTATTTTTGGATTTCACACAGAACCAGACGTTCGGTGAGTTTGGTATCAAATTCGAGACCATGCCGAAAGATCGCAACTTTCGCACGGTAGGCGTTTCGGTGAAAACACGCCTTTCCCGCCCGGAGTTTTTTCCGGACGAAACGTGAATGGTCTATTTTTGGATTTCACACAGAACCAGACGTTTGGTGAGTTCGGTATTGAAATTCGAGACGGTGCCCGAAAGATTGCAACTTTCGACGCGGGTGCCGTTTCGGTAAAAACACGACTTTCCCGCCCGGAGTGTATTCCGGACGAAACGTGAATGGTCTAATTTTGGATTTCACACAGAACCAGACTTTTGGTGAGTTCGGTATCAAAATTCGAGACGGTGCCCGAAAGATCGCAACTTTCGACGCGGGTGGCGTTTCGGTAAAAACACGATTTTCCCGCCCGGAGTGTGTTCCGGACGAAACGTGAATGGTCTAATTTTGGATTTCACACAGAACCAGACGTTCGGTGAGTTCGGTATCGAAATTCGGGACGGTGCCCGAAAGATCGCAACTTTCGACGCGGGTGGCGTTTCGGTAAAAACACGACTTTCCCGCCCGAAGTGCGTTCCGAACGAAACGTGAATGGTCTAATTTTTGATTTCACACAGAACCAGACGTTCGGTGAGTTTTGTTTCGAAATTCGACACGGTGCCGAAAGATCGTAACTTTCGACGCGGTAGGCGTTTCGGTAAAAACACGAGTTTCCCGCCCGGTGTCTATTCCGGACGAAACGTGAATGGTCTATTTTTGGATTTCACACAGAACCAGACGTTTGGTGAGTTTGGTATCAAATTCGAGACCGTGCCGAAAGATCGCAACTTTCGCACGGTAGGCGTTTCGGTGAAAACACGACTTTCCCGCCCGGAGTTTTTTCCGGACGAAACGTGAATGGTCTATTTTTGGATTTCACACAGCACCAGACGTTCGGTGAGTTCGCTATTGAAATTCGAGACGGTGCCCGAAAGATCGCAACTTTCGACGCGGTAGGCGTTTCGATAAAAACACGACTTTCCCGCCCGGAGTGTATTCCGGACGAAACGTGAATGGTCTAATTTTGGATTTCACACAGAACCAGACGTTTGGTGAGTTCGGTATCGAAATTCGAGACGGTGCCCGAAAGATTGCAACTTTCGACGCGGGTGGCGTTTCGGTAAAAACACGACTTTCCCGCCCGGAGTGTGTTCCGGACGAAACGTGAATGGTCTAATTTTGGATTTCACACAGAACCAGACGTTCGGTGAGTTCGGTATCGAAATTCGGGACGGTGCCCGAAAGATCTCAACTTTCGACGCGGGTGGCGTTTCGGTAAAAACACGACTTTCCCGCCCGAAGTGCGTTCCGAACGAAACGTGAATGGTCTAATTTTTGATTTCACACAGAACCAGACGTTCGGTGAGTTTTGTTTCAAAATTCGACACGGTGCCGAAAGATCGCAACTTTCGACGTGGTAGGCGTTTCGGTAAAAACACGAGTTTCCCGCCCGGTGTCTATTCCGGACGAAACGTGAATGGTCTAGTTTTGGATTTCACACAGAACCAGACGTTCGGTGAGTTTGGTATCAAATTCGAGACCGTGCCGAAAGATCGCAACTTTCGACGCGGTAGGCGTTTCGATAAAAACACGACTTTCCCGCCCGGAGTGTATTCCGGACGAAACGTGAATGGTCTAATTTTGGATTTCACACAGAACCAGACTTTTGGTGAGTTCGGTATCAAAATTCGAGACGGTGCCCGAAAGATCGCAACTTTCGACGGGGGTGGCGTTTCGGTAAAAACACGACTTTCCCGCCCGGAGTGTGTTCCGGACGAAACGTGAATGGTCTAATTTTGGATTTCACACAGAACCAGACGTTCGGTGAGTTCGGTATCGAAATTCGGGACGGTGCCCGAAAGATCGCAACTTTCGACGCGGGTGGCGTTTCGGTAAAAACACTACTATCCCGCCCGAAGTGTGTTCCGAACGAAACTTGAATGGTCTAATTTTTGATTTCACACAGAACCAGACGTTCGGTGAGTTTTGTTTCGAAATTCGACACGGTGCCGAAAGATCGCAACTTTCGACGCGGTAGGCGTTTCGGTAAAAACACGAGTTTCCCGCCCGGTGTCTATTCCGGACGAAACGTGAATGGTCTATTTTTGGATTTCACACAGAACCAGACGTTCGGTGAGTTTGGTATCAAATTCGAGACCGTGCCGAAAGATCGCAACTTTCGACGCGGTAGGCGTTTCGATAAAAACACGACTTTCTCGCCCGGACTGTGTTCCGAACGAAAGGTGAATGGTCTAATTTTTGATTTCACACAGAACCAGGCGTTCGGTGAGTTTTGTTTCGAAATTCGACACTGGGCCGAAAGATCGCAACTTTCGACGCGGTAGGCGTTTCGGTGAAAACACGACTTTCCCGCCCGGAGTGTGTTAAAACACGACTTTCCTGCCCGGAGTGTGTTCCGGATGAAACGTGAATGGTCTAATTTTGGATTTCACACAGAACTAGACGTTCGTTGAGTTCGGTATAGAAATTCGGGACGGTGCCCGAAAGATCGCAACTTTCGACGCAGGTGGCATTTCGGTAAAAACACGACTTTCCCGCCCGGAGTGTGTTCCGAACGAAACGTGAATGGTCTAATTTTTGATTTCACACAGAACCAGACGTTCGGTGAGTTTTGTTTCGAAATTCGACACGGTGCCGAAAGATCGCAACTTTCGACGAGGTAGGCGTTTCGGTAAAAACACGAGTTTCCCGCCCGGTGTCTATTCCGGACGAAAGGTGAATGGTCTATTTTTGGATTTCACACAGAACCAGACTTTTGGTGAGTTTGGTATCAAATTCGAGACCGTGCCGAAAGATCGCAACTTTCGCACGGTAGGCGTTTCGGTGAAAACACGACTTTCCCGCCCGGAGTTTTTTCCGGACGAAACGTGAATGGTCTATTTTTGGATTTCACACAGCACCAGACGTTCGGTGAGTTCGCTATTGAAATTCGAGACGGTGCCCGAAAGATCGCAACTTTCGACGCGGTAGGCGTTTCGATAAAAACACGACTTTCCCGCCCGGAGTATATTCCGGATGAAACGTGAATGGTCTAATTTTGGATTTCACACAGAACCAGACGTTTGGTGAGTTCGGTATCGAAATTCGAGACGGTGCCCGAAAGATTGCAACTTTCGACGCGGGTGGCGTTTCGGTAAAAACACGACTTTCCCGCCCGGAGTGTGTTCCGGACGAAACGTGAATGGTCTAATTTTGGATTTCACACAGAACCAAACGTTCGGTGAGTTCGGTATCGAAATTCGGGACGGTGCCCGGAAGATCGCAACTTTCGACGCGGGTGGCGTTTCGGTAAAAACACGACTTTCCCGCCCGAAGTGCGTTCCGAACGAAACGTGAATGGTCTAATTTTTGATTTCACACAGAACCAGACGTTCGGTGATTTTTGTTTCGAAATTCGACACGGTGCCGAAAGATTGCAACTTTCGACGCGGTAGGCGTTTCGGTAAAAACACGAGTTTCCCGCCCGGTGTCTATTCCGGACGAAACGTGAATGGTCTATTTTTGGATTTCACACAGAACCAGACGTTCGGTGAGTTTGGTATCAAATTCGAGACCGTGCCGAAAGATCGCAACTTTCGACGCGGTAGGCGTTTCGATAAAAACACGACTTTCCCGCCCGGAGTGTATTCCGGATGAAACGTGAATGGTCTAATTTTGGATTTCACACAGAACCAGACTTTTGGTGAGTTCGGTATCAAAATTCGAGACGGTGCCCGAAAGATCGCAACTTTCGACGCGGGTGGCGTTTCGGTAAAAACACGACTTTCCCGCCCGGAGTGTGTTCCGGACGAAACGTGAATGGTCTAATTTTGGATTTCACACAGAACCAGACGTTCGGTGAGTTCGGTATCGAAATTCGGGACGGTGCCCGAAAGATCGCAACTTTCGACGCGGGTGGCGTTTCGGTAAAAACACGACTATCCCGCCCGAAGTGTGTTCCGAACGAAACTTGAATGCTCTAATTTTTGATTTCACACAGAACCCGACGTTCGGTGAGTTTTGTTTCGAAATTCGACACGGTGCCGAAAGATCGCAACTTTCGACGCGGTAGGCGTTTCGGTAAAAACACGAGTTTCCCGCCCGGTGTCTATTCCGGACGAAACGTGAATGGTCTATTTTTGGATTTCACACAGAACCAGACGTTCGGTGAGTTTGGTATCAAATTCGAGACCGTGCCAAAAGATCGCAACTTTCGACGCGGTAGGCGTTTCGATAAAAACACGACTTTCCCGCCCGGAGTGTGTTCCGAACGAAAGGTGAATGTTCTAATTTTTGATTTCACACAGAACCAGGCGTTCGGTGAGTTTTGTTTCGAAATTCGACACTAGGCCGAAAGATCGCAACTTTCGACGCGGTAGGCGTTTCGGTGAAAACACGACTTTCCCGCCCGGAGTGTGTTAAAACACGACTTTCCTGCCCGGAGTGTGTTCCGGATGAAACGTGAATGGTCTAATTTTGGATTTCACACAGAACCAGACGTTCGTTGAGTTCGGTATCGAAATTCGAGACGGTGCCCAAAAGATCGCAACATTCGACGCGGGTGGCATTTCGGTAAAAACACGACTTTCCCGCCCGGAGTGTGTTCCGAACGAAACGTGAATGGTCTAATTTTTGATTTCACACAGAACCAGACGTTCGGTGAGTTTTGTTTTGAAATTCGACACTGTGCGAAAGATCGCAACTTTCGACGCGGTAGGCGTTTCGGTGAAAACACGACTTTCCCGCCCGGAGTGTATTCCGGACGAAACGTAAATGGTCTAATTTTGGATTTCACACAGAACCAGACGTTTGGTGAGTTCGGTATCGAAATTCGAGACGGTGCCCGAAAGATTGCAACTTTCGACGCGGGTGCCGTTTCGGTAAAAACACGACTTTCCCGCCCGGAGTGTATTCCGGACGAAACGTGAATGGTCTAATTTTGGATTTCACACAGAACCAGACTTTTGGTGAGTTCGGTATCAAAATTCGAGACGGTGCCCGAAAGATCGCAACTTTCGACGCAGGTGGCGTTTCGGTAAAAACACGATTTTCCCGCCCGGAGTGTGTTCCGGACGAAGCGTGAATGGTCTAATTTTGGATTTCACACAGAACCAGACGTTCGGTGAGTTCGGTATCGAAATTCGGGACGGTGCCCGAAAGATCGCAACTTTCGACGCGGGTGGCGTTTCGGTAAAAACACGACTTTCCCGCCCGAAGTGCGTTCCGAACGAAACGTGAATGGTCTAATTTTTGATTTCACACAGAACCAGACGTTCGGTGAGTTTTGTTTCGAAATTCGACACGGTGCCGAAAGATCGCAACTTTCGACGCGGTAGGCGTTTCGGTAAAAACACGAGTTTCCCGCCCGGTGTCTATTCCGGACGAAACGTGAATGGTCTATTTTTGGATTTCACACAGAACCAGACGTTCGGTGAGTTTGGTATCAAATTCGAGACCGTGCCAAAAGATCGCAACTTTCGACGCGGTAGGCGTTTCGATAAAAACACGACTTTCCCGCCCGGAGTGTGTTCCGAACGAAAGGTGAATGTTCTAATTTTTGATTTCACACAGAACCAGGCGTTCGGTGAGTTTTGTTTCGAAATTCGACACTAGGCCGAAAGATCGCAACTTTCGACGCGGTAGGCGTTTCGATAAAAACACGACTTTGCCGCCCGGAGTGTATTCCGGACGAAACGTGAATGGTCTAATTTTGGATTTCACACAGAACCAGACGTTTGGTGAGTTCGGTATCGAAATTCGAGACGGCGCCCTAAAGATTGCAACTTTCGACGCGGGTGGCGTTTCGGTAAAAACACGACTTTCCCGCCCGGAGTGTGTTCCGGACGAAACGTGAATGGTCTAATTTTGGATTTCACACAGAACCAGACGTTCGGTGAGTTCGGTACCGAAATTCGGGACGGTGCTCGAAAGATCGCAACTTTCGACAAGGGTGGCGTTTCGGTAAAAACACGACTTTCCCGCCCGAAGTGCGTTCCGAACGAAACGTGAATGGTCTAATTTTTGATTTCACACAGAACCAGACGTTCGGTGAGTTTTGTTTCAAAATTCGACACGGTGCCGAAAGATCGCAACTTTCGACGCGGTAGGCGTTTCGGTAAAAACACGAGTTTCCCGCCCGGTGTCTATTCCGGACGAAACGTGAATGGTCTATTTTTGGATTTCACACAGAACCAGACGTTCGGTGAGTTTGGTATCAAATTCGAGACCGTGCCGAAAGATCGCAACTTTCGACGCGGTAGGCATTTCGATAAAAACACGACTTTTCCGCCCGGAGTGTGTTCCGAACGAAACGTGAATGGTCTAATTTTTGATTTCACACGGAACCAGACGTTCGGTGAGTTTTGTTTCAAAATTCGACACTGTGCCGAAAGATCGCAACTTTCGACGCGGTAGGCGTTTCGGTGAAAACACGACTTTCCCGCCCGGAGTGTGTTAAAACACGACTTTCCTGCCCGGAGTGTGTTCCGGACGAAACGTGAATGGTCTAATTTGGATTTCACACAGAACCAGATGTTCGTTGAGTTCGGTATCGAAATTCGGGACGGTGCCCGAAAGATCGCAACTTTCGACGCGGGTGGCATTTCGGTAAACACACGACTTTCCCGCCCGGAGTTTGTTCCGAACGAAACGTGAATGGTCTAATTTTTGATTTCACACAGAACCAGACGTTCGGTGAGTTTTGTTTCGAAATTCGACACGGTGCCGAAAGATCGCAACTTGCGACGCGGTAGGCGTTTCGGTAAAAACACGAGTTTCCCGGACGGTGTCTATTCCGGACGAAATGTGAATGGTCTATTTTTGGATTTCACACAGAACCAGACGTTCGGTGAGTTTGGTATCAAATTCGAGACCGTGCCGAAAGATCGCAACTTTCGCACGGTAGGCGTTTCGGTGAAAACACGACTTTCCCGCCCGGAGTTTTTTCCGGACGAAACGTGAATGGTCTATTTTTGGATTTCACACAGAACCAGACGTTTGGTGAGTTCGGTATTGAAATTCGAGACGGTGCCCGAAAGATTGCAACTTTCGACGCGGGTGCCGTTTCGGTAAAAACACGACTTTCCCGCCCGGAGTGTATTCCGGACGAAACGTGAATGGTCTAATTTTGGATTTCACACAGAACCAGACTTTTGGTGAGTTCGGTATCAAAATTCGAGACGGTGCCCGAAAGATCGCAACTTTCGACGCGGGTGGCGTTTCGGTAAAAACACGATTTTCCCGCCCGGAGTGTGTTCCGGACGAAACGTGAATGGTCTAATTTTGGATTTCACACAGAACCAGACGTTCGGTGAGTTCGGTATCGAAATTCGGGACGGTGCCCGAAAGATCGCAACTTTCGACGCGGGTGGCGTTTCGGTAAAAACACGACTTTCCCGCCCGAAGTGCGTTCCGAACGAAACGTGAATGGTCTAATTTTTGATTTCACACAGAACCAGACGTTCGGTGAGTTTTGTTTCGAAATTCGACACGGTGCCGAAAGATCGTAACTTTCGACGCGGTAGGCGTTTCGGTAAAAACACGAGTTTCCCGCCCGGTGTCTATTCCGGACGAAACGTGAATGGTCTATTTTTGGATTTCACACAGAACCAGACGTTTGGTGAGTTTGGTATCAAATTCGAGACCGTGCCGAAAGATCGCAACTTTCGCACGGTAGGCGTTTCGGTGAAAACACGACTTTCCCGCCCGGAGTTTTTTCCGGACGAAACGTGAATGGTCTATTTTTGGATTTCACACAGCACCAGACGTTCGGTGAGTTCGCTATTGAAATTCGAGACGGTGCCCGAAAGATCGCAACTTTCGACGCGGTAGGCGTTTCGATAAAAACACGACTTTCCCGCCCGGAGTGTATTCCGGACGAAACGTGAATGGTCTAATTTTGGATTTCACACAGAACCAGACGTTTGGTGAGTTCGGTATCGAAATTCGAGACGGTGCCCGAAAGATTGCAACTTTCGACGCGGGTGGCGTTTCGGTAAAAACACGACTTTCCCGCCCGGAGTGTGTTCCGGACGAAACGTGAATGGTCTAATTTTGGATTTCACACAGAACCAGACGTTCGGTGAGTTCGGTATCGAAATTCGGGACGGTGCCCGAAAGATCTCAACTTTCGACGCGGGTGGCGTTTCGGTAAAAACACGACTTTCCCGCCCGAAGTGCGTTCCGAACGAAACGTGAATGGTCTAATTTTTGATTTCACACAGAACCAGACGTTCGGTGAGTTTTGTTTCAAAATTCGACACGGTGCCGAAAGATCGCAACTTTCGACGTGGTAGGCGTTTCGGTAAAAACACGAGTTTCCCGCCCGGTGTCTATTCCGGACGAAACGTGAATGGTCTAGTTTTGGATTTCACACAGAACCAGACGTTCGGTGAGTTTGGTATCAAATTCGAGACCGTGCCGAAAGATCGCAACTTTCGACGCGGTAGGCGTTTCGATAAAAACACGACTTTCCCGCCCGGAGTGTATTCCGGACGAAACGTGAATGGTCTAATTTTGGATTTCACACAGAACCAGACTTTTGGTGAGTTCGGTATCAAAATTCGAGACGGTGCCCGAAAGATCGCAACTTTCGACGGGGGTGGCGTTTCGGTAAAAACACGACTTTCCCGCCCGGAGTGTGTTCCGGACGAAACGTGAATGGTCTAATTTTGGATTTCACACAGAACCAGACGTTCGGTGAGTTCGGTATCGAAATTCGGGACGGTGCCCGAAAGATCGCAACTTTCGACGCGGGTGGCGTTTCGGTAAAAACACTACTATCCCGCCCGAAGTGTGTTCCGAACGAAACTTGAATGGTCTAATTTTTGATTTCACACAGAACCAGACGTTCGGTGAGTTTTGTTTCGAAATTCGACACGGTGCCGAAAGATCGCAACTTTCGACGCGGTAGGCGTTTCGGTAAAAACACGAGTTTCCCGCCCGGTGTCTATTCCGGACGAAACGTGAATGGTCTATTTTTGGATTTCACACAGAACCAGACGTTCGGTGAGTTTGGTATCAAATTCGAGACCGTGCCGAAAGATCGCAACTTTCGACGCGGTAGGCGTTTCGATAAAAACACGACTTTCTCGCCCGGACTGTGTTCCGAACGAAAGGTGAATGGTCTAATTTTTGATTTCACACAGAACCAGGCGTTCGGTGAGTTTTGTTTCGAAATTCGACACTGGGCCGAAAGATCGCAACTTTCGACGCGGTAGGCGTTTCGGTGAAAACACGACTTTCCCGCCCGGAGTGTGTTAAAACACGACTTTCCTGCCCGGAGTGTGTTCCGGATGAAACGTGAATGGTCTAATTTTGGATTTCACACAGAACCAGACGTTCGTTGAGTTCGGTATAGAAATTCGGGACGGTGCCCGAAAGATCGCAACTTTCGACGCAGGTGGCATTTCGGTAAAAACACGACTTTCCCGCCCGGAGTGTGTTCCGAACGAAACGTGAATGGTCTAATTTTTGATTTCACACAGAACCAGACGTTCGGTGAGTTTTGTTTCGAAATTCGACACGGTGCCGAAAGATCGCAACTTTCGACGAGGTAGGCGTTTCGGTAAAAACACGAGTTTCCCGCCCGGTGTCTATTCCGGACGAAAGGTGAATGGTCTATTTTTGGATTTCACACAGAACCAGACTTTTGGTGAGTTTGGTATCAAATTCGAGACCGTGCCGAAAGATCGCAACTTTCGCACGGTAGGCGTTTCGGTGAAAACACGACTTTCCCGCCCGGAGTTTTTTCCGGACGAAACGTGAATGGTCTATTTTTGGATTTCACACAGCACCAGACGTTCGGTGAGTTCGCTATTGAAATTCGAGACGGTGCCCGAAAGATCGCAACTTTCGACGCGGTAGGCGTTTCGATAAAAACACGACTTTCCCGCCCGGAGTATATTCCGGATGAAACGTGAATGGTCTAATTTTGGATTTCACACAGAACCAGACGTTTGGTGAGTTCGGTATCGAAATTCGAGACGGTGCCCGAAAGATTGCAACTTTCGACGCGGGTGGCGTTTCGGTAAAAACACGACTTTCCCACCCGGAGTGTGTTCCGGACGAAACGTGAATGGTCTAATTTTGGATTTCACACAGAACCAAACGTTCGGTGAGTTCGGTATCGAAATTCGGGACGGTGCCCGGAAGATCGCAACTTTCGACGCGGGTGGCGTTTCGGTAAAAACACGACTTTCCCGCCCGAAGTGCGTTCCGAACGAAACGTGAATGGTCTAATTTTTGATTTCACACAGAACCAGACGTTCGGTGATTTTTATTTCGAAATTCGACACGGTGCCGAAAGATCGCAACTTTCGACGCGGTAGGCGTTTCGGTAAAAACACGAGTTTCCCGCCCGGTGTCTATTCCGGACGAAACGTGAATGGTCTATTTTTGGATTTCACACAGAACCAGACGTTCGGTGAGTTTGGTATCAAATTCGAGACCGTGCCGAAAGATCGCAACTTTCGACGCGGTAGGCGTTTCGATAAAAACACGACTTTCCCGCCCGGAGTGTATTCCGGATGAAACGTGAATGGTCTAATTTTGGATTTCACACAGAACCAGACTTTTGGTGAGTTCGGTATCAAAATTCGAGACGGTGCCCGAAAGATCGCAACTTTCGACGCGGGTGGCGTTTCGGTAAAAACACGACTTTCCCGCCCGGAGTGTGTTCCGGACGAAACGTGAATGGTCTAATTTTGGATTTCACACAGAACCAGACGTTCGGTGAGTTCGGTATCGAAATTCGGGACGGTGCCCGAAAGATCGCAACTTTCGACGCGGGTGGCGTTTCGGTAAAAACACGACTATCCCGCCCGAAGTGTGTTCCGAACGAAACTTGAATGCTCTAATTTTTGATTTCACACAGAACCCGACGTTCGGTGAGTTTTGTTTCGAAATTCGACACGGTGCCGAAAGATCGCAACTTTCGACGCGGTAGGCGTTTCGGTAAAAACACGAGTTTCCCGCCCGGTGTCTATTCCGGACGAAACGTGAATGGTCTATTTTTGGATTTCACACAGAACCAGACGTTCGGTGAGTTTGGTATCAAATTCGAGACCGTGCCAAAAGATCGCAACTTTCGACGCGGTAGGCGTTTCGATAAAAACACGACTTTCCCGCCCGGAGTGTGTTCCGAACGAAAGGTGAATGTTCTAATTTTTGATTTCACACAGAACCAGGCGTTCGGTGAGTTTTGTTTCGAAATTCGACACTAGGCCGAAAGATCGCAACTTTCGACGCGGTAGGCGTTTCGGTGAAAACACGACTTTCCCGCCCGGAGTGTGTTAAAACACGACTTTCCTGCCCGGAGTGTGTTCCGGATGAAACGTGAATGGTCTAATTTTGGATTTCACACAGAACCAGACGTTCGTTGAGTTCGGTATCGAAATTCGAGACGGTGCCCAAAAGATCGCAACATTCGACGCGGGTGGCATTTCGGTAAAAACACGACTTTCCCGCCCGGAGTGTGTTCCGAACGAAACGTGAATGGTCTAATTTTTGATTTCACACAGAACCAGACGTTCGGTGAGTTTTGTTTTGAAATTCGACACTGTGCGAAAGATCGCAACTTTCGACGCGGTAGGCGTTTCGGTGAAAACACGACTTTCCCGCCCGGAGTGTATTCCGGACGAAACGTAAATGGTCTAATTTTGGATTTCACACAGAACCAGACGTTTGGTGAGTTCGGTATCGAAATTCGAGACGGTGCCCGAAAGATTGCAACTTTCGACGCGGGTGCCGTTTCGGTAAAAACACGACTTTCCCGCCCGGAGTGTATTCCGGACGAAACGTGAATGGTCTAATTTTGGATTTCACACAGAACCAGACTTTTGGTGAGTTCGGTATCAAAATTCGAGACGGTGCCCGAAAGATCGCAACTTTCGACGCGGGTGGCGTTTCGGTAAAAACACGATTTTCCCGCCCGGAGTGTGTTCCGGACGAAGCGTGAATGGTCTAATTTTGGATTTCACACAGAACCAGACGTTCGGTGAGTTCGGTATCGAAATTCGGGACGGTGCCCGAAAGATCGCAACTTTCGACGCGGGTGGCGTTTCGGTAAAAACACGACTTTCCCGCCCGAAGTGCGTTCCGAACGAAACGTGAATGGTCTAATTTTTGATTTCACACAGAACCAGACGTTCGGTGAGTTTTGTTTCGAAATTCGACACGGTGCCGAAAGATCGCAACTTTCGACGCGGTAGGCGTTTCGGTAAAAACACGAGTTTCCCGCCCGGTGTCTATTCCGGACGAAACGTGAATGGTCTATTTTTGGATTTCACACAGAACCAGACGTTCGGTGAGTTTGGTATCAAATTCGAGACCGTGCCAAAAGATCGCAACTTTCGACGCGGTAGGCGTTTCGATAAAAACACGACTTTCCCGCCCGGAGTGTGTTCCGAACGAAAGGTGAATGTTCTAATTTTTGATTTCACACAGAACCAGGCGTTCGGTGAGTTTTGTTTCGAAATTCGACACTAGGCCGAAAGATCGCAACTTTCGACGCGGTAGGCGTTTCGATAAAAACACGACTTTGCCGCCCGGAGTGTATTCCGGACGAAACGTGAATGGTCTAATTTTGGATTTCACACAGAACCAGACGTTTGGTGAGTTCGGTATCGAAATTCGAGACGGCGCCCTAAAGATTGCAACTTTCGACGCGGGTGGCGTTTCGGTAAAAACACGACTTTCCCGCCCGGAGTGTGTTCCGGACGAAACGTGAATGGTCTAATTTTGGATTTCACACAGAACCAGACGTTCGGTGAGTTCGGTACCGAAATTCGGGACGGTGCTCGAAAGATCGCAACTTTCGACAAGGGTGGCGTTTCGGTAAAAACACGACTTTCCCGCCCGAAGTGCGTTCCGAACGAAACGTGAATGGTCTAATTTTTGATTTCACACAGAACCAGACGTTCGGTGAGTTTTGTTTCAAAATTCGACACGGTGCCGAAAGATCGCAACTTTCGACGCGGTAGGCGTTTCGGTAAAAACACGAGTTTCCCGCCCGGTGTCTATTCCGGACGAAACGTGAATGGTCTATTTTTGGATTTCACACAGAACCAGACGTTCGGTGAGTTTGGTATCAAATTCGAGACCGTGCCGAAAGATCGCAACTTTCGACGCGGTAGGCATTTCGATAAAAACACGACTTTTCCGCCCGGAGTGTGTTCCGAACGAAACGTGAATGGTCTAATTTTTGATTTCACACGGAACCAGACGTTCGGTGAGTTTTGTTTCGAAATTCGACACTGTGCCGAAAGATCGCAACTTTCGACGCGGTAGGCGTTTCGGTGAAAACACGACTTTCCCGCCCGTAGTGTGTTCCGAACGAAACGTGAATGGTCTAATTTTTGATTTCACACAGAACCAGACGTTCGGTGAGTTTTGTTTCGAAATTCGACACTGTGCCGAAAGATCGCAATTTTCGACGCGGTAGGCGTTTCGGTAAAAACACGAGTTTCCCGGACGGTGCCTATTCCGGACGAAACGTGAATGGTCTATTTTTGGATTTCACACAGAACCAGACGTTCGGTGAGTTTGGTATCAAATTCGAGACCGTGCCGAAAGATCGCAACTTTCGCACGGTAGGCGTTTCGGTGAAAACACGACTTTCCCGCCCGGAGTTTTTTCCGGACGAAACGTGAATGGTCTATTTTTGGATTTCACACAGAACCAGACGTTCGGTGAGTTCGCTATTGAAATTCGAGACGGTGCCCGAAAGATCGCAACTTTCGACGCAGTAGGCGTTTCGGTAAAAACACTACTTTCCCGCCCGGAGTTTTTTCCGGACGAAACGTGAATGGTCTAATTTTGGATTTCACACAGAACCAGACGTTTGGTGAGTTCGGTATCGAAATTCGAGACGGTGCCCGAAAGATTGCAACTTTCGACGCGGGTGGCGTTTCGGTAAAAATACGACTTTCCCGCCCGGAGTGTGTTCCGGACGAAGCGTGAATGGTCTAATTTTGGATTTCACACAGAACCAGACGTTCGGTGAGTTCGGTATCGAAATTCGGGACGGTGCCCGAAAGATCGCAACTTTCGACGCGGGTGGCGTTTCGGTAAAAACACGACTTTCCCGCCCGAAGTGTGTTCCGAACGAAACGTGAATGGTCTAATTTTTGATTTCACATAGAACCAGACGTTCGGTGAGTTTTGTTTCGAAATTCGACACGGTGCCGAAAGATCGCAACTTTCGACGCGGTAGGCGTTTCGGTAAAAACACGAGTTTCCCGCCCGGTGTCTATTCCGGACGAAACGTGAATGGTCTATTTTTGGATTTCACACAGAACCAGACGTTCGGTGAGTTTGGTATCAAATTCGAGACCGTGCCGAAAGATCGCAACTTTCGACGCGGTAGGCGTTTCGATAAAAACACGACTTTCCCGCCCGGAGTGTGTTCCGAACGAAACGTGAATGGTCTAATTTTTGATTTCACACAGAACCAGGCGTTCGGTGAGTTTTGTTTCGAAATTCGACACTGGGCCGAAAGATCGCAACTTTCGACGCGGTAGGCGTTTCGGTAAAAACACGAGTTTCCCGCCCGGTGTCTATTCCGGACGAAACGTGAATGGTCTATTTTTGGATTTCACACAGAACCAGACGTTCGGTGAGTTTGGCATCAAATTCGAGACCGTGCCGAAAGATCGCAACTTTCGCACGGTAGGCGTTTCGGTGAAAACACGACTTTCCCGCCCGGAGTGTGTTCCGAACGAAAGGTGAATGTTCTAATTTTTGATTTCACACAGAACCAGGCGTTCGGTGAGTTTTGTTTCGAAATTCGACACTAGGCCGAAAGATCGCAACTTTCGACGCGGTAGGCGTTTCGATAAAAACACGACTTTGCCGCCCGGAGTGTATTCCGGACGAAACGTGAATGGTCTAATTTTGGATTTCACACAGAACCAGACGTTTGGTGAGTTCGGTATCGAAATTCGAGACGGCGCCCTAAAGATTGCAACTTTCGACGCGGGTGGCGTTTCGGTAAAAACACGACTTTCCCGCCCGGAGTGTGTTCCGGACGAAACGTGAATGGTCTAATTTTGGATTTCACACAGAACCAGACGTTCGGTGAGTTCGGTACCGAAATTCGGGACGGTGCTCGAAAGATCGCAACTTTCGACAAGGGTGGCGTTTCGGTAAAAACACGACTTTCCCGCCCGAAGTGCGTTCCGAACGAAACGTGAATGGTCTAATTTTTGATTTCACACAGAACCAGACGTTCGGTGAGTTTTGTTTCAAAATTCGACACGGTGCCGAAAGATCGCAACTTTCGACGCGGTAGGCGTTTCGGTAAAAACACGAGTTTCCCGCCCGGTGTCTATTCCGGACGAAACGTGAATGGTCTATTTTTGGATTTCACACAGAACCAGACGTTCGGTGAGTTTGGTATCAAATTCGAGACCGTGCCGAAAGATCGCAACTTTCGACGCGGTAGGCGTTTCGATAAAAACACGACTTTCCCGCCCGGAGTGTGTTCCGAACGAAACGTGAATGGTCTAATTTTTGATTTCACACAGAACCAGGCGTTCGGTGAGTTTTGTTTCGAAATTCGACACTGGGCCGAAAGATCGCAACTTTCGACGCGGTAGGCGTTTCGGTAAAAACACGAGTTTCCCGCCCGGTGTCTATTCCGGACGAAACGTGAATGGTCTATTTTTGGATTTCACACAGAACCAGACGTTCGGTGAGTTTGGCATCAAATTCGAGACCGTGCCGAAAGATCGCAACTTTCGCACGGTAGGCGTTTCGGTGAAAACACGACTTTCCCGCCCGGAGTGTGTTCCGAACGAAAGGTGAATGTTCTAATTTTTGATTTCACACAGAACCAGGCGTTCGGTGAGTTTTGTTTCGAAATTCGACACTAGGCCGAAAGATCGCAACTTTCGACGCGGTAGGCGTTTCGATAAAAACACGACTTTGCCGCCCGGAGTGTATTCCGGACGAAACGTGAATGGTCTAATTTTGGATTTCACACAGAACCAGACGTTTGGTGAGTTCGGTATCGAAATTCGAGACGGCGCCCTAAAGATTGCAACTTTCGACGCGGGTGGCGTTTCGGTAAAAACACGACTTTCCCGCCCGGAGTGTGTTCCGGACGAAACGTGAATGGTCTAATTTTGGATTTCACACAGAACCAGACGTTCGGTGAGTTCGGTACCGAAATTCGGGACGGTGCTCGAAAGATCGCAACTTTCGACAAGGGTGGCGTTTCGGTAAAAACACGACTTTCCCGCCCGAAGTGCGTTCCGAACGAAACGTGAATGGTCTAATTTTTGATTTCACACAGAACCAGACGTTCGGTGAGTTTTGTTTCAAAATTCGACACGGTGCCGAAAGATCGCAACTTTCGACGCGGTAGGCGTTTCGGTAAAAACACGAGTTTCCCGCCCGGTGTCTATTCCGGACGAAACGTGAATGGTCTATTTTTGGATTTCACACAGAACCAGACGTTCGGTGAGTTTGGTATCAAATTCGAGACCGTGCCGAAAGATCGCAACTTTCGACGCGGTAGGCATTTCGATAAAAACACGACTTTTCCGCCCGGAGTGTGTTCCGAACGAAACGTGAATGGTCTAATTTTTGATTTCACACGGAACCAGACGTTCGGTGAGTTTTGTTTCGAAATTCGACACTGTGCCGAAAGATCGCAACTTTCGACGCGGTAGGCGTTTCGGTGAAAACACGACTTTCCCGCCCGTAGTGTGTTCCGAACGAAACGTGAATGGTCTAATTTTTGATTTCACACAGAACCAGACGTTCGGTGAGTTTTGTTTCGAAATTCGACACTGTGCCGAAAGATCGCAATTTTCGACGCGGTAGGCGTTTCGGTAAAAACACGAGTTTCCCGGACGGTGTCTATTCCGGACGAAACGTGAATGGTCTATTTTTGGATTTCACACAGAACCAGACGTTCGGTGAGTTTGGTATCAAATTCGAGACCGTGCCGAAAGATCGCAACTTTCGCACGGTAGGCGTTTCGGTGAAAACACGACTTTCCCGCCCGGAGTTTTTTCCGGACGAAACGTGAATGGTCTATTTTTGGATTTCACACAGAACCAGACGTTCGGTGAGTTCGCTATTGAAATTCGAGACGGTGCCCGAAAGATCGCAACTTTCGACGCAGTAGGCGTTTCGGTAAAAACACTACTTTCCCGCCCGGAGTTTTTTCCGGACGAAACGTGAATGGTCTAATTTTGGATTTCACACAGAACCAGACGTTTGGTGAGTTCGGTATCGAAATTCGAGACGGTGCCCGAAAGATTGCAACTTTCGACGCGGGTGGCGTTTCGGTAAAAATACGACTTTCCCGCCCGGAGTGTGTTCCGGACGAAGCGTGAATGGTCTAATTTTGGATTTCACACAGAACCAGACGTTCGGTGAGTTCGGTATCGAAATTCGGGACGGTGCCCGAAAGATCGCAACTTTCGACGCGGGTGGCGTTTCGGTAAAAACACGACTTTCCCGCCCGAAGTGTGTTCCGAACGAAACGTGAATGGTCTAATTTTTGATTTCACATAGAACCAGACGTTCGGTGAGTTTTGTTTCGAAATTCGACACGGTGCCGAAAGATCGCAACTTTCGACGCGGTAGGCGTTTCGGTAAAAACACGAGTTTCCCGCCCGGTGTCTATTCCGGACGAAACGTGAATGGTCTATTTTTGGATTTCACACAGAACCAGACGTTCGGTGAGTTTGGTATCAAATTCGAGACCGTGCCGAAAGATCGCAACTTTCGACGCGGTAGGCGTTTCGATAAAAACACGACTTTCCCGCCCGGAGTGTGTTCCGAACGAAACGTGAATGGTCTAATTTTTGATTTCACACAGAACCAGGCGTTCGGTGAGTTTTGTTTCGAAATTCGACACTGGGCCGAAAGATCGCAACTTTCGACGCGGTAGGCGTTTCGGTAAAAACACGAGTTTCCCGCCCGGTGTCTATTCCGGACGAAACGTGAATGGTCTATTTTTGGATTTCACACAGAACCAGACGTTCGGTGAGTTTGGCATCAAATTCGAGACCGTGCCGAAAGATCGCAACTTTCGCACGGTAGGCGTTTCGGTGAAAACACGACTTTCCCGCCCGGAGTGTGTTCCGAACGAAAGGTGAATGTTCTAATTTTTGATTTCACACAGAACCAGGCGTTCGGTGAGTTTTGTTTCGAAATTCGACACTAGGCCGAAAGATCGCAACTTTCGACGCGGTAGGCGTTTCGATAAAAACACGACTTTGCCGCCCGGAGTGTATTCCGGACGAAACGTGAATGGTCTAATTTTGGATTTCACACAGAACCAGACGTTTGGTGAGTTCGGTATCGAAATTCGAGACGGCGCCCTAAAGATTGCAACTTTCGACGCGGGTGGCGTTTCGGTAAAAACACGACTTTCCCGCCCGGAGTGTGTTCCGGACGAAACGTGAATGGTCTAATTTTGGATTTCACACAGAACCAGACGTTCGGTGAGTTCGGTACCGAAATTCGGGACGGTGCTCGAAAGATCGCAACTTTCGACAAGGGTGGCGTTTCGGTAAAAACACGACTTTCCCGCCCGAAGTGCGTTCCGAACGAAACGTGAATGGTCTAATTTTTGATTTCACACAGAACCAGACGTTCGGTGAGTTTTGTTTCAAAATTCGACACGGTGCCGAAAGATCGCAACTTTCGACGCGGTAGGCGTTTCGGTAAAAACACGAGTTTCCCGCCCGGTGTCTATTCCGGACGAAACGTGAATGGTCTATTTTTGGATTTCACACAGAACCAGACGTTCGGTGAGTTTGGTATCAAATTCGAGACCGTGCCGAAAGATCGCAACTTTCGACGCGGTAGGCGTTTCGATAAAAACACGACTTTCCCGCCCGGAGTGTGTTCCGAACGAAACGTGAATGGTCTAATTTTTGATTTCACACAGAACCAGGCGTTCGGTGAGTTTTGTTTCGAAATTCGACACTGGGCCGAAAGATCGCAACTTTCGACGCGGTAGGCGTTTCGGTAAAAACACGAGTTTCCCGCCCGGTGTCTATTCCGGACGAAACGTGAATGGTCTATTTTTGGATTTCACACAGAACCAGACGTTCGGTGAGTTTGGCATCAAATTCGAGACCGTGCCGAAAGATCGCAACTTTCGCACGGTAGGCGTTTCGGTGAAAACACGACTTTCCCGCCCGGAGTGTGTTCCGAACGAAAGGTGAATGTTCTAATTTTTGATTTCACACAGAACCAGGCGTTCGGTGAGTTTTGTTTCGAAATTCGACACTAGGCCGAAAGATCGCAACTTTCGACGCGGTAGGCGTTTCGATAAAAACACGACTTTGCCGCCCGGAGTGTATTCCGGACGAAACGTGAATGGTCTAATTTTGGATTTCACACAGAACCAGACGTTTGGTGAGTTCGGTATCGAAATTCGAGACGGCGCCCTAAAGATTGCAACTTTCGACGCGGGTGGCGTTTCGGTAAAAACACGACTTTCCCGCCCGGAGTGTGTTCCGGACGAAACGTGAATGGTCTAATTTTGGATTTCACACAGAACCAGACGTTCGGTGAGTTCGGTACCGAAATTCGGGACGGTGCTCGAAAGATCGCAACTTTCGACAAGGGTGGCGTTTCGGTAAAAACACGACTTTCCCGCCCGAAGTGCGTTCCGAACGAAACGTGAATGGTCTAATTTTTGATTTCACACAGAACCAGACGTTCGGTGAGTTTTGTTTCAAAATTCGACACGGTGCCGAAAGATCGCAACTTTCGACGCGGTAGGCGTTTCGGTAAAAACACGAGTTTCCCGCCCGGTGTCTATTCCGGACGAAACGTGAATGGTCTATTTTTGGATTTCACACAGAACCAGACGTTCGGTGAGTTTGGTATCAAATTCGAGACCGTGCCGAAAGATCGCAACTTTCGACGCGGTAGGCATTTCGATAAAAACACGACTTTTCCGCCCGGAGTGTGTTCCGAACGAAACGTGAATGGTCTAATTTTTGATTTCACACGGAACCAGACGTTCGGTGAGTTTTGTTTCGAAATTCGACACTGTGCCGAAAGATCGCAACTTTCGACGCGGTAGGCGTTTCGGTGAAAACACGACTTTCCCGCCCGTAGTGTGTTCCGAACGAAACGTGAATGGTCTAATTTTTGATTTCACACAGAACCAGACGTTCGGTGAGTTTTGTTTCGAAATTCGACACTGTGCCGAAAGATCGCAATTTTCGACGCGGTAGGCGTTTCGGTAAAAACACGAGTTTCCCGGACGGTGTCTATTCCGGACGAAACGTGAATGGTCTATTTTTGGATTTCACACAGAACCAGACGTTCGGTGAGTTTGGTATCAAATTCGAGACCGTGCCGAAAGATCGCAACTTTCGCACGGTAGGCGTTTCGGTGAAAACACGACTTTCCCGCCCGGAGTTTTTTCCGGACGAAACGTGAATGGTCTATTTTTGGATTTCACACAGAACCAGACGTTCGGTGAGTTCGCTATTGAAATTCGAGACGGTGCCCGAAAGATCGCAACTTTCGACGCAGTAGGCGTTTCGGTAAAAACACTACTTTCCCGCCCGGAGTTTTTTCCGGACGAAACGTGAATGGTCTAATTTTGGATTTCACACAGAACCAGACGTTTGGTGAGTTCGGTATCGAAATTCGAGACGGTGCCCGAAAGATTGCAACTTTCGACGCGGGTGGCGTTTCGGTAAAAATACGACTTTCCCGCCCGGAGTGTGTTCCGGACGAAGCGTGAATGGTCTAATTTTGGATTTCACACAGAACCAGACGTTCGGTGAGTTCGGTATCGAAATTCGGGACAGTGCCCGAAAGATCGCAACTTTCGACGCGGGTGGCGTTTCGGTAAAAACACGACTTTCCCGCCCGAAGTGTGTTCCGAACGAAACGTGAATGGTCTAATTTTTGATTTCACATAGAACCAGACGTTCGGTGAGTTTTGTTTCGAAATTCGACACGGTGCCGAAAGATCGCAACTTTCGACGCGGTAGGCGTTTCGGTAAAAACACGAGTTTCCCGCCCGGTGTCTATTCCGGACGAAACGTGAATGGTCTATTTTTGGATTTCACACAGAACCAGACGTTCGGTGAGTTTGGTATCAAATTCGAGACCGTGCCGAAAGATCGCAACTTTCGACGCGGTAGGCGTTTCGATAAAAACACGACTTTCCCGCCCGGAGTGTGTTCCGAACGAAACGTGAATGGTCTAATTTTTGATTTCACACAGAACCAGGCGTTCGGTGAGTTTTGTTTCGAAATTCGACACTGGGCCGAAAGATCGCAACTTTCGACGCGGTAGGCGTTTCGGTAAAAACACGAGTTTCCCGCCCGGTGTCTATTCCGGACGAAACGTGAATGGTCTATTTTTGGATTTCACACAGAACCAGACGTTCGGTGAGTTTGGCATCAAATTCGAGACCGTGCCGAAAGATCGCAACTTTCGCACGGTAGGCGTTTCGGTGAAAACACGACTTTCCCGCCCGGAGTTTTTTCCGGACGAAACGTGAATGGTCTATTTTTGGATTTCACACAGAACCAGACGTTCGGTGAGTTCGCTATTGAAATTCGAGACGGTGCCCGAAAGATCGCAACTTTCGACGCGGTAGGCGTTTCGGGAAAAACACGACTTTCCCGCCCGGAGTGTATTCCGGACGAAACGTGAATGGTCTAATTTTGGATTTCACACAGAACCAGACGTTTGGTGAGTTCGGTATCGAAATTCGAGACGGTGCCCGAAAGATTGCAACTTTCGACGCGGGTGGCGTTTCGGTAAAAACACGAGTTTCCCGCCCGGAGTGTGTTCCGGACGAAACGTGAATGGTCTAATTTTGGATTTCACACAGAACCAGACGTTCGGTGAGTTCGATATCGAAATTCAGGACGGTGCCCAAAAGATCGCAACTTTCGACGCGGGTGGCGTTTCGGTAAAAACACGACTTTCCCGCCCGGAGTGTGTTCCGGACGAAACTTGAATGGTCTAATTTTGGATTTCACACAGAACCAGACGTTCGGTGAGTTCGATATCGAAATTCGGGACGGTGCCCGAAAGATCGCAACTTTCGACGCGGTAGGCGTTTCGGTGAAAACACGACTTTCCCGCCCGGAGTGTGTTAAAACACGACTTTCCTGCCCGGAGTGTGTTCCGGATGAAACGTGAATGGTCTAATTTTGGATTTCACACAGAACCAGACGTTCGTTGAGTTCGGTATCGAAATTCGAGACGGTGCCCAAAAGATCGCAACATTCGACGCGGGTGGCATTTCGGTAAAAACACGACTTTCCCGCCCGGAGTGTGTTCCGAACGAAACGTGAATGGTCTAATTTTTGATTTCACACAGAACCAGACGTTCGGTGAGTTTTGTTTTGAAATTCGACACTGTGCGAAAGATCGCAACTTTCGACGCGGTAGGCGTTTCGGTGAAAACACGACTTTCCCGCCCGGAGTGTATTCCGGACGAAACGTGAATGGTCTAATTTTGGATTTCACACAGAACCAGACGTTTGGTGAGTTCGGTATCGAAATTCGAGACGGTGCCCGAAAGATTGCAACTTTCGACGCGGGTGCCGTTTCGGTAAAAACACGACTTTCCCGCCCGGAGTGTATTCCGGACGAAACGTGAATGGTCTAATTTTGGATTTCACACAGAAACAGACGTTCGGTGAGTTCGATATCGAAATTCGGGACGGTGCCCGAAAGATCGCAACTTTCGACGCGGGTGGCGTTTCGGTAAAAACACGACTTTCCCGCCCGGAGTGTGTTCCGGACGAAACGTGAATGGTCTAATTTTGGATTTCACACAGAACCAGACGTTCGGTGAGTTCGATATCGAAATTCGGGACGGTGCCCGAAAGATCGCAACTTTCGACGCGGTAGGCGTTTCGGTGAAAACACGACTTTCCCGCCCGGAGTGTGTTAAAACACGACTTTCCTGCCCGGAGTGTGTTCCGGATGAAACATGAATGGTCTAATTTTGGATTTCACACAGAACCAGACGTTCGTTGAGTTCGGTATCGAAATTCGAGACGGTGCCCAAAAGATCGCAACATTCGACGCGGGTGGCATTTCGGTAAAAACACGACTTTCCCGCCCGGAGTGTGTTCCGAACGAAACGTGAATGGTCTAATTTTTGATTTCACACAGAACCAGACGTTCGGTGAGTTTTGTTTTGAAATTCAACACTGTGCGAAAGATCGCAACTTTCGACGCGGTAGGCGTTTCGGTGAAAACACGACTTTCCCGCCCGGAGTGTATTCCGGACGAAACGTGAATGGTCTAATTTTGGATTTCACACAGAACCAGACGTTTGGTGAGTTCGGTATCGAAATTCGAGACGGTGCCCGAAAGATTGCAACTTTCGACGCGGGTGCCGTTTCGGTAAAAACACGACTTTCCCGCCCGGAGTGTATTCCGGACGAAACGTGAATGGTCTAATTTTGGATTTCACACAGAACCAGACGTTCGGTGAGTTCGGTATCGAAATTCGGGACGGTGCCCGAAAGATCGCAACTTTCGACGCGGGTGGCGTTTCGGTAAAAACGCTACTATCCCGCCCGAAGTGTGTTCTGAACGAAACTTGAATGGTCTAATTTTTGATTTCACACAGAACCAGACGTTCGGTGAGTTTTGTTTCGAAATTCGACACGGTGCCGAAAGATCGCAACTTTCGACGCGGTAGGCGTTTCGGTAAAAACACGAGTTTCCCGCCCGGTGTCTATTCCGGACGAAACGTGAATGGTCTATTTTTGGATTTCACACAGAACCAGACGTTTGGTGAGTTTGGTATCAAATTCGAGACCGTGCCGAAAGATCGCAACTTTCGACGCGGTAGGCGTTTCGATAAAAACACGACTTTCTCGCCCGGACTGTGTTCCGAACGAAAGGTGAATGGTCTAATTTTTGATTTCACACAGAACCAGGCGTTCGGTGAGTTTTGTTTCGAAATTCGACACTGGGCCGAAAGATCGCAACTTTCGACGCGGTAGGCGTTTCGGTGAAAACACGACTTTCCCGCCCGGAGTGTGTTAAAACACGACTTTCCTGCCCGGAGTGTGTTCCGGACGAAACGTGAATGGTCTAATTTTGGATTTCACACAGAACCAGACGTTCGTTGAGTTCGGTATAGAAATTCGGGACGGTGCCCGAAAGATCGCAACTTTCGACGCAGGTGGCATTTCGGTAAAAACACGACTTTCCCGCCCGGAGTGTGTTCCGAACGAAACGTGAATGGTCTAATTTTTGATTTCACACAGAACCAGACGTTCGGTGAGTTTTGTTTCGAAATTCGACACGGTGCCGAAAGATCGCAACTTTCGACGAGGTAGGCGTTTCGGTAAAAACACGAGTTTCCCGCCCGGTGTCTATTCCGGACGAAACGTGAATGGTCTATTTTTGGATTTCACACAGAACCAGACGTTTGGTGAGTTTGGTATCAAATTCGAGACCGTGCCGAAAGATCGCAACTTTCGCACGGTAGGCGTTTCGGTGAAAACACGACTTTCCCGCCCGGAGTTTTTTCCGGACGAAACGTGAATGGTCTATTTTTGGATTTCACACAGCACCAGACGTTCGGTGAGTTCGCTATTGAAATTCGAGACGGTGCCCGAAAGATCGCAACTTTCGACGCGGTAGGCGTTTCGATAAAAACACGACTTTCCCGCCCGGAGTATATTCCGGACGAAACGTGAATGGTCTAATTTTGGATTTCACACAGAACCAGACGTTTGGTGAGTTCGGTATCGAAATTCGAGACGGTGCCCGAAAGATTGCAACTTTCGACGCGGGTGGCGTTTCGGTAAAAACACGACTTTCCCGCCCCGAGTGTGTTCCGGACGAAACGTGAATGGTCTAATTTTGGATTTCACACAGAACCAGACGTTCGGTGAGTTCGGTATCGAAATTCGGGACGGTGCCCGGAAGATCGCAACTTTCGACGCGGGTGGCGTTTAGGTAAAAACACGACTTTCCCGCCCGAAGTGCGTTCCGAACGAAACGTGAATGGTCTAATTTTTGATTTCACACAGAACCAGACGTTCGGTGAGTTTTGTTTCGAAATTCGACACGGTGCCGAAAGATCGCAACTTTCGACGCGGTAGGCGTTTCGGTAAAAACACGAGTTTCCCGCCCGGTGTCTATTCCGGACGAAACGTGAATGGTCTATTTTTGGATTTCACACAGAACCAGACGTTCGGTGAGTTTGGTATCAAATTCGAGACCGTGCCGAAAGATCGCAACTTTCGACGCGGTAGGCGTTTCGATAAAAACACGACTTTCCTGCCCGGAGTGTATTCCGGACGAAACGTGAATGGTCTAATTTTGGATTTCACACAGAACCAGACTTTTGGTGAGTTCGGTATCAAAATTCGAGACGGTGCCCGAAAGATCGCAACTTTCGACGCGGGTGGCGTTTCGGTAAAAACACGACTATCCCGCCCGGAGTGTGTTCCGGACGAAACGTGAATGGTCTAATTTTGGATTTCACACAGAACCAGACGTTCGGTGAGTTCGGTATCGAAATTCGGGACGGTGCCCGAAAGATCGCAACTTTCGACGCGGGTGGCGTTTCGGTAAAAACACGACTATCCCGCCCGAAGTGTGTTCCGAACGAAACTTGAATGGTCTAATTTTTGATTTCACACAGAACCAGACGTTCGGTGAGTTTTGTTTCGAAATTCGACACGGTGCCGAAAGATCGCAACTTTCGACAAGGGTGGCGTTTCGGTAAAAACACGACTTTCCCGCCCGAAGTGCGTTCCGAACGAAACGTGAATGGTCTAATTTTTGATTTCACACAGAACCAGACGTTCGGTGAGTTTTGTTTCAAAATTCGACACGGTGCCGAAAGATCGCAACTTTCGACGCGGTAGGCGTTTCGGTAAAAACACGAGTTTCCCGCCCGGTGTCTATTCCGGACGAAACGTGAATGGTCTATTTTTGGATTTCACACAGAACCAGACGTTCGGTGAGTTTGGTATCAAATTCGAGACCGTGCCGAAAGATCGCAACTTTCGACGCGGTAGGCATTTCGATAAAAACACGACTTTTCCGCCCGGAGTGTGTTCCGAACGAAACGTGAATGGTCTAATTTTTGATTTCACACGGAACCAGACGTTCGGTGAGTTTTGTTTCGAAATTCGACACTGTGCCGAAAGATCGCAACTTTCGACGCGGTAGGCGTTTCGGTGAAAACACGACTTTCCCGCCCGGAGTGTGTTAAAACACGACTTTCCTGCCCGGAGTGTGTTCTGGACGAAACGTGAATGGTCTAATTTTGGATTTCACACAGAACCAGACGTTCGTTGAGTTCGGTATCGAAATTCGGGACGGTGCCCGAAAGATCGCAACTTTCGACGCGGGTGGCATTTCGGTAAACACACGACTTTCCCGCCCGGAGTTTGTTCCGAACGAAACGTGAATGGTCTAATTTTTGATTTCACACAGAACCAGACGTTCGGTGAGTTTTGTTTCGAAATTCGACACGGTGCCGAAAGATCGCAACTTTCGACGCGGTAGGCGTTTCGGTAAAAACACGAGTTTCCCGGACGGTGTCTATTCCGGACGAAACGTGAATGGTCTATTTTTGGATTTCACACAGAACCAGACGTTCGGTGAGTTTGGTATCAAATTCGAGACCGTGCCGAAAGATCGCAACTTTCGCACGGTAGGCGTTTCGGTGAAAACACGACTTTCCCGCCCGGAGTTTTTTCCGGACGAAACGTGAATGGTCTATTTTTGGATTTCACACAGAACCAGACGTTCGGTGAGTTCGCTATTGAAATTCGAGACGGTGCCCGAAAGATCGCAACTTTCAACGCAGTAGGCGTTTCGGTAAAAACACGACTTTCCCGCCCGGAGTTTTTTCCGGACGAAACGTGAATGGTCTAATTTTGGATTTCACACAGAACCAGACGTTTGGTGAGTTCGGTATCGAAATTCGAGACGGTGCCCGAAAGATTGCAACTTTCGACGCGGGTGGCGTTTCGGTAAAAATACGACTTTCCCGCCCGGAGTGTGTTCCGGACGAAGCGTGAATGGTCTAATTTTGGATTTCACACAGAACCAGACGTTCGGTGAGTTCGGTATCGAAATTCGGGACGGTGCCCGAAAGATCGCAACTTTCGACGCGGGTGGCGTTTCGGTAAAAACACGACTTTCCCGCCCGAAGTGTGTTCCGAACGAAACGTGAATGGTCTAATTTTTGATTTCACATAGAACCAGACGTTCGGTGAGTTTTGTTTCGAAATTCGACACGGTGCCGAAAGATCGCAACTTTCGACGCGGTAGGCGTTTCGGTAAAAACACGAGTTTCCCGCCCGGTGTCTATTCCGGACGAAACGTGAATGGTCTATTTTTGGATTTCACACAGAACCAGACGTTCGGTGAGTTTGGTATCAAATTCGAGACCGTGCCGAAAGATCGCAACTTTCGACGCGGTAGGCGTTTCAATAAAAACACGACTTTCCCGCCCGGAGTGTGTTCCGAACGAAACGTGAATGGTCTAATTTTTGATTTCACACAGAACCAGGCGTTCGGTGAGTTTTGTTTCGAAATTCGACACTGGGCCGAAAGATCGCAACTTTCGACGCGGTAGGCGTTTCGGTAAAAACACGAGTTTCCCGCCCGGTGTCTATTCCGGACGAAACGTGAATGGTCTATTTTTGGATTTCACACAGAACCAGACGTTTGGTGAGTTTGGCATCAAATTCGAGACCGTGCCGAAAGATCGCAACTTTCGCACGGTAGGCGTTTCGGTGAAAACACGACTTTCCCGCCCGGAGTTTTTTCCGGACGAAACGTGAATGGTCTATTTTTGGATTTCACACAGAACCAGACGTTTGGTGAGTTCGCTATTGAAATTCGAGACGGTGCCCGAAAGATCGCAACTTTCGACGCGGTAGGCGTTTCGGTAAAAACACGACTTTCCCGCCCGGAGTGTATTCCGGACGAAACGTGAATGGTCTAATTTTGGATTTCACACAGAACCAGACGTTTGGTGAGTTCGGTATCGAAATTCGAGACGGTGCCCAAAAGATTGCAACTTTCGACGCGGGTGGCGTTTCGGTAAAAACACGAGTTTCCCGCCCGGAGTGTGTTCCGGACGAAACGTGAATGGTCTAATTTTGGATTTCACACAGAACCAGACGTTCGGTGAGTTCGATATCGAAATTCAGGATGGTGCCCAAAAGATCGCAACTTTCGACGCGGGTGGCGTTTCGGTAAAAACACGACTTTCCCGCCCGGAGTGTGTTCCGGACGAAACTTGAATGGTCTAATTTTGGATTTCACACAGAACCAGACGTTCGGTGAGTTCGATATCGAAATTCGGGACGGTGCCCGAAAGATCGCAACTTTCGACGCGGTAGGCGTTTCGGTGAAAACACGACTTTCCCGCCCGGAGTGTGTTAAAACACGACTTTCCTGCCCGGAGTGTGTTCCGGATGAAACGTGAATGGTCTAATTTTGGATTTCACACAGAACCAGACGTTCGTTGAGTTCGGTATCGAAATTCGAGACGGTGCCCAAAAGATCGCAACATTCGACGCGGGTGGCATTTCGGTAAAAACACGACTTTCCCGCCCGGAGTGTGTTCCGAACGAAACGTGAATGGTCTAATTTTTGATTTCACACAGAACCAGACGTTCGGTGAGTTTTGTTTTGAAATTCGACACTGTGCGAAAGATCGCAACTTTCGACGCGGTAGGCGTTTCGGTGAAAACACGACTTTCCCGCCCGGAGTGTATTCCGGACGAAACGTGAATGGTCTAATTTTGGATTTCACACAGAACCAGACGTTTGGTGAGTTCGGTATCGAAATTCGAGACGGTGCCCGAAAGATTGCAACTTTCGACGCGGGTGCCGTTTCGGTAAAAACACGACTTTCCCGCCCGGAGTGTATTCCGGACGAAACGTGAATGGTCTAATTTTGGATTTCACACAGAACCAGACGTTCGGTGAGTTCGATATCGAAATTCGGGACGGTGCCCGAAAGATCGCAACTTTCGACGCGGGTGGCGTTTCGGTAAAAACACGACTTTCCCGCCCGGAGTGTGTTCCGGACGAAACGTGAATGGTCTAATTTTGGATTTCACACAGAACCAGACGTTCGGTGAGTTCGATATCGAAATTCGGGACGGTGCCCGAAAGATCGCAACTTTCGACGCGGTAGGCGTTTCGGTGAAAACACGACTTTCCCGCCCGGAGTGTGTTAAAACACGACTTTCCTGCCCGGAGTGTGTTCCGGATGAAACGTGAATGGTCTAATTTTGGATTTCACACAGAACCAGACGTTCGTTGAGTTCGGTATCGAAATTCGAGACGGTGCCCAAAAGATCGCAAAATTCGACGCGGGTGGCATTTCGGTAAAAACACGACTTTCCCGCCCGGAGTGTGTTCCGAACGAAACGTGAATGGTCTAATTTTTGATTTCACACAGAACCAGACGTTCGGTGAGTTTTGTTTTGAAATTCAACACTGTGCGAAAGATCGCAACTTTCGACGCGGTAGGCGTTTCGGTGAAAACACGACTTTCCCGCCCGGAGTGTATTCCGGACGAAACGTGAATGGTCTAATTTTGGATTTCACACAGAACCAGACGTTTGGTGAGTTCGGTATCGAAATTCGAGACGGTGCCCGAAAGATTGCAACTTTCGACGCGGGTGCCGTTTCGGTAAAAACACGACTTTCCCGCCCGGAGTGTATTCCGGACGAAACGTGAATGGTCTAATTTTGGATTTCACACAGAACCAGACGTTCGGTGAGTTCGGTATCGAAATTCGGGACGGTGCCCGAAAGATCGCAACTTTCGACGCGGGTGGCGTTTCGGTAAAAACACTACTATCCCGCCCGAAGTGTGTTCCGAACGAAACTTGAATGGTCTAATTTTTGATTTCACACAGAACCAGACGTTCGGTGAGTTTTGTTTCGAAATTCGACACGGTGCCGAAAGATCGCAACTTTCGACGCGGTAGGCGTTTCGGTAAAAACACGAGTTTCCCGCCCGGTGTCTATTCCGGACGAAACGTGAATGGTCTATTTTTGGATTTCACACAGAACCAGACGTTCGGTGAGTTTGGTATCAAATTCGAGACCGTGCCGAAAGATCGCAACTTTCGACGCGGTAGGCGTTTCGATAAAAACACGACTTTGTCGCCCGGACTGTGTTCCGAACGAAAGGTGAATGGTCTAATTTTTGATTTCACACAGAACCAGGCGTTCGGTGAGTTTTGTTTCGAAATTCGACACTGGGCCGAAAGATCGCAACTTTCGACGCGGTAGGCGTTTCGGTGAAAACACGACTTTCCCGCCCGGAGTGTGTTAAAACACGACTTTCCTGCCCGGAGTGTGTTCCGGACGAAACGTGAATGGTCTAATTTTGGATTTCACACAGAACCAGACGTTCGTTGAGTTCGGTATAGAAATTCGGGACGGTGCCCGAAAGATCGCAACTTTCGACGCAGGTGGCATTTCGGTAAAAACACGACTTTCCCGCCCGGAGTGTGTTCCGAACGAAACGTGAATGGTCTAATTTTTGATTTCACACAGAACCAGACGTTCGGTGAGTTTTGTTTCGAAATTCGACACGGTGCCGAAAGATCGCAACTTTCGACGAGGTAGGCGTTTCGGTAAAAACACGAGTTTCCCGCCCGGTGTCTATTCCGGACGAAACGTGAATGGTCTATTTTTGGATTTCACACAGAACCAGACGTTTGGTGAGTTTGGTATCAAATTCGAGACCGTGCCGAAAGATCGCAACTTTCGCACGGTAGGCGTTTCGGTGAAAACACGACTTTCCCGCCCGGAGTTTTTTCCGGACGAAACGTGAATGGTCTATTTTTGGATTTCACACAGCACCAGACGTTCGGTGAGTTCGCTATTGAAATTCGAGACGGTGCCCGAAAGATCGCAACTTTCGACGCGGTAGGCGTTTCGATAAAAACACGACTTTCCCGCCCGGAGTATATTCCGGACGAAACGTGAATGGTCTAATTTTGGATTTCACACAGAACCAGACGTTTGGTGAGTTCGGTATCGAAATTCGAGACGGTGCCCGAAAGATTGCAACTTTCGACGCGGGTGGCGTTTCGGTAAAAACACGACTTTCCCGCCCCGAGTGTGTTCCGGACGAAACGTGAATGGTCTAATTTTGGATTTCACACAGAACCAGACGTTCGGTGAGTTCGGTATCGAAATTCGGGACGGTGCCCGGAAGATCGCAACTTTCGACGCGGGTGGCGTTTCGGTAAAAACACGACTTTCCCGCCCGAAGTGCGTTCCGAACGAAACGTGAATGGTCTAATTTTTGATTTCACACAGAACCAGACGTTCGGTGAGTTTTGTTTCGAAATTCGACACGGTGCCGAAAGATCGCAACTTTCGACGCGGTAGGCGTTTCGGTAAAAACACGAGTTTCCCGCCCGGTGTCTATTCCGGACGAAACGTGAATGGTCTATTTTTGGATTTCACACAGAACCAGACGTTCGGTGAGTTTGGTATCAAATTCGAGACCGTGCCGAAAGATCGCAACTTTCGACGCGGTAGGCGTTTCGATAAAAACACGACTTTCCCGCCCGGAGTGTATTCCGGACGAAACGTGAATGGTCTAATTTTGGATTTCACACAGAACCAGACTTTTGGTGAGTTCGGTATCAAAATTCGAGACGGTGCCCGAAAGATCGCAACTTTCGACGCGGGTGGCGTTTCGGTAAAAACACGACTTTCCCGCCCGGAGTGTGTTCCGGACGAAACGTGAATGGTCTAATTTTGGATTTCACACAGAACCAGACGTTCGGTGAGTTCGGTATCGAAATTCGGGACGGTGCCCGAAAGATCGCAACTTTCGACGCGGGTGGCGTTTCGGTAAAAACACGACTATCCCGCCCGAAGTGTGTTCCGAACGAAACTTGAATGGTCTAATTTTTGATTTCACACAGAACCAGACGTTCGGTGAGTTTTGTTTCGAAATTCGACACGGTGCCGAAAGATCGCAACTTTCGACGCGGTAGGCGTTTCGGTAAAAACACGAGTTTCCCGCCCGGTGTCTATTCCGGACGAAACGTGAATGGTCTATTTTTGGATTTCACACAGAACCAGACGTTCGGTGAGTTTGGTATCAAATTCGAGACCGTGCCGAAAGATCGCAACTTTCGACGCGGTAGGCGTTTCGATAAAAACACGACTTTCCCGCCCGGAGTGTGTTCCGAACGAAAGGTGAATGGTCTAATTTTTGATTTCACACAGAACCAGGCGTTCGGTGAGTTTCGTTTCGAAATTCGACACTAGGCCGAAAGATCGCAACTTTCGACGCGGTAGGCGTTTCGGTGAAAACACGACTTTCCCGCCCGGAGTGTGTTAAAACACGACTTTCCTGCCCGGAGTGTGTTCCGGATGAAACGTGAATGGTCTAATTTTGGATTTCACACAGAACCAGACGTTCGTTGAGTTCGGTATCGAAATTCGAGACGGTGCCCAAAAGATCGCAACATTCGACGCGGGTGGCATTTCGGTAAAAACACGACTTTCCCGCCCGGAGTGTGTTCCGAACGAAACGTGAATGGTCTAATTTTTGATTTCACACAGAACCAGACGTTCGGTGAGTTTTGTTTTGAAATTCGACACTGTGCGAAAGATCGCAACTTTCGACGCGGTAGGCGTTTCGGTGAAAACACGACTTTCCCGCCCGGAGTGTATTCCGGACGAAACGTGAATGGTCTAATTTTGGATTTCACACAGAACCAGACGTTTGGTGAGTTCGGTATCGAAATTCGAGACGGTGCCCGAAAGATTGCAACTTTCGACGCGGGTGCCGTTTCGGTAAAAACACGACTTTCCCGCCCGGAGTGTATTCCGGACGAAACGTGAATGGTCTAATTTTGGATTTCACACAGAACCAGACTTTTGGTGAGTTCGGTATCAAAATTCGAGACGGTGCCCGAAAGATCGCAACTTTCGACGCGGGTGGCGTTTCGGTAAAAACACGATTTTCCCGCCCGGAGTGTGTTCCGGACGAAACGTGAATGGTCTAATTTTGGATTTCACACAGAACCAGACGTTCGGTGAGTTCGGTATCGAAATTCGGGACGGTGCCCGAAAGATCGCAACTTTCGACGCGGGTGGCGTTTCGGTAAAAACACGACTTTCCCGCCCGAAGTGCGTTCCGAACGAAACGTGAATGGTCTAATTTTTGATTTCACACAGAACCAGACGTTCGGTGAGTTTTGTTTCGAAATTCGACACGGTGCCGAAAGATCGTAACTTTCGACGCGGTAGGCGTTTCGGTAAAAACACGAGTTTCCCGCCCGGTGTCTATTCCGGACGAAACGTGAATGGTCTATTTTTGGATTTCACACAGAACCAGACGTTTGGTGAGTTTGGTATCAAATTCGAGACCGTGCCGAAAGATCGCAACTTTCGCACGGTAGGCGTTTCGGTGAAAACACGACTTTCCCGCCCGGAGTTTTTTCCGAACGAAACGTGAATGGTCTATTTTTGGATTTCACACAGCACCAGACGTTCGGTGAGTTCGCTATTGAAATTCGAGACGGTGCCCGAAAGATCGCAACTTTCGACGCGGTAGGCGTTTCGATAAAAACACGACTTTGCCGCCCGGAGTGTATTCCGGACGAAACGTGAATGGTCTAATTTTGGATTTCACACAGAACCAGACGTTTGGTGAGTTCGGTATCGAAATTCGAGACGGCGCCCTAAAGATTGCAACTTTCGACGCGGGTGGCGTTTCGGTAAAAACACGACTTTCCCGCCCGGAGTGTGTTCCGGACGAAACGTGAATGGTCTAATTTTGGATTTCACACAGAACCAGACGTTCGGTGAGTTCGGTACCGAAATTCGGGACGGTGCCCGAAAGATCGCAACTTTCGACAAGGGTGGCGTTTCGGTAAAAACACGACTTTCCCGCCCGAAGTGCGTTCCGAACGAAACGTGAATGGTCTAATTTTTGATTTCACACAGAACCAGACGTTCGGTGAGTTTTGTTTCAAAATTCGACACGGTGCCGAAAGATCGCAACTTTCGACGTGGTAGGCGTTTCGGTAAAAACACGAGTTTCCCGCCCGGTGTCTATTCCGGACGAAACGTGAATGGTCTATTTTTGGATTTCACACAGAACCAGACGTTCGGTGAGTTTGGTATCAAATTCGAGACCGTGCCGAAAGATCGCAACTTTCGACGCGGTAGGCATTTCGATAAAAACACGACTTTTCCGCCCGGAGTGTGTTCCGAACGAAACGTGAATGGTCTAATTTTTGATTTCACACGTAACCAGACGTTCGGTGAGTTTTGTTTCGAAATTCGACACTGTGCCGAAAGATCGCAACTTTCGACGCGGTAGGCGTTTCGGTGAAAACACGACTTTCCCGCCCGGAGTGTGTTAAAACACGACTTTCCTGCCCGGAGTGTGTTCCGGACGAAACGTGAATGGTCTAATTTTGGATTTCACACAGAACCAGACGTTCGTTGAGTTCGGTATCGAAATTCGGGACGGTGCCCGAAAGATCGCAACTTTCGACGCGGGTGGCATTTCGGTATACACACGACTTTCCCGCCCGGAGTTTGTTCCGAACGAAACATGAATGGTCTAATTTTTGATTTCACACAGAACCAGACGTTCGGTGAGTTTTGTTTCGAAATTCGACACGGTGCCGAAAGATCGCAACTTTCGACGCGGTAGGCGTTTCGGTAAAAACACGAGTTTCCCGGACGGTGTCTATTCCGGACGAAACGTGAATGGTCTATTTTTGGATTTCACACAGAACCAGACGTTCGGTGAGTTTGGTATCAAATTCGAGACCGTGCCGAAAGATCGCAACTTTCGCACGGTAGGCGTTTCGGTGAAAACACGACTTTCCCGCCCGGAGTTTTTTCCGGACGAAACGTGAATGGTCTATTTTTGGATTTCACACAGAACCAGACGTTCGGTGAGTTCGCTATTGAAATTCGAGACGGTGCCCGAAAGATCGCAACTTTCGACGCAGTAGGCGTTTCGGTAAAAACACGACTTTCCCGCCCGGAGTTTTTTCCGGACGAAACGTGAATGGTCTAATTTTGGATTTCACACAGAACCAGACGTTTGGTGAGTTCGGTATCGAAATTCGAGACGGTGCCCGAAAGATTGCAACTTTCGACGCGGGTGGCGTTTCGGTAAAAATACGACTTTCCCGCCCGGAGTGTGTTCCGGACGAAGCGTGAATGGTCTAATTTTGGATTTCACACAGAACCAGACGTTCGGTGAGTTCGGTATCGAAATTCGGGACGGTGCCCGAAAGATCGCAACTTTCGACGCGGGTGGCGTTTCGGTAAAAACACGACTTTCCCGCCCGAAGTGTGTTCCGAACGAAACGTGAATGGTCTAATTTTTGATTTCACATAGAAGCAGACGTTCGGTGAGTTTTGTTTCGAAATTCGACACGGTGCCGAAAGACCGCAACTTTCGACGCGGTAGGCGTTTCGGTAAAAACACGAGTTTCCCGCCCGGTGTCTATTCCGGACGAAACGTGAATGGTCTATTTTTGGATTTCACACAGAACCAGACGTTCGGTGAGTTTGGTATCAAATTCGAGACCGTGCCGAAAGATCGCAACTTTCGACGCGGTAGGCGTTTCGATAAAAACACGACTTTCTCGCCCGGACTGTGTTCCGAACGAAAGGTGAATGGTTTAATTTTTGATTTCACACAGAACCAGGCGTTCGGTGAGTTTTGTTTCGAAATTCGACACTGGGCCGAAAGATCGCAACTTTCGACGCGGTAGGCGTTTCGGTGAAAACACGACTTTCCCGCCCGGAGTGTGTTAAAACACGACTTTCCTGCCCGGAGTGTGTTCCGGACAAAACGTGAATGGTCTAATTTTGGATTTCACACAGAACCAGACGTTCGTTGAGTTCGGTATAGAAATTCGGGACGGTGCCCGAAAGATCGCAACTTTCGACACAGGTGGCATTTCGGTAAAAACACGACTTTCCCGCCCGGAGTGTGTTCCGAACGAAACGTGAATGGTCTAATTTTTGATTTCACACAGAACCAGACGTTCGGTGAGTTTTGTTTCGAAATTCGACACGATGCCGAAAGATCGCAACTTTCGACGAGGTAGGCGTTTCGGTAAAAACACGAGTTTCCCGCCCGGTGTCTATTCCGGACGAAACGTGAATGGTCTATTTTTGGATTTCACACAGAACCAGACGTTTGGTGAGTTTGGTATCAAATTCGAGACCGTGCCGAAAGATCGCAACTTTCGCACGGTAGGCGTTTCGGTGAAAACACGACTTTCCCGCCCGGAGTTTTTTCCGGACGAAACGTGAATGGTCTATTTTTGGATTTCACACAGCACCAGACGTTCGGTGAGTTCGCTATTGAAATTCGAGACGGTGCCCGAAAGATCGCAACTTTCGACGCGGTAGGCGTTTCGATAAAAACACGACTTTCCCGCCCGGAGTATATTCCGGACGAAACGTGAATGGTCTAATTTTGGATTTCACACAGAACCAGACGTTCGGTGAGTTCGGTATCGAAATTCGGGACGGTGCCCGAAAGATCGCAACTTTCGACGCGGGTGGCGTTTCGGTAAAAACACGACTATCCCGCCCGAAGTGTGTTCCGAACGAAACTTGAATGGTCTAATTTTTGATTTCACACAGAACCAGACGTTCGGTGAGTTTTGTTTCGAAATTCGACACGGTGCCGAAAGATCGCAACTTTCGACGCGGTAGGCGTTTCGGTAAAAACACGAGTTTCCCGCCCGGTGTCTATTCCGGACGAAACGTGAATGGTCTATTTTTGGATTTCACACAGAACCAGACGTTCGGTGAGTTTGGTATCAAATTCGAGACCGTGCCGAAAGATCGCAACTTTCGACGCGGTAGGCATTTCGATAAAAACACGACTTTTCCGCCCGGAGTGTGTTCCGAACGAAACGTGAATGGTCTAATTTTTGATTTCACACGTAACCAGACGTTCGGTGAGTTTTGTTTCGAAATTCGACACTGTGCCGAAAGATCGCAACTTTCGACGCGGTAGGCGTTTCGGTGAAAACACGACTTTCCCGCCCGGAGTGTGTTAAAACACGACTTTCCTGCCCGGAGTGTGTTCCGGACGAAACGTGAATGGTCTAATTTTGGATTTCACACAGAACCAGACGTTCGTTGAGTTCGGTATCGAAATTCGGGACGGTGCCCGAAAGATCGCAACTTTCGACGCGGGTGGCATTTCGGTATACACACGACTTTCCCGCCCGGAGTTTGTTCCAAACGAAACGTGAATGGTCTAATTTTTGATTTCACACAGAACCAGACGTTCGGTGAGTTTTGTTTCGAAATTCGACACGGTGCCGAAAGATCGCAACTTTCGACGCGGTAGGCGTTTCGGTAAAAACACGAGTTTCCCGGACGGTGTCTATTCCGGACGAAACGTGAATGGTCTATTTTTGGATTTCACACAGAACCAGACGTTCGGTGAGTTTGGTATCAAATTCGAGACCGTGCCGAAAGATCGCAACTTTCGCACGGTAGGCGTTTCGGTGAAAACACGACTTTCCCGCCCGGAGTTTTTTCCGGACGAAACGTGAATCGTCTATTTTTGGATTTCACACAGAACCAGACGTTCGGTGAGTTCGCTATTGAAATTCGAGACGGTGCTCGAAAGATCGCAACTTTCGACGCAGTAGGCGTTTCGGTAAAAACACGACTTTCCCGCCCGGAGTTTTTTCCGGACGAAACGTGAATGGTCTAATTTTGGATTTCACACAGAACCAGACGTTTGGTGAGTTCGGTATCGAAATTCGAGACGGTGCCCGAAAGATTGCAACTTTCGACGCGGGTGGCGTTTCGGTAAAAATACGACTTTCCCGCCCGGAGTGTGTTCCGGACGAAGCGTGAATGGTCTAATTTTGGATTTCACACAGAACCAGACGTTCGGTGAGTTCGGTATCGAAATTCGGGACGGTGCCCGAAAGATCGCAACTTTCGACGCGGGTGGCGTTTCGGTAAAAACACGACTTTCCCGCCCGAAGTGTGTTCCGAACGAAACGTGAATGGTCTAATTTTTGATTTCACATAGAAGCAGACGTTCGGTGAGTTTTGTTTCGAAATTCGACACGGTGCCGAAAGATCGCAACTTTCGACGCGGTAGGCGTTTCGGTAAAAACACGAGTTTCCCGCCCGGTGTCTATTCCGGACGAAACGTGAATGGTCTATTTTTGGATTTCACACAGAACCAGACGTTCGGTGAGTTTGGTATCAAATTCGAGACCGTGCCGAAAGATCGCAACTTTCGACGCGGTAGGCGTTTCGATAAAAACACGACTTTCTCGCCCGGACTGTGTTCCGAACGAAAGGTGAATGGTCTAATTTTTGATTTCACACAGAACCAGGCGTTCGGTGAGTTTTGTTTCGAAATTCGACACTGGGCCGAAAGATCGCAACTTTCGACGCGGTAGGCGTTTCGGTGAAAACACGACTTTCCCGCCCGGAGTGTGTTAAAACACGACTTTCCTGCCCGGAGTGTGTTCCGGACGAAACGTGAATGGTCTAATTTTGGATTTCACACAGAACCAGACGTTCGTTGAGTTCGGTATAGAAATTCGGGACGGTGCCCGAAAGATCGCAACTTTCGACACAGGTGGCATTTCGGTAAAAACACGACTTTCCCGCCCGGAGTGTGTTCCGAACGAAACGTGAATGGTCTAATTTTTGATTTCACACAGAACCAGACGTTCGGTGAGTTTTGTTTCGAAATTCGACACGGTGCCGAAAGATCGCAACTTTCGACGAGGTAGGCGTTTCGGTAAAAACACGAGTTTCCCGCCCGGTGTCTATTCCGGACGAAACGTGAATGGTCTATTTTTGGATTTCACACAGAACCAGACGTTTGGTGAGTTTGGTATCAAATTCGAGACCGTGCCGAAAGATCGCAACTTTCGCACGGTAGGCGTTTCGGTGAAAACACGACTTTCCCGCCCGGAGTTTTTTCCGGACGAAACGTGAATGGTCTATTTTTGGATTTCACACAGCACCAGACGTTCGGTGAGTTCGCTATTGAAATTCGAGACGGTGCCCGAAAGATCGCAACTTTCGACGCGGTAGGCGTTTCGATAAAAACACGACTTTCCCGCCCGGAGTATATTCCGGACGAAACGTGAATGGTCTAATTTTGGATTTCACACAGAACCAGACGTTTGGTGAGTTCGGTATCGAAATTCGAGACGGTGCCCGAAAGATTGCAACTTTCGACGCGGGTGGCGTTTCGGTAAAAACACGACTTTCCCGCCCCGAGTGTGTTCCGGACGAAACGTGAATGGTCTAATTTTGGATTTCACACAGAACCAGACGTTCGGTGAGTTCGGTATCGAAATTCGGGACGGTGCCCGGAAGATCGCAACTTTCGACGCGGGTGGCGTTTCGGTAAAAACACGACTTTCCCGCCCGAAGTGCGTTCCGAACGAAACGTGAATGGTCTAATTTTTGATTTCACACAGAACCAGACGTTCGGTGAGTTTTGTTTCGAAATTCGACACGGTGCCGAAAGATCGCAACTTTCGACGCGGTAGGCGTTTCGGTAAAAACACGAGTTTCCCGCCCGGTGTCTATTCCGGACGAAACGTGAATGGTCTATTTTTGGATTTCACACAGAACCAGACGTTCGGTGAGTTTGGTATCAAATTCGAGACCGTGCCGAAAGATCGCAACTTTCGACGCGGTAGGCGTTTCGATAAAAACACGACTTTCCCGCCCGGAGTGTATTCCGGACGAAACGTGAATGGTCTAATTTTGGATTTCACACAGAACCAGACTTTTGGTGAGTTCGGTATCAAAATTCGAGACGGTGCCCGAAAGATCGCAACTTTCGACGCGGGTGGCGTTTCGGTAAAAACACGACTTTCCCGCCCGGAGTGTGTTCCGGACGAAACGTGAATGGTCTAATTTTGGATTTCACACAGAACCAGACGTTCGGTGAGTTCGGTATCGAAATTCGGGACGGTGCCCGAAAGATCGCAACTTTCGACGCGGGTGGCGTTTCGGTAAAAGCACGACTATCCCGCCCGAAGTGTGTTCCGAACGAAACTTGAATGGTCTAATTTTTGATTTCACACAGAACCAGACGTTCGGTGAGTTTTGTTTCGAAATTCGACACGGTGCCGAAAGATCGCAACTTTCGACGCGGTAGGCGTTTCGGTAAAAACACGAGTTTCCCGCCCGGTGTCTATTCCGGACGAAACGTGAATGGTCTATTTTTGGATTTCACACAGAACCAGACGTTCGGTGAGTTTGGTATCAAATTCGAGACCGTGCCGAAAGATCGCAACTTTCGACGCGGTAGGCGTTTCGATAAAAACACGACTTTCCCGCCCGGAGTGTGTTCCGAACGAAAGGTGAATGGTCTAATTTTTGATTTCACACAGAACCAGGCGTTCGGTGAGTTTTGTTTCGAAATTCGACACTAGGCCGAAAGATCGCAACTTTCGACGCGGTAGGCGTTTCGGTGAAAACACGACTTTCCCGCCCGGAGTGTGTTAAAACACGACTTTCCTGCCCGGAGTGTGTTCCGGATGAAACGTGAATGGTCTAATTTTGGATTTCACACAGAACCAGACGTTCGTTGAGTTCGGTATCGAAATTCGAGACGGTGCCCAAAAGATCGCAACATTCGACGCGGGTGGCATTTCGGTAAAAACACGACTTTCCCGCCCGGAGTGTGTTCCGAACGAAACGTGAATGGTCTAATTTTTGATTTCACACAGAACCAGACGTTCGGTGAGTTTTGTTTTGAAATTCGACACTGTGCGAAAGATCGCAACTTTCGACGCGGTAGGCGTTTCGGTGAAAACACGACTTTCCCGCCCGGAGTGTATTCCGGACGAAACGTGAATGGTCTAATTTTGGATTTCACACAGAACCAGACGTTTGGTGAGTTCGGTATCGAAATTCGAGACGGTGCCCGAAAGATTGCAACTTTCGACGCGGGTGCCGTTTCGGTAAAAACACGACTTTCCCGCCCGGAGTGTATTCCGGACGAAACGTGAATGGTCTAATTTTGGATTTCACACAGAACCAGACGTTCGGTGAGTTCGATATCGAAATTCGGGACGGTGCCCGAAAGATCGCAACTTTCGACGCGGGTGGCGTTTCGGTAAAAACACGACTTTCCCGCCCGGAGTGTGTTCCGAACGAAACGTGAATGGTCTAATTTTTGATTTCACACAGAACCAGACGTTCGGTGAGTTTTGTTTCGAAATTCGACACGGTGCCGAAAGATCGTAACTTTCGACGCGGTAGGCGTTTCGGTAAAAACACGAGTTTCCCGCCCGGTGTCTATTCCGGACGAAACGTGAATGGTCTATTTTTGGATTTCACACAGAACCAGACGTTTGGTGAGTTTGGTATCAAATTCGAGACCGTGCCGAAAGATCGCAACTTTCGCCCGGTAGGCGTTTCGGTGAAAACACGACTTTCCCGCCCGGAGTTTTTTCCGAACGAAACGTGAATGGTCTATTTTTGGATTTCACACAGCACCAGACGTTCGGTGAGTTCGCTATTGAAATTCGAGACGGTGCCCGAAAGATCGCAACTTTCGACGCGGTAGGCGTTTCGATAAAAACACGACTTTGCCGCCCGGAGTGTATTCCGGACGAAACGTGAATGGTCTAATTTTGGATTTCACACAGAACCAGACGTTTGGTGAGTTCGGTATCGAAATTCGAGACGGCGCCCTAAAGATTGCAACTTTCGACGCGGGTGGCGTTTCGGTAAAAACACGACTTTCCCGCCCGGAGTGTGTTTCGGACGAAACGTGAATGGTCTAATTTTGGATTTCACACAGAACCAGACGTTCGGTGAGTTCGGTACCGAAATTCGGGACGGTGCCCGAAAGATCGCAACTTTCGACAAGGGTGGCGTTTCGGTAAAAACACGACTTTCCCGCCCGAAGTGCGTTCCGAACGAAACGTGAATGGTCTAATTTTTGATTTCACACAGAACCAGACGTTCGGTGACTTTTGTTTCAAATTCGACACGGTGCCGAAAGATCGCAACTTTCGACGCGGTAGGCGTTTCGGTAAAAACACGAGTTTCCCGCCCGGTGTCTATTCCGGACGAAACGTGAATGGTCTATTTTTGGATTTCACACAGAACCAGACGTTCGGTGAGTTTGGTATCAAATTCGAGACCGTGCCGAAAGATCGCAACTTTCGACGCGGTAGGCATTTCGATAAAAACACGACTTTTCCGCCCGGAGTGTGTTCCGAACGAAACGTGAATGGTCTAATTTTTGATTTCACACGGAACCAGACGTTCGGTGAGTTTTGTTTCGAAATTCGACACTGTGCCGAAAGATCGCAACTTTCGACGCGGTAGGCGTTTCGGTGAAAACACGACTTTCCCGCCCGGAGTGTGTTAAAACACGACTTTCCTGCCCGGAGTGTGTTCCGGACGAAACGTGAATGGTCTAATTTTGGATTTCACACAGAACCAGACGTTCGTTGAGTTCGGTATCGAAATTCGGGACGGTGCCCGAAAGATCGCAACTTTCGACGCGGGTGGCATTTCGGTAAACACACGACTTTCCCGCCCGGAGTTTGTTCCGAACGAAACGTGAATGGTCTAATTTTTGATTTCACACAGAACCAGACGTTCGGTGAGTTTTGTTTCGAAATTCGACACGGTGCCGAAAGATCGCAACTTTCGACGCGGTAGGCGTTTCGGTAAAAACACGAGTTTCCCGGACGGTGTCTATTCCGGACGAAACGTGAATGGTCTATTTTTGGATTTCACTCAGAACCAGACGTTCGGTGAGTTTGGTATCAAATTCGAGACCGTGCCGAAAGATCGCAACTTTCGCACGGTAGGCGTTTCGGTGAAAACACGACTTTCCCGCCCGGAGTTTTTTCCGGACGAAACGTGAATGGTCTATTTTTGGATTTCACACAGAACCAGACGTTCGGTGAGTTCGCTATTGAAATTCGAGACGGTGCCCGAAAGATCGCAACTTTCGACGCAGTAGGCGTTTCGGTAAAAACACGACTTTCCCGCCCGGAGTTTTTTCCGGACGAAACGTGAATGGTCTAATTTTGGATTTCACACAGAACCAGACGTTTGGTGAGTTCGGTATCGAAATTCGAGACGGTGCCCGAAAGATTGCAACTTTCGACGCGGGTGGCGTTTCGGTAAAAATACGACTTTCCCGCCCGGAGTGTGTTCCGGACGAAGCGTGAATGGTCTAATTTTGGATTTCACACAGAACCAGACGTTCGGTGAGTTCGGTATCGAAATTCGGGACGGTGCCCGAAAGATCGCAACTTTCGACGCGGGTGGCGTTTCGGTAAAAACACGACTTTCCCGCCCGAAGTGTGTTCCGAACGAAACGTGAATGGTCTAATTTTTGATTTCACATAGAACCAGACGTTCGGTGAGTTTTGTTTCGAAATTCGACACGGTGCCGAAAGATCGCAACTTTCGACGCGGTAGGCGTTTCGGTAAAAACACGAGTTTCCCGCCCGGTGTCTATTCCGGACGAAACGTGAATGGTCTATTTTTGGATTTCACACAGAACCAGACGTTCGGTGAGTTTGGTATCAAATTCGAGACCGTGCCGAAAGATCGCAACTTTCGACGCGGTAGGCGTTTCGATAAAAACACGACTTTCCTGCCCGGAGTGTGTTCCGAACGAAACGTGAATGGTCTAATTTTTGATTTCACACAGAACCAGAGGTTCGGTGAGTTTTGTTTCGAAATTCGACACGGTGCCGAAAGATCGCAACTTTCGACGCGGTAGGCGTTTCGGTAAAAACACGAGTTTCCCGCCCGGTGTCTATTCCGGACGAAACGTGAATGGTCTATTTTTGGTTTTCACATAGAACCAGACGTTCGGTGAGTTTGGTATCAAATTCGAGACCGTGCCGAAAGATCGCAACTTTCGACGCGGTAGGCGTTTCGAAAAAAACACGACTTTCCCGCCCGGAGTGTTTTCCGAACGAAACGTGAATGGTCTAATTTTTGATTTCACACAGAACCAGACGTTCGGTGAGTTTTGTTTCGAAATTCGACACTGTGCCAAAAGATCGCAACTTTCGCACGGTAGGCGTTTCGGTGAAAACACGACTTTCCCGCCCGGAGTTTTTTCCGGACGAAACGTGAATGGTCTATTTTTGGATTTCACACAGCACCAGACGTTCGGTGAGTTCGCTATTGAAATTCGAGACGGTGCCCGAAAGATCGCAACTTTCGACGCGGTAGGCGTTTCGATAAAAACACGACTTTCCCGCCCGGAGTATATTCCGGACGAAACGTGAATGGTCTAATTTTGGATTTCACACAGAACCAGACGTTTGGTGAGTTCGGTATCGAAATTCGAGACGGTGCCCGAAAGATTGCAACTTTCGACGCGGGTGGCGTTTCGGTAAAAACACGACTTTCCCGCCCCGAGTGTGTTCCGGACGAAACGTGAATGGTCTAATTTTGGATTTCACACAGAACCAGACGTTCGGTGAGTTCGGTATCGAAATTCGGGACGGTGCCCGGAAGATCGCAACTTTCGACGCGGGTGGCGTTTCGGTAAAAACACGACTTTCCCGCCCGAAGTGCGTTCCGAACGAAACGTGAATGGTCTAATTTTTGATTTCACACAGAACCAGACGTTCGGTGAGTTTTGTTTCGAAATTCGACACGGTGCCGAAAGATCGCAACTTTCGACGCGGTAGGCGTTTCGGTAAAAACACGAGTTTCCCGCCCGGTGTCTATTCCGGACGAAACGTGAATGGTCTATTTTTGGATTTCACACAGAACCAGACGTTCGGTGAGTTTGGTATCAAATTCGAGACCGTGCCGAAAGATCGCAACTTTCGACGCGGTAGGCGTTTCGATAAAAACACGACTTTCCCGCCCGGAGTGTATTCCGGACGAAACGTGAATGGTCTAATTTTGGATTTCACACAGAACCAGACTTTTGGTGAGTTCGGTATCAAAATTCGAGACGGTGCCCGAAAGATCGCAACTTTCGACGCGGGTGGCGTTTCGGTAAAAACACGACTTTCCCGCCCGGAGTGTGTTCCGGACGAAACGTGAATGGTCTAATTTTGGATTTCACACAGAACCAGACGTTCGGTGAGTTCGGTATCGAAATTCGGGACGGTGCCCGAAAGATCGCAACTTTCGACGCGGGTGGCGTTTCGGTAAAAGCACGACTATCCCGCCCGAAGTGTGTTCCGAACGAAACTTGAATGGTCTAATTTTTGATTTCACACAGAACCAGACGTTCGGTGAGTTTTGTTTCGAAATTCGACACGGTGCCGAAAGATCGCAACTTTCGACGCGGTAGGCGTTTCGGTAAAAACACGAGTTTCCCGCCCGGTGTCTATTCCGGACGAAACGTGAATGGTCTATTTTTGGATTTCACACAGAACCAGACGTTCGGTGAGTTTGGTATCAAATTCGAGACCGTGCCGAAAGATCGCAACTTTCGACGCGGTAGGCGTTTCGATAAAAACACGACTTTCCCGCCCGGAGTGTGTTCCGAACGAAAGGTGAATGGTCTAATTTTTGATTTCACACAGAACCAGGCGTTCGGTGAGTTTTGTTTCGAAATTCGACACTAGGCCGAAAGATCGCAACTTTCGACGCGGTAGGCGTTTCGGTGAAAACACGACTTTCCCGCCCGGAGTGTGTTAAAACACGACTTTCCTGCCCGGAGTGTGTTCCGGATGAAACGTGAATGGTCTAATTTTGGATTTCACACAGAACCAGACGTTCGTTGAGTTCGGTATCGAAATTCGAGACGGTGCCCAAAAGATCGCAACATTCGACGCGGGTGGCATTTCGGTAAAAACACGACTTTCCCGCCCGGAGTGTGTTCCGAACGAAACGTGAATGGTCTAATTTTTGATTTCACACAGAACCAGACGTTCGGTGAGTTTTGTTTTGAAATTCGACACTGTGCGAAAGATCGCAACTTTCGACGCGGTAGGCGTTTCGGTGAAAACACGACTTTCCCGCCCGGAGTGTATTCCGGACGAAACGTGAATGGTCTAATTTTGGATTTCACACAGAACCAGACGTTTGGTGAGTTCGGTATCGAAATTCGAGACGGTGCCCGAAAGATTGCAACTTTCGACGCGGGTGCCGTTTCGGTAAAAACACGACTTTCCCGCCCGGAGTGTATTCCGGACGAAACGTGAATGGTCTAATTTTGGATTTCACACAGAACCAGACGTTCGGTGAGTTCGATATCGAAATTCGGGACGGTGCCCGAAAGATCGCAACTTTCGACGCGGGTGGCGTTTCGGTAAAAACACGACTTTCCCGCCCGGAGTGTGTTCCGAACGAAACGTGAATGGTCTAATTTTTGATTTCACACAGAACCAGACGTTCGGTGAGTTTTGTTTCGAAATTCGACACGGTGCCGAAAGATCGTAACTTTCGACGCGGTAGGCGTTTCGGTAAAAACACGAGTTTCCCGCCCGGTGTCTATTCCGGACGAAACGTGAATGGTCTATTTTTGGATTTCACACAGAACCAGACGTTTGGTGAGTTTGGTATCAAATTCGAGACCGTGCCGAAAGATCGCAACTTTCGCACGGTAGGCGTTTCGGTGAAAACACGACTTTCCCGCCCGGAGTTTTTTCCGAACGAAACGTGAATGGTCTATTTTTGGATTTCACACAGCACCAGACGTTCGGTGAGTTCGCTATTGAAATTCGAGACGGTGCCCGAAAGATCGCAACTTTCGACGCGGTAGGCGTTTCGATAAAAACACGACTTTGCCGCCCGGAGTGTATTCCGGACGAAACGTGAATGGTCTAATTTTGGATTTCACACAGAACCAGACGTTTGGTGAGTTCGGTATCGAAATTCGAGACGGCGCCCTAAAGATTGCAACTTTCAACGCGGGTGGCGTTTCGGTAAAAACACGACTTTCCCGCCCGGAGTGTGTTTCGGACGAAACGTGAATGGTCTAATTTTGGATTTCACACAGAACCAGACGTTCGGTGAGTTCGGTACCGAAATTCGGGACGGTGCCCGAAAGATCGCAACTTTCGACAAGGGTGGCGTTTCGGTAAAAACACGACTTTCCCGCCCGAAGTGCGTTCCGAACGAAACGTGAATGGTCTAATTTTTGATTTCACACAGAACCAGACGTTCGGTGACTTTTGTTTCAAATTCGACACGGTGCCGAAAGATCGCAACTTTCGACGCGGTAGGCGTTTCGGTAAAAACACGAGTTTCCCGCCCGGTGTCTATTCCGGACGAAACGTGAATGGTCTATTTTTGGATTTCACACAGAACCAGACGTTCGGTGAGTTTGGTATCAAATTCGAGACCGTGCCGAAAGATCGCAACTTTCGACGCGGTAGGCATTTCGATAAAAACACGACTTTTCCGCCCGGAGTGTGTTCCGAACGAAACGTGAATGGTCTAATTTTTGATTTCACACGGAACCAGACGTTCGGTGAGTTTTGTTTCGAAATTCGACACTGTGCCGAAAGATCGCAACTTTCGACGCGGTAGGCGTTTCGGTGAAAACACGACTTTCCCGCCCGGAGTGTGTTAAAACACGACTTTCCTGCCCGGAGTGTGTTCCGGACGAAACGTGAATGGTCTAATTTTGGATTTCACACAGAACCAGACGTTCGTTGAGTTCGGTATCGAAATTCGGGACGGTGCCCGAAAGATCGCAACTTTCGACGCGGGTGGCATTTCGGTAAACACACGACTTTCCCGCCCGGAGTTTGTTCCGAACGAAACGTGAATGGTCTAATTTTTGATTTCACACAGAACCAGACGTTCGGTGAGTTTTGTTTCGAAATTCGACACGGTGCCGAAAGATCGCAACTTTCGACGCGGTAGGCGTTTCGGTAAAAACACGAGTTTCCCGGACGGTGTCTATTCCGGACGAAACGTGAATGGTCTATTTTTGGATTTCACTCAGAACCAGACGTTCGGTGAGTTTGGTATCAAATTCGAGACCGTGCCGAAAGATCGCAACTTTCGCACGGTAGGCGTTTCGGTGAAAACACGACTTTCCCGCCCGGAGTTTTTTCCGGACGAAACGTGAATGGTCTATTTTTGGATTTCACACAGAACCAGACGTTCGGTGAGTTCGCTATTGAAATTCGAGACGGTGCCCGAAAGATCGCAACTTTCGACGCAGTAGGCGTTTCGGTAAAAACACGACTTTCCCGCCCGGAGTTTTTTCCGGACGAAACGTGAATGGTCTAATTTTGGATTTCACACAGAACCAGACGTTTGGTGAGTTCGGTATCGAAATTCGAGACGGTGCCCGAAAGATTGCAACTTTCGACGCGGGTGGCGTTTCGGTAAAAATACGACTTTCCCGCCCGGAGTGTGTTCCGGACGAAGCGTGAATGGTCTAATTTTGGATTTCACACAGAACCAGACGTTCGGTGAGTTCGGTATCGAAATTCGGGACGGTGCCCGAAAGATCGCAACTTTCGACGCGGGTGGCGTTTCGGTAAAAACACGACTTTCCCGCCCGAAGTGTGTTCCGAACGAAACGTGAATGGTCTAATTTTTGATTTCACATAGAACCAGACGTTCGGTGAGTTTTGTTTCGAAATTCGACACGGTGCCGAAAGATCGCAACTTTCGACGCGGTAGGCGTTTCGGTAAAAACACGAGTTTCCCGCCCGGTGTCTATTCCGGACGAAACGTGAATGGTCTATTTTTGGATTTCACACAGAACCAGACGTTCGGTGAGTTTGGTATCAAATTCGAGACCGTGCCGAAAGATCGCAACTTTCGACGCGGTAGGCGTTTCGATAAAAACACGACTTTCCTGCCCGGAGTGTGTTCCGAACGAAACGTGAATGGTCTAATTTTTGATTTCACACAGAACCAGAGGTTCGGTGAGTTTTGTTTCGAAATTCGACACGGTGCCGAAAGATCGCAACTTTCGACGCGGTAGGCGTTTCGGTAAAAACACGAGTTTCCCGCCCGGTGTCTATTCCGGACGAAACGTGAATGGTCTATTTTTGGTTTTCACATAGAACCAGACGTTCGGTGAGTTTGGTATCAAATTCGAGACCGTGCCGAAAGATCGCAACTTTCGACGCGGTAGGCGTTTCGAAAAAAACACGACTTTCCCGCCCGGAGTGTTTTCCGAACGAAACGTGAATGGTCTAATTTTTGATTTCACACAGAACCAGACGTTCGGTGAGTTTTGTTTCGAAATTCGACACTGTGCCAAAAGATCGCAACTTTCGACGCGGTAGGCGTTTCGGTGAAAACACGACTTTCCTGCCCGGAGTGTGTTAAAACACGACTTTCCTGCCCGGAGTGTGTTCCGGACGAAACGTGAATGGTCTAATTTTGGATTTCACACAGAACCAGACGTTCATTGAGTTCGGTATCGAAATTCGGGACGGTGCCCGAAAGATCGCAACTTTCGACGCGGGTGGCATTTCGGTAAAAACACGACTTTCCCGCCCGGAGTTTGTTCCGAACGAAACGTGAATGGTCTAATTTTTGATTTCACACAGAACCAGACGTTCGGTGAGTTTTGTTTCGAAATTCGACACGGTGCCGAAAGATCGCAACTTTCGACGCGGTAGGCTTTTCGGTAAAAACACGAGTTTCCCGCCCGGTGTCTATTCCGGACGAAACGTGAATGGTCTATTTTTGGATTTCACACAGAACCAGACGTTCGGTGAGTTTGGTATCAAATTCGAGACCGTGCCGAAAGATCGCAACTTTCGCACGGTAGGCGTTTCGGTGAAAACACGACTTTCCCGCCCGGAGTTTTTTCCGGACGAAACGTGAATGGTCTAATTTTGGATTTCACACAGAACCAGACGTTTGGTGAGTTCGGTATCGAAATTCGAGACGGTGCCCGAAAGATCGCAACTTTCGACGCGGGTGGCGTTTCGGTAAAAACGCGACTTTCCCGCCCGGAGTGTGTTCCGGACGAAACGTGAATGGTCTAATTTTGGATTTCACACAGAACCAGACGTTCGGTGAGTTTTGTTTCGAAATTCGACACTGTGCCAAAAGATCGCAACTTTCGACGCGGTAGGCGTTTCGGTGAAAACACGACTTTCCTGCCCGGAGTGTGTTAAAACACGACTTTCCTGCCCGGAGTGTGTTCCGGACGAAACGTGAATGGTCTAATTTTGGATTTCACACAGAACCAGACGTTCATTGAGTTCGGTATCGAAATTCGGGACGGTGCCCGAAAGATCGCAACTTTCGACGCGGGTGGCATTTCGGTAAAAACACGACTTTCCCGCCCGGAGTTTGTTCCGAACGAAACGTGAATGGTCTAATTTTTGATTTCACACAGAACCAGACGTTCGGTGAGTTTTGTTTCGAAATTCGACACGGTGCCGAAAGATCGCAACTTTCGACGCGGTAGGCTTTTCGGTAAAAACACGAGTTTCCCGCCCGGTGTCTATTCCGGACGAAACGTGAATGGTCTATTTTTGGATTTCACACAGAACCAGACGTTCGGTGAGTTTGGTATCAAATTCGAGACCGTGCCGAAAGATCGCAACTTTCGCACGGTAGGCGTTTCGGTGAAAACACGACTTTCCCGCCCGGAGTTTTTTCCGGACGAAACGTGAATGGTCTAATTTTGGATTTCACACAGAACCAGACGTTTGGTGAGTTCGGTATCGAAATTCGAGACGGTGCCCGAAAGATCGCAACTTTCGACGCGGGTGGCGTTTCGGTAAAAACGCGACTTTCCCGCCCGGAGTGTGTTCCGGACGAAACGTGAATGGTCTAATTTTGGATTTCACACAGAACCAGACGTTCGGTGAGTTTTGTTTCGAAATTCGACACTGTGCCAAAAGATCGCAACTTTCGACGCGGTAGGCGTTTCGGTGAAAACACGACTTTCCTGCCCGGAGTGTGTTAAAACACGACTTTCCTGCCCGGAGTGTGTTCCGGACGAAACGTGAATGGTCTAATTTTGGATTTCACACAGAACCAGACGTTCATTGAGTTCGGTATCGAAATTCGGGACGGTGCCCGAAAGATCGCAACTTTCGACGCGGGTGGCATTTCGGTAAAAACACGACTTTCCCCCCCGGAGTGTGTTCCGAACGAAACGTGAATGGTCTAATTTTCGATTTCACACAGAACCAGACGTTCGGTGAGTTTTGTTTCGAAATTCGACACGGTGCCGAAAGATCGCAACTTTCGACGCGGTAGGCGTTTCGGTAAAAACACGAGTTTCCCGCCCGGTGTCTATTCCGGACGAAACGTGAATGGTCTATTTTTGGATTTCACACAGAACCAGACGTTCGGTGAGTTTGGTATCAAATTCGAGACCGTGCCGAAAGATCGCAACTTTCGCACGGTAGGCGTTTCGGTGAAAACACGACTTTCCCGCCCGGAGTTTTTTCCGGACGAAACATGAATGGTCTATTTTTGGATTTCACACAGAACCAGACGTTCGGTGAGTTCGCTATTGAAATTCGAGACGGTGCCCGAAAGATCGCAACTTTCGACGCGGTAGGAGTTTCGGTAAAAACATGACTTTCCTGCCCGGAGTGTATTCCGGACGAAACGTGAATGGTCTAATTTTGGATTTCACACAGAACCAGACGTTTGGTGAGTTCGGTATCGAAATTCGAGACGGTGCCCGAAAGATCGCAACTTTCGACGCGGGTGGCGTTTCGGCAAAAACACGACTTTCCCGCCCGGAGTGTGTTCCGGACGAAACGTGAATGGTCTAATTTTGGATTTCACACAGAACCAGACGTTCGGTGAGTTCGGTATCGAAATTCGGGACGATGCCCGAAAGATCGCAACTTTCGACGCGGGTGGCGTTTCGGTAAAAACACGACTTTCCCGCCCGAAGTGTGTTCCGAACGAAACGTGAATGGTCTAATTTTTGATTTCACACAGAACCAGAGGTTCGGTGAGTTTTGTTTCGAAATTCGACACGGTGCCGAAAGATCGCAACTTTCGACGCGGTAGGCGTTTCGGTAAAAACACGAGTTTCCCGCCCGGTGTCTATTCCGGACGAAACGTGAATGGTCTATTTTTGGTTTTCACATAGAACCAGACGTTCGGTGAGTTTGGTATCAAATTCGAGACCGTGCCGAAAGATCGCAACTTTCGACGCGGTAGGCGTTTCGAAAAAAACACGACTTTCCCGCCCGGAGTGTTTTCCGAACGAAACGTGAATGGTCTAATTTTTGATTTCACACAGAACCAGACGTTCGGTGAGTTTTGTTTCGAAATTCGACACTGTGCCAAAAGATCGCAACTTTCGACGCGGTAGGCGTTTCGGTGAAAACACGACTTTCCTGCCCGGAGTGTGTTAAAACACGACTTTCCTGCCCGGAGTGTGTTCCGGACGAAACGTGAATGGTCTAATTTTGGATTTCACACAGAACCAGACGTTCATTGAGTTCGGTATCGAAATTCGGGACGGTGCCCGAAAGATCGCAACTTTCGACGCGGGTGGCATTTCGGTAAAAACACGACTTTCCCGCCCGGAGTTTGTTCCGAACAAAACGTGAATGGTCTAATTTTTGATTTCACACAGAACCAGACGTTCGGTGAGTTTTGTTTCGAAATTCGACACGGTGCCGAAAGATCGCAACTTTCGACGCGGTAGGCTTTTCGGTAAAAACACGAGTTTCCCGCCCGGTGTCTATTCCGGACGAAACGTGAATGGTCTATTTTTGGATTTCACACAGAACCAGACGTTCGGTGAGTTTGGTATCAAATTCGAGACCGTGCCGAAAGATCGCAACTTTCGCACGGTAGGCGTTTCGGTGAAAACACGACTTTCCCGCCCGGAGTTTTTTCCGGACGAAACGTGAATGGTCTATTTTTGGATTTCACACAGAACCAGACGTTCGGTGAGTTCGCTATTGAAATTCGAGATGGTGCCCGAAAGATCGCAACTTTCGACGCGGTAGGCGTTTCGGTAAAAACACGACTTTCCCGCCCGGAGTGTATTCCGGACGAAACGTGAATGGTCTAATTTTGGATTTCACACAGAACCAGACGTTTGGTGAGTTCGGTATCGAAATTCGAGACGGTGCCCGAAAGATCGCAACTTTCGACGCGGGTGGCGTTTCGGTAAAAACGCGACTTTCCCGCCCGGAGTGTGTTCCGGACGAAACGTGAATGGTCTAATTTTGGATTTCACACAGAACCAGACGTTCGGTGAGTTCGGTATCGAAATTTGGGACGGTGACCGAAAGATCGCAACTTTCGACGCGGGTGGCGTTTCGGTAAAAACACGACTTTCCCGCCCGAAGTGTGTTCCGAACGAAACGTAAATGGTCAAATTTTTGATTTCACACAGAATCAGACGTTCGGTGAGTTTTGTTTCAAAATTCGACACGGTGCCGAAAGATCGCAACTTTCGACGCGGTAGGCGTTTCGGTAAAAACACGAGTTTCCGGCCCGGTGTCTATTCCGGACGAAACGTGAATGGTCTATTTTTGGATTTCACACAGAACCAGACGTTCGGTGAGTTTGGTATCAAATTCGAGACCGTGCCGAAAGATCACAACTTTCGGACGGTAGGCGTTTCGGTGAAAACACGACTTTCCCGCCCGGAGTTTTTTCCGGACGAAACGTGAATGGTCTATTTTTGGATTTCACACAGAACCAGACGTTCGGTGAGTTCGATATTGAAATTCGAGACGGTGCCCGAAAGATCGCAACTTTCGACGTGGTAGGCATTTCGGTAAAAACACGACTTTCCCGCCCGGAGTGTATTCAGGACGAAACGTGAATGGTCTAATTTTGGATTTCACACAGAACCAGACGTTTGGTGAGTTCGGTTTCGAAATTCGGGACGGTGCCCGAAAGATCGCAACTGTCGACGCGGGTGGCGTTTCGATAAAAACACGACTTTCCCGCCCGAAGTGTGTTCCGAACGAAATGTGAATGGTCTAATTTTTTATTTCACACAGAACCAGACGTTCGGTGAGTTTTGTTTCGAAATTCGACACGGTGCCGAAAGATCGCAACTGTCGACGCGGTAGGCGTTTCGGTGAAAACATGACATTCCCGCCCGAAGTTTTTTCCGGACGAAACGTGAATGGTCTATTTTTGGATTTCACACAGAACCAAACGTTCGGTGAGTTCGCTATTGAAATTCGAGACGGTGCCCGAAAGATCGCAACTTTCGACGCGGTAGGCGTTTCGGTAAAAACACGACTTTCCCGCCCGGAGTGTATTCCGGACAAAACGTGAATGGTCTAATTTTGGATTTCACACAGAACCAGACGTTTGGTGAGTTCGATATCGAAATTCGAGACGGTGCCCGAAAGATCGCAACTTTCGACGCGGGAGGCGTTTCGGTAAAAACACGACTTTCCCGCCCGGAGTGTGTTCCGGACGAAATGTGAATGGTCTAATTTTGGATTTGACACAGAACCAGACGTTCGGTGAGTTCGGTATCGAAATTCGGGACGGTGCCCGAAAGATCGCAACTTTCGACGCGGGTTGCGTTTCGGTAAAAACACGACTTTCCCGCCCGGAGTGTGTTCCGAACGAAACGTGAATGGTCTAATTTTTGATTTCACACAGAACCAGACGTTCGGTGAGTTTTGTTTCGAAATTCGACACGGTGCCGAAAGATCACAACTTTCGACGCGATAGGCGTTTCGGTAAAAACACGAGTTTCCCGCCCGGTGTCTATTCCGGAGGAAACGTGAATGGTCTATTTTTGGATTTCACACAGAACCAGACGTTCGGTGAGTTTGGTATCAAATTCGAGACCGTGCCGAAAGATCGCAACTTTCGCACGGTAGGCGTTTCGGTAAAAACACGACTTTCCCGCCCGGAGTGTATTCCGGACGAAACGTGAATGGTCTAATTTTGGATTTCACACAGAACCAGACGTTTGGTGAGTTCGGTTTCGAAATTCGGGACGGTGCCCGAAAGATCGCAACTGTCGACGCGGGTGGCGTTTCGATAAAAACACGACTTTCCCGCCCGAAGTGTGTTCCGAACGAAATGTGAATGGTCTAATTTTTGATTTCACACAGAACCAGACGTTCGGTGAGTTTTGTTTCGAAATTCGACACGGTGCCGAAAGATCGCAACTTTCGACGCGGTAGGCGTTTCGGTGAAAACATGACATTCCCGCCCGAAGTTTTTTCCGGACGAAACGTGAATGGTCTATTTTTGGATTTCACACAGAACCAAACGTTCGGTGAGTTCGCTATTGAAATTCGAGACGGTGCCCGAAAGATCGCAACTTTCGACGCGGTAGGCGTTTCGGTAAAAACACGACTTTCCCGCCCGGAGTGTATTCCGGACAAAACGTGAATGGTCTAATTTTGGATTTCACACAGAACCAGACGTTTGGTGAGTTCGATATCGAAATTCGAGACGGTGCCCGAAAGATCGCAACTTTCGACGCGGGTGGAGTTTCGGTAAAAACACGACTTTCCCGCCCGGAGTGTGTTCCGGACGAAACGTGAATGGTCTAATTTTGGATTTGACACAGAACCAGACGTTCGGTGAGTTCGGTATCGAAATTCGGGACGGTGTCCGAAAGATCGCAACTTTCGACGCGGGTTGCGTTTCGGTAAAAACACGACTTTCCCGCCCGGAGTGTGTTCCGAACGAAACGTGAATGGTCTAATTTTTGATTTCACACAGAACCAGACGTTCGGTGAGTTTTGTTTCGAAATTCGACACTGTGCCGAAAGATCGCAACTTTCGACGCGGTAGGCATTTCGGTGAAAACACGACTTTCCTCCCCGGAGTGTGTTAAAACACGACTTTCCTGCCCGGAGTGTGTTCCGGACGAAACGTGAATGGTCTAATTTTGGATTTCACACAGAACCAGACGTTTGTTGAGTTCGGTATCGAAATTCGGGACGGTGCCCGAAAGATCGCAACTTTCGACGCGGGTGGCATTTCGGTAAAAACACGACTTTCCCGCCCGTAGTGTGTTCCGAACGAATCATGAATGGTCTAATTTTTGATTTCACACAGAACCAGACGTTCGGTGAGTTTTGTTTCGAAATTCGACACGGTGCCGAAAGATCGCAACTTTCGACGCGATAGGCGTTTCGGTAAAAACACGAGTTTCCCGCCCGGTGTCTATTCCGGAGGAAACGTGAATGGTCTATTTTTGGATTTCACACAGAACCAGACGTTCGGTGAGTTTGGTATCAAATTCGAGACCGTGCCGAAAGATCGCAACTTTCGCACGGTAGGCGTTTCGGTGAAAACACGACTTTCCCGCCCGGAGTGTATTCCGGACGAAACGTGAATGGTCTAATTTTGGATTTCACACAGAACCAGACGTTTGGTGAGTTCGGTATCGAAATTCGAGACGGTGCCCGAAAGATAACAACTTTCGACGCGGGTGGCGTTTCGGTAAAAACACGACTTTCCCGCCCGGAGTTTGTTCCGGACGAAACGTGAATGGTCTAATTTTGGATTTCACACAGAACCAAACGTTCGGTGCGTTCGGTATCGAAATTCGGGACGGTGCCCGAAAGATCGCAACTTTCGACGCGGGTGGCGTTTCGGTAAAAACACGATTTTTCCGCCCCGAGTGTGTTCCGAACGAAACGTGAATGGTCTAATTTTTGATTTCACACAGAACCAGACGTTCGGTGAGTTTTGTTTCGAAATTCGACACGGTGCCAAAAGATCGCAACTTTCGACGCAGTAGGCGTTTCGGTAAAAACACGAGTTTCCCGCCCGGTGTCTATTCCGGACGAAACGTGAATGGTCTATTTTTGGATTTCACACAGAACCAGACATTCGGTGAGTTTGGTATCAAATTCGAGACCGTGCCGAAAGATCGCAACTTTCGCACGGTAGGCGTTTTGGTGAAAACACGACTTTCCCGCCCGGAGTTTTTTCCGGACGAAACGTGAATGGTCTATTTTTGGATTTCACACAGAACCAGACGTTCGGTGAGTTCGCTATTGAAATTCGAGATGGTGCCCGAAAGATCGCAACTTTCGACGCGGTAGGCGTTTCGGTAAAAACACGACTTTCCCGCCCGGAGTGTATTCCGGACGAAACGTGAATGGTCTAATTTTGGATTTCACACAGAACCAGACGTTTGGTGAGTTCGGTATCGAAATTCGAGACGGTGCCCGAAAGATCACAACTTTCGACGCGGGTGGCTTTTTGGTAAAAACACGACTTTCCCGCCCGGAGTGTGTTCCGGACGAAACGTGAATGGTCTAATTTTGGATTTCACACAGAACCAGACGGTCGGTGAGTTCGGTATCGAAATTCGGGACGGTGCCCGAAAGATCGCAACTTTCGACGCGGGTTGCGTTTCGGTAAAAACACGACTTTCCCGCCCGGAGTGTGTTCCGAACGAAACGTAAATGGCCTAATTTTTGATTTCACACAGAACCAGACGTTCGGTGAGTTTTGTTTCGAAATTCGACACGGTGCCGAAAGATCGCAACTTTCGACGCGGTAGGCGTTTCTGTAAAAACACGAGTTTCCCACCCGGTGTCTATTCCGGACGAAACGTGAATGGTCTATTTTTGGATTTCACACAGAACCAGACGTTCGGTGAGTTTGGTATCAAATTCGAGACCGTGCCGAAAGATCGCAACTTTCGACGCGGTAGGCGTTTCGGTGAAAACACGACTTTCCCGCCCGGAGTTTTTTCCGAACGAAACGTGAATGGTCTATTTTTGGATTTCACACAGAACCAGACGTTCGGTGAGTTCGCTATTGAAATTCGATACGGTGCCCGACAGATCACAACTTTCGACGCGGTAGGTGTTTCGGTAAAAACACGACATTCCCGCCCGGAGTGTGTTCTGAACGAAACGTGAATGGTCTAATTTTGGATTTCACACAGAACCAGACGTTCGGTATCGAAATTCGGGACGGTGCCCGAAAGATCGCAACTTTCGACGCGGGTGGCGTTTCGGTAAAAACACGACTTTCCCGCCCGCAGTGTGTTCCGAACGAAACGTGAATGGTCTAATTTTTTATTTCACACAGAACCAGACGTTCGGTGAGTTTTGTTTCGAAATTCGACACTGTGCCGAAAGATCGCAACTTTCGACCTATAGACGTTTCGGTGAAAACACGACTTTCCTGCCCGGAGTGTGTTAAAACACGACTTTCCGGCCTGGAGTGTGTTCCGGACGAAACGTGAATGGTCTAATTTTGGATTTCACACAGAACCAGACGTTCGTTGAGTTCGGTATCGAAATTCGGGACGGTGCCCGAAAGATCGCAACTTTCGACGCGGGTGGCATTTCGGTAAAAACACGACTTTCCCGCCCGGAGTGTGTTCCGAACGAAACGTGAATGGTCTAATTTTTTATTTCACACAGAACCAGACGTTCGGTGAGTTTTGTTTCGAAATTCGACACTGTGCCGAAAGATCGCAACTTTCGACGCGGTAGGCGTTTCGGTGAAAACACGACTTTCCTGCCCGGAGTGTGTTAAAACACGACTTTCCTGCCCGGAGTGTGTTCCGGACGAAACGTGAATGGTCTAATTTTGGATTTCACACAGAACCAGACGTTCGTTGAGTTCGGTATCGAAATTCGGGACAGTGCCGGAACGATCGCAACTTTCGACGCGGGTGGCATTTCGGTAAAAACACGACTTTCCCGCCCGGAGTGTGTTCCGAACGAAACGTGAATGGTCTAATTTTTGATTTCACACAGAACCAGACGTTCGGTGAGTTTTGTTTCGAAATTCGACACGGTGCCGAAAGATCGCAACTTTCGACGCGGTAGGCGTCTCGGTAAAAACACGAGTTTCCCGCCCGGTGTCTATTCCGGACGAAACGTGAATGGTCTATTTTTGGATTTCACACAGAACCAGACGTTCGGTGAGTTTGGTATCAAATTCGAGACCGTGCCGAAAGATCGCAACTTTCGCACGGTAGGCGTTTCGGTGAAAACACGACTTTCCCGCCCGGAGTTTTTTCCGGACGAAACGTGAATGGTCTATTTTTGGATTTCACACAGAACCAGACGTTCGGTGAGTTCGCTATTGAAATTCGAGACGGTGCCCGAAAGATCGCAACTTTCGACGCGGTAGGCGTTTCGGTAAAAACACGACTTTCCCGCCCGGACTGTATTCCGGACGAAACGTGAATGGTCTAATTTTGGATTTCACACAGAACCAGACGTTTGGTGAGTTCGGTATCGAAATTCGAGACGGTGCCCGAAAGATCACAACTTTCGACGCGGGTGGCGTTTCGGTAAAAACACGTCTTTCCCGCCCGGAGTGTGTTCCGGACGAAACGTGAATGGTCTAATTTTGGATTTCACACAGAACCAGACGTTCGGTGAGTTCGGTGTCGAAATTCGGGACGGTGCCCGAAAGATCGCAACTTTCGACGCGGGTTGCGTTTCGGTAAAAACTCGACTTTCCCGCCCGGAGTGTGTTCCGAACGAAACGTGAATGGTCTAATTTTTGATTTCACACAGAACCAGACGTTCGGTGAGTTTTGTTTCGAAATTCGACACGGTGCCGAAAGATCGCAACTTTCGACGCGGTAGGCGTTTCGGTAAAAACACGAGTTTCCCGCCCGGTGTCTATTCCGGACGAAACGTGAATGGTCTATTTTTGGATTTCACACAGAACCAGACGTTCGGTGAGTTTGGTATCAAATTCGAGACCGTGCCGAAAGATCGCAACTTTCGCACGGTAGGCGTTTTGGTGAACACACGACTTTCCCGCCCGGAGTTTTTTCCGGACGAAACGTGAATGGTCTATTTTTGGATTTCACACAGAACCAGACGTTCGGTGAGTTCGCTATTGAAATTCGAGATGGTGCCCGAAAGATCGCAACTTTCGACGCGGTAGGCGTTTCGGTAAAAACACGACTTTCCCGCCCGGAGTGTATTCCGGACGAAACGTGAATGGTCTAATTTTGGATTTCACACAGAACCAGACGTTTGGTGAGTTCGGTATCGAAATTCGAGACGGTGCCCGAAAGATCACAACTTTCGACGCGGGTGGCTTTTTGGTAAAAACACGACTTTCCCGCCCGGAGTGTGTTCCGGACGAAACGTGAATGGTCTAATTTTGGATTTCACACAGAACCAGACGGTCGGTGAGTTCGGTATCGAAATTCGGGACGGTGCCCGAAAGATCGCAACTTTCGACGCAGGTTGCGTTTCGGTAAAAACACGACTTTCCCGCCCGGAGCGTGTTCCGAACGAAACGTGAATGGTCTAATTTTTGATTTCACACAGAACCAGACGTTCGGTGAGTTTTGTTTTGAAATTCGACACGGTGCCGAAAGATCCCAACTTTCGACGCGTTAGGCGTTTCTGTAAAAACACGACTTTCCTGCCCGGAGTGTGTTCCGGACGAAACGTGAATGGTCTATTTTTGGATTTCACACAGAACCAGACGTTCGGTGAGTTCGGTATCGAACTTCGGGACGGTGCCCGAACGATCGCAACTTTCGACGCGGGTGGCATTTCGGTAAAAACACGACTTTCCCGCCCGGAGTGTGTTCCGAACGAAACGTGAATGGTCTAATTTTTGATTTCACACAGAACCAGACGTTCGGTGAGTTTTGTTTCGAAATTCAACACGGTGCCGAAAGATCGCAACTTTCGACGCGGTAGGCGTTTCGGTAAAAACACGAGTTTCCCGCCCGGTGTCTATTCCGGACGAAGCGTGAATGGTCTATTTTTGGATTTCACACAGAACCAGACGTTCGGTGAGTTTGGTATCAAATTCGAGACCGTGCCGAAAGATCGCAACTTTCGCACGGTAGGCGTTTCGGTGAAAAAACGACTTTCCCGCCCGGAGTTTTTTCCGGACGAAACGTGAATGGTCTATTTTTGGATTTCACACAGAACCAGACGTTCGGTGAGTTCGCTATTGAAATTCGAGACGGTGCCCGAAAGATCACAACTTTCGACGCGGTAGGCGTTTCGGTAAAAACACGACTTTCCCGCCCGGAGTGTATTCCGGACGAAACGTGAATGGTCTAATTTTGGATTTCACACAGAACCAGACGTTTGGTGAGTTCGGTATCGAAATTCGAGACGGTGCCCGAAAGATCACAACTTTCGACGCGGGTGGCGTTTCGGTAAAAACACGACTTTCCCGCCCGGAGTTTGTTCCGGACGAAACGTGAATGGTCTAATTTTGGATTTCACACAGAACCAGACGTTCGGTGAGTTCGGTGTCGAAATTCGGGACGGTGCCCGAAAGATCGCAACTTTTGACGCGGGTTGCGTTTCGGTAAAAACTCGACTTTCCCGCCCGGAGTGTGTTCCGAACGAAACGTGAATGGTCTAATTTTTGATTTCACACAGAACCAGACGTTCGGTGAGTTTCGTTTCGAAATTCGACACGGTGCCGAAAGCTCGCAACTTTCGACGCGGTAGGCGTTTCTGTAAAAACACGAGTTTCCCGCCCGGTGTCTATTTCGGACGAAACGTGAATGGTCTATTTTTGGATTTCACACAGAACCAGACGTTCGGTGAGTTTGGTATCAAATTCGAGACCGTGCCGAAAGATCGCAACTTTCGACGCGGTAGGCGTTTCGGTGAAAACACGACTTTCCCGCCCGGAGTTTTTTCCGAACGAAACGTGAATGGTCTATTTTTGGATTTCACACAGAACCAGACGTTCGGTGAGTTCGCTATTGAAATTCGATACGGTGCCCGACAGATCACAACTTTCGACGCGGTAGGTGTTTCGGTAAAAACACGACTTTCCCGCCCGGAGTGTGTTCTGAACGAAACGTGAATGGTCTAATTTTGGATTTCACACAGAACCAGACGTTCGGTATCGAAATTCGGGACGGTGCCCGAAAGATCGCAACTTTCGACGCGGGTGGCGTTTCGGTAAAAACACGACTTTCCCGCCCGCAGTGTGTTCCGAACGAAACGTGAATGGTCTAATTTTTTATTTCACACAGAACCAGACGTTCGGTGAGTTTTGTTTCGAAATTCGACACTGTGCCGAAAGATCGCAACTTTCGACCTATAGACGTTTCGGTGAAAACACGACTTTCCTGCCCGGAGTGTGTTAAAACACGACTTTCCTGCCTGGAGTGTGTTCCGGACGAAACGTGAATGGTCTAATTTTGGATTTCACACAGAACCAGACGTTCGTTGAGTTCGGTATCGAAATTCGGGACGGTGCCCGAAAGATCGCAACTTTCGACGCAGGTGGCATTTCGGTAAAAACACGACTTTCCCGCCCGGAGTGTGTTCCGAAAAAAACGTGTATGGTCTAATTTTTGATTTCACACAGAACCAGACATTCGGTGAGTTTTGTTTCGAAATTCGACACGGTGCCGAAAGATCGCAACTTTCGACGCGGTAGGCGTTTCGGAAAAAACACGAGTTTCCCGCCCGGTGTCTATTCCGGACGAAACGTGAATGGTCTATTTTTTGATTTCACACAGAACCAGACGTTCGGTGAGTTTGGTATCAAATTCGAGACCGTGCTGAAAAATCGCAACTTTCGACGTGGTAGGCGTTTCGGTAAAAACACGACTTTTCCGCCCGGAGTGTGTTCCGAACGAAACGTGAATGGTCTAATTTTTGATTTCACACAGAACCAGACGTTCGGTGAGTTTTGTTTCGAAATTCGACACTGTGCCGAAAGATCGCAACTTTCGACGCGGTAGGCGTTTCGGTGAAAACACGACTTTCCCGCCCGGAGTGTGTAAAAACACGACTTTCCCGCCCGGAGTGTGTTCCGGACGAAACGTGAATGGTCTAATTTTGGATTTCTCACAGAACCAGACGCTCGGTGAGTTCGGTATCGAAATTCGGGACGGTGCCCGAAAGATCGCAACTTTCGACGCGGGTGGCGTTTCGGTAAAAACACGACTTTCCCGCCCGGAGTGTGTTCCGGACAAAACGTGAATGGTCTAATTTTGGATTTCACACAGAACCAGACATTCGTTGAGTTCGGTATCGAAATTCGGGACGGTGCCCGAAAGATCGCAACTTTCGACGCGGGTGGCATTTCGGTAAAAACACGACTTTCCCGCCCGGAGTGTGTTCCGAACGAAACGTGAATGGTCTAATTTTTGATTTCACACAGAACCAGACGTTCGGTGAGTTTTGTTTCGAAATTCGACACGGTGCCGAAAGATCGCAACTTTCGACGCGGTAGGCGTTTCGGTAAAAACACGAGTTTCCCGCCCGGTGTCTATTCCGGACGAAACGTGAATGGTCTATTTTTGGATTTCACACAGAACCAGACGTTCAGTGAGTTTGGTATCAAATTTGAGACCGTGCCGAAAGATCGCAACTTTCGACGCGGTAGGCGGTTCGGTGCAAACACGACTTTCCCGCCCGTAGTTTTTTCCGGACGAAACGTGAATGGTCTATTTTTGGATTTCACGCAGAACCAGACGTTCGGTGAGTTTTGTTTCGAAATTCGACACGGGGCCGAAAGATCGCAACTTTCGACGCGGTAGGCGTTTCGGTAAAAACACGAGTTTCCCGCCCGGTGTCTATTCCGGACGAAACGTGAATGGTCTATTTTTGGATTTCACACAGAACCAGACGTTCGGTGAGTTTGGTATCAAATTCGAGACCGTGCCGAAAGATCGCAACTTTCGACGCGGTAGGCGTTTCGGTGAAAACACGACTTTCCCGCCCGGAGTTTTTTCCGGACGAAACGTGAATGGTCTATTTTTGGATTTCACACAGAACCAGACGTTCGGTGAGTTTTGTTTCGAAATTCGACACGGGGCCGAAAGATCGCAACTTTCGACGCGGTAGGCGTTTCGGTAAAAACACGAGTTTCCCGCCCGGTGTCTATTCCGGACGAAACGTGAATGGTCTATTTTTGGATTTCACACAGAACCAGACGTTCGGTGAGTTTGGTATCAAATTCGAGACCGTGCCGAAAAATTGCAACTTTCGACGCGGTAGGCGTTTCGGTAAAAACACGACTTTCCCGCCCGGAGTGTGTTCCGAACGAAACGTGAATGGTCTAATTTTTGATTTCACACAGAACCAGACGTTCGGTGAGTTTTGTTTCGAAATTCGACACTGTGCCGAAAGATCGCAACTTTCGACGCGGTAGGCGTTTCGGTGAAAACACGACTTTCCCGCCCGGAGTTTGTTCCGGACGAAACGTGAATGGTCTAATTTTGGATTTCACACAGAACCAGACGTTCGGTGAGTTCGGTATCGAAATTCGGGACGGTGCCCGAAAGATCGCAACTTTCGACGCGGGTGGCGTTTCGGTAAAAACATGACTTTCCCGCCCGAAGTGTGGTCCGAACGAAACGTGAATGGTCTAATTTTTGATTTCACACAGAACCAGACGTTCGGTGAGTTTTCTTTCGAAATTCGACACGGTGCCGAAAGATCGCAACTTTCGACGCGGTAGGCGTTTCGGTAAAAACACGGCTTTCCCGCCCGGAGTGTGTTCCGAACGAAACGTGAATGGTCTAATTTTTGATTTCACACAAAACCAGACGTTCGGTGAGTTTTGTTTCGAAATTCGACACTGTGCCGAAAGATCGCAACTTTCGACGCGGTAGGCGTTTCGGTGAAAACACAACTTTCCTGCCCGGAGTGTGTTCCGGACGAAACGTGAATGGTCTAATTTTGGATTTCACACAGAACTAGACGTTCGGTGAGTTCGGTATCGAAATTCGAGACGGTGCCCGAAAGATCACAACTTTCGACGCGGGTGGCGTTTCGGTAAAAACACGACTTTCCCGCCCGGAGTGTGTTCCGGACGAAACGTGAATGGTCTAATTTTTGATTTCACACAGAACCAGACGTTCGGTGAGTTCGGTATCGAAATTCGGGACGGTGCCCGAAAGATCGCAACTTTCGACGCGGGTGGCGTTTCGGTAAAAACACGACTTTCCCGCCCGGAGTGTGTTCCGGACGAAACGTGAATGGTCTAATTTTGGATTTCACACAGAACCAGACGTTCGGTGAGTTCGGTATCGAAATTCGGGACGGTGCCCGAAAGATCGCAACTTTCGACGCGGGTGGCATTTCGGTAAAAACACGACTTTCCCGCCCGGAGTGTGTTCCGGACGAAACGTGAATGGTCTTATTTTGTATTTCACACAGAACCAGACGTTCGTTGTGTTCGGTATCGAAATTCGGGACGGTGCCCGAAAGATCGCAACTTTCGACGCGGGTGGCATTTCGGTAAAAACACGACTTTCCCGCCCGGAGTGTGTTCCGAACGAAACGTGAATGGTCTAATTTTTCATTTCACACAGAACCAGACGTTTGGTGAGTTTTGTTTCGAAATTCGACACGGTGCCGAAAGATCGCAACTTTCGACGCGGTAGGCGTTTCGGTAAAAACACGAGTTTCCCGCCCGGTGTCTATTCCGGACGAAACGTGAATGGTCTATTTTTAGATTTCACACAGAACCAGACGTTCGGTAAGTTTGGTATCAAATTCGAGACCGTGCCGAAAGATCGCAACTTTCGACGCGGTAGGCGTTTCGGTGAAAACACGACTTTCCCGCCCGGAGTTTTTTCCGGACGAAACGTGAATGGTCTATTTTTGGATTTCACACAGAACCAGACGTTCGGTGAGTTTTGTTTCGAAATTCGACACGGGGCCGAAAGATCGCAACTTTCGACGCGGTAGGCGTTTCGGTAAAAACACGAGTTTCCCGCCCGGTGTCTATTCCGGACGAAACGTGAATGGTCTATTTTTGGATTTCACACAGAACCAGACGTTCGGTGAGTTTGGTATCAAATTCGAGACCGTGCCGAAAGATCGCAACTTTCGACGCGGTAGGCGTTTCGGTGAAAACACGACTTTCCCGCCCGGAGTTTTTTCCGGACGAAACGTGAATGGTCTATTTTTGGATTTCACACAGAACCAGACGTTCGGTGAGTTTTGTTTCGAAATTCGACACGGGGCCGAAAGATCGCAACTTTCGACGCGGTAGGCGTTTCGGTAAAAACACGAGTTTCCCGCCCGGTGTCTATTCCGGACGAAACGTGAATGGTCTATTTTTGGATTTCACACAGAACCAGACGTTCGGTGAGTTTTGTTTCGAAATTCGACACGGGGCCGAAAGATCGCAACTTTCGACGCGGTAGGCGTTTCGGTAAAAACACGAGTTTCCCGCCCGGTGTCTATTCCGGACGAAACGTGAATGGTCTATTTTTGGATTTCACACAGAACCAGACGTTCGGTGAGTTTGGTATCAAATTCGAGACCGTGCCGAAAAATCGCAACTTTCGACGGGGTAGGCGTTTCGGTAAAAACACGACTTTCCCGCCCGGAGTTTTTTCCGAACGAAACGTGAATGGTCTAATTTTCGATTTCACACAGAACCAGACGTTCGGTGAGTTTTGTTTCGAAATTCGACACGGTGCCGAAAGATCGCAACTTTCGACGCGGTAGGCATTTCGGTAAAAACACGAGTTTCCCGCCCGGTGTCTATTCCGGACGAAACGTGAATGGTCTATTTTTGGATTTCACACAGAACCAGACGTTCGGTGAGTTTGGTATCAAATTCGAGACCGTGCCGAAAAATTGCAACTTTCGACGCGGTAGGCGTTTCAGTAAAAACACGACTTTCCCGCCCGGAGTGTGTTCCGAACGAAACGTGAATGGTCTAATTTTTGATTTCACACAGAACCAGACGTTCGGTGAGTTTTGTTTCGAAATTCGACACTGTGCCGAAAGATCGCAACTTTCAACGCGGTAGGCGTTTCGGTGAAAACACGACTTTCCCGCCCGGAGTGTGTAAAAACACGACTTTCCCGCCCGGAGTGTGTTCCGGACGAAACGTGAATGGTCTAATTTTGGATTTCACACAGAACCAGACATTCGTTGAGTTCGGTATCGAAATTCAGGACGGTGCCCGAAAGATCGCAACTTTCGACGCGGGTGGCATTTCGGTAAAAACACGACTTTCCCGCCCGGAGTGTGTTCGGAACGAAACGTGAATGGTCTAATTTTTGATTTCACACAGAACCAGACGTTCGGTGAGTTTTGTTTCGAAATTCGACACGGTGCCGAAAGATCACAACTTTCGACGCGGTAGGCGTTTCGGTAAAAACACGAGATTCCCGCCCGGTGTCTATTCCGGACGAAACGTGAATGGTCTATTTTTGGATTTCACACAGAACCAGAGGTTCGGTGAGTTTGGTATCAAATTCGAGACCGTGCCGAAAGATCGCAACTTTCGACGCGTTAGGCGTTTCGGTGAATACACGACTTTCCCGCCCGGAGTTTTTCCGGACGAAACGTGAATGGTCTATTTTTGGATTTCACACAGAACCAGACGTTCGGTGAGTTTTGTTTCGAAATTCGACACGGGGCCGAAAGATCGCAACTTTCGACGCGGTAGGCGTTTCGGTAAAAACACGAGTTTCCCGCCCGGTGTCTATTCCGAACGAAACATGAATGGTCTATTTTTGGATTTCACACAGAACCAGACGTTCGGTGAGTTCGGTATCGAAATTCGGGACGGTGCCCGAAAGATCGCAACTTTCGACGCGGGTGGCGTTTCGGTAAAAACACGACTTTTCCGCCCGAAGTGTGTTCCGAACGAAACGTGAATGGTCTAATTTTTGATTTCACACAGAACCAGACGTTCGGTGAGTTTTGTTTCGAAATTCGACACGGTGCCGAAAGATCGCAACTTTCGACGCGGTAGGCGTTTCGGTAAAAACACGAGATTCCCGCCCGGTGTCTATTCCGGACGAAACGTGAATGGTCTATTTTTGGATTTCACACAGAACCAGAGGTTCGGTGAGTTTAGTATCAAATTCGAGACCGTGCCGAAAGATCGCAACATTCGACGCGTTAGGCGTTTCGGTGAATACACGACTTTCCCGCCCGGAGTTTTTCCGGACGAAACGTGAATGGTCTATTTTTGGATTTCACACAGAACCAGACGTTCGGTGAGTTTTGTTTCGAAATTCGACACGGTGCCGAAAGATCGCAACTTTCGACGCGGTTGGCATTTCGGTAAAAACACGAGTTTCCCGCCCGGTGTCTATTCCGGACGAAACGTGAATGGTCTATTTTTGGATTTCACACAGAACCAGACGTTCGGTGAGTTTTGTTTCGAAATTCGACACGGGGCCGAAAGATCGCAACTTTCGACGCGGTAGGCGTTTCGGTAAAAACACGAGTTTCCCGCCCGGTGTCTATTCCGGACGAAACGTGAATGGTCTATTTTTGGATTTCACACAGAACCAGACGTTCGGTGAGTTTGGTATCAAATTCGAGACCGTGCCGAAAAATCGCAACTTTCGACGGGGTAGGCGTTTCGGTAAAAACACGACTTTCCCGCCCGGAGTTTTTTCCGAACGAAACGTGAATGGTCTAATTTTCGATTTCACACAGAACCAGACGTTCGGTGAGTTTTGTTTCGAAATTCGACACGGTGCCGAAAGATCGCAACTTTCGACGCGGTAGGCATTTCGGTAAAAACACGAGTTTCCCGCCCGGTGTCTATTCCGGACGAAACGTGAATGGTCTATTTTTGGATTTCACACAGAACCAGACGTTCGGTGAGTTTGGTATCAAATTCGAGACCGTGCCGAAAAATTGCAACTTTCGACGCGGTAGGCGTTTCAGTAAAAACACGACTTTCCCGCCCGGAGTGTGTTCCGAACGAAACGTGAATGGTCTAATTTTTGATTTCACACAGAACCAGACGTTCGGTGAGTTTTGTTTCGAAATTCGACACTGTGCCGAAAGATCGCAACTTTCAACGCGGTAGGCGTTTCGGTGAAAACACGACTTTCCCGCCCGGAGTGTGTAAAAACACGACTTTCCCGCCCGGAGTGTGTTCCGGACGAAACGTGAATGGTCTAATTTTGGATTTCACACAGAACCAGACATTCGTTGAGTTCGGTATCGAAATTCAGGACGGTGCCCGAAAGATCGCAACTTTCGACGCGGGTGGCATTTCGGTAAAAACACGACTTTCCCGCCCGGAGTGTGTTCGGAACGAAACGTGAATGGTCTAATTTTTGATTTCACACAGAACCAGACGTTCGGTGAGTTTTGTTTCGAAATTCGACACGGTGCCGAAAGATCACAACTTTCGACGCGGTAGGCGTTTCGGTAAAAACACGAGATTCCCGCCCGGTGTCTATTCCGGACGAAACGTGAATGGTCTATTTTTGGATTTCACACAGAACCAGAGGTTCGGTGAGTTTGGTATCAAATTCGAGACCGTGCCGAAAGATCGCAACTTTCGACGCGTTAGGCGTTTCGGTGAATACACGACTTTCCCGCCCGGAGTTTTTCCGGACGAAACGTGAATGGTCTATTTTTGGATTTCACACAGAACCAGACGTTCGGTGAGTTTTGTTTCGAAATTCGACACGGGGCCGAAAGATCGCAACTTTCGACGCGGTAGGCGTTTCGGTAAAAACACGAGTTTCCCGCCCGGTGTCTATTCCGAACGAAACATGAATGGTCTATTTTTGGATTTCACACAGAACCAGACGTTCGGTGAGTTCGGTATCGAAATTCGGGACGGTGCCCGAAAGATCGCAACTTTCGACGCGGGTGGCGTTTCGGTAAAAACACGACTTTTCCGCCCGAAGTGTGTTCCGAACGAAACGTGAATGGTCTAATTTTTGATTTCACACAGAACCAGACGTTCGGTGAGTTTTGTTTCGAAATTCGACACGGTGCCGAAAGATCGCAACTTTCGACGCGGTAGGCGTTTCGGTAAAAACACGAGATTCCCGCCCGGTGTCTATTCCGGACGAAACGTGAATGGTCTATTTTTGGATTTCACACAGAACCAGAGGTTCGGTGAGTTTAGTATCAAATTCGAGACCGTGCCGAAAGATCGCAACATTCGACGCGTTAGGCGTTTCGGTGAATACACGACTTTCCCGCCCGGAGTTTTTCCGGACGAAACGTGAATGGTCTATTTTTGGATTTCACACAGAACCAGACGTTCGGTGAGTTTTGTTTCGAAATTCGACACGGTGCCGAAAGATCGCAACTTTCGACGCGGTAGGCATTTCGGTAAAAACACGAGTTTCCCGCCCGGTGTCTATTCCGGACGAAACGTGAATGGTCTATTTTTGGATTTCACACAGAACCAGACGTTCGGTGAGTTTGGTATCAAATTCGAGACCGTGCCGAAAAATTGCAACTTTCGACGCGGTAGGCGTTTCAGTAAAAACACGACTTTCCCGCCCGGAGTGTGTTCCGAACGAAACGTGAATTGTCTAATTTTTGATTTCACACAGAACCAGACGTTCGGTGAGTTTTGTTTCGAAATTCGACACTGTGCCGAAAGATCGCAACTTTCAACGCGGTAGGCGTTTCGGTGAAAACACGACTTTCCCGCCCGGAGTGTGTAAAAACACGACTTTCCCGCCCGGAGTGTGTTCCGGACGAAACGTGAATGGTCTAATTTTTGATTTCACACAGAACCAGACGTTCGGTGAGTTCGGTATCGAAATTCGGGACGGTGCCCGAAAGATCGCAACTTTCGACGCGGTTGGCATTTCGGTAAAAACACGACTTTCCCGCCCGGAGTGTGTTCCGGACAAAACGTGAATGGTCTAATTTTGGATTTCACACAGAACCAGACATTCGTTGAGTTCGGTATCGAAATTCAGGACGGTGCCCGAAAGATCGCAACTTTCGACGCGGGTGGCATTTCGGTAAAAACACGACTTTCCCGCCCGGAGTGTGTTCCGAACGAAACGTGAATGGTCTAATTTTTGATTTCACACAGAACCAGACGTTCGGTGAGTTTTGTTTCGAAATTCGACACGGTGCCGAAAGATCGCAACTTTCGACGCGGTAGGCGTTTCGGTAAAAACACGAGATTCCCGCCCGGTGTCTATTCCGAACGAAACGTGAATGGTCTATTTTTGGATTTCACACAGAACCAGAGGTTCGGTGAGTTTGGTATCAAATTCGAGACCGTGCCGAAAGATCGCAACTTTCGACGCGTTAGGCGTTTCGGTGAATACACGACTTTCCCGCCCGGAGTTTTTCCGGACGAAACGTGAATGGTCTATTTTTGGATTTCACACAGAACCAGACGTTCGGTGAGTTTTGTTTCGAAATTCGACACGGGGCCGAAAGATCGCAACTTTCGACGCGGTAGGCGTTTCGGTAAAAACACGAGTTTCCCGCCCGGTGTCTATTCCGGACGAAACATGAATGGTCTATTTTTGGATTTCACACAGAACCAGACGTTCGGTGAGTTCGGTATCGAAATTCGGGACGGTGCCCGAAAGATCGCAACTTTCGACGCGGGTGGCGTTTCGGTAAAAACACGACTTTTCCGCCCGAAGTGTGTTCCGAACGAAACGTGAATGGTCTAATTTTTGATTTCACACAGAACCAGACGTTCGGTGAGTTTTGTTTCGAAATTCGACACGGTGCCGAAAGATCGCAACTTTCGACGCGGTAGGCGTTTCGGTAAAAACACGAGATTCCCGCCCGGTGTCTATTCCGGACGAAACGTGAATGGTCTATTTTTGGATTTCACACAGAACCAGAGGTTCGGTGAGTTTAGTATCAAATTCGAGACCGTGCCGAAAGATCGCAACATTCGACGCGTTAGGCGTTTCGGTGAATACACGACTTTCCCGCCCGGAGTTTTTCCGGACGAAACGTGAATGGTCTATTTTTGGATTTCACACAGAACCAGACGTTCGGTGAGTTTTGTTTCGAAATTCGACACGAGGCCGAAAGATCGCAACTTTCGACGCGGTAGGCGTTTCGGTAAAAACACGAGTTTCCCGCCCGGTGTCTATTCCGGACGAAACATGAATGGTCTATTTTTGGATTTCACACAGAACCAGACGTTCGGTGAGTTCGGTATCGAAATTCGGGACGGTGCCCGAAAGATCGCAACTTTCGACGCGGGTGGCGTTTCGGTAAAAACACGACTTTTCCGCCCGAAGTGTGTTCCGAACGAAACGTCAATGGTCTAATTTTTGATTTCACACAGAGCCAGACGTTCGGTGGGTTTTGTTTCAAAATTCGACACAGTGCCGAAAGATCGCAACTTTCGACGCGGTAGGCATTTCGGTAAAAACACGAGTTTCCCGCCCGGTGTCTATTCCGGACGAAACGTGAATGGTCTATTTTTGGATTTCACACATAACCAGACGTTCGGTGAGTTTGGTATCAAATTCGAGACCGTGCCGAAAAATTGCAACTTTCGACGCGGTAGGCGTTTCGGTAAAAACACGACTTTCCCGCCCGGAGTGTGTTCCGAACGAAACGTGAATGGTCTAATTTTTGATTTCACACAGAACCAGACGTTCGGTGAGTTTTGTTTCGAAATTCGACACTGTGCCGAAAGATCGCAACTTTCGACGCGGTAGGCGTTTCGGTGAAAACACGACTTTCCCGCCCGGAGTGTGTAAAAACACGACTTTCCCGCCCGGAGTGTGTTCCGGACGAAACGTGAATGGTCTAATTTTGGATTTCACACAGAACCAGACGTTCGGTGAGTTCGGTATAGAAATTCGGGACGGTGCCCGAAAGATCGCAACTTTTGACGCGGGTGGCATTTCGGTAAAAACACGACTTTCCCGCCCGGAGTGTGTTCCGAACGAAACGTGAATGGTCTAATTTTTTATTTCACACAGAACCAGACGTTCGGTGAGTTTTGTTTCGAAATTCGACACTGTGCCGAAAGATCGCAATTTTCGACGCGGTAGGCTTTTCGGTGAAAACACAACTTTCCTGCCCGGAGTGTGTTCCGGACGAAACGTGAATGGTCTAATTTTGGATTTCACACAGAACTAGACGTTCGGTGAGTTCGGTATCGAAATCCGGGACGGTGCCCGGAAGATCGCAACTTTCGACGCGGGTGGCATTTCGGTAAAAACACGACTTTCCCGCCCGGAGTGTGTTCCGGACGAAACGTGAATGGCCTAATTTTGGATTTCACACAGAACCAGACGTTCGGTCAGTTCGGTATCGAAATTCGGGACGGTGCCCGAAAGATCGCAACTTTCGACGCGGGTGGCTTTTCGGTAAAAACACGACTTTCCCGCCCGGAGTGTGTTCCGGACGAAACGTGAATGGTCTAATTTTTTATTTCACACAGAACCAGACGTTCGTTGAGTTCGGTATCGAAATTCGGGACGGTGCCCGAAAGATCGCAACTTTCGACGCGGGTGGCATTTCGGTAAAAACACGACTTTCCCGCCCGGAGTGTGTTCCGAACGAAACGTGAATGGACTAATTTTTGATTTCACACAGAACCAGACGTTTGGTGAGTTTTGTTTCGAAATTCGACACGGTGCCGAAAGATCGCAACTTTCGACGGGGTAGGCGTTTCGGTAAAAACACGAGTTTCCCGCCCGGTGTCTATTCCGGACGAAACGTGAATGGTCTATTTTTAGATTTCACACAGAACCAGACGTTCGGTGAGTTTGGTATCAAATTCGAGACCGTGCCGAAAGATCGCAACTTTCGACGCGGTAGGTGTTTCGGTGAAAACACGACTTTCCCGCCCGGAGTTTTTTCCGGACGAAACGTGAATGGTCTATTTTTGGATTTCACACAGAACCAGACGTTCGGTGAGTTTTGTTTCGAAATTCGACACGGGGCCGAAAGATCGCAACTTTCGACGCGGTAGGCGTTTCGGTAAAAACACGAGTTTCCCGCCCGGTGTCTATTCCGGACGAAACGTGAATGGTCTATTTTTGGATTTCACACAGAACCAGACGTTCGGTGAGTTTTGTTTCGAAATTCGACACGGGGCCGAAAGATCGCAACTTTCGACGCGGTAGTCGTTTCGGTAAAAACACGAGTTTCCCGCCCAGTGTCTATTCCGGACGAAACGTGAATGGTCTATTTTTGGATTTCACACAGAACCAGACGTTCGGTGAGTTTGGTATCAAATTCGAGACCGTGCCGAAAAATCGCAACTTTCGACGGGGTAGGCGTTTCGGTAAAAACACGACTTTCCCGCCCGGAGTTTTTTCCGAACGAAACGTGAATATTCTAATTTTTGATTTCACACAGAACCAGACGTTCGGTGAGTTTTGTTTCGAAATTCGACACGGTGCCGAAAGATTGCAACTTTCGACGCGGTAGGCATTTCGGTAAAAACACGAGTTTCCCGCCCGGTGTCTATTCCGGACGAAACGTGAATGGTCTATTTTTGGATTTCACACAGAACCAGACGTTCGGTGAGTTTGGTATCAAATTCGAGACCGTGCCGAAAAATTGCAACTTTCGACGCGGTAGGCGTTTCAGTAAAAACACGACTTTCCCGCCCGGAGTGTGTTCCGAACGAAACGTGAATGGTCTAATTTTTGATTTCACACAGAACCAGACGTTCGGTGAGTTTTGTTTCGAAATTCGACACGGTGCCGAAAGATCGCAACTTTCGACGCGGTAGGCGTTTCGGTAAAAACACGAGATTCCCGCCCGGTGTCTATTCCGGACGAAACGTGAATGGTCTATTTTTGGATTTCACACAGAACCAGAGGTTCGGTGAGTTTAGTATCAAATTCGAGACCGTGCCGAAAGATCGCAACATTCGACGCGTTAGGCGTTTCGGTGAATACACGACTTTCCCGCCCGGAGTTTTTCCGGACGAAACGTGAATGGTCTATTTTTGGATTTCACACAGAACCAGACGTTCGGTGAGTTTTGTTTCGAAATTCGACACGAGGCCGAAAGATCGCAACTTTCGACGCGGTAGGCGTTTCGGTAAAAACACGAGTTTCCCGCCCGGTGTCTATTCCGGACGAAACATGAATGGTCTATTTTTGGATTTCACACAGAACCAGACGTTCGGTGAGTTCGGTATCGAAATTCGGGACGGTGCCCGAAAGATCGCAACTTTCGACGCGGGTGGCGTTTCGGTAAAAACACGACTTTTCCGCCCGAAGTGTGTTCCGAACGAAACGTCAATGGTCTAATTTTTGATTTCACACAGAGCCAGACGTTCGGTGAGTTTTGTTTCAAAATTCGACACAGTGCCGAAAGATCGCAACTTTCGACGCGGTAGGCATTTCGGTAAAAACACGAGTTTCCCGCCCGGTGTCTATTCCGGACGAAACGTGAATGGTCTATTTTTGGATTTCACACATAACCAGACGTTCGGTGAGTTTGGTATCAAATTCGAGACCGTGCCGAAAAATTGCAACTTTCGACGCGGTAGGCGTTTCGGTAAAAACACGACTTTCCCGCCCGGAGTGTGTTCCGAACGAAACGTGAATGGTCTAATTTTTGATTTCACACAGAACCAGACGTTCGGTGAGTTTTGTTTCGAAATTCGACACTGTGCCGAAAGATCGCAACTTTCGACGCGGTAGGCGTTTCGGTGAAAACACGACTTTCCCGCCCGGAGTGTGTAAAAACACGACTTTCCCGCCCGGAGTGTGTTCCGGACGAAACGTGAATGGTCTAATTTTGGATTTCACACAGAACCAGACGTTCGGTGAGTTCGGTATAGAAATTCGGGACGGTGCCCGAAAGATCGCAACTTTTGACGCGGGTGGCATTTCGGTAAAAACACGACTTTCCCACCCGGAGTGTGTTCCGAACGAAACGTGAATGGTCTAATTTTTTATTTCACACAGAACCAGACGGTCGGTGAGTTTTGTTTCGAAATTCGACACTGTGCCGAAAGATCGCAATTTTCGACGCGGTAGGCTTTTCGGTTAAAACACAACTTTCCTGCCCGGAGTGTGTTCCGGACGAAACGTGAATGGTCTAATTTTGGATTTCACACAGAACTAGACGTTCGGTGAGTTCGGTATCGAAATCCGGGACGGTGCCCGGAAGATCGCAACTTTCGACGCGGGTGGCATTTCGGTAAAAACACGACTTTCCCGCCCGGAGTGTGTTCCGGACGAAACGTGAATGGTCTAATTTTGGATTTCACACAGAACCAGACGTTCGGTCAGTTCGGTATCGAAATTCGGGACGGTGCCCGAAAGATCGCAACTTTCGACGCGGGTGGCTTTTCGGTAAAAACACGACTTTCCCGCCCGGAGTGTGTTCCGGACGAAACGTGAATGGTCTAATTTTTTATTTCACACAGAACCAGACGTTCGTTGAGTTCGGTATCGAAATTCGGGACGGTGCCCGAAAGATCGCAACTTTCGACGCGGGTGGCATTTCGGTAAAAACACGACTTTCCCGCCCGGAGTGTGTTCCGAACGAAACGTGAATGGACTAATTTTTGATTTCACACAGAACCAGACGTTTGGTGAGTTTTGTTTCGAAATTCGACACGGTGCCGAAAGATCGCAACTTTCGACGGGGTAGGCGTTTCGGTAAAAACACGAGTTTCCCGCCCGGTGTCTATTCCGGACGAAACGTGAATGGTCTATTTTTAGATTTCACACAGAACCAGACGTTCGGTGAGTTTGGTATCAAATTCGAGACCGTGCCGAAAGATCGCAACTTTCGACGCGGTAGGTGTTTCGGTGAAAACACGACTTTCCCGCCCGGAGTTTTTTCCGGACGAAACGTGAATGGTCTATTTTTGGATTTCACACAGAACCAGACGTTCGGTGAGTTTTGTTTCGAAATTCGACACGGGGCCGAAAGATCGCAACTTTCGACGCGGTAGGCGTTTCGGTAAAAACACGAGTTTCCCGCCCGGTGTCTATTCCGGACGAAACGTGAATGGTCTATTTTTGGATTTCACACAGAACCAGACGTTCGGTGAGTTTTGTTTCGAAATTCGACACGGGGCCGAAAGATCGCAACTTTCGACGCGGTAGTCGTTTCGGTAAAAACACGAGTTTCCCGCCCAGTGTCTATTCCGGACGAAACGTGAATGGTCTATTTTTGGATTTCACACAGAACCAGACGTTCGGTGAGTTTGGTATCAAATTCGAGACCGTGCCGAAAAATCGCAACTTTCGACGGGGTAGGCGTTTCGGTAAAAACACGACTTTCCCGCCCGGAGTTTTTTCCGAACGAAACGTGAATATTCTAATTTTTGATTTCACACAGAACCAGACGTTCGGTGAGTTTTGTTTCGAAATTCGACACGGTGCCGAAAGATTGCAACTTTCGACGCGGTAGGCATTTCGGTAAAAACACGAGTTTCCCGCCCGGTGTCTATTCCGGACGAAACGTGAATGGTCTATTTTTGGATTTCACACAGAACCAGACGTTCGGTGAGTTTGGTATCAAATTCGAGACCGTGCCGAAAAATTGCAACTTTCGACGCGGTAGGCGTTTCAGTAAAAACACGACTTTCCCGCCCGGAGTGTGTTCCGAACGAAACGTGAATGGTCTAATTTTTGATTTCACACAGAACCAGACGTTCGGTGAGTTTTGTTTCGAAATTCGACACTGTGCCGAAAGATCGCAACTTTCGACGCGGTAGGCGTTTCGGTGAAAACACGACTTTCCCGCCCGGAGTGTGTAAAAACACGACTTTCCCGCCCGGAGTGTGTTCCGGACGAAACGTGAATGGTCTAATTTTGGATTTCACACAGAACCAGACGTTCGGTGAGTTCGGTATAGAAATTCGGGACGGTGCCCGAAAGATCGCAACTTTTGACGCGGGTGGCATTTCGGTAAAAACACGACTTTCCCGCCCGGAGTGTGTTCCGAACGAAACGTGAATGGTCTAATTTTTTATTTCACACAGAACCAGACGTTCGGTGAGTTTTGTTTCGAAATTCGACACTGTGCCGAAAGATCGCAATTTTCGACGCGGTAGGCTTTTCGGTGAAAACACAACTTTCCTGCCCGGAGTGTGTTCCGGACGAAACGTGAATGGTCTAATTTTGGATTTCACACAGAACTAGACGTTCGGTGAGTTCGGTATCGAAATCCGGGACGGTGCCCGGAAGATCGCAACTTTCGACGCGGGTGGCATTTCGGTAAAAACACGACTTTCCCGCCCGGAGTGTGTTCCGGACGAAACGTGAATGGTCTAATTTTGGATTTCACACAGAACCAGACGTTCGGTCAGTTCGGTATCGAAATTCGGGACGGTGCCCGAAAGATCGCAACTTTCGACGCGGGTGGCTTTTCGGTAAAAACACGACTTTCCCGCCCGGAGTGTGTTCCGGACGAAACGTGAATGGTCTAATTTTGTATTTCACACAGAACCAGACGTTCGTTGAGTTCGGTATCGAAATTCGGGACGGTGCCCGAAAGATCGCAACTTTCGACGCGGGTGGCATTTCGGTAAAAACACGACTTTCCCGCCCGGAGTGTGTTCCGAACGAAACGTGAATGGACTAATTTTTGATTTCACACAGAACCAGACGTTTGGTGAGTTTTGTTTCAAAATTCGACACGGTGCCGAAAGATCGCAACTTTCGACGGGGTAGGCGTTTCGGTAAAAACACGAGTTTCCCGCCCGGTGTCTATTCCGGACGAAACGTGAATGGTCTATTTTTAGATTTCACACAGAACCAGACGTTCGGTGAGTTTGGTATCAAATTCGAGACCGTGCCGAAAGATCGCAACTTTCGACGCGGTAGGTGTTTCGGTGAAAACACGACTTTCCCGCCCGGAGTTTTTTCCGGACGAAACGTGAATGGTCTATTTTTGGATTTCACACAGAACCAGACGTTCGGTGAGTTTTGTTTCGAAATTCGACACGGGGCCGAAAGATCGCAACTTTCGACGCGGTAGGCGTTTCGGTAAAAACACGAGTTTCCCGCCCGGTGTCTATTCCGGACGAAACGTGAATGGTCTATTTTTGGATTTCACACAGAACCAGACGTTCGGTGAGTTTTGTTTCGAAATTCGACACGGGGCCGAAAGATCGCAACTTTCGACGCGGTAGTCGTTTCGGTAAAAACACGAGTTTCCCGCCCGGTGTCTATTCCGGACGAAACGTGAATGGTCTATTTTTGGATTTCACACAGAACCAGACGTTCGGTGAGTTTGGTATCAAATTCGAGACCGTGCCGAAAAATCGCAACTTTCGACGGGGTAGGCGTTTCGGTAAAAACACGACTTTCCCGCCCGGAGTTTTTTCCGAACGAAACGTGAATATTCTAATTTTTGATTTCACACAGAACCAGACGTTCGGTGAGTTTTGTTTCGAAATTCGACACGGTGCCGAAAGATTGCAACTTTCGACGCGGTAGGCATTTCGGTAAAAACACGAGTTTCCCGCCCGGTGTCTATTCCGGACGAAACGTGAATGGTCTATTTTTGGATTTCACACAGAACCAGACGTTCGGTGAGTTTGGTATCAAATTCGAGACCGTGCCGAAAAATTGCAACTTTCGACGCGGTAGGCGTTTCAGTAAAAACACGACTTTCCCGCCCGGAGTGTGTTCCGAACGAAACGTGAATGGTCTAATTTTTGATTTCACACAGAACCAGACGTTCGGTGAGTTTTGTTTCGAAATTCGACACTGTGCCGAAAGATCGCAACTTTCGACGCGGTAGGCGTTTCGGTGAAAACACGACTTTCCCGCCCGGAGTGTGTAAAAACACGACTTTCCCGCCCGGAGTGTGTTCCGGACGAAACGTGAATGGTCTAATTTTGGATTTCACACAGAACCAGACGTTCGGTGAGTTCGGTATAGAAATTCGGGACGGTGCCCGAAAGATCGCAACTTTTGACGCGGGTGGCATTTCGGTAAAAACACGACTTTCCCGCCCGGAGTGTGTTCCGAACGAAACGTGAATGGTCTAATTTTTTATTTCACACAGAACCAGACGTTCGGTGAGTTTTGTTTCGAAATTCGACACTGTGCCGAAAGATCGCAATTTTCGACGCGGTAGGCTTTTCGGTGAAAACACAACTTTCCTGCCCGGAGTGTGTTCCGGACGAAACGTGAATGGTCTAATTTTGGATTTCACACAGAACTAGACGTTCGGTGAGTTCGGTATCGAAATCCGGGACGGTGCCCGGAAGATCGCAACTTTCGACGCGGGTGGCATTTCGGTAAAAACACGACTTTCCCGCCCGGAGTGTGTTCCGGACGAAACGTGAATGGTCTAATTTTGGATTTCACACAGAACCAGACGTTCGGTCAGTTCGGTATCGAAATTCGGGACGGTGCCCGAAAGATCGCAACTTTCGACGCGGGTGGCTTTTCGGTAAAAACACGACTTTCCCGCCCGGAGTGTGTTCCGGACGAAACGTGAATGGTCTAATTTTGTATTTCACACAGAACCAGACGTTCGTTGAGTTCGGTATCGAAATTCGGGACGGTGCCCGAAAGATCGCAACTTTCGACGCGGGTGGCATTTCGGTAAAAACACGACTTTCCCGCCCGGAGTGTGTTCCGAACGAAACGTGAATGGACTAATTTTTGATTTCACACAGAACCAGACGTTTGGTGAGTTTTGTTTCAAAATTCGACACGGTGCCGAAAGATCGCAACTTTCGACGGGGTAGGCGTTTCGGTAAAAACACGAGTTTCCCGCCCGGTGTCTATTCCGGACGAAACGTGAATGGTCTATTTTTAGATTTCACACAGAACCAGACGTTCGGTGAGTTTGGTATCAAATTCGAGACCGTGCCGAAAGATCGCAACTTTCGACGCGGTAGGTGTTTCGGTGAAAACACGACTTTCCCGCCCGGAGTTTTTTCCGGACGAAACGTGAATGGTCTATTTTTGGATTTCACACAGAACCAGACGTTCGGTGAGTTTTGTTTCGAAATTCGACACGGGGCCGAAAGATCGCAACTTTCGACGCGGTAGGCGTTTCGGTAAAAACACGAGTTTCCCGCCCGGTGTCTATTCCGGACGAAACGTGAATGGTCTATTTTTGGATTTCACACAGAACCAGACGTTCGGTGAGTTTTGTTTCGAAATTCGACACGGGGCCGAAAGATCGCAACTTTCGACGCGGTAGTCGTTTCGGTAAAAACACGAGTTTCCCGCCCGGTGTCTATTCCGGACGAAACGTGAATGGTCTATTTTTGGATTTCACACAGAACCAGACGTTCGGTGAGTTTGGTATCAAATTCGAGACCGTGCCGAAAAATCGCAACTTTCGACGGGGTAGGCGTTTCGGTAAAAACACGACTTTCCCGCCCGGAGTTTTTTCCGAACGAAACGTGAATATTCTAATTTTTGATTTCACACAGAACCAGACGTTCGGTGAGTTTTGTTTCGAAATTCGACACGGTGCCGAAAGATTGCAACTTTCGACGCGGTAGGCATTTCGGTAAAAACACGAGTTTCCCGCCCGGTGTCTATTCCGGACGAAACGTGAATGGTCTATTTTTGGATTTCACACAGAACCAGACGTTCGGTGAGTTTGGTATCAAATTCGAGACCGTGCCGAAAAATTGCAACTTTCGACGCGGTAGGCGTTTCAGTAAAAACACGACTTTCCCGCCCGGAGTGTGTTCCGAACGAAACGTGAATGGTCTAATTTTTGATTTCACACAGAACCAGACGTTCGGTGAGTTTTGTTTCGAAATTCGACACTGTGCCGAAAGATCGCAACTTTCGACGCGGTAGGCGTTTCGGTGAAAACACGACTTTCCCGCCCGGAGTGTGTAAAAACACGACTTTCCCGCCCGGAGTGTGTTCCGGACGAAACGTGAATGGTCTAATTTTGGATTTCACACAGAACCAGACGTTCGGTGAGTTCGGTATAGAAATTCGGGACGGTGCCCGAAAGATCGCAACTTTTGACGCGGGTGGCATTTCGGTAAAAACACGACTTTCCCGCCCGGAGTGTGTTCCGAACGAAACGTGAATGGTCTAATTTTTTATTTCACACAGAACCAGACGTTCGGTGAGTTTTGTTTCGAAATTCGACACTGTGCCGAAAGATCGCAATTTTCGACGCGGTAGGCTTTTCGGTGAAAACACAACTTTCCTGCCCGGAGTGTGTTCCGGACGAAACGTGAATGGTCTAATTTTGGATTTCACACAGAACTAGACGTTCGGTGAGTTCGGTATCGAAATCCGGGACGGTGCCCGGAAGATCGCAACTTTCGACGCGGGTGGCATTTCGGTAAAAACACGACTTTCCCGCCCGGAGTGTGTTCCGGACGAAACGTGAATGGTCTAATTTTGGATTTCACACAGAACCAGACGTTCGGTCAGTTCGGTATCGAAATTCGGGACGGTGCCCGAAAGATCGCAACTTTCGACGCGGGTGGCTTTTCGGTAAAAACACGACTTTCCCGCCCGGAGTGTGTTCCGGACGAAACGTGAATGGTCTAATTTTGTATTTCACACAGAACCAGACGTTCGTTGAGTTCGGTATCGAAATTCGGGACGGTGCCCGAAAGATCGCAACTTTCGACGCGGGTGGCATTTCGGTAAAAACACGACTTTCCCGCCCGGAGTGTGTTCCGAACGAAACGTGAATGGACTAATTTTTGATTTCACACAGAACCAGACGTTTGGTGAGTTTTGTTTCAAAATTCGACACGGTGCCGAAAGATCGCAACTTTCGACGGGGTAGGCGTTTCGGTAAAAACACGAGTTTCCCGCCCGGTGTCTATTCCGGACGAAACGTGAATGGTCTATTTTTAGATTTCACACAGAACCAGACGTTCGGTGAGTTTGGTATCAAATTCGAGACCGTGCCGAAAGATCGCAACTTTCGACGCGGTAGGTGTTTCGGTGAAAACACGACTTTCCCGCCCGGAGTTTTTTCCGGACGAAACGTGAATGGTCTATTTTTGGATTTCACACAGAACCAGACGTTCGGTGAGTTTTGTTTCGAAATTCGACACGGGGCCGAAAGATCGCAACTTTCGACGCGGTAGGCGTTTCGGTAAAAACACGAGTTTCCCGCCCGGTGTCTATTCCGGACGAAACGTGAATGGTCTATTTTTGGATTTCACACAGAACCAGACGTTCGGTGAGTTTTGTTTCGAAATTCGACACGGGGCCGAAAGATCGCAACTTTCGACGCGGTAGTCGTTTCGGTAAAAACACGAGTTTCCCGCCCGGTGTCTATTCCGGACGAAACGTGAATGGTCTATTTTTGGATTTCACACAGAACCAGACGTTCGGTGAGTTTGGTATCAAATTCGAGACCGTGCCGAAAAATCGCAACTTTCGACGGGGTAGGCGTTTCGGTAAAAACACGACTTTCCCGCCCGGAGTTTTTTCCGAACGAAACGTGAATATTCTAATTTTTGATTTCACACAGAACCAGACGTTCGGTGAGTTTTGTTTCGAAATTCGACACGGTGCCGAAAGATTGCAACTTTCGACGCGGTAGGCATTTCGGTAAAAACACGAGTTTCCCGCCCGGTGTCTATTCCGGACGAAACGTGAATGGTCTATTTTTGGATTTCACACAGAACCAGACGTTCGGTGAGTTTGGTATCAAATTCGAGACCGTGCCGAAAAATTGCAACTTTCGACGCGGTAGGCGTTTCAGTAAAAACACGACTTTCCCGCCCGGAGTGTGTTCCGAACGAAACGTGAATGGTCTAATTTTTGATTTCACACAGAACCAGACGTTCGGTGAGTTTTGTTTCGAAATTCGACACTGTGCCGAAAGATCGCAACTTTCGACGCGGTAGGCGTTTCGGTGAAAACACGACTTTCCCGCCCGGAGTGTGTAAAAACACGACTTTCCCGCCCGGAGTGTGTTCCGGACGAAACGTGAATGGTCTAATTTTGGATTTCACACAGAACCAGACGTTCGGTGAGTTCGGTATAGAAATTCGGGACGGTGCCCGAAAGATCGCAACTTTTGACGCGGGTGGCATTTCGGTAAAAACACGACTTTCCCGCCCGGAGTGTGTTCCGAACGAAACGTGAATGGTCTAATTTTTTATTTCACACAGAACCAGACGTTCGGTGAGTTTTGTTTCGAAATTCGACACTGTGCCGAAAGATCGCAATTTTCGACGCGGTAGGCTTTTCGGTGAAAACACAACTTTCCTGCCCGGAGTGTGTTCCGGACGAAACGTGAATGGTCTAATTTTGGATTTCACACAGAACTAGACGTTCGGTGAGTTCGGTATCGAAATCCGGGACGGTGCCCGGAAGATCGCAACTTTCGACGCGGGTGGCATTTCGGTAAAAACACGACTTTCCCGCCCGGAGTGTGTTCCGGACGAAACGTGAATGGTCTAATTTTGGATTTCACACAGAACCAGACGTTCGGTCAGTTCGGTATCGAAATTCGGGACGGTGCCCGAAAGATCGCAACTTTCGACGCGGGTGGCTTTTCGGTAAAAACACGACTTTCCCGCCCGGAGTGTGTTCCGGACGAAACGTGAATGGTCTAATTTTGTATTTCACACAGAACCAGACGTTCGTTGAGTTCGGTATCGAAATTCGGGACGGTGCCCGAAAGATCGCAACTTTCGACGCGGGTGGCATTTCGGTAAAAACACGACTTTCCCGCCCGGAGTGTGTTCCGAACGAAACGTGAATGGACTAATTTTTGATTTCACACAGAACCAGACGTTTGGTGAGTTTTGTTTCAAAATTCGACACGGTGCCGAAAGATCGCAACTTTCGACGGGGTAGGCGTTTCGGTAAAAACACGAGTTTCCCGCCCGGTGTCTATTCCGGACGAAACGTGAATGGTCTATTTTTAGATTTCACACAGAACCAGACGTTCGGTGAGTTTGGTATCAAATTCGAGACCGTGCCGAAAGATCGCAACTTTCGACGCGGTAGGTGTTTCGGTGAAAACACGACTTTCCCGCCCGGAGTTTTTTCCGGACGAAACGTGAATGGTCTATTTTTGGATTTCACACAGAACCAGACGTTCGGTGAGTTTTGTTTCGAAATTCGACACGGGGCCGAAAGATCGCAACTTTCGACGCGGTAGGCGTTTCGGTAAAAACACGAGTTTCCCGCCCGGTGTCTATTCCGGACGAAACGTGAATGGTCTATTTTTGGATTTCACACAGAACCAGACGTTCGGTGAGTTTTGTTTCGAAATTCGACACGGGGCCGAAAGATCGCAACTTTCGACGCGGTAGTCGTTTCGGTAAAAACACGAGTTTCCCGCCCGGTGTCTATTCCGGACGAAACGTGAATGGTCTATTTTTGGATTTCACACAGAACCAGACGTTCGGTGAGTTTGGTATCAAATTCGAGACCGTGCCGAAAAATCGCAACTTTCGACGGGGTAGGCGTTTCGGTAAAAACACGACTTTCCCGCCCGGAGTTTTTTCCGAACGAAACGTGAATATTCTAATTTTTGATTTCACACAGAACCAGACGTTCGGTGAGTTTTGTTTCGAAATTCGACACGGTGCCGAAAGATTGCAACTTTCGACGCGGTAGGCATTTCGGTAAAAACACGAGTTTCCCGCCCGGTGTCTATTCCGGACGAAACGTGAATGGTCTATTTTTGGATTTCACACAGAACCAGACGTTCGGTGAGTTTGGTATCAAATTCGAGACCGTGCCGAAAAATTGCAACTTTCGACGCGGTAGGCGTTTCAGTAAAAACACGACTTTCCCGCCCGGAGTGTGTTCCGAACGAAACGTGAATGGTCTAATTTTTGATTTCACACAGAACCAGACGTTCGGTGAGTTTTGTTTCGAAATTCGACACTGTGCCGAAAGATCGCAACTTTCGACGCGGTAGGCGTTTCGGTGAAAACACGACTTTCCCGCCCGGAGTGTGTAAAAACACGACTTTCCCGCCCGGAGTGTGTTCCGGACGAAACGTGAATGGTCTAATTTTGGATTTCACACAGAACCAGACGTTCGGTGAGTTCGGTATCGAAATTCGGGACGGTGCCCGAAAGATCGCAACTTTCGACGCGGGTGGCGTTTCGGTAAAAACACGACTTTCCCGCCCGGAGTGTGTTCCGGACAAAACGTGAATGGTCTAATTTTGGATTTCACACAGAACCAGACATTCGTTGAGTTCGGTATCGAAATTCAGGACGGTGCCCGAAAGATCGCAATTTTCGACGCGGGTGGCATTTCGGTAAAAACACGACTTTCCCGCCCGGAGTGTGTTCCGGACGAAACGTGAATGGTCTAATTTTGGATTTCACACAGAACCAGACGTTCGGTGAGTTCGGTATAGAAATTCGGGACGGTGCCCGAAAGATCGCAACTTTTGACGCGGGTGGCATTTCGGTAAAAACACGACTTTCCCGCCCGGAGTGTGTTCCGAACGAAACGTGAATGGTCTAATTTTTTATTTCACACAGAACCAGACGTTCGGTGAGTTTTGTTTCGAAATTCGACACTGTGCCGAAAGATCGCAATTTTCGACGCGGTAGGCTTTTCGGTTAAAACACAACTTTCCTGCCCGGAGTGTGTTCCGGACGAAACGTGAATGGTCTAATTTTGGATTTCACACAGAACTAGACGTTCGGTGAGTTCGGTATCGAAATCCGGGACGGTGCCCGGAAGATCGCAACTTTCGACGCGGGTGGCATTTCGGTAAAAACACGACTTTCCCGCCCGGAGTGTGTTCCGGACGAAACGTGAATGGTCTAATTTTGGATTTCACACAGAACCAGACGTTCGGTCAGTTCGGTATCGAAATTCGGGACGGTGCCCGAAAGATCGCAACTTTCGACGCGGGTGGCTTTTCGGTAAAAACACGACTTTCCCGCCCGGAGTGTGTTCCGGACGAAACGTGAATGGTCTAATTTTTTATTTCACACAGAACCAGACGTTCGTTGAGTTCCGTATCGAAATTCGGGACGGTGCCCGAAAGATCGCAACTTTCGACGCGGGTGGCATTTCGGTAAAAACACGACTTTCCCGCCCGGAGTGTGTTCCGAACGAAACGTGAATGGACTAATTTTTGATTTCACACAGAACCAGACGTTTGGTGAGTTTTGTTTCGAAATTCGACACGGTGCCGAAAGATCGCAACTTTCGACGGGGTAGGCGTTTCGGTAAAAACACGAGTTTCCCGCCCGGTGTCTATTCCGGACGAAACGTGAATGGTCTATTTTTAGATTTCACACAGAACCAGACGTTCGGTGAGTTTGGTATCAAATTCGAGACCGTGCCGAAAGATCGCAACTTTCGACGCGGTAGGTGTTTCGGTGAAAACACGACTTTCCCGCCCGGAGTTTTTTCCGGACGAAACGTGAATGGTCTATTTTTGGATTTCACACAGAACCAGACGTTCGGTGAGTTTTGTTTCGAAATTCGACACGGGGCCGAAAGATCGCAACTTTCGACGCGGTAGGCGTTTCGGTAAAAACACGAGTTTCCCGCCCGGTGTCTATTCCGGACGAAACGTGAATGGTCTATTTTTGGATTTCACACAGAACCAGACGTTCGGTGAGTTTTGTTTCGAAATTCGACACGGGGCCGAAAGATCGCAACTTTCGACGCGGTAGTCGTTTCGGTAAAAACACGAGTTTCCCGCCCAGTGTCTATTCCGGACGAAACGTGAATGGTCTATTTTTGGATTTCACACAGAACCAGACGTTCGGTGAGTTTGGTATCAAATTCGAGACCGTGCCGAAAAATCGCAACTTTCGACGGGGTAGGCGTTTCGGTAAAAACACGACTTTCCCGCCCGGAGTTTTTTCCGAACGAAACGTGAATATTCTAATTTTTGATTTCACACAGAACCAGACGTTCGGTGAGTTTTGTTTCGAAATTCGACACGGTGCCGAAAGATTGCAACTTTCGACGCGGTAGGCATTTCGGTAAAAACACGAGTTTCCCGCCCGGTGTCTATTCCGGACGAAACGTGAATGGTCTATTTTTGGATTTCACACAGAACCAGACGTTCGGTGAGTTTGGTATCAAATTCGAGACCGTGCCGAAAAATTGCAACTTTCGACGCGGTAGGCGTTTCAGTAAAAACACGACTTTCCCGCCCGGAGTGTGTTCCGAACGAAACGTGAATGGTCTAATTTTTGATTTCACACAGAACCAGACGTTCGGTGAGTTTTGTTTCGAAATTCGACACTGTGCCGAAAGATCGCAACTTTCGACGCGGTAGGCGTTTCGGTGAAAACACGACTTTCCCGCCCGGAGTGTGTAAAAACACGACTTTCCCGCCCGGAGTGTGTTCCGGACGAAACGTGAATGGTCTAATTTTGGATTTCACACAGAACCAGACGTTCGGTGAGTTCGGTATAGAAATTCGGGACGGTGCCCGAAAGATCGCAACTTTTGACGCGGGTGGCATTTCGGTAAAAACACGACTTTCCCGCCCGGAGTGTGTTCCGAACGAAACGTGAATGGTCTAATTTTTTATTTCACACAGAACCAGACGTTCGGTGAGTTTTGTTTCGAAATTCGACACTGTGCCGAAAGATCGCAATTTTCGACGCGGTAGGCTTTTCGGTGAAAACACAACTTTCCTGCCCGGAGTGTGTTCCGGACGAAACGTGAATGGTCTAATTTTGGATTTCACACAGAACTAGACGTTCGGTGAGTTCGGTATCGAAATCCGGGACGGTGCCCGGAAGATCGCAACTTTCGACGCGGGTGGCATTTCGGTAAAAACACGACTTTCCCGCCCGGAGTGTGTTCCGGACGAAACGTGAATGGTCTAATTTTGGATTTCACACAGAACCAGACGTTCGGTCAGTTCGGTATCGAAATTCGGGACGGTGCCCGAAAGATCGCAACTTTCGACGCGGGTGGCTTTTCGGTAAAAACACGACTTTCCCGCCCGGAGTGTGTTCCGGACGAAACGTGAATGGTCTAATTTTGTATTTCACACAGAACCAGACGTTCGTTGAGTTCGGTATCGAAATTCGGGACGGTGCCCGAAAGATCGCAACTTTCGACGCGGGTGGCATTTCGGTAAAAACACGACTTTCCCGCCCGGAGTGTGTTCCGAACGAAACGTGAATGGACTAATTTTTGATTTCACACAGAACCAGACGTTTGGTGAGTTTTGTTTCAAAATTCGACACGGTGCCGAAAGATCGCAACTTTCGACGGGGTAGGCGTTTCGGTAAAAACACGAGTTTCCCGCCCGGTGTCTATTCCGGACGAAACGTGAATGGTCTATTTTTAGATTTCACACAGAACCAGACGTTCGGTGAGTTTGGTATCAAATTCGAGACCGTGCCGAAAGATCGCAACTTTCGACGCGGTAGGTGTTTCGGTGAAAACACGACTTTCCCGCCCGGAGTTTTTTCCGGACGAAACGTGAATGGTCTATTTTTGGATTTCACACAGAACCAGACGTTCGGTGAGTTTTGTTTCGAAATTCGACACGGGGCCGAAAGATCGCAACTTTCGACGCGGTAGGCGTTTCGGTAAAAACACGAGTTTCCCACCCGGTGTCTATTCCGGACGAAACGTGAATGGTCTATTTTTGGATTTCACACAGAACCAGACGTTCGGTGAGTTTTGTTTCGAAATTCGACACGGGGCCGAAAGATCGCAACTTTCGACGCGGTAGTCGTTTCGGTAAAAACACGAGTTTCCCGCCCGGTGTCTATTCCGGACGAAACGTGAATGGTCTATTTTTGGATTTCACACAGAACCAGACGTTCGGTGAGTTTGGTATCAAATTCGAGACCGTGCCGAAAAATCGCAACTTTCGACGGGGTAGGCGTTTCGGTAAAAACACGACTTTCCCGCCCGGAGTTTTTTCCGAACGAAACGTGAATATTCTAATTTTTGATTTCACACAGAACCAGACGTTCGGTGAGTTTTGTTTCGAAATTCGACACGGTGCCGAAAGATTGCAACTTTCGACGCGGTAGGCATTTCGGTAAAAACACGAGTTTCCCGCCCGGTGTCTATTCCGGACGAAACGTGAATGGTCTATTTTTGGATTTCACACAGAACCAGACGTTCGGTGAGTTTGGTATCAAATTCGAGACCGTGCCGAAAAATTGCAACTTTCGACGCGGTAGGCGTTTCAGTAAAAACACGACTTTCCCGCCCGGAGTGTGTTCCGAACGAAACGTGAATGGTCTAATTTTTGATTTCACACAGAACCAGACGTTCGGTGAGTTTTGTTTCGAAATTCGACACTGTGCCGAAAGATCGCAACTTTCGACGCGGTAGGCGTTTCGGTGAAAACACGACTTTCCCGCCCGGAGTGTGTAAAAACACGACTTTCCCGCCCGGAGTGTGTTCCGGACGAAACGTGAATGGTCTAATTTTGGATTTCACACAGAACCAGACGTTCGGTGAGTTCGGTATCGAAATTCGGGACGGTGCCCGAAAGATCGCAACTTTCGACGCGGGTGGCGTTTCGGTAAAAACACGACTTTCCCGCCCGGAGTGTGTTCCGGACAAAACGTGAATGGTCTAATTTTGGATTTCACACAGAACCAGACATTCGTTGAGTTCGGTATCGAAATTCAGGACGGTGCCCGAAAGATCGCAATTTTCGACGCGGGTGGCATTTCGGTAAAAACACGACTTTCCCGCCCGGAGTGTGTTCCGAACGAAACGTGAATGGTCTAATTTTTTATTTCACACAGAACCAGACGTTCGGTGAGTTTTGTTTCGAAATTCGACACGGTGCCGAAAGATCGCAATTTTCGACGCGGTAGGCGTTTCAGTAAAAACACGAGTTTCCCGCCCGGTGTCTATTCCGGACGAAACGTGAATGGTCTGTTTTTGGATTTCACACAGAACCAGACGTTCGGTGAGTTTGGTATCAAATTCGAGACCGTGCCGAAAGATCGCAACTTTCGACGCGGTAGGCGTTTCGGTAAAAACACGACTTTCCCGCCCGGAGTGTATTCCGGACGAAACGTGAATGGTCTAATTTTGGATTTCACACAGAACCAGACGTTCGGTGAGTTTTGTTTCGAAATTCGACACGGTGCCGAAAGATCGCAATTTTCGACGCGATAGGCGTTTTAGTAAAAACACGAGTTTCCCGCTCGGTGTCTATTCCGGACGAAACGTGAATGGTCTATTTTTGGATTTCACACAGAACCAGACGTTCGGTGAGTTTGGTATCAAATTCGTGACCGTGCCGAAAGATCGCAACTTTCGACGCGGTAGGCGTTTCGGTAAAAACACGACTTTCCCGCCCGGAGTGTATTCCGGACGAAACGTGCATGGTCTAATTTTGGATTTCACACAGAACCAGACGTTCGGTGAGTTCGGTAGCAAAATTCGAGACGGTGCCCGAAAGATCGCAACTTTCGACGCGGGTGGCGTTTCGGTAAAAACACGACTTTCGCGCCCGGAGTGTGTTCCGAACGAAACGTGAATGGTCTAATTTTTGATTTCACACAGAACCAGACGTTCGGTGAGTTTTGTTTCGAAATTCGACAAGGTGCCGAAAGATCGCAACTTTCGACGCGGTAGGCGTTTCGGTAAAAACACGACTTTCCCGCCCGGAGTGTGTTCCGAACGAAACGTGAATGGTCTAATTTTTGACTTCACACAGAACCAGACGTTCGGTGAGTTTTGTTTCGAAATTCGACACTGTGCCGAAAGATCGCAACTTTCGACGCGGTAGGCGTTTCGGTGAAAACACAACTTTCCTGCCCGGAGTGTGTTCCGGACGAAACGTGAATGGTCTAATTTTGGATTTCACACAGAACTTAGACGTTCGGTGAGTTCGGTATCGAAATTCGAGACAGTGCCCGAAAGATCACAACTTTCGACGCGGGTGGCGTTTCGGTAAAAACACGACTTTCCCGCCCGGAGTGTGTTCCGGACGAAACGTGAATGGTCTAATTTTGGATTTCACACAGAACCAGACGTTCGGTGAGTTCGGTATCGAAATTCGGGACGGTGCCCGAAAGATCGCAACTTTCGACGCGGGTGGCGTTTCGGTAAAAACACGACTTTCCCGCCCGGAGTGTGTTCCGGACGAAACGTGAATGGTCTAATTTTGTATTTCACACAGAACCAGACGTTCGTTGAGTTCGGTATCGAAATCCGGGACGGTGCCCGAAAGATCGCAACTTTCGACGCGGGTGGCGTTTCGGTAAAAACACGACTTTCCCGCCCGGAGTGTGTTCCGGACGAAACGTGAATGGTCTAATTTTGTATTTCACACAGAACCAGACATTCGTTGAGTTCGGTATCGAAATCCGGGACGGTGCCCGGAAGATCGCAACTTTCGACGCGGGTGGCATTTCGGTAAAAACACGACTTTCCCGCCCGGAGTGTGTTCCGAACGAAACGTGAATGGTCTAATTTTTGATTTCACACAGAACCAGACGTTTGGTGAGTTTTGTTTCGAAATTCGACACGGTGGCGAAAGATCGCAACTTTCGACGCGGTAGGCGTTTCGGTAAAAACACGAGTTTCCCGCCCGGTGTCTATTCGGACGAAACGTGAATGGTCTATTTTTAGATTTCACACAGAACCAGACGTTCGGTGAGTTTGGTATCAAATTCGAGACCGTGCCGAAAGATCGCAACTTTCGACGCGGTAGGCGTTTCGGTGAAAACACGACTTTCCCGCCCGGAGTTTTTTCCGGACGAAACGTGAATGGTCTATTTTTGGATTTCACACAGAACCAGACGTTCGGTGAGTTTTGTTTCGAAATTCGACACGGGGCCGAAAGATCGCAACTTTCGACGCGTTAGGCGTTTCGGCAAAAACACGAGTTTCCCGCCCGGTGTCTATTCCGGATGAAACGTGAATGGTCTATTTTTGGATTTCACACAGAACCAGACGTTCGGTGAGTTTGGTATCAAATTTTAGACCGTGCCGAAAGATCGCAACTTTCGACGCGGTAGGCGTTTCGGTGAAAACACGACTTTCCCGCCCGGAGTTTTTTCCGGACGAAACGTGAATGGTCTATTTTTGGATTTCACACAGAACCAGACGTTCGGTGAGTTTTGTTTCGAAATTCGACACGGGGCCGAAAGATCGCAACTTTCGACGCGGTAGGCGTTTCGGTAAAAACACGAGTTTTTACCGCCCGGTGTCTATTCCGGACGAAACGTGAATGGTCTATTTTTGGATTTCACACAGAACCAGACGTTCGGTGAGTTTGGTATCAAATTCGAGACCGTGCCGAAAAATCGCAACTTTCGACGTGATAGGCGTTTCGGTAAAAACACGACTTTCCCGCCCGGCGTTTTTTCCGAACGAAACGTGAATGGTCTAATTTTTGATTTCACACAGAACCAGACGTTCGGTGAGTTTTGTTTCGAAATTCGACACGGTGCCGAAAGATCGCAACTTTCGACGCGGTAGGCATTTCGGTAAAAACACGAGTTTCCCGCCCGGTGTCTATTCCGGACGAAACGTGAATGGTCTAATTTTTGATTTCACACAGAACCAGACGTTCGGTGAGTTTGGTTTCGAAATTCGACACTGTGCCGAAAAATCGCAACTTTCGACGCGGTAGGCGTTTCGGTGAAAACACGACTTTCCCGCCCGGAGTGTGTTCCGGACGAAACATGAATGGTCTAATTTTGGATTTCACACAGAACCAGACGTTCGGTGAGTTCGGTATCGAAATTCGGGACGGTGCCCGAAAGATCGCAACTTTCGACGCGGGTGGCGTTTCGGTAAAAACATGACTTTCCCGCCCGAAGTGTGTTCCGAACGAAACGTGAATGGTCTAATTTTTGATTTCACACAGAACCAGACGTTCGGTGAGTTTTGTTTCGAAATTCGACACGGTGCCGAAAGATCGCAACTTTCGACGCGGTAGGCGTTTCGGTAAAAACACGACTTTCCCGCCCGGAGTGTGTTCCGAACGAAACGTGAATGGTCTAATTTTTGATTTCACACAGAACCAGAAGTTCGGTGAGTTTTGTTTCGAAATTCGACACTGTGCCGAAAGATCGCAATTTTCGACGCGGTAGGCTTTTCGGTGAAAACACAACTTTCCTGCCCGGAGTGTGTTCCGGACGAAACGTGAATGGTCTAATTTTGGATTTCACACAGAACTAGACGTTCGGTGAGTTCGGTATCGAAATTCGAGACGGTGCCCGAAAGATCACAACTTTCGACGCGGGGTGGCGTTTCGGTAAAAACACGACTTTCCCGCCCGGAGTGTGTTCCGGACGAAACGTGAATGGTCTAATTTTGGATTTCACACAGAACCAGACGTTCGGTGAGTTCGGTATCGAAATTCGGGACGGTGCCCGAAAGATCGCAACTTTCGACGCGGGTGGCGTTTCGGTAAAAACACGACTTTCCCGCCCGGAGTGTGTTCCGGACGAAACGTGAATGGTCTAATTTTGGATTTCACACAGAACCACACGTTCGGTGAGTTCGGTATCGAAATTCGGGACGGTGCCCGAATGATCGCAACTTTCGACGCGGGTGGCGTTTCGGTAAAAACACGACTTTCCCGCCCGGAGTGTGTTCCGAACGAAACGTGAATGGTCTAATTTTTGATTTCACACAAAACCAGACGTTCGGTGAGTTTTGTTTCGAAATTCGACACTGTGCCGAAAGATCGCAATTTTCGACGCGGTAGGCTTTTCGGTGAAAAGACAACTTTCCTGCCCGGAGTGTGTTCCGGACGAAACGTGAATGGTCTAATTTTGGATTTCACACAGAACTAGACGTTCGGTGAGTTCGGTATCGAAATTCGAGACGGTGCCCGAAAGATCACAACTTTCGACGCGGGTGGCGTTTCGGTAAAAACACGACTTTCCCGCCCGGAGTGTGTTCCGGACGAAACGTGAATGGTCTAATTTTGTATTTCACACAGAACCAGACGTTCGTTGAGTTCGGTATCGAAATCCGGGACGGTGCCCGAAAGATCGCAACTTTCGACGCGGGTGGCGTTTCGGTAAAAACACGACTTTCCCGCCCGGAGTGTGTTCCGGACGAAACGTGAATGGTCTAATTTTGTATTTCACACAGAACCAGACATTCGTTGAGTTCGGTATCGAAATCCGGGACGGTGCCCGGAAGATCGCAACTTTCGACGCGGGTGGCATTTCGGTAAAAACACGACTTTCCCGCCCGGAGTGTGTTCCGAACGAAACGTGAATGGTCTAATTTTTGATTTCACACAGAACCAGACGTTTGGTGAGTTTTGTTTCGAAATTCGACACGGTGGCGAAAGATCGCAACTTTCGACGCGGTAGGCGTTTCGGTAAAAACACGAGTTTCCCGCCCGGTGTCTATTCGGACGAAACGTGAATGGTCTATTTTTAGATTTCACACAGAACCAGACGTTCGGTGAGTTTGGTATCAAATTCGAGACCGTGCCGAAAGATCGCAACTTTCGACGCGGTAGGCGTTTCGGTGAAAACACGACTTTCCCGCCCGGAGTTTTTTCCGGACGAAACGTGAATGGTCTATTTTTGGATTTCACACAGAACCAGACGTTCGGTGAGTTTTGTTTCGAAATTCGACACGGGGCCGAAAGATCGCAACTTTCGACGCGGTAGGCGTTTCGGCAAAAACACGAGTTTCCCGCCCGGTGTCTATTCCGGACGAAACGTGAATGGTCTATTTTTGGATTTCACACAGAACCAGACGTTCGGTGAGTTTGGTATCAAATTTTAGACCGTGCCGAAAGATCGCAACTTTCGACGCGGTAGGCGTTTCGGTGAAAACACGACTTTCCCGCCCGGAGTTTTTTCCGGACGAAACGTGAATGGTCTATTTTTGGATTTCACACAGAACCAGACGTTCGGTGAGTTTTGTTTCGAAATTCGACACGGGGCCGAAAGATCGCAACTTTCGACGCGGTAGGCGTTTCGGTAAAAACACGAGTTTTTACCGCCCGGTGTCTATTCCGGACGAAACGTGAATGGTCTATTTTTGGATTTCACACAGAACCAGACGTTCGGTGAGTTTGGTATCAAATTCGAGACCGTGCCGAAAAATCGCAACTTTCGACGTGATAGGCGTTTCGGTAAAAACACGACTTTCCCGCCCGGCGTTTTTTCCGAACGAAACGTGAATGGTCTAATTTTTGATTTCACACAGAACCAGACGTTCGGTGAGTTTTGTTTCGAAATTCGACACGGTGCCGAAAGATCGCAACTTTCGACGCGGTAGGCATTTCGGTAAAAACACGAGTTTCCCGCCCGGTGTCTATTCCGGACGAAACGTGAATGGTCTAATTTTTGATTTCACACAGAACCAGACGTTCGGTGAGTTTGGTTTCGAAATTCGACACTGTGCCGAAAAATCGCAACTTTCGACGCGGTAGGCGTTTCGGTGAAAACACGACTTTCCCGCCCGGAGTGTGTTCCGGACGAAACATGAATGGTCTAATTTTGGATTTCACACAGAACCAGACGTTCGGTGAGTTCGGTATCGAAATTCGGGACGGTGCCCGAAAGATCGCAACTTTCGACGCGGGTGGCGTTTCGGTAAAAACATGACTTTCCCGCCCGAAGTGTGTTCCGAACGAAACGTGAATGGTCTAATTTTTGATTTCACACAGAACCAGACGTTCGGTGAGTTTTGTTTCGAAATTCGACACGGTGCCGAAAGATCGCAACTTTCGACGCGGTAGGCGTTTCGGTAAAAACACGACTTTCCCGCCCGGAGTGTGTTCCGAACGAAACGTGAATGGTCTAATTTTTGATTTCACACAGAACCAGAAGTTCGGTGAGTTTTGTTTCGAAATTCGACACTGTGCCGAAAGATCGCAATTTTCGACGCGGTAGGCTTTTCGGTGAAAACACAACTTTCCTGCCCGGAGTGTGTTCCGGACGAAACGTGAATGGTCTAATTTTGGATTTCACACAGAACTAGACGTTCGGTGAGTTCGGTATCGAAATTCGAGACGGTGCCCGAAAGATCACAACTTTCGACGCGGGGTGGCGTTTCGGTAAAAACACGACTTTCCCGCCCGGAGTGTGTTCCGGACGAAACGTGAATGGTCTAATTTTGGATTTCACACAGAACCAGACGTTCGGTGAGTTCGGTATCGAAATTCGGGACGGTGCCCGAAAGATCGCAACTTTCGACGCGGGTGGCGTTTCGGTAAAAACACGACTTTCCCGCCCGGAGTGTGTTCCGGACGAAACGTGAATGGTCTAATTTTGGATTTCACACAGAACCACACGTTCGGTGAGTTCGGTATCGAAATTCGGGACGGTGCCCGAATGATCGCAACTTTCGACGCGGGTGGCGTTTCGGTAAAAACACGACTTTCCCGCCCGGAGTGTGTTCCGAACGAAACGTGAATGGTCTAATTTTTGATTTCACACAAAACCAGACGTTCGGTGAGTTTTGTTTCGAAATTCGACACTGTGCCGAAAGATCGCAATTTTCGACGCGGTAGGCTTTTCGGTGAAAAGACAACTTTCCTGCCCGGAGTGTGTTCCGGACGAAACGTGAATGGTCTAATTTTGGATTTCACACAGAACTAGACGTTCGGTGAGTTCGGTATCGAAATTCGAGACGGTGCCCGAAAGATCACAACTTTCGACGCGGGTGGCGTTTCGGTAAAAACACGACTTTCCCGCCCGGAGTGTGTTCCGGACGAAACGTGAATGGTCTAATTTTGGATTTCACACAGAACCAGACGTTCGGTGAGTTCGGTATCGAAATTCGGGACGGTGCCCGAAAGATCGCAACTTTCGACGCGGGTGGCGTTTCGGTAAAAACACGACTTTCCCGCCCGGAGTGTGTTCCGGACGAAACGTGAATGGTCTAATTTTGGATTTCACACAGAACCAGACGTTCGGTGAGTTCGGTATCGAAATTCGGGACGGTGCCCGAAAGATCGCAACTTTCGACGCGGGTGGCATTTCGGTTAAAACACGACTTTCCCGCCCGGAGTGTGTTCCGAACGAAACGTGAATGGTCTAATTTTTGATTTCACACAGAACCAGACGTTTGGTGAGTTTTGTTTCGAAATTCGACACGGTGCCGAAAGATCGCAACTTTCGACGCGGTAGGCGTTTCGGTAAAAACACGAGTTTCCCGCCCGGTGTCTATTCCGGACGAATCGTGAATGGTCTATTTTTGGATTTCACACAGAACCAGACGTTCGGTGAGTTTGGTATCAAATTCGAGACCGTGCCGAAAGATCTCAACTTTCGACGCGGTAGGCGTTTCGGTGAATACACGACTTTCCCCCCCGGAGTTTTTCCGGACGAAACGTGAATGGTCTATTTTTGGATTTCACACAGAACCAGACGTTCGGTGAGTTTTGTTTCGAAATTCGACACGGGGCCGAAAGATCGCAACTTTCGACGCGGTAGGCGTTTCGGTAAAAACACGAGTTTCCCGCCCGGTGTCTATTCCGGACGAAATGTGAATGGTCTATTTTTGGATTTCACACAGAACCAGACGTTCGGTGAGTTCGGTATCGAAATTCGGGACGGTGCTCGAAAGATCGCAACTTTCGACGCTGGTGGCGTTTCGGTAAAAACACGACCTTCCCGCCCGAAGTGTGTTCCGAACGAAAGGTGAATGGTCTAATTTTTGATTTCACACAGAGCCAGACGTTCGGTGAGTTTTGTTTCAAAATTCGACACGGTGCCGAAAGATCGCAACTTTCGACGCGGTAGGCATTTCGGTAAAAACACGAGTTTCCCGCCCGGTGTCTATTCCGGACGAAACGTGAATGGTCTATTTTTGGATTTCACACAGAACCAGACGTTCGGTGAGTTTGGTATCAAATTCGAGACCGTGCCGAAAGATCGCAACTTTCGACGCGGTATGCGTTTCGGTGAAAATACGACTTTCCCGCCCGGAGTTTTTTCCGGACGAAACGTGAATGGTCTATTTTTGGATTTCACACAGAACCAGACGTTCGGTGAGTTTTGTTTCGAAATTCGACACGGGGCCGAAAGATCGCAACTTTCGACGCGGGTGGCATTTCGGTAAAAACACGACTTTCCCGCCCGGAGTGTGTTCCGAACGAAACGTGAATGGTCTAATTTTTGATTGCACACAGAGTCAGACGTTCGGTGAGTTTTGTTTCAAAATTCGACACGGTGCCGAAAGATCGCAACTTTCGACGCGGTAGGCATTTCGGTAAAAACACGAGTTTCCCGCCCGGTGTCTATTCCGGACGAAACGTGAATGGTCTATTTTTTGATTTCACACAGAACCAGATGTTCGGTGAGTTTGGTATCAAATTCGAGACCGTGCCGAAAAATTGCAACTTTCGACGCGGTAGGCGTTTCGGTAAAAACACGACTTTCCCGCCCGGAGTGTGTTCCGAACGAAACGTGAATGGTCTAATTTTTGATTTCACACAGAACCAGACGTTCGGTGAGTTTTGTTTCGAAATTCGACACTGTGCCGAAAGATCGCAACTTTCGACGCGGTAGGCGTTTCGGTGAAAACACGACTTTCCCGCCCGGAGTGTGTAAAAACACGACTTTCCCGCCCGGAGTGTGTTCCGGACGAAACGTGAATGGTCTAATTTTGGATTTCACACAGAACCAGACGTTCGGTGAGTTCGGTATAGAAATTCGGGACGGTGCCCGAAAGATCGCAACTTTTGACGCGGGTGACGTTTCGGTAAAAACACGACTTTCCCGCCCGGAGTTTGTTCCGAACGAAACGTGAATGGTCTAATTTTTGATTTCACACAGAACCAGACGTTCGGTGAGTTTTGTTTCGAAATTCGACACGGTGCCGAAAGATCGCAATTTTCGACGCGGTAGGCGTTTCAGTAAAAACACGAGTTTCCCGCCCGGTATCTATTCCGGACGAAACGTGAATGGTCTATTTTTGGATTTCACACAGAACCAGACGTTCGGTGAGTTTGGTATCAAATTCGACACCGTGCCGAAAGATCGCAACTTTCGACGCGGTAGGCGTTTCGGTGAAAACACGACTTTCCCGCCTGGAGTTTTTTCCGGACGAAACGTGAATGGTCTATTTTTGGATTTCACACAGAACCAGACATTCGGTGAGTTTTGTTTCGAAATTCGACACGGGGCCGAAAGATCGCAACTTTCGACGCGGGTGGCATTTCGGTAAAAACACGACTTTCCCGCCCGGAGTGTGTTCCGAACGAAACGTGAATGGTCTAATTTTTGATTTCACACAGAACCAGACATTCGGTGAGTTTTGTTTCGAAATTCGACACGGTGCCGAAAGATCGCAACTTTCGACGCGGTAGGCGTTTCGGTAAAAACACGAGTTTCCCGCCCGTTGTCTATTCCGGACGAAACGTGAATGGTCTATTTTTGGATTTCACACAGAACCAGACGTTCGGTGAGTTTGGTATCAAATTCAAGACCGTGCTGAAAGATCGCAACTTTCGACGCGGTAGGCGTTTCGGTGAAAACACGACTTTCCCGCCCGGAGTTTTTCCGGACGAAACGTGAATGGTCTATTTTTGGATTTCACACAGAACCAGACGTTCGGTGAGTTTGGTATCGAAATTCGGGATGGTGCCCGAAAGATCGCAACTTTCGACGCGGGTGGCGTTTCGGTAAAAACACGAGTTTCCCGCCCGGTCTCTATTCCGGACGAAACGTGAATGGTCTGTTTTTGGATTTCACACTGAACCAGACGTTCGGTGAGTTTGGTATCAAATTCGAGATCGTGCCGAAAGATCGCAACTTTCGACGCGGTAGGCGTTTCGGTAAAAACACAACTTTCCCGCCCGGAGTGTATTCCGGACGAAACGTGAATGGTCTAATTTTGGATTTCACACAGAACCAGACGTTCGGTGAGTTCGGTATCGAAATTCGAGACGGTGCCCGAAAGATCGCAACTTTCGACGCGGGTGGCGTTTCGGTAAAAACACGAGTTTCCCGCCCGGTATCTATTCCGGACGAAACGTGAATGGTCTATTTTTGGATTTCACACAGAACCAGACGTTCGGTGAGTTTGGTATCAAATTCGAGACCGTGCCGAAAGATCGCAACTTTCGACGCGGTAGGCGTTTCGGTGAAAACACGACTTTCCCGCCCGGAGTTTTTTCCGGACGAAACGTGAATGGTCTAATTTTGGATTTCACACAGAACCAGACGTTTGGTGAGTTCGGTATCGAAATTCGAGACGGTGCCCGAAAGATCGCAACTTTCGACGCGGGTGGCATTTCGGTAAAAACACGACTTTCCCGCCCGGAGTGTGTTCCGAAAGAAACGTGAATGGTCTAATTTTTGATTTCACACAGAACCAGACGTTCGGTGAGTTTTGTTTCGAAATTCGACACGGTGCCGACAGATCGCAACTTTCGACGCGGTAGGCGTTTCGGTAAAAACACGAGTTTCCCGCCCGGTGTCTATTCCGGACGAAACGTGAATGGTCTATTTTTGAATTTCACACAGAACCAGACGTTCGGTGAGTTTGGTATCAAATTCAAGACCGTGCTGAAAGATCGCAACTTTCGACGCGGTAGGCGTTTCGGTGAAAACACGACTTTCCCGCCCGGAGTTTTTCCTGACGAAACGTGAATGGTCTATTTTTGGATTTCACACAGAACCAGACGTTCGGTGAGTTTGGTATCAAATTCGAGACCGTGCCGAAAGATCGCAACTTTCGACGCGTAGGCGTTTCGGTAAAAACACGACTTTCCCGCCCGGAGTGTATTCCGGACGAAACGTGAATGGTCTAATTTTTGATTTCACACAGAACCAGACGTTCGGTGAGTTCGGTATCGAAATTCGAGACGGTGCCCGAAAGATCGCAACTTTCGACGCAGGTGGCGTTTCGGTAAAAACACGACTTTCCCGCCCGGAGTCTGTTCCGGACGAAACGTGAATGGTCTAATTTTGGATTTCACACAGAACCAGGCGTTCGGTGAGTTCGGTATCGAAATTCGGGACGGTGCCCGAAAGATCGCAACTTTCAACGCGGTAGGCGTTTCGGTGAAAACACGACTTTCCCGCCCGGAGTGTGTAAAAACACGACTTTCCCGCCCGGAGTGTGTTCCGGACGAAACGTGAATGGTCTAATTTTGAATTTCACACAGAACCAGACGTTCGGTGAATTCGGTATAGAAATTCGGGACGGTGCCCGAAAGATCGCAACTTTTGACGCGGGTGGCATTTCGGTAAAAACACGACTTTCCCGCCCGGAGTGTGTTCCGAACGAAACGTGAATGGTCTAATTTTTGATTTCACACAGAACCAGACGTTCGGTGAGTTTTGTTTCGAAATTCGACACGCTGCTGAAAGATCGCAATTTTCGACGCGATAGGCGTTACAGTAAAAACACGAGTTTCCCGCTCGGTGTCTATTCCGGACGAAACGTGAATGGTCTATTTTTGGATTTCACACAGAACCAGACGTTCGGTGAGTTTTGTTTCGAAATTCGACACGGGGCCGAAAGATCGCAACTTTCGACGCGGGTGGCATTTCGGTAAAAACACGACTTTCCCGCCCGGAGTGTGTTCCGAACGAAACGTGAATGGTCTAATTTTTGATTGCACACAGAGTCAGACGTTCGGTGAGTTTTGTTTCAAAATTCGACACGGTGCCGAAAGATCGCAACTTTCGACGCGGTAGGCATTTCGGTAAAAACACGAGTTTCCCGCCCGGTGTCTATTCCGGACGAAACGTGAATGGTCTATTTTTTGATTTCACACAGAACCAGATGTTCGGTGAGTTTGGTATCAAATTCGAGACCGTGCCGAAAAATTGCAACTTTCGACGCGGTAGGCGTTTCGGTAAAAACACGACTTTCCCGCCCGGAGTGTGTTCCGAACGAAACGTGAATGGTCTAATTTTTGATTTCACACAGAACCAGACGTTCGGTGAGTTTTGTTTCAAAATTCGACACTGTGCCGAAAGATCGCAACTTTCGACGCGGTAGGCGTTTCGGTGAAAACACGACTTTCCCGCCCGGAGTGTGTAAAAACACGACTTTCCCGCCCGGAGTGTGTTCCGGACGAAACGTGAATGGTCTAATTTTGGATTTCACACAGAACCAGACGTTCGGTGAGTTCGGTATAGAAATTCGGGACGGTGCCCGAAAGATCGCAACTTTTGACGCGGGTGACGTTTCGGTAAAAACACGACTTTCCCGCCCGGAGTTTGTTCCGAACGAAACGTGAATGGTCTAATTTTTGATTTCACACAGAACCAGACGTTCGGTGAGTTTTGTTTCGAAATTCGACACGGTGCCGAAAGATCGCAATTTTCGACGCGGTAGGCGTTTCAGTAAAAACACGAGTTTCCCGCCCGGTATCTATTCCGGACGAAACGTGAATGGTCTATTTTTGGATTTCACACAGAACCAGACGTTCGGTGAGTTTGGTATCAAATTCGAGACCGTGCCGAAAGATCGCAACTTTCGACGCGGTAGGCGTTTCGGTGAAAACACGACTTTCCCGCCTGGAGTTTTTTCCGGACGAAACGTGAATGGTCTATTTTTGGATTTCACACAGAACCAGACATTCGGTGAGTTTTGTTTCGAAATTCGACACGGGGCCGAAAGATCGCAACTTTCGACGCGGGTGGCATTTCGGTAAAAACACGACTTTCCCGCCCGGAGTGTGTTCCGAACGAAACGTGAATGGTCTAATTTTTGATTTCACACAGAACCAGACATTCGGTGAGTTTTGTTTCGAAATTCGACACGGTGCCGAAAGATCGCAACTTTCGACGCGGTAGGCGTTTCGGTAAAAACACGAGTTTCCCGCCCGGTGTCTATTCCGGACGAAACGTGAATGGTCTATTTTTGGATTTCACACAGAACCAGACGTTCGGTGAGTTTGGTATCAAATTCAAGACCGTGCTGAAAGATCGCAACTTTCGACGCGGTAGGCGTTTCGGTGAAAACACGACTTTCCCGCCCGGAGTTTTTCCGGACGAAACGTGAATGGTCTATTTTTGGATTTCACACAGAACCAGACGTTCGGTGAGTTTGGTATCGAAATTCGGGATGGTGCCCGAAAGATCGCAACTTTCGACGCGGGTGGCGTTTCGGTAAAAACACGAGTTTCCCGCCCGGTGTCTATTCCGGACGAAACGTGAATGGTCTGTTTTTGGATTTCACACTGAACCAGACGTTCGGTGAGTTTGGTATCAAATTCGAGATCGTGCCGAAAGATCGCAACTTTCGACGCGGTAGGCGTTTCGGTAAAAACACAACTTTCCCGCCCGGAGTGTATTCCGGACGAAACGTGAATGGTCTAATTTTGGATTTCACACAGAACCAGACGTTCGGTGAGTTCGGTATCGAAATTCGAGACGGTGCCCGAAAGATCGCAACTTTCGACGCGGGTGGCGTTTCGGTAAAAAAATGACTTTCCCGCCCGGAGTGTGTTCCGGACGAAACGTGAATGGTCTAATTTTGGATTTCACACAGAACCAGGCATTCGGTGAGTTCGGTATCGACATTCGGGACGGTGCCCGAAAGATCGCAACTTTCGACGCGGGTGGCGTTTCGGTAAAAACACGACTTTCCCGCCCGGAGTGTATTCCGGACGAAACGTGAATGGTCTAATTTTGGATTTCACACAGAACCAGACGTTTGGTGAGTTCGGTATCGAAATTCGAGACGGTGCCCGAAAGATCGCAACTTTCGACGCGGGTGGCATTTCGGTAAAAACACGACTTTTCCACCCGGAGTGTGTTCCGGACGAAACGTGAATGGTCTAATTTTGGATTTCACACAGAACCAGACATTCGGTGAGTTCGGTATCGAAAATCGGGACGGTGCCCGAAAGATCGCAACTTTCGACGCGGGTGGCGTTTCGGTAAAAACACGACTTTTCCGCCCGGAGTGTGTTCCGGACGAAACGTGAATGGTCTAATTTTGGATTTCACACAGAACCAGACATTCGGTGAGTTCGGTATCGAAATTCGGGACGGTGCCCGAAAGATCGCAACTTTCGACGCGGGTGGCGTTTCGGTAAAAACACGACTTTCCCGCCCGAAGTGTGTTCCGAACGAAACGTGAATGGTCTAATTTTGGATTTCACACAGAACCAGACGTTCGGTGAGTTTGGTATCAAATTCGAGACCGTGCTGAAAGATCGCAACTTTCGACGCGGTAGGCGTTTCGGTGAAAACACGACTTTCCCGCCCGGAGTTTTTCCGGACGAAACGTGAATGGTCTATTTTTGGATTTCACACAGAACCAGACGTTTGGTGAGTTCGGTATCGAAATTCGAGACGGTGCCCGAAAGATCGAAACTTTCGACACGGGTGGCATTTCGGTAAAAACAAGACTTTTCCGCCCGGAGTGTGTTCCGGACGAAACGTGAATGGTCTAATTTTGGATTTCACACAGAACCAGACGTTCGGTGAGTTTGGTATCGAAATTCGGGACGGTGCCCGAAAGATCGCAACTTTCGACGCGGGTGGCGTTTCGGTAAAAACACGACTTTCCCGCCCGAAGTGTGTTCCGAACGACACGTGAATGGTCTAATTTTTGATTTCACACAGAACCAGACGTTCGGTGAGTTTTGTTTCGAAATTTGACACGGTGCCGAAAGATCGCAACTTTCGACGCGGTAGGCATTTCGGTAAAAACACGAGTTTCCCGCCCGGTGTCTATTCCGGACGAAACGTGAATGGTCTATTTTTGGATTTCACACAGAACCAGACGTTCGGTGACTTTGGTATCAAATTCGAGACCGTGCCGAAATATCGCAACTTTCGACGCGGTAGGCATTTCGGTAAAAACACGACTTTCCCGCCCGGAGTGTGTTCCGAACGAAACGTGAATGGTCTAATTTTTGATTTCACACAGAACCAGACGTTCGGTGAGTTTTGTTTTGAAATTCGACACTGTGCCGAAAGATCACAACTTTCGACGCGGTAGGCGTTTCGGTGAAAACACGACTTTCCCGCCCGGAGTGTGTTGAAACACGACTTTCCCGCCCGGAGTGTGTTCCGACGAAACGTGAATGGTCTAATTTTGGATTTCACACAGAAGCAGGCGTTCGGTGAGTTCGGTATCGAAATTCGGGACGGTGCCCGGAAGATCGCAACTTTCGACGCAGGTGGCGTTTCGGTAAAAACACGACTTTCCCGCCCGAAGTGTGTTCCGAACGAAACGTGAATAGTCTAATTTTTTATTTCACACAGAACCAGACGTTCGGTGAGTTTTGTTTCGAAATTCAACACGGTGCCGAAAGATCGCAACTTTTCACGCGGTAGGCGTTTCGGTAAAAACACGAGTTTCCCGCCCGGTGTCTATTCCGGACGAAACGTGAATGGTCTATTTTTGGATTTCACACAGAACCAGACGTTCGGTGAGTTTGGTATCAAATTCGAGACCGTGCCGAAAGATCGGAACTTTCGACGCGGTAGGCGTTTCGGTAAAAACACGACTTTCCCGCCCGGAGTGTGTTCCGAACGAAACGTGAATGGTCTAATTTTTGATTTCACACAGAACCAGACGTTTGGTGAGTTTTGTTTCGAAATTCGACACTGTGCCGAAAGATCGCAACTTTCGACGCGGTAGGTGTTTCGGTGAAAACACGACATTCCCGCCCGGAGTGTGTTAAAACACGACTTTCCTGCCCGGTGTCTATTCCGGACGAAACGTGAGTGGTCTATTTTTGGATTTCACACAGAACCAGACGTTCGGTGAGTTTGGTATCAAATTCGAGACCGTGCCGAAAGATCGCAACTTTCGACGCGGTAGGCGTTTCGGTAAAAACACGACTTTCCCGCCCGGAGTGTGTTCCGAACGAAACGTGAATGGTCTAATTTTTGATTTCACACAGAACCAGACGTTTGGTGAGTTTTGTTTCGAAATTCGACACTGTGCCGAAAGATCGCAACTTTCGACGCGGTAGGCGTTTCGGTGAAAACACGACTTTCCCGCCCGGAGTGTGTTGAAACACGACTTTCCCGCCCGGAGTTTTTTCCGGACGAAACGTGAATGGTCTATTTTTGGATTTCACACAGAACCAGACGTTCGGTGAGTTCGCTATTGAAATTCGAGACGGTGCCCGAAAGATCGCAACTTTCGACGCGGTAGGCGTTTCGGTAAAAACACGAGTTTCCCGCCCGGAGTGTATTCCGGACGGAACGTGAATGGTCTAATTTTGGATTTCACACAGAACCAGACGTTCGGTGAGTTCGGTATCGAAATTCGGGACGGTGCCCGAAAGATCGCAACTTTCGACGCGGGTGGCGTTTCGGTAAAAACACGACTTTCCCGCCCCGAGTGTGTTCCGGACAAAACGTGAATGGTCTAATTTTGTATTTCACACAGAACCAGACGTTCGTTGAGTTCGGTATCGAAATTCGGGACGGTGCCCGAAAGATCGGAACTTTCGACGCGGGTGGCGTTTCGGTAAAAACACGACTTTCCCGCCCGGAGTGTTTTCCGGACGAAACGTGAATGGTCTAATTTTGGATTTCACACAGAACCAGACTTTCGGTGATTTCGGTATCGAAATTCGGGACGGTGCCCGAAGGATCGCAACTTTCGACGCGGGTGGCGTTTCGGTAAAAACACGACTTTCCCGCCCGGAGTGTGTTTCGAACGAAACGTGAATAGTCTAATTTTTGATTTCACACAGAACCAGACGTTCGGTGAGTTTTGTTTCGAAATTCGACACGGTGCCGAAAGATTGCAACTTTCGACACGGGTGGCGTTTCGGTAAAAACACGACTTTCCCGCCCGGAGTGTGTTCCGAACGAAACGTGAATGGTCAAATTTTTGATTTCACACAGAACCAGACGTTCGGTGAGTTTTGTTTCGAAATTCAACACGGTGCCGAAAGATCGCAACTTTCGACGCGGGTGGCTTTTCGGTAAAAATACGACTTTCCCGCCCGGAGTGTATTCCGGAGGAAACGTGAATGGTCTAGCCCGAAAGATCGCAACTTTCGGCGCGGTTGGCGTTTCGGTAAAAACACGACTTTCCCGCCCGAAGTGTGTTCCGAACGACACGTGAATGGTCTAATTTTTGATTTCACACAGAACCAGACGTTCGGTGAGTTTTGTTTCGAAATTTGACACGGTGCCGAAAGATCGCAACTTTCGACGCGGTAGGCATTTCGGTAAAAACACGAGTTTCCCGCCCGGTGTCTATTCCGGACGAAACGTGAATGGTCTATTTTTGGATTTCACACAGAACCAGACGTTCGGTGACTTTGGTATCAAATTCGAGACCGTGCCGAAATATCGCAACTTTCGACGCGGTAGGCATTTCGGTAAAAACACGACTTTCCCGCCCGGAGTGTGTTCCGAACGAAACGTGAATGGTCTAATTTTTGATTTCACACAGAACCAGACGTTCGGTGAGTTTTGTTTCGAAATTCGACACTGTGCCGAAAGATCACAACTTTCGACGCGGTAGGCGTTTCGGTGAAAACACGACTTTCCCGCCCGGAGTGTGTTGAAACACGACTTTCCCGCCCGGAGTGTGTTCCGACGAAACGTGAATGGTCTAATTTTGGATTTCACACAGAAGCAGGCGTTCGGTGAGTTCGGTATCGAAATTCGGGACGGTGCCCGGAAGATCGCAACTTTCGACGCAGGTGGCGTTTCGGTAAAAACACGACTTTCCCGCCCGAAGTGTGTTCCGAACGAAACGTGAATAGTCTAATTTTTTATTTCACACAGAACCAGACGTTCGGTGAGTTTTGTTTCGAAATTCAACACGGTGCCGAAAGATCGCAACTTTTCACGCGGTAGGCGTTTCGGTAAAAACACGAGTTTCCCGCCCGGTGTCTATTCCGGACGAAACGTGAATGGTCTATTTTTGGATTTCACACAGAACCAGACGTTCGGTGAGTTTGGTATCAAATTCGAGACCGTGCCGAAAGATCGGAACTTTCGACGCGGTAGGCGTTTCGGTAAAAACACGACTTTCCCGCCCGGAGTGTGTTCCGAACGAAACGTGAATGGTCTAATTTTTGATTTCACACAGAACCAGACGTTTGGTGAGTTTTGTTTCGAAATTCGACACTGTGCCGAAAGATCGCAACTTTCGACGCGGTAGGTGTTTCGGTGAAAACACGACATTCCCGCCCGGAGTGTGTTAAAACACGACTTTCCCGCCCGGTGTCTATTCCGGACGAAACGTGAGTGGTCTATTTTTGGATTTCACACAGAACCAGACGTTCGGTGAGTTTGGTATCAAATTCGAGACCGTGCCGAAAGATCGCAACTTTCGACGCGGTAGGCGTTTCGGTAAAAACACGACTTTCCCGCCCGGAGTGTGTTCCGAACGAAACGTGAATGGTCTAATTTTTGATTTCACACAGAACCAGACGTTTGGTGAGTTTTGTTTCGAAATTCGACATGTGCCGAAAGATCGCAACTTTCGACGCGGTAGGCGTTTCGGTGAAAACACGACTTTCCCGCCCGGAGTGTGTTGAAACACGACTTTCCCGCCCGGAGTTTTTTCCGGACGAAACGTGAATGGTCTATTTTTGGATTTCACACGGAACCAGACGTTCGGTGAGTTCGCTATTGAAATTCGAGACGGTGCCCGAAAGATCGCAACTTTCGACGCGGTAGGCGTTTCGGTAAAAACACGACTTTCCCGCCCGGAGTGTGTTCCGAACGAAACGTGAATGGTCTAATTTTTGATTTCACACAGAACCAGACGTTTGGTGAGTTTTGTTTCGAAATTCGACACTGTGCCGAAAGATCGCAACTTTCGACGCGGTAGGCGTTTCGGTGAAAACACGACTTTCCCGCCCGGAGTGTGTTGAAACACGACTTTCCCGCCCGGAGTTTTTTCCGGACGAAACGTGAATGGTCTATTTTTGGATTTCACACAGAACCAGACGTTCGGTGAGTTCGCTATTGAAATTCGAGACGGTGCCCGAAAGATCGCAACTTTCGACGCGGTAGGCGTTTCGGTAAAAACACGAGTTTCCCGCCCGGAGTGTATTCCGGACGGAACGTGAATGGTCTAATTTTGGATTTCACACAGAACCAGACGTTCGGTGAGTTCGGTATCGAAATTCGGGACGGCGCCCGAAAGATCGCAACTTTCGACGCGGGTGGCGTTTCGGTAAAAACACGACTTTCCCGCCCCGAGTGTGTTCCGGACAAAACGTGAATGGTCTAATTTTGTATTTCACACAGAACCAGACGTTCGTTGAGTTCGGTATCGAAATTCGGGACGGTGCCCGAAAGATCGGAACTTTCGACGCGGGTGGCGTTTCGGTAAAAACACGACTTTCCCGCCCGGAGTGTTTTCCGGACGAAACGTGAATGGTCTAATTTTGGATTTCACACAGAACCAGACTTTCGGTGATTTCGGTATCGAAATTCGGGACGGTGCCCGAAGGATCGCAACTTTCGACGCGGGCGGCGTTTCGGTAAAAACACGACTTTCCCACCCGGAGTGTGTTTCGAACGAAACGTGAATAGTCTAATTTTTGATTTCACACAGAACCAGACGTTCGGTGAGTTTTGTTTCGAAATTCGACACGGTGCCGAAAGATTGCAACTTTCGACACGGGTGGCGTTTCGGTAAAAACACGACTTTCCCGCCCGGAGTGTGTTCCGAACGAAACGTGAATGGTCAAATTTTTGATTTCACACAGAACCAGACGTTCGGTGAGTTTTGTTTCGAAATTCAACACGGTGCCGAAAGATCGCAACTTTCGACGCGGGTGGCTTTTCGGTAAAAATACGAATTTCCCGCCCGGAGTGTATTCCGGAGGAAACGTGAATGGTCTAGCCCGAAAGATCGCAACTTTCGGCGCGGTTGGCGTTTCGGTAAAAACACGACTTTCCCGCCCGAAGTGTGTTCCGAACGACACGTGAATGGTCTAATTTTTGATTTCACACAGAACCAGACGTTCGGTGAGTTTTGTTTCGAAATTTGACACGGTGCCGAAAGATCGCAACTTTCGACGCGGTAGGCATTTCGGTAAAAACACGAGTTTCCCGCCCGGTGTCTATTCCGGACGAAACGTGAATGGTCTATTTTTGGATTTCACACAGAACCAGACGTTCGGTGACTTTGGTATCAAATTCGAGACCGTGCCGAAATATCGCAACTTTCGACGCGGTAGGCATTTCGGTAAAAACACGACTTTCCCGCCCGGAGTGTGTTCCGAACGAAACGTGAATGGTCTAATTTTTGATTTCACACAGAACCAGACGTTCGGTGAGTTTTGTTTCGAAATTCGACACTGTGCCGAAAGATCACAACTTTCGACGCGGTAGGCGTTTCGGTGAAAACACGACTTTCCCGCCCGGAGTGTGTTGAAACACGACTTTCCCGCCCGGAGTGTGTTCCGACGAAACGTGAATGGTCTAATTTTGGATTTCACACAGAAGCAGGCGTTCGGTGAGTTCGGTATCGAAATTCGGGACGGTGCCCGGAAGATCGCAACTTTCGACGCAGGTGGCGTTTCGGTAAAAACACGACTTTCCCGCCCGAAGTGTGTTCCGAACGAAACGTGAATAGTCTAATTTTTTATTTCACACAGAACCAGACGTTCGGTGAGTTTTGTTTCGAAATTCAACACGGTGCCGAAAGATCGCAACTTTTCACGCGGTAGGCGTTTCGGTAAAAACACGAGTTTCCCGCCCGGTGTCTATTCCGGACGAAACGTGAATGGTCTATTTTTGGATTTCAGACAGAACCAGACGTTCGGTGAGTTTGGTATCAAATTCGAGACCGTGCCGAAAGATCGGAACTTTCGACGCGGTAGGCGTTTCGGTAAAAACACGACTTTCCCGCCCGGAGTGTGTTCCGAACGAAACGTGAATGGTCTAATTTTTGATTTCACACAGAACCAGACGTTTGGTGAGTTTTGTTTCGAAATTCGACACTGTGCCGAAAGATCGCAACTTTCGACGCGGTAGGTGTTTCGGTGAAAACACGACATTCCCGCCCGGAGTGTGTTAAAACACGACTTTCCCGCCCGGTGTCTATTCCGGACGAAACGTGAGTGGTCTATTTTTGGATTTCACACAGAACCAGACGTTCGGTGAGTTTGGTATCAAATTCGAGACCGTGCCGAAAGATCGCAACTTTCGACGCGGTAGGCGTTTCGGTAAAAACACGACTTTCCCGCCCGGAGTGTGTTCCGAACGAAACGTGAATGGTCTAATTTTTGATTTCACACAGAACCAGACGTTTGGTGAGTTTTGTTTCGAAATTCGACACTGTGCCGAAAGATCGCAACTTTCGACGCGGTAGGCGTTTCGGTGAAAACACGACTTTCCCGCCCGGAGTGAGTTGAAACACGACTTTCCCGCCCGGAGTTTTTTCCGGACGAAACGTGAATGGTCTATTTTTGGATTTCACACGGAACCAGACGTTCGGTGAGTTCGCTATTGAAATTCGAGACGGTGCCCGAAAGATCGCAACTTTCGACGCGGTAGGCGTTTCGGTAAAAACACGACTTTCCCGCCCGGAGTGTGTTCCGAACGAAACGTGAATGGTCTAATTTTTGATTTCACACAGAACCAGACGTTTGGTGAGTTTTGTTTCGAAATTCGACAGTGTGTCGAAAGATCGCAACTTTCGACGCGGTAGGCGTTTCGGTGAAAACACGACTTTCCCGCCCGGAGTGTGTTGAAACACGACTTTCCCGCCCGGAGTTTTTTCCGGACGAAACGTGAATGGTCTATTTTTGGATTTCACACAGAACCAGACGTTCGGTGAGTTCGCTATTGAAATTCGAGACGGTGCCCGAAAGATCGCAACTTTCGACGCGGTAGGCGTTTCGGTAAAAACACGAGTTTCCCGCCCGGAGTGTATTCCGGACGGAACGTGAATGGTCTAATTTTGGATTTCACACAGAACCAGACGTTCGGTGAGTTCGGTATCGAAATTCGGGACGGTGCCCGAAAGATCGCAACTTTCGACGCGGGTGGCGTTTCGGTAAAAACACGACTTTCCCGCCCCGAGTGTGTTCCGGACAAAACGTGAATGGTCTAATTTTGTATTTCACACAGAACCAGACGTTCGTTGAGTTCGGTATCGAAATTCGGGACGGTGCCCGAAAGATCGGAACTTTCGACGCGGGTGGCGTTTCGGTAAAAACACGACTTTCCCGCCCGGAGTGTTTTCCGGACGAAACGTGAATGGTCTAATTTTGGATTTCACACAGAACCAGACTTTCGGTGATTTCGGTATCGAAATTCGGGACGGTGCCCGAAGGATCGCAACTTTCGACGCGGGTGGCGTTTCGGTAAAAACACGACTTTCCCGCCCGGAGTGTGTTTCGAACGAAACGTGAATAGTCTAATTTTTGATTTCACACAGAACCAGACGTTCGGTGAGTTTTGTTTCGAAATTCGACACGGTGCCGAAAGATTGCAACTTTCGACACGGGTGGCGTTTCGGTAAAAACACGACTTTCCCGCCCGGAGTGTGTTCCGAACGAAACGTGAATGGTCAAATTTTTGATTTCACACAGAACCAGACGTTCGGTGAGTTTTGTTTCGAAATTCAACACGGTGCCGAAAGATCGCAACTTTCGACGCGGGTGGCTTTTCGGTAAAAATACGACTTTCCCGCCCGGAGTGTATTCCGGAGGAAACGTGAATGGTCTAGCCCGAAAGATCGCAACTTTCGGCGCGGTTGGCGTTTCGGTAAAAACACGACTTTCCCGCCCGAAGTGTGTTCCGAACGACACGTGAATGGTCTAATTTTTGATTTCACACAGAACCAGACGTTCGGTGAGTTTTGTTTCGAAATTTGACACGGTGCCGAAAGATCGCAACTTTCGACGCGGTAGGCATTTCGGTAAAAACACGAGTTTCCCGCCCGGTGTCTATTCCGGACGAAACGTGAATGGTCTATTTTTGGATTTCACACAGAACCAGACGTTCGGTGACTTTGGTATCAAATTCGAGACCGTGCCGAAATATCGCAACTTTCGACGCGGTAGGCATTTCGGTAAAAACACGACTTTCCCGCCCGGAGTGTGTTCCGAACGAAACGTGAATGGTCTAATTTTTGATTTCACACAGAACCAGACGTTCGGTGAGTTTTGTTTCGAAATTCGACACTGTGCCGAAAGATCACAACTTTCGACGCGGTAGGCGTTTCGGTGAAAACACGACTTTCCCGCCCGGAGTGTGTTGAAACACGACTTTCCCGCCCGGAGTGTGTTCCGACGAAACGTGAATGGTCTAATTTTGGATTTCACACAGAAGCAGGCGTTCGGTGAGTTCGGTATCGAAATTCGGGACGGTGCCCGGAAGATCGCAACTTTCGACGCAGGTGGCGTTTCGGTAAAAACACGACTTTCCCGCCCGAAGTGTGTTCCGAACGAAACGTGAATAGTCTAATTTTTTATTTCACACAGAACCAGACGTTCGGTGAGTTTTGTTTCGAAATTCAACACGGTGCCGAAAGATCGCAACTTTTCACGCGGTAGGCGTTTCGGTAAAAACACGAGTTTCCCGCCCGGTGTCTATTCCGGACGAAACGTGAATGGTCTATTTTTGGATTTCACACAGAACCAGACGTTCGGTGAGTTTGGTATCAAATTCGAGACCGTGCCGAAAGATCGGAACTTTCGACGCGGTAGGCGTTTCGGTAAAAACACGACTTTCCCGCCCGGAGTGTGTTCCGAACGAAACGTGAATGGTCTAATTTTTGATTTCACACAGAACCAGACGTTTGGTGAGTTTTATTCGAAATTCGACACTGTGCCGAAAGATCGCAACTTTCGACGCGGTAGGTGTTTCGGTGAAAACACGACATTCCCGCCCGGAGTGTGTTAAAACACGACTTTCCCGCCCGGTGTCTATTCCGGACGAAACGTGAGTGGTCTATTTTTGGATTTCACACAGAACCAGACGTTCGGTGAGTTTGGTATCAAATTCGAGACCGTGCCGAAAGATCGCAACTTTCGACGCGGTAGGCGTTTCGGTAAAAACACGACTTTCCCGCCCGGAGTGTGTTCCGAACGAAACGTGAATGGTCTAATTTTTGATTTCACACAGAACCAGACGTTTGGTGAGTTTTGTTTCGAAATTCGACACTGTGCCGAAAGATCGCAACTTTCGACGCGGTAGGCGTTTCGGTGAAAACACGACTTTCCCGCCCGGAGTGTGTTGAAACACGACTTTCCCGCCCGGAGTTTTTTCCGGACGAAACGTGAATGGTCTATTTTTGGATTTCACACGGAACCAGACGTTCGGTGAGTTCGCTATTGAAATTCGAGACGGTGCCCGAAAGATCGCAACTTTCGACGCGATAGGCGTTTCGGTAAAAACACGAGTTTCCCGCCCGGAGTGTATTCCGGACGGAACGTGAATGGTCTAATTTTGGATTTCACACAGAACCAGACGTTCGGTGAGTTCGGTATCGAAATTCGGGACGGTGCCCGAAAGATCGCAACTTTCGACGCGGGTGGCGTTTCGGTAAAAACACGACTTTCCCGCCCCGAGTGTGTTCCGGACAAAACGTGAATGGTCTAATTTTGTATTTCACACAGAACCAGACGTTCGTTGAGTTCGGTATCGAAATTCGGGACGGTGCCCGAAAGATCGGAACTTTCGACGCGGGTGGCGTTTCGGTAAAAACACGACTTTCCCGCCCGGAGTGTTTTCCGGACGAAACGTGAATGGTCTAATTTTGGATTTCACACAGAACCAGACTTTCGGTGATTTCGGTATCGAAATTCGGGACGGTGCCCGAAGGATCGCAACTTTCGACGCGGGTGGCGTTTCGGTAAAAACACGACTTTCCCGCCCGGAGTGTGTTTCGAACGAAACGTGAATAGTCTAATTTTTGATTTCACACAGAACCAGACGTTCGGTGAGTTTTGTTTCGAAATTCGACACGGTGCCGAAAGATTGCAACTTTCGACACGGGTGGCGTTTCGGTAAAAACACGACTTTCCCGCCCGGAGTGTGTTCCGAACGAAACGTGAATGGTCAAATTTTTGATTTCACACAGAACCAGACGTTCGGTGAGTTTTGTTTCGAAATTCAACACGGTGCCGAAAGATCGCAACTTTCGACGCGGGTGGCTTTTCGGTAAAAATACGACTTTCCCGCCCGGAGTGTATTCCGGAGGAAACGTGAATGGTCTAGCCCGAAAGATCGCAACTTTCGACGCGGTTGGCGTTTCGGTAAAAACACGACTTTCCCACCCGGAGTGTATTCCGGACGAAACGTGAATGGTCTATTTTTGGATTTCACACAGAACCAGACGTTCAGTGAGTTTGGTATCGAAATTCGGGACGGTGCCCGAAAGATCGCAACTTTCGACGCGGGTGGCGTTTCGGTAAAAACACGACTTTCCCGCCCGGAGTGTGTTTCGAACGAAACGTGAATGGTCTATTTTTGGATCTCACACAGAACCAGACGTTCGGTGAGTTCGGTATCGAAATTCGGGACGGTGCCCTAAAGATCGCAACTTTCGACGCGGTAGGCGTTTCGGTAAAAACACGACTTTCCCGCCCGGGGTGTGTTTCGGACGAAACGTGAATGGTCTAATTTTGGATTTCACACAGAACCAGACGTTCGGTGAGTTCGGTATCGAAATTCGGGACGGTGCCCGAAAGATCGCAACTTTCGATGCGGGTGGCGTTTCGGTAAAAACACGACTTTCCCGCCCGGAGTGTGTTCCGGACGAAACGTGAATGGTCTAATTTTGGATTTCACATAGAACCAGACATTCGGTGAGTTCGGCATCGAAATTCGGGACGGTGCCCGAAATATCGCAACTTTCGACGCGGGTGGCGTTTCGGTAAAAACACGACTTTCCCGCCCGGAATGTGTTCCGGACGAAACGTGAATGGTCTAATTTTGGATTTCACACAGAACCAGACTTTCGGTGATTTCGGTATCGAAATTCGGGACGGTGCCCGAAAGATCGCAACTTTCGACGCGGGTGGCGTTTCGGTAAAAACACGACTTTCCCGCCCGGAGTTTGTTCCGGACGAAACGTGAATGGTCTAATTTTGGATTTCACGCAGAACCGGACGTTCGGTGAGTTCGGTATCGAAATTCGAGACGATGCCCGAAAGATCGCAACTTTCGACGCGGGTGGCGTTTCGGTAAAAACACGACTTTCCCGCCCGGAGTGTGTTCCGGACGAAACGTGAATGGTCTAATTTTGGATTTCACACATAACCAGACGTTCGGTGAGTTCGGTATCGAAATTCGGTACGGTGCCCGAAAGATCGCAACTTTCGACGCGGGTGGCGTTTCGGTAAAAACATGACTTTCCCGCCCGGAGTGTGTTCCGAACGAAACGTGAATGGTCTAATTTGTGATATCACACAGAACCAGATGTTCGGTGAGTTTTGTTTCGAAATTCGACACGGTGTCGAAAGATCGCAACTTTCGACGCGGTAGGCGTTTCAGTAAAAACACGACTTTCCTGCCCGGAGTTTGTTCCGGACGAAACGTGAATGGTCTATTTTCGAATTTCACACAGAACCAGACGTCCGGTGAGTTCGCTATCGAAATTCGAGGCGGTGCCTGAAAGATCGCAACTTTCGACGCGGTAGGCGTTTTGGCAAAAAAACACGACTTTCCCGCCCGGAGTGTATTCCCGACGAAACATGAATGGTCTAATTTTTGATTTCACACAGAACTAGACTTTCGGTGAGTTCGGTATAGAAATTCGAGACGGTGCCCGAAAGATCGCAACTTTCGACGCGGTAGGCGTTTCGGTAAAAACACGACTTTCCCGCCCGGAGTGTATTCCGGACGAAACGTGAATGGTCTATTTTTGGATTTCACACAGAACCAGACGTTCGGTGAGTTTGGTTTTGAAATTCGACACGGGGCCGAAAGATCGCAACTTTCGACGCTGTAGGCGTTTCGGTAAAAGCACGACTTTTCCGCCCGGAGTGTGTTCCGGACGAAACGTCAATGGTCTAATTTTTTATTTCACACGGTACCAGAGGTTCGGTGAGTTTTGTTTCGAAATTCGACACGGTGCCGAAAGATCGTAACTTTCGACGCGGTAGGCATTTTGGTAAAAACACGACTTTCCCGCCCGGAGTGTTTTCCGGACGAAACGTGAATTGTCTAATTTTGGATTTCACACAGAACCAGACTTTCGGTGATTTCGGTATCGAAATTCGGGATGGTGCCTGAAAGATCGTAACTTTCGACGCGGGTGGCGTTTCGGTAAAAACACGACTCTCCCGCCCGGAGTGCGTTCCGGACGAAACGTGAACGGTCTAATTTTTTATTTCACACAGAACCAGACGTTCGGTGAGTTTCGTTTCAAAATTCGACACGGTGCCGAAAGATCGCAACTTTCGACGCGGTAGGCGTTTCGGTAAAAACACGACTTTCCCGCCCGGAGTGTATTCCGGACGAAACGTGACTGGTCTAATTTTGGATTTCACACAGAACTTGACGTTCGGTATCGAAATTCGAGACGGTGCCTGAATGATCGCAACTTTCGAAGCTGTAGGCGTTTCGGTAAAAACACGACTTTCCCGCCCGGAGTGTATTCCGGACGAAACGTGAATGGTCTATTTTTGGATTTCACACAGAACCAGACGTTTGGTGAGTTTGGTTTTGAAATTCGACACGGTGCCGAAAGATCGCAACTTTCGACGCGGTAGGCGTTTCGGTAAAAACAAGACTTTCCCGCCCGGAGTGTATTCCGGACAAAACGTGAATGGTCTAATTTTTTATTTCACACAGAACGAGACGTTCGGTGAGTTTTGTTTCGAAATTCGACACGGTGCCGAAAGATCGCAACTTTCGACGTGGTAGGCGTTTCGGTAAAAACACGACTTTCCCGCCCGGAGTGTGTTCCGGATGAAACGTGAATGGTCTAATTTTGGATTTCACACAGAACCAGATGTTCGGTGAGTTTGGTATCGAAATTCGAGATGCTGCCCGAAAGATCGCAACTTTCGACGCCGGTGGCGTTTCGGTAAAAACACGACTTTCCCGCCCGGAGTGTGTCCCGGACGACACGTGAATGGTCTAATTTTGGATTTCACACAGAACCAGACGTTCAGTGAGTTCGGTATCGAAATTCGGTACGGTGCCTGAAAGATCGCAACTTTCGACGCGGGTGGCGTTTCGGTAAAAACACGACTTTCCCGCCCGGAGTGTGTTCCGAACGAAACGTGAATGGTCTAATTTTTTATATCACACAGAACCAGATGTTCGGTGAGTTTTGTTTCGAAATTCGACACGGTGTCGAAAGATCGCAACTTTCGACGCGGTAGGCGTTTCGGTAAAAACACGACTTTCCTGCCCGGAGTTTGTTCCGGACGAAACGTGAATGGTCTATTTTTGAATTTCACACAGAACCAGACGTTCGGTAAGTTCGCTATCGAAATTCGCGGCGGTGCCCGAATGATCGCAACTTTCGACGCGGTAGGCGTTTCGGTAAAAACACGACTTTTCCGCCCGGAGTGTGTTCCGGACGAAACGTGAATGGTCTAATTTTGGATTTCACACAGAACCAGACTTTTGGTGATTTCCGTATCGAAATTCGGGACGGTGCCCGAAAGATCGCAACTTTCGACGCGGGTGGCGTTTCGGTTAAAACACGACTTTCCCGCCCGGAGTGTGTTCCGGACGAAATGTGAATGGTCTAATTTTTTATTTCACACAAAACCAGACGTTCGGTGAGTTTGGTTTAAAAATTCGAGACGGTGCCGAAAGATCGCAACTTTCGACGCCGGTGGCGTTTCGGTAAAAACACGACTTTCCCGCCCGGAGTGTGTTCCGGACGACACGTGAATGGTCTAATTTTGGATTTCACACAGAAGCAGACGTTCGGTGAGTTCGGTATCGAAATTCGGTACGGTGCCTGAAAGATCGCAACTTTCGACGCGGGTGGCGTTTCGGTAAAAACACGACTTTCCCGCCCGGAGTGTGTTCCGAACGAAACGTGAATGGTCTAATTTTTGATATCACACAGAACCAGATGTTCGGTGAGTTTTGTTTCGAAATTCGACACGGTGTCGAAAGATCGCAACTTTCGACGCGGTAGGCGTTTCGGTAAAAAGACGACTTTCCTGCCCGGAGTTTGTTCCGGACGAAACGTGAATGGTCTATTTTTGAATTTCACACAAAACCAGACGTTCGGTGAGTTCGCTATCGAAATTCGCGGCGGTGCCCGAATGATCGCAACTTTCGACGCGGTAGGCGTTTCGGTAAAAACACGACTTTTCCGCCCGGAGTGTGTTCCGGACGAAACGTGAATGGTCTAATTTTGGATTTCACACAGAACCAGACTTTTGGTGATTTCGGTATCCAAATTCGGGACGGTGCCCGAAAGATCGCAACTTTCGACGCGGGTGGCGTTTCGGTTAAAACACGACTTTCCCGCCCGGAGTGTGTTCCGGACGAAATGTGAATGGTCTAATTTTTTATTTCACACAGCACCAGACGTTCGGTGAGTTTGGTTTCAAAATTCGAGACGGTGCCGAAAGATCGCAACTTTCGACGCCGGTGGCGTTTCGGTAAAAACACGACTTTCCCGCCCGGAGTGTGTTCCGGACGACACGTGAATGGTCTAATTTTGGATTTCACACAGAAGCAGATGTTCGGTGAGTTCGGTATCGAAATTCGGTACGGTGCCTGAAAGATCGCAACTTTCGACGCGGGTGGCGTTTCGGTAAAAACACGACTTTCCCGCCCGGAGTGTGTTCCGAACGAAACGTGAATGGTCTAATTTTTGATATCACACAGAACCAGATGTTCGGTGAGTTTTGTTTCGAAATTCGACACGGTGTCGAAAGATCGCAACTTTCGACGCGGTAGGCGTTTCGGTAAAAAGACGACTTTCCTGCCCGGAGTTTGTTCCGGACGAAACGTGAATGGTCTATTTTTGAATTTCACACAGAACCAGACGTTCGGTGAGTTCGCTATCGAAATTCGCGGCGGTGCCCGAATGATCGCAACTTTCGACGCGGTAGGCGTTTCGGTAAAAACACGACTTTCCCGCCCGGAGTGTATTCCGGACGAAACGTGAATGGTCTAATTTTGGATTTCACACAGAACCAGACGTTCGGTGAGTTCGGTATCGAAATTCGAGACGGTGCCCGAAAGATCGCAACTTTCGACGCGGTAGGCGTTTCGGTAAAAACACGACTTTCCCGCCCGGAGTGTGTTCCGGACGAAACGTGAATGGTCTATTTTTGGATTTCACACAGAACCAGACGTTCGGTGAGTTTGGTTTTGAAATTCGCTACGGTGCCGAAAGATCGCAACTTTCGACGTGGTAGGCGTTTCGGTAAAAACACGACTTTTCCGCCCGGAGTGTGTTTCGGACGAAACGTGAATGGTCTAACTTTTGATTTCACGCGGTACCAGACGTTCGGTGAGTTTTGTTTCGAAATTCGACACGATGCCGAAAGATCGCAACTTTCGACGCGGTAGGCGTTTCGGTAAAAACACGACTTTCCCGCCCGGAGTGTTTTCCGGACGAAACGTGAATGGTCTAATTTTGGATTTCACACAGAACCAGACTTTCGGTGATTTCGGTATCGAAATTCGGGACGGTACTCGAAAGATCGTAACTTTCGATGCAGGTGGCGTTTCGGTAAAAACACGACTTTCCCGCCCGGAGTGTGTTCCGGACGAAACGTGAATGGTCTAATTTTTTATTTCACACAGAACCAGACGTTCGGTGAGTTTGGTTTCAAAATTCGACACGGTGCCGAAAGATCGCAACTTTCGACGCGGTAGGCGTTTCGGTAAAAACACGACTTTCCCGCCCGGAGTGTATTCCGGACGAAACGTGAATGGTCTAATTTTTTATTTCACACAGAACCAGACGTTCGGTGAGTTCGGTATCGAAATTCGGGACGGTGCCCGAAAGATCGCAACTTTCGACGCGGGTGGCGTTTCGGTAAAAACACGACTTTCCCGCCCGGAGTGTGTAAAAACACGACTTTCCCGCCCGGAGTGTGTAAAAACACGACTTTCCCGCCCGGAATGTGTTCCGGACAAAACGTGAATGGTCTAATTTTGGATTTCACACAGAACCAGACATTCGGTGAGTTCGGTAGAGCAGACGGGGCATTTCAGTGGGCTATAAGATGGATCCGAGAATTGGTATTGATTGTCATGATGGTGGAACAGAGCGCGCCAAATCCAAACGTCAACGCCGTAGCGACAGTTGGAGAGATACAAAGGTCTTCGTAGGCTCTCTGCGTTACAAAGACTGAGAGGCCAGAAAGTGAATAGCAGTCCAACGCTTGGTCATTTCGTCAACAGAATAGGCAAATGGTATAGAGAGGATTTAAGGGACAAGTTGGACCGAACAAAAAGGACCGACATTCAAAGGCGGCACATAGTGTCATGCCAATTCGGTCAAGGTTAGTAGTTGCTCATGAGCGACTCATATCTTTTCTATTTTCACTCTGCAGACTGAGTCGATCAAACCCCCAAGCTTTGCCCATCCTGAGTTCAACAAATATGAGATGAAGACCAACTCGCATGCCCATTTGGTTCACTATAAGAAGATGATGTCCCTTTACTTCACAAAAAACGCCTTGATGTGTAAGTTGTTCCCCTCCAGTCTAGGGGAACTCGGTCTGTTATGGTTTTATAAACTTCTAGAAGAGTCCATCTCTTGGTAAAAAGATTTGTGCATGGCGTTCTCAACTCGGATCATCATAAGCACCAAGGTCAAGAAGGCAATTGATACTTTGTTCAGCTTGAGGAAGGCCAAGGGTGACTTATGCAGCTTGCTATTAGAATCTATCAACCGGACTAGGAATTCGAAGTTTCAGCATCTTCAGCATTACCACAGTTAAGGAGGACAAATAGTCACTTTTCACATACTGTCTGATGAGAGATCGAGTAGTGCAATCCTAAAGTTGTAGTTATCTTGTTTAAGCTCGGCCTCGACACAAAAAGTATGGAATTTCGAGCACTTGTTTCTCGTCCCTCCAACTGACATGGACGAGTTTATGAGCCAAATAGAGTTACATTATCAACTGAAAGAAGCAAAGGAAGAAAGAAAGCAGGCCGAGCAGAACACCCTCGGTAAAACTGAAGGAAACAAAGAGTGCCGGAAAGAGACAAACGTAATTCGTTCAAGAGAGTAAATGGATCCTCAGTCATTCGAATTCATGGTCAATAAGATGATTTTCAAGGTACCTTTATACCTATAAATAAATAAAATAGAGCACAACCCATTCTTCAATTGTCCGAACAAAATAATGGAAGAACCAAAGGCAAGGATTCAGAGGTTGAGGTCCATAAGGAGCCAGGGCATCTTAATGCGAACTACCGACAGTTCAAAGCCCGATTGGAAGAGTTAGTAGCTGTCGAACACCTGAAGCAATGGATTGATGAGGAAAAGACAAGGACAGGTGTACCAAAGAATAATAATGACCAAGTCGCCAAAGTAGAGGAGATACAAATAACTCATGTGATCCATGGTATGGTGGATCAAGCTGTGGAGGAAAGACTTAAGGCCGAAATGCAACAGGCTATTGTAGGAAAAAAGTTAATGAATGTGGAGCTGACACCAAAGAAGAACCTGGCAAAACCAGAATCTCATTTGCAGAAAAGAACTTAGAGAGAGTTCGACATCTGCACAATGATGCTTTTGTAATCAAAGTTGGATACATGGTGGGTCAAGCGAGTGTTGGTCAATCTCGCTATTTCGGTCAAAGTGATGTACTACATCTTATTCAGAAAGATAGGCTACATAGAAGCAGATCTCCAACTAGTCAATGTCCATCTAGTCAGCTTCAATGGGGCTCTATTCTTTTCGTTGAACAAGTCACCATCCCGATCATCGCGGTCTCAGTGTCCCTATCGCCAGGAATTTATAGTGGTGGACATTCTATCACCTTATAATGACATTGTCAACAGTGATTGGGTGCACAAACTAGAGGGACTAGCCTCTATTTATCATCAAGTCTTGAGGTTCGTAGGGCCGAAGGGAGTAGAGATAATCTATGAAGATCAAGTGGTAGCCAAGTAGTGTTACATTGCGGCCATGAAGAGCAAGACGACCCCCAAAAAAGTTCATTGGATTAAGGTGTCCGATCTATCAATTTTGGAGGAGGTTGGCATCCCAGCTGCTGAGAAGGTAGACAAGGATTTGGTCATGGTCCCATTGGACAAGGAAGAGAAGGAGAAGTTCTTTCTCATCGAAATGTCTTTGGCCGAGAGAGAAAAGGAAGAGAGGATTGACTTTCTAAAAAGGAACATTATGGTGTTTGCATGGACTTTGTATGAGATACTTGAGGTGGACTTGAGCTTTATTCGTCACCACCTCAACGTCGACCCAGTTCATCGACCCATTATCCATAAGGCGTGTTGGTAAATAGTCATCGATGATCAGGTAGATCGATTGCTGGAAGCCGAAGCAATTAGAGAGGTTCAGTATCCATCTTGGTTCGGCAATACAATGGTGGTCAAGAAGAAAAATGATAAATGGAGGGTTTGCATGGACTACAACAACCTTAATGATTTATGTCCAAAGGATAGTTTTTCCTTGCCCATGATAGATTAGCTTGTCGATGCAACAGCCACACATGTGCGTATGAGCTTTATGGATGCCTACAGGGGCTATCATCATATCTCAATGTTTGACCCAAACCAAGGCAAGATGATTTTTATCACGCCGAGGGGACTCTATTGCTACTGAGTGATGCCCTTCAGTCTAAAAAATGATAGGGCAACGTAACAAATGATGATAACTAAGATGTTGAAGGAGTAGCTCGGCAACACTATTGAGGCTTACATAGATGAAACGGTTGTAAAAAGTTCAGAAAGTCAGAACCATTTGGCCAACTTGCAAGATATGTTTAATATACTCGAGAAGTATAACCTGAGACCAAATGCCTCAAAGTGCACGTTCGTCGTCAAATACAAAAAATTCATTGCTTATTTAGTAACTCATAGCCAATCTGAGCCAAATAATGGCGATCCAACACCTCAGTCGACAATCAAACTGAAGAAAGTTCAAAAGTTGACCAAAATGGCAGCAGCCCTAAACTGATTCATCAGTCAGTCATCTCATAAGTGCCGAATATTCTTTTAAAAGTTGACCGAAATGGCAACAGCAAAATGCACTTCCAATGGAATGAGGAATGTGACGAAGCCCTAGAATAACTAAAGCAATACCTTACTGAAGCACCACTCCTAACCAAGCTCGTACAGAGGGAGACACCATACTTGTACCTGGTCGTCTTAGCTCAAGTACTTAATTTGAATCTAGTTTGGAAAACTGAGATGGGATATAGTCCGATCTATTATACGAGTAAGACATTGCTCATTGCCAAAACTAGGTATCTCTCTTTAGAAAAACTAACTCTAGCACTTGTCACATCATGTAGAAAAGTAACACCACATTTCCATGGCCACACACCATTATCGTCCTAATAGAATACCCACTCAAATCCTTACTTCAAAAAGCCAACCTGTCTGGGAGAATATTACAATGGACCACAGAATTGGCCAACTTCAACATATGATATCAGTCATGGCCAATAATCAAAACTCAAACCCGGGCCGACTTCGTGGTAGAATTCACATCTCGGCCAGAACCCCAAACCATTACCAAAAATTTATACACACAAGTATGAGACTCACACAAAAATGCACATTGTTTCGTGTTTGGAGGAGCTCACATCGTATGTGAATATGTGTATGGTCATATTATTGTCAAGTCGTCAAATGCTTGTCATTTTGAGTTCTGAAAGTTCTGTGTCCACATCCCGTATAATACTTACATAAAAACAAGAGTTATAAGTGTGAAATAGTCGAGATAGAGACTGTAAACATTAATTCGAGATACATGCAAGTTGATATGGGACACCCTTCATTGTTGAAAAAAAAAAAGAACCGACATTCACTATTTATTCTTATTATCTAAAAAGAGAAAATTGTCCTCCTATTTGTTAATTCCTTGTACGCTTTCAATGATTCTATTTAAAATTTAAAAAAAAAAACTCCAAACCTAGTTTTTCTTCATTCCCCTTAAAAAAAGTTAATGAAATATCGAAATACCACCATTTACATCTATTGTACATGTATCTCCACACAAACTAATAAAGCTACAAAATTAAAGCATATACGTATTTTTTATTCTTGTGTCTCTATAACAGGATGTGTTCAGAATTCAAAATGCTGACTCGAACTGAACGCATTATAGATTTAAATGAGTATATATCCCAACAGACACTTAAGTCAATGAAAATTTTGGTTGAAGTACAACTTCAAACTATATTTTTCATTCATTTGTTCAAAAAATATATTGCGGTCATTGAGTTATCGATATTTAATTAATTTAGTTCTTTGCAAAACTATTCTAATAGTCTAGCTCAACAAGTAAACAATTTTTGAACTTGAAGTAGTATGTTTTGAGCCCACAACATCAAAGACACAGAAAGAACCCTTGTGTCTTATTTGTACAAAAAAATTATTCCCCATTTTTTGAGGTTTCTGTTGGAATTTTTCACATAATAATAACAAAATACTTAATAATTATAATTAACATGAATGATTAAAATTATAAACACAATAAAAAATTATAGAGAAAATAGCTTGTAGAACACATAGAACTTATGGAATAACCTAGAATCTGGCCTATTCGCCTATTTATCTCCCTTCATGTAGGTATTGACGGATGAACACAGCTCTAAGATATAACTCAGAATCTCACAGAACGTCTCCATGTTACACGATCGCTAGAAGACATGGGTGCCAAGTCTTTCTCTAATTGCCCAGAATGATATGAAAGTAATATATTTTGAAAGAGACTTTAAAACCTTAAAGAATACAGAGTACTTATGGATTAATTTCCTACTTACAGAACTCTATGTCTTTTCACTTGTCACGCCCTCAATTTTTAAAATATTAAAATGAATATATATCCGATAAGTAAATCATCACAATACTCACCAAACATCCCAAATATATCTATTCATAGTGTTTCGATGAGTTTTATAAACAGAAGAGGTACAAAAGAGGTCATCTTAACCCAAATAGCCATTTACAAAAAACTAAGAGTTTCCAAAAGATTAAATCAATAATTTAGGAATCAAAATAGAGTTACATTACATCTTCTCAAAAGTGGTTGATCCAAAGGTGGATGGATAAATCTATACCTGAGCCTTCAAAATGCACACATCAAGCATGTTATGTTCACCAATCTACTGCTCAGATATAGCACCTGAAATGAGAGACGGGATGAGCTACAAGTCTAGTAAAAACATTTATACCATTATATTATGAGTATGATGTGATGAAATATGTTAAACCAACATAACAATATAATATATGAACAAGAGAACCAAGTGCATAACATTAAGCGAAAGTAAGATGAATGTGAGAGCAACTAGTCAATTACCAAGCCAGTTCCCTCGTCAAATGCTCCATCACATCATGTAACTCACAATTCTCTTCTTAACGATCTTTTCAAGGATCATCTCATCAATTTCTAACACTTTCTCAAAAGGGATTCAATACATTTCTAACATTTCCGAAGAAGTCTTCTTCATTCTTAGCATTCCCGAAAGAGTCTAGTATATTCTTGGCATACTCAGAGGAATCCAGTATATTTTTATTTCACATTCCTAGCATTCTCAAGAGGGAGTCTAGTACACTCCTGGCATACCTAGAGGAATCCAGTACACTATTCCTAGCATGCTTAAAAGGTGTCTAGTACAAGCTTCACGTGTGTTATGCATCTCACAACAACTATTCCGTATAGTATCAAAATTCATATAAGTTGAATGTCATATAACTAAAGATTAGCTTCATTCAAACATCAACATAAGTCATGTACTCCACAACTTGCCTTACGCACAATCTAATCATTTCCGTAACTCTCATAATTCACGTTCTTCATTTCACAACTTGTCACACTGACGATCTTCGTTTTATCATGACGCATCGTACAATTGTCATTCATAACATGTCATTTATAAAGTTCTATGCAATTCCAACAACCAAAGAAAAGTTAACAGTCAAGATACACAACAACAAATACTATAGAGTGTACGAGAAATAAGCAATAGAGCGTTCGAATAACCTTCCGTCAAGATGTCACTTATTAACCTCTCTACGTCATTCTAATACCAATGTATCTCAATCAAATTTATGATCATTTCTGTTCTATCATTCACTACAACAAAATCTCAAAAACTATATTTTTCGTCACCAAAACCTTTGGCAATGAAAATTTTCGACGCCCACAATTTCATGCTAAAGGTCATGGCGACGGAAAATGAAATTCGTCGCCTAATATATTATATGGTGACAAAATATTTCGTTGCCAAATATAGATACTTAGCGAGAAATTTTTTCGTCGCTAACTTGTGTCATCTCGCGAGAAATTTATTTTCGTCGTTAGTAGCTAGATTTTGAGATAATTTTTTTTGTCACTAAATTGATTTCTAATTCAAAATAAATTACCTAGAAATGACATTATCTTTACTATTCCTAGGATTTGAACCTTACACCTCCAGCCCACTAACACTTTATGCACACCCTCTCTGACCACTACACCAAACGCTATATTCATAAATTATTTATAATATTTAATATTTAACATCATTTTTTTTTAAATACATATTAAACATAATCTCTCTCTCTCTCTGTCTCCACTCTTTGTCTCTCCCTCTCCCCCTCCCTCTCCCTCACTTAGACTATTAATCTAAAATTATTACACTCTCAATCTCTCTCTCTTCTCCTCTCTCTCCATCTCTCTCTTTCTCTCTCTTTCTCTCTCTTTAATTAGATATTAATACGAAATTATTAGCCTAACTTCTTTCTTATTTTTCTCTATATTTCTCTCATCTCTCCTCTCCCTTTCTTTCTCCCCCCCCCCCCCCCTCTCTCTCTTAGAATATTAAATTCAAAATTATTACACTCTCTCTTTCTACACACTCTTTTTCTCTCCTCTTTCTTTCTCTCTCTCTCTCTTCCCCTCTCCTTTTCTCTCTACCTAAAATCCTAAACCCTAAACTTACCTCTCTTTCTCTCTCACTCTCTTGCAACCCCCTAAACCTCTCTCTCCACTCTCCCCGCCCCCCCCCCCCCCCCCCCCCGGCACTCTCTCTTTTGTTAGTATCTACTACTTGTAGTTATACCAATGTAACATGCGCATATTCACGTATATAATATATATACATATACATATATGTACACACACACATATATACACATATGTATATAATACATACGTATGTATTATATACGTATCTTCTAATATATGTATGAAATATATATACATACGTATGTATTACAATACATACATTATGTATTATATAAGTAAATACATGTGTATGTATATAATACATACACACATATACATACATATGTGTACATGTGTGTGTATGTTTGTGTGTGTGTATTTTATATATCGTCACCAAAGTGGCACCTTTGACAATGAAATATGTCTTTCTATTAGCGACGAAATTATATTTTCGTTTCTAAATATGTTATTTGGCGACGAAATATTTTTTTTTTCACCAAATATATTTATGTGACGAAGAACTATATTTTTCGTCTCCAAATAGGTACTTTGGCCGAAAAATATTACTTTTGTCTCTAAATATGTCATTTGGCGAGGAAATATTATTTTTCGCACAAAAAATACCTACTTGGAGACGAAAAATATAATTTGTTGCCAGATGTATATATTTGGTGAAGAAAAAAATATTTCGTCGCTAAATGTATCATTTGGCTACGAAAAGTAAAATTTCGTCGCTAACGTTGTACTTTTGACGAGGAAAATAAATTCCTCACAATTGTTTTAAAAAAGGCGACAAAATATTTTTTTCATCACTATATATACATTTTTGGTGACGAGATTATATTTCGTCTTTCGATTTCGTCGCCCTGAATAATTTTTGTTATAGTGATTCTTGTCTCCTAATCACAGTCAAAGACAACATTTGACAATAGCTTAGGCAACTTAAATAGAAGGAAACCCTATCCTTTGCCCCGAGTCATAGTTTAACACAACGTCCCATGGTACGAGAAGGCTCGACGTCAAATAAGGAACCAAGGACTCCTCAAGTCACTAGAGCAAGATAAAACCGCCTTCTGGGATAAACTACACGAGTAGGCGTAAGGGAGGAAGGCTCTCTCACACCGCTGTCTCACCACATAATTCAAAACCAAGGTTGAATTAAGGCTCCTCTATTCCTAAGTCTAGACCTGAATAACTTGCTGCACAAGTCACGATGCTATATTCCCAATCCAACAATTCACGTAGCAATTTCTTAGTTCACATAACACATTATGTGTCAATCATCTCTCCCATCGCCACACTCGACTCGTGGCTAGACAAATTATGTTGTCTATTAACGCTCCCTCTCAAGGAAATTAAAATAATTGTCGCGCCTAACACCACTCCCACAGAGGCTGACACTATATATTACGCTAGTCCATAAAGTCACATCGTCCCACTACACGTGCATGACCCAAGTCTTATGTCAATCTTCACTCTCATTTTGTTAAAAGCACATCATGTCTCTCAAACTGTCAACGCATATCACAAGTCCATAACCTTCTGGGAATATCGTAACGGTTCCAAAATGTGCAAAACAAATATGTAACCCCATAAACATAATCTAAGACCCCAAACCATGGCCCTAAATCATATCAAAATATTAATCATCCTCAGGTCAAACTTCAAATGTCCTCGAACAAAGCAAGTCGCTCGAGCGACAGCAATGTGATGGTCGCTCCAATGACCTCAAGGCAATAAAGGTCGATGGATAGGTTGATGGACAAGTCATTGGAGTAACTATCAATAACACATGGTCACTCGAGCGATCTCGGTGATTTCAGGTTTCGGGCAGATCACGAAGGTTTGGAATGAAATCTTAAAATACGCCTCTATACTACAAAATCAAGCATATACTCACCCAATGTCACTCATAAACATATAAAGGAGGTAAAAAATCACTACCTCAAGCTTCGGATCGTCAAATTTGATGATGAACCAAAAACCTAGCTCCATGTATCTCTAGAGCCTCAAATCTTCTCCTCCGAGCTCCGAAATCACGATCAAGCTCTAGATATCTACCACACAGCAAGAACAAGTACTGGCTAGAAGGAATTTGGAAACGAGTGGGTCAATCCATGGAATTTGTAGAGAGAATGGAAAGCTAGGCTTAGAGAGAGAGAGAGAGAGACCAAAAGCCCAAAGATAGAAAAAGAAGAGAGGGGGGGGGGGGGGGGGGGGGGGGGGTTGTTTCTCCCACTCCTTAAAAAAAATCTGATTTTTAACCAAGTAAAGGGTCCCCAAGTGGTCTAAACACCCCTCACACTCGCACGTGTCTAAATTAAGTCACTAGGCTCAAGTCCTGCCACAAAAATTGATCCCGAATCGTATAAAATTAAATTGATTGCATAACCCATAACATATTCCAAAATAAATATTTTGAAACGGAAAAAATTTCTGGGTCCTTACATTTCACGAATGATATGTTCTTTGCAATACCATTTGATTTGAGTCCTTTAAAATGAAAAAAAACATGACTATTCATTTGAAGTATCATAAAATTAATAGTTATGTTCTTTAAAAAATATACAACTTAATGACACGATGTATCTCTTAGAAAGAATCTTTCCATTCAAATTTAAAGAACTTCAATTTTCAACAATATATCAAGATTCTATATGAGACTAGAAAACTGTCTACTATAAACACCTATATACATATAAGTCAGATACTTTTGTTTAATTTTTAGTTTCTTATTTTTGACCGTATTGTAATAATTTTACTTATACGTAAAATTTGAAAGACGAACGAATGTGTGTAATGTGTATGTTCATTTGTTGGTGACTTTTACATACACTCGCATAAGTATGAGACACACAAAAATGCACATTGTTACGTGTTTGGAGGAGCTCACATCGTATGTGAATATGTGTATGGTTATATTATTGGCGGGTCATCAAATGCTCGTCACTTTGAGTCCTAAAAGTTCTATGTCCACATCCTGCATAATACTTACATAAAAACAAGAGTTATGAGTGTGAAATAGTTGAGATAGAGATTGTAAACATTAATTCGAGATACATGCAAGTTGATCTGGGACACCCTTCATTGTTTTAAAAAAAAGAACTAACATTCACTAGTTGTTCTTATTATCTAAAAAGAGAAAACGGTCCTCCTATTTGTTAATTCCTCGTACCCTTTCAATGATTCTATTTAAATTTTTTTTTTTTAAATATCCAACCCTAGTTTTTCTTGACACCCCTTAAAAAAAGTTAATGAAATCTCGAAATACCACCATTTACATCTATTTTATATGTATCTCTACACAAGCTAATAAAGCTACAAAATTAAAGCATATACGTATTTTTTATTCTTGTGTCTCTATAACAGGATGTGTTCAGAATTCAAAATGCTGACTCGAACTGAATGCATTATAGATTTAGATGAGTAGATATCCCAACAGACACTTAAGAAAATTTTGGTTGAAGTACAACTTCAAACTATGTTTTTCATTCATTTGTTTGAGAAATATATTCCGGTCATTGAGTTACCGATATTTAATTAATTTAATTCTTTGCAAAACTATTCTAATAGTCTAGCTCAACAAGTAAACAATTTTTGAACTTGAAGTAATCCGTTTCAAGCCCACAACATCAAAGATACAGCAAGACCCTTGTGCTTTATTTGTACAAAAAAATTATTCCCCATTTTTTTGAGGTTTTTGTTGGAATTTTTCACACAATAATAATAAAATACTTAATAATTAAAATTAAAATGAATGATTAAAATCATAAACACAGTAAAAAATTATAGAGAAAATAGCTTGTAGAACACATAGAACTTATGGAATAACCTAGAATCTGGCCTATCCGTCTATTCGTCTCCCTTCGTGTAGGTATTGACGGATGAACACAGCTCTAAGATATAACTCAGAATCTCATAAAACGTCTCCACGTTGCACGATCGATAGAAGACAGGGGTGTCAAGTATTTCTCTAATTGCCGAGAATGATATGAAAATAATATTTTTTGAAAGAGACTTTAAAACCTTAAAGAATATAGAGTACTTATGGAATAACCTTCTACTTACAGAACTCTACGTCTTTCACGTGTCACGCCCTCAATTTTCAAAATATTAAAATGAGTATATATTCGATAAGTAAATCATTACAATACTCACCAAACATCCCAAATATATCTATTCATAATGTTCCAGTGAGTTTTATAAACACAAGAGGTACATCTACTGCTCCGATATAACAATTGAAATGAGAGATGAGATGAGCTACAAGTCCATTAGAAATATTTATACAATTATATTATGAGTATGATGTGATGAAATATTTTAAACCAACATAACCATATAATATATGAACAAGAGAACCAAGTGCATAACACTAAGCGAAAGTAAGATAAATGTGAGAGCAACTAGTTAATTACCAAGCCAGTTCCCTTGTCAAATGCTCCATCACATCATGTAACTCACAATTCTCTTGTTAACGTTCTTTTCAAGGATCATGTTGTTTCTAAAGACCCGAAAAATTTTAAATTTTTATATTAATATACGGGTTAATAAGCTTAATTAACGTGGAGTATATGAAAATTGGTGTTAAAGCATGATTTGGGGTAAATATGATGTAATATAATAACCTTGGGGGCTTGTGGAAGTGGAAGCATGTTGTGAAACCTAAGGGTGTAAGTGTAATTTTTGGGTGTTGGATTTGGTGTATATCAGACTAAACATATTTGGTCCAAGCAAAATCCATTTTCTCTCTCTCTTCTCTCTCATACGGTTGAGTCCTCTCTCAAAACCCTCCATCCGAAACTTGCTCCAAACTTCGATTCCTTCAAGATCCTACGCATTTCTCTCATCCTTGGTTGATATCCCATGGTGGTTTGCAACCATTTACTTGGAGGAGGTGTTCTTGCCATTTTGCAACATTTGGAAGCTAAGGCTTGAAGTGGGAGTTTGATTATTGAATCCGAAAGTTGAGGTAGGGATTTCTCACACCTATTACGCGTATAGAACTTGATTTGGTTGTCATTTGATGCTTTGAAGTTGAGTGGAAAAGCCCTAAGTTCATTGTTGAAATCTGTCAAAATTGCCTTTGTTCGTGCCCGATGCACCGGTGCCTTATTTTTGGTGACACCGGTGCCAATTGCTTTCTGTATCTCAGATTTGGTGCTTGACACCGGTGCCTTGATTTTTGATACACTAGTGCCTCCCTTTAAAATTGCTCTCTGTATCTTAGACTTGGTACTTGACACCGGTGCCTTGATTTTTGATACACCGGTGTCTCCCTTTCAATTCTTAGATTTTGAACTAAGCACCGGTGCCTTGTTTTTGGTGACACCGGTGTCATTTGCTCTCTACATTTTGACATTTTACTAAGCACCAGTGCCTTATTTTTGGTCACACCGGTGCCTTCTTTCTTGAAACTTTTTAATGGTTTGGCCATGCTTTGGCACTTGTTTTGACGCATTCTTTTGCCTATATTAGAACTCCGTGAACTCTTAAACTTACTTTTCTTGGACATTAAATGTTGACTTTTATTTATTGATTTAGATAATGTTAAGCATTGTATCATGCCATTAATGAGAACAAAAGAAGTGAATCATGTGACACACATTGATATCGAACTTAATGGATGAAAATGATGAATTTTATGACTTGTGTGCATATTTTTACGATACGACACGAACGTTATGAGACACATGACATATGTGAACACTGTACTGGAATGCCTTCAGGAGTGCCAGGAATGTACTGAAATGCCTCCCGAAGTGCCAGGAATGTACTGGAATGCTTTCGGGAGTGTCAGGAATGACACTTTGACACATAATAAGGACAGATTGGTGACACACGACATTGGTGGATTTGAATTGAATGGATTAAGAAACCATAGTGCACAATAGAGTTATCTATGCTATCTCTCAATCTAATATTGCTTCCGTTTACTCTATCTCTCTTTGTGTTGATATAAATGTTCATATGACTTATCATATCATGTCATATGCATGTAATACGTGTGTAGACTTTCCTACTGGTCTGTCGAGCTCAACCCTTCTTTCTTTTTAGGTACGACCTTGGAGTGATAGCATGGAGTGCTTGGCTTGCATGGATCGACATGCATACTTTTGAAAGGTGCATCGGATGAATTACTTAACATCTTTTATTTATCATTTTTGAAAAGATGTAATGTAACTCATACTTTATTTATTTCGGTTCAAATGATGTAAACTACTTAACTCCTTTTGATTTTGGAGATAATGATCTTTGGTCAACGCGACCACTTTGGTAATCTATTTCAAACTTATTTTGATTTACTCTATCATCAATGTACTTTTTGGAAAATTTAGTGAGATTGTGAGTCTTTATTAATGGTAAATGTATTATTAAATTATGTTTAAAATTGAGGGCGTGACATTGTTAATTTCTGGCACTTTCTCAAAAGGGGTCCAATACATTCCTAGTATTCTCGAAGAAGTCTTGTTCATTCCTAGCATTCCTGAAAGAGTCTAGTACCTTCTTAGCATACCCAGAGGAATCCAGTATATTTTCATTTCACATTCCTAGTATTCCCAAGAGGGAGTCTAGTAAACTCCTAGTATACCCAGAGAAATCCAATCCATTATTCCTAGCATGCCCAAAGGCATCTAGTACAAGGTCCACGTGTGTCATGCTCTCACAACAACCATTCCGTACAGTATCAAAATTCATATAAGTCAAATGTCATATAACTAAAGATTAGTTTCATTCAAACATCAACATAAATCATGTACTCCACAACTTGCCTTACGCATAATCTAATAATTTTCGTAACTCTCATAATTCACGTTCTTCATTTCACAACTTGTCAAACTGACGATCTTTGTTCTATCATGACGCAGCGTACAATTGTCATTCATAACATGTCATTTATAAAGTTCTAAGCAATTCCAACAACCAAAGGAAAGTTAACAATCAAGATACACTAACAACAAATACTATAGAGTATAAGAGAAATAAGCAATGGAGCGTGCGAATAACCCTCCATCAAGATGTCACTTATTAACCTCTCTACGTCATTTCAATACCAACATATCTCAATCAATCTGATGACCATTTTTGTTCTATCATTATTCCTATCTCCTAATCACAGTCAAAGACAATATTTCACAATAGCTTAGGCAACTTAAATAGAAGGAAACCCTATCCTTTGCCCCAAGTCATAGTTTAACGCAACGTCCCATGGTAAAACAAGGCTCAACATCAAAATAAGGAACCAAGGACTCCTCAAGTCACTAGAGTAAGATAAAACCCCTTTTGTGGAATCAACTACACAAAGAGTAGGGATAAGGGAGGAAGGATCTCTCACACCGCCATCTCACCACATAACTCAAAACCAAGGTTGAATGTAAAGCTCCTCTATTCCTAAGTCTAGACCTGAATAACCCGTTGCACAAGTCACGACGCTGTATTCCCAATCCAATAATCCACTTAGCAATTTCTCGGTTCACGTAACACATTATGTGTCAATCATCTCTCCCATCACGACACTCGACTCGTGGCTAGACAAATTATGTTGTCTATTAACACTCCCTCTCAAGGAAATTAAAATAATTGTCTCGCCTAGCACCACTCCTACGGAGGATAACACTATATATCACGCTAGTCCATAAAGTCACATCGTCCCACTACACGTGCATGACCCAAGTCTTATGTCAATCTTCACTCTCATCCTGTTAAAAGCACATCATGTCTCTCAAACTCTTAACGCATATCACAAGTCCATAACCTTCTGGGAATATGATAATGAATCCAAAATGTGCGAAACAAGTATGTAACCCCATGAACATAATCTAAGACCCCAAACCATGGCCCTAAATCGTATCAAAATCATCTTAAGGTCAAACTCCAAATGTCCTTAAACAAGGCAAGTAGCTCGAGTGACAGCAAAGTGATGATCGTTAGAGCGACCTCAAGGCAGTAAAGGTCACTGGATAGGTTGTTGGACAAGTCATTGGAGTAAGTATCAATTAACACATGTCGCTCGAGCGAAGTGATGGTTGCTCGAGCGACCTCGGTAATTTCAGGTTTCAGATAGATCATGAAGAATTGAAAGGAAATCATAAAATACGCCTCTATACCACAAAATCAAGCATATACTCCAATGTCACTCATAAACATATAAATGAGGTAAAAAATCACTACCTCAAGCTTCGGATCGTCAGATTTGATAACGAACCAAAAGCCTTAGCTCCACATATCTTCTGAACCTCAAATCTTCTCCTCCGAGCTTCAAAATCACGATCAAGCTCTAGATATCCACCACACGGTAAGAACAAGTACTAGCTAGAAGGAATTTGGAAATGGTTGGGTCAATCCATGGAATTCGTAGAGAGAAGGAAAAGCTAGGCTTAGAGAGAGAGAGAGAGAGACCAAAAGCTCAAATAGAGAAAGAGGGGAAGGGGGGCAGTATTTCTCCCACTCCTTCAAAAAATTTGATTTTTAACCAAGTAAAGGGTCTCCAAGTGGTCTAAGATCCCCCACACACGCACGTGTCTAAATTAAGTCACTGGGCTCGAGTCCCACCACAAAAATCGATCCCGAATTGTATAAAATTAAATCGATTGCATAACCCATAACACATTCCGAAATAAATATTTTAAAACGTAAAAATTTTCCAGGTCGTTGCATTTCACGAATGGTATGTTCTTTGCAATACCATTTGATTTGAGTCCTTTAAAAAAAAAAAAAAAAACATGACTATTCATTTGAAGTATCGTAAAATTAAAAGTTATGTTCTTTAAAAAATATACAACTTAATGAAACGATGTATCTCTTAGAAAGAATCTTTCCATTCAAATTTAAAGAACTTCAATTTTCAACAATATTATATCAAGATTCTATATGAGATTAGAAAACTGTCTACAATAAACACCTATATATATATATATATATGTGTGTGTGTGTGTGTGTGTGTGTGTGTGTGTGTATGCGCGCACAAATATAAGTCAGATACTTTTGTTTAATTTTTAGTTTTTTATTTTTGACCGTATTGTAGTAATTTCACTTATACGTAAAATTTGGAAGACGAACGAATGTGTGTAATGTGTATGTTCATTTGTTGGTGACTTTTTGTTTGTTTCTGTAAGTGCTCTTTTTGTGCAACGATACAAGTTCTGAAAACTAATTTTCTAGGATATTATTTCATGGAGAAGGCAACAAGAATTTCCCATGTACTAACATAGAAAGTCAGAATTTGGAGAGATGACAATATCATTCGGTTCATTATCTGTTTTGTTTGAATTAGAATTTGGAAGTTTTTTTTCAAAATAAGATTAGTTTTGGACACAAAATTTAAAACTAAATAAGGGATTGGATTGAAAATGGATCCATGTACTTTGGACCGATCTGCATCCCGTTTACTAACATATGCAAAATGCATGTTATTTATTTTTTCATCCTTATAAACTATTAAATATATGTATTTGAGAATTACTATTTGTCATCATTTGATTGAAATTATAAAAAAAAAATGAACTTTTTATTATTTTGTCAAAAAAAATTGGGGCGAAGAGGGGATGCAGAGTAGAGGTAATTCCATGGGAATGAAAGTGTATATCAAATTCGGAGATAAAAAATGAAATGATTAAATTTATTCTCAATCCGTCATGTTGTCATCGCTAGAGTGCTATTTTAAGGGGGCAAAAAAAGTAGCACATTCTCTTTTTCTTCTATGATTAAAAGCGAATATTTTTACATTTTAACTAGAAAAAATTAACAACCCAAGCCCATTTTGTTTGGTTCAGGTTTTTTTTTTCTTCAACGTTACATTTTTGCTTTATTGTGGTTAAGAATAAATTACTAGCCCAAATTTCAAGCCTTCTCCCAAACGCAACCGTACATATGTATGATCTAGATTTTTAATGGCGTATGATCTAGTTTATTTACCTAAAATTTGAGTTATAATTCATTTTACGTACCTATATGAAATTTGCGTCCGATTTGATACATGTAATTATTTTGAAGTGCATAAGTATTTACCATAACTAGTTAATCAAAAATTCAAATATACAAAAAATTGAATTTTCAAAAGAAACGGTTGTGGTTAAAAGTTTGAAAAAGAATTAGGCCTTACAAGTCCACCAAATTAAAAAGAAGGGCATCATCAACTCTCTCTCTCTCTCTCTCTCTCTCTCTCTAAATGTGAAAATATAACACCAACCTAGAAGGAGAAAATGATTATGAAGAATGAAGACCTTAGTCTAAGGCGAATCAATTAGATATGTTGTGCCACACGTTTGGGGTACCCCGTAATCCTTTCGATATTGGAAAACTGATGTCCACTGACATTATTTTGACTCCTAAAGTCAGATTGGTATTCTTTTTTGCTCTTGTTATGAATTGACAACATTTCAGTAATAACTTTGTTTATTTTGTGAAAATTAAAGTCAAAGAATACAGATGTTCCGTGCATCCGGACACGGTTGTCGGATGCACGTGAGGTTCACATGATTACGAAAGACCTCACATGCATCCGACGGATATGCACAAAATATATATGTTCCTAACTTGTTCTTATTTTATATCGTGGTTGTTCGTTTATTGGTCACTGTAGGCATTGTTTGGAATCGCTTGAAAAATGAATCATATAACTCATATTCTATATATCAAAATAACTATTTCTAAATATGTGCGCCAATGATCCAGTATTGCTGCTCTCTGATTTTAGCCAGAATATATAGCCATTTGACGAGAATCAAGCTCCAACACTATCTCACCTTTAAGCTCACCGTTGTAGATTGAGTTACACGCTTCATCTAGCGACTTATTGGAGCACTGATCAAGTGTCACAGTCATCCCCTCCCTCTCTCCCTCTCTATCTCTCTCTCTCTTAAAGGATCGTTTCTTCTTCTTCTTCATCTTCGTCAACACCATCGTGCATGCTACACTCTTTCTCACATACTCTTTCTCACACACACACACACTATTATAAAGAGAACACCTAATTTGGTATGATATTTTTTTTAAAGTTGGCTCACAATTTCACCTTCTCAAAAAACTCTATGACCATAAAGGGTATTTTTGACAATTTAATTAATCTTAAACTGATGGTTCCACATAAATGTAAAACAAAAGTTTATAAAAACTGCATGTGTAAAAAAAAGTACTAGCAGTTTGAAAACTGCTCACTGCATTTTTGCAAAGATCTACATGAACTTCTCTCTTTTTGCTTCAAAAATTTCACATTCTCCATTTCCTCTCTGGTGGTCTTAGAATGAAGTTGAATTTCTCTCTCAAAATGAAGTTCAATTTTTAAAGAAATCACTATTCTGCAGCAACACTTGTAATTTCCTGTTTTTGTCATCTTTTTCACTTTTCATCTTATATATATATATATATATATATATACATGTATATGTATCTGTGTGTGTGTGTCTAATCAAGTATACTTTTTACAAGTTCAAACGGGCTAGTTAAATGACTCGGCATTTTACCTATTTATATTTTGACTATCTACATGAAGGCGGGCCTTGGCACCACTGGTAGGTGCGCTGGCTTTGTTCGAGCCCTGGAAACAGCCTCTTGGCAAAATGCTAGGGTAAGGCTGCGTACATATAGGGTCTCCTTCCCCTGAGCCCACGTAGTGGGAGCCACTTCGGCACTGGGGTCCGCCTTTTTTATATTTTGACTATCTACATGATTTAGATAGTCATTAGAGGCTACACAAATTTTATTAACCAATTACAAAGTGCTACATCATCAATTATCTCATTAAATATGTATTAACATGTCTTTTTATATAATTTAACTAGGAAAAATACCCAATAGTATTGGAATACATACATAAAAAGTACTTGGGCAAAATAAAATTTATACTTTTTTGTGTATTTTTATTAGGCAAAATAACTAGTAGTATTGAAAATGCCCCAAGGATAAGGCGATGGCTAGGGTTTCTTTTACCTAAGTGTATGGACAAGTGGAGAAGAAAAAGAAGAAAACAGAATAAATACAAGGCTAATGACTTTGGCACTTCCTTTTTCTCTTTTCTTTTGAACCAAATACACTCTTTCTTTCGGTCCGATTTTGTGAGTAAACCAGTCCGGTCCGGTCCGATTTGATTTTTTTAAATTTTTTTTGGTTTGGTTTTCGGTTTTTGACATTTAGGGGCCGGATCGGACCGGTTTTAACCCTAAAGGTCGTTTTATACTTTTATTTTTTAGGTTTTTTAGTCTCACTCGTTCCTTTTATTCAATTTTATTGACTTGGTTTAGTTTAAAGTAGGTTTAGTTTTTATGCACTTGAAAAATACCAATCTTAAAGTTTTATATCTCTAGTACATTACCTAAAAAATTAGGCCGATCACAATTGGGCTTTTTCGTTTTTTACATTCTTTTACTATTTTGGCCCAAGACCACCCAAACTGGAAACCGGACCAAACCGGAGTCAAACCGACTGAGCCAAACCGGACCAAACCGAACACCATCGGTCCGGTTTTCGGTTTACATTTTGCTCAACCGGGCAACCGGTTTGGTCCGAGTTTATAGGGCAAACCGGACCAAACCGGACTGGTTACACCCTAATAAGCTCAATAGGAGAACATGAGCCTCAAGAAACACACTGGAATTGACCTATTTCGCTGACAGGCTTTGGAAACCTGTTTTCATATATTCTTCGAAAACCAGCACATTTTTTCCAAAAACATATCTTTGAATTCTTGATAACCATTTCCGTGATGAGAGTTTTTGTTTTCATACATAGTTTTCTGAGAAGTGTTTTCGAAATATAACTTTGATAACAGCAACCAAACGGGGGTTCTCGCCTGTCTACAAAATCCTTCCTGATCAAGAAACCAGCTAGCAAAATAAAGAGCAGGATTGCATTGTGGCCTAAATTTCGGGGATATTACCTCACCCCAGTTGCATTGTCCACTTTGACGTGAGATGAAGAAAATAAAGAGTCATTTTTCTCTAGAATTCATATGATTGGCATTTACAGCTGGTACTTTAAAATGTCCAGCCCTCAAAAATAACTTTCATAGAACAATAGCTGAGAAAAAGCACCTTTCTCCAATGGCCCTCAGGTTGGTTACTTGCCACCCCTGACCCTCCTTGTACCGTTCAACCTGCAATTTTCAGTGACAGAAAATATGAAAAATGAATCAGCCACGGTGTATGCACATATCTAGAACTTTGTAACAATTCCAAAATAACATACCGTGTTGACAATGGTCTCGCGTTTATCGCTGGTGCCTGGTTTCACCCCTCCAATTACATATAAAGAGTCATTCAAAACAGCAGCACAAGAATAACCCCGTGATTGGTCCATTGGCTCCCCAATCATCCATGAACCAAGACGCGGATCGAAAATTTCAACACTTGGAACCATGTCACTTCCATCATAACCACCAATAGCATATCTGCAAAAGATACAACTATCATATTCTCATGTATCAGCCGTAGATACCAGGTCATTGTGGACACAGTCTATGCAATGTTCACTCCATGAAAAGTTTAAAGTTTACAGCTCCACTTGGGCGTCTTTGCATGTCTGCAAGCACCAACGTTATGGCCGTCTGGCCTCACCTTTGTAAAACTGCTTATTTTTATCTTTGTTTTACTTTTTTAGGTTTTGGCAAACAAATTACATCTTTATTTCACCTCGTCATGACAAATCGAAAAAGTATAAAATTTTGACAAAAGACAAGAAAAAGCTACCTAAAAGCAAAAAATACGCCCCAAAAAAATTGTTGCCTTTTTTTAGTTTCTCGTCTTCAAGACTAAATTGAAAAAGTAAAAACTTTGACCAAAAGCTAAGAAAAAGTTTCACTAAAGACAATCTCAACCCAAATCTAGATACAGAATTTTATTTCTAACATCATGACGTTCGATGGAGCGGTTGGCAGCAATACGTGCTGCAGTCCTTTACTTTCATAAGAAGAAAAAGAAGATACAGCTCTTGGCAGATTGTCATTGAGACTGGGAAAAAAAAGTTGGGAAAGGTTACAGCCCCAAGGCATGCACCAGATAATCATAGCTGTTAAATATATTAGCAAAGTTGCAGTTTAAAGCTAAGAAAGAACATCAGGTATATATGATTAGCTCGTTTAGACATGGGATTGGATTATCCAATGGACCTTATGTTTGTCGATTGAATGCAACTATGGGAGAAAAATTAGATATAACATTCCTTGAGGGATGTGGTTGTGGCAAATCCCCTCACTATTAGTCTCGTAGAATTACCCATCCTACCGGTATGAAGCCAGTGTGCAGAAATGGACTTACAACTTCTCATTCAGAACTGCCATTGAATGACAGCCCCTCTTTGTATGCATACTCTCAATTCTGGTCCAGGAATGTTCTCTTGGGTCAAACCTTTCAGCAGACCTGAAATATTAAGTCTAATTATGAGGAAACTGATGACAAGATGCTACTGATGATATACCGCAGTCCAATAGATGAAAACTACAGATTCTAAAGATTCTTTTTATTCTTCATAATCTGTAAGCAACAGGGGCCACTGATCAGGCCTCTGAAGATTAACATACTTCCCTCTTTATCTACAACAAGAGGAATTTTAGGGATCACGAAATGCTCCACCTTTCCTGAAGTCTGTCAAATAAACTGGGCAGGGAAAGTAACAACTTGTCTTCTGAAAGCCAGAAACCAAAAGTGGAAACTGCAACTCACGCATTATGCTTGCTACTCATTTTCACATTGGATTTAATTTGTGCACATACAACTCATTCTTAACTGCAGTTACCAAATAAGGATCATAAACAGATACCTAATCTGGAAAAAAATTGAGAAGGGACGGGGATATAAATTGAATTAAAAAACAAGAAGAATTTGTTCCACAGTTACAAGTAACATGAACTTTGGAAATAAGTGACAGGTGCACAAAACCCTTATATTTCACAACTCGGTCGATCAATAGGTAAAGATGCATGCACATATTTGGGATTAAGTGCATGAGCCAACACACACATAGTAGTTCAGTAGGGTGTACAAAATAAAGTAGGCGTAATGTCTTACTCCAAATAACCCTTTCCATCGTATCCTCCAACAGCGTAGAGTGCACCATTAAGTTCTGCAACAGCAAGAGCGAATCTCTGGGGGAAAGAAAAAGCAGCATGCCAACAGACTATTTATTAAAATTATTTCTTCAAGCACAAAAGCTGGGTGCAAAACTGAGGCAGGGAAAAATACATGCCAGTTAAACAAATCCAGAAAAAAATTGATCGTCTCTCTGTTATAATCAGAAATTTTAATGTGATGTAAAAAGTCTTTAAATTTCCTGAGCTGGAAACTTGAAATTTTGGAAAATATCATACGATAGATAAGAAAGAATTTTTTGAATGCAATATTATTGTTGAGCAGAAAACCTTGCACTGCCGGACTTTCTATTCTACCAAGAACTTCGCATACTGTGAATTGTAACAACGGCTTTAACTACAGAACCTGAATATAAGATGCAGAAACTTACCAAAAACTATATAACTAAATATACAGATGGTGCACACATTGTGTCCCTTCCTTTTTTCAACTTCAAAAGACTATGCTTACTTCCAATCGATGAGGAAGTAGAAGCCTCTCTAACCTAGTAACTAGGCGGCCCAAGATTGATTGAATTACCTTTTGTAGCATAGACCTTGTACAAATCCAGCGTCCAACATCTAAATCAAGCATTTCAACATCTGCGAATGATTCAACCCCATTTCCACCACCAATAGCGAAAATTTTGTTGTTTAGAGTAGCACCACCTAAGCTTCCCTTTTTGACATTCAAAGATGGACGCAGAGTCCAATGGTCATTGGCTGGATCATATGATTCAACTTCACCAAAAATGAATCAGAAAGTTAGCGGCATAAATAGTTCACACGCGCGCGCACGCACACACAGACACACAGAGAGAGCTACTACCTGAGTCATACCACGAAGAACCATTTCCACCACCAAATACATAAAGCTCCCCATTCAACCTTGCAACTGAGGAATAAGAACGAATAGAGTTCATTGGTTTGAGAGATTTTATCACATCACGGGTGGGCGAATAGGAATCCAACGCCGCTAACCACGATGCACCATCATATCCTCCCACAAGAAATATCAACTCATCCAGATCCAGATCAAGATCATTAAATGGCTCCACAGTCATTTCAACATGTGCCACAGACTGATGGGACCTAGATTCCAAAACCATGCACCTTTGTTTTAGCTTTTGAATTTCTGTTTCTGCCTCAACCTGACAAATTAGGAAAAAGGTTTTCATCCATCGTATGAAAAGGGTGAAGCAATAGATGTGGAACGACACTCGACCAATAATAAGGAACACTGTATACAAGATCATAAACCTTTTAAGGTGGAAGACAGAGGCAAACTTCTTGTCCTTTAAAGAGGAAGGAGCCTGAGGTTGATAACTTGATACTTATGGCATACGAAAGAGAAAATTGAGGTAGTTTGGCATACATGATACGACAATGTATTATGTAGAGATGATGAACAGCAATGAACTGCCAAAGTCTGATCCAACATGTATCACTAAGCTTAGGAACAAAGGATAAGGTCCATAAGGATGTCTCCAGTAGAGATCAGTGGGTTTCTAAGGGCATCAAATTAGCTAGTTCAGTAAACAATCAAAAACAATCTGATCCAACATGTATCACTAAGCTTAGGAACAAAGGATAAGGTCCATAAGGATGTCTCCAGTAGAGATCAGTGGGTTTCTAAGGGCATCAAATTAGCTAGTTCAGTAAACAATCAAAAACAATCTTACCCATCTGTTACCGAATCTAATCTTACTTACCTAATTGCCTTTCATACTTCACATTCATGATTTAAACATGTAGCACAGGTTAAATCCCTTTGGGCACGTATGGAACCCAGATTAAAAACCTCTAGACTGGATTATTTTATTTTAATCTAACTCAAGCCGCTGTTTGATTGTAGTCCGGAGAGAATTATGAAGTCCAACTTAACCAACTTAGTGGCTCATTGGTGGGACAAAACAATCCCATCTAAGAGTGGTATTATATTTAGAGGGATGTAAAAGGGTATCTTTTTATATTGTCAGATCAAGCAAGGAAAGTAGTATAATTTTAGAAACCTCGAGGGAGTTCCCTACAGTTGTTGGAAACCTTAGTTCAAAACCTGAAACCCCCCCCCCCCCGCCCCCAAAAAAAAAAAATAAATAAATAAATGATAAATAAATAAATATTCCATAACTTCGCAAATATAGCGGAACGTAGCATATGATGCAGTATATGTGCACCAAAGTAGCACTGTGCCACTCCTCCGCCCCACGATGTTAGCCCATTCCGAAGTTCTAGTTTATTAGGGGCACGGGCATTTAATGCACTTCCATTTAAATTCAATGTTAACTAATTTCCAACATTACCATTACCACAACCCCGCCACCCCTCTCTTTGATAAGTGATAGGCGCGTGATATTTCATATATAAGCGCCTAAGTAGGAGGAGTTGGCGCATTAGACGAGCGTTTTATAATCATTTTCCTGTTTAATGTGCGCTTGGTAGTGTTGTTGGTATTGTGCATGTTTTTCCAGGTTGAAAAATGTTTTGGCACATTTTGCATGGCTTGAAGCGGAGCTGAGCTGTGGGAGTCGAAGTTTGAAGTGTGAAATGCTGAAAAGGGCGGCTTAAGCCCTAGGTATTGATACCTCTCTAAAGGGTATCGATACCATTTGCTTATGGAGTGCACAATTCGTTCCAGAATGTTTAGTATCGATACCTCTGGAAAGGGTATCGATACCTACGTCGATAACGGATTGGTATCGATACCTTTATAAGGGGTATCGATACCGAGGGAGTTCGGGAGCGTCAGAGTTGAAGCTGCGTCGTTTCAGTGGACGTAAATTAATTTCTTTAACGTTTTAATTAGGTTTTTGTGAGGATTTGGAGAGGAGTATAAGTACTCATGTTATAACCCATTTTAGAGGAGACTTTACCTAGGTTTTCAGTTTGCAAGTTTTTACGGCCACAGATCTGAAGTTCTTGGTTCTTTGCTACGGTTTCTAAGTTTTATGTCCAGATTTCCAGTGGAAGATTAAGTTTACCTTTGCGATTACGGTATTTCTTTTCATTAATTTTTCAGATTTCATTAATTGAAAGCATGATTAGTTCTTATTTCAATTCGTTTTCTGCAATCTATTTCAATATGTGTGAGTAGTCGTATAGGGTGCGGCCGCGGGATCAAGGTGTTCCGTGGCTAGACTAATTCATATTTTACCTCGGTGCCGAATCAATTTAATTAATGCGCAGTTTTTGAATACGGAACTTTTCTAGCAAACAAAACCCGGGCATCGCCCGTTCCACATACGCGCAGGAATCGGTGACAAGTGTTGTGCACTTGTTAGGAACGATTTCCATATTTCTAAACCTATTAATTAAATGATTGTGGCCCGAGTGAACGTGGATTAGGCTAGTTGTGGGCACTGTAATACCCACGGCTGTACTCTTCTGTTTCAATTAAGAATTCAAAAATTTAATTAGGTTAATTTAGTTAATTAATCAATCATTCGCACAAGGGGTGGCTACCTAAGAGCCAAGCAAAAAGTAAACCCGTATCCGCTAGGCTATTCTTTCCGTCTCTGTGGGATCGACTCCGGACTTCCGGATTTTATTATGCTGCATCAGTCTCACTCCCTACGCTTGGGGAAACCATTATTTTAGGAGTTGAAATCGGTCAAGCATTTTTGGCGCCGTTGCCGGGGACGGCAATAAGTAGTCGGATTTGGGTGGTTTTTGTTATTTGTGTTTTTGTTTTTCTTCTTAATTTATTTTCTTTTTCTTTTTAGGTTAGTTCCCGTAGGTTCAAAGCAAATTTTAAAATAAAAAAAAAAAAAAAAAAAAATTCCCGGAACTATGCAAGGATATTATTATCCCGACTATGGTTATCCTTCACCTTGCGTAGTTGTCCCACCAGTGGGGATGGCCTCTTCTGTTTGGCTCCCTGAATTTCATGGTATGGACCACGAAAGTCCTGATTCTCATATTAGGGCTTTCGAGGCCAAAGTAGGCTTACTTGGCTATGATCCGGCATATTTAGAGTGCACGCGTGTGAATCTCTTTCTCTCGTCTTTAAAGGGTAGCGCCCGGGATTGGTTCGTTTCCCGGAATCTTTATACTGTGTTGTCTTGGCTAGAATTAAAAGAGAAATTCTTCACCAAGTTTCTTCCCTCTTATTTAAAATGGACTCTCAAACAACAAATTGAAAAATTTTCTGCAAAAGAGAATGAGTCATTTTATGTAAGCTGGGAACGCTACAAGAACTTGCTTTGTTTACTCCCACATCATGGATATGATAATTTTCAAATAGTGTCTTATTTTTATGATGGACTTTCTCAAAGGGTTCACCAAATTTTGGACATGATGTGTGATGGGGATTTTCTTGGTCAAATAGCAGTGGATGCTTTAAATTGCCTTGATTTGTGGGTCAACATTCAAAAATCACAGAGGTGGGAAAAAGAGTCTGTTAATCTTTATGCAAAAGAGGAGATTGAGCCAAGTAATTCTGATGATAGCGTACGGTTAGGAGAAGAGTATCATGTCCATGGTTCTTTCCAAAAGAAACCTAACTTTATTGACGACTCTGATTCGGAGTCCGAAGATTCCCTCGAGTCTTCTTTCCTTGAGTCTCCTATCCCCGAGTCCTTTGCCCTTGAGTCTCCTACTTTTACGCCTCCGACCTGTGAGCCTTCCCCTACTCTTGAGTCCAATGTGAAAATAGAACCCTCTCCCATATATCTCCCATTGTTGATTAGGGCTGCCTACTTTTTTCTTGTGAGCACCAGTAAGTCGAGAGAACGGGGAGCTTGCTCCCCCTGTGTGATGAAAACCCCTCCGAGTTTGCAAGGGTTGTAGAGCAGGATGGGGAGTATGAGGCCAAGGGTAGGATTTCTATTTTTGAACAACAAGATGTTGTTGGGGTGGAGCTAGTTGAAAAATCAGACTTAGAAGAAGTGGTTTTGGATGAGGAATTGGAGTTGGTAGTAGTCGATCAGTTTGATTCTCTTGAGTCCTTGCTCACGCAGGACAATTCATTAAGAAACTATCCCACTGCAGAAGAATTAGACCTTGAGATTGATTATTTGCAGTCCTTGATGGACGAGCAAGACAAAAAGTATGAGACCAAGAGTTGGTCTCCTACTATTGAGAGGCACGATATTGTTGAGATGGTCGTGAGTGAGTCGTGCACTGAAGAGGAGCTTAATTTTATTGGAGTTGAACATTTTGATTTTCTTGGTGTTGATACTTTTCTTTACCATTCTGATTTCTTAGAGTTGGTCAACATTTTGAAAATCAATTTAGTTCACAAAGCGCAGTTAGAGCCATACAAATTTTTGAAACGAAATCGGCACTTGCTTTACTCAAAGTATCTTTTCTTGTGGTGTGGCCGAGTTCAATTTTTAGCAAAGAGTGTGGAGTGGGTTGGTGAGTTCATGGAAATAATTTTTGTTGAAATGTTATATGCTAGAGATCCTTGTTTCTCTCTCTCTCTCTCTCTCTCTCTCTCTCTCTCTCTCTCTCTCTTCCTTTTTAACAAAATGAGAAAAAAAAAAATCTTTACGGTCTTGTATAGCCACCCTCTCTCCAATTCAAGTTGGGGGGTGGGAAGAAAAGTATGACACGTACGACTGCGTGAATGTCGGTGGGTTCTTTCAGTGCTATTATCTTTCTTGTGAGGCCCGGCTTCTACTAGCGGGCGGTACTAATGTCATTTGTTGCAGAGTAGCCCTTGGTTCTTCCGTCTTTCGCAGGGCGACGACCTTACCAGCACGCAACACTGACACAAAATTCCCCATACATAGGCCGGGGTCATGATGGTTGGCTGCCATCCGATGGTCCATTTCTCTCCCTTGTTCTTTCTTTCTTCTTTTTGCCTTCTTGCTATGAGGGCATAGCATATTTTAAGTTGGGGGGAGGAATGTGAGTTTCTGTTTTGGTGGGAGAATTTTTAATTGGTTATGCGGGGATACATTGTTATGCTTGTGTGTATGAATGAGTCGAGCATGATGGGTTTTCAATTTGTTGTCTGCTTGTTAATTTATCCCCATGCATATATCTGGTATCTCTATTGAGTAGTCTTGCATGATGAATGATAATGAGTGGGTGTTTCCACAGAGTGTACATAGTGGTTTATCGCATACTCCATGGTAGTGCTTAATTTGCATACGCATGAGTTGGTAGGCAATTTTACCACATACTCAGCTTAGAAATTTTGCATGCATATTGTGAGAGTTGGTAGCGTGGAACGGGAATGATACAAGGCCTTCTTGCGTGATTAAACCACTAAAAGAGTCCCATAGAACCCTTTTCAACCAGTCCATACAAGTATCTGTGTCTAACCTAGGAAGCCGGTGTTTGGGATGGAAAGTAAGTTGGGGGGTATTCAGCTCTGTGCATTTCTGGGAACTCGGCCTCACTGTGAGATAGAACTCCGCATGTTTGGAAGTAACTGTTTAGGAAGTAGGAGAGATGGATTTCAAGATTGCTTCTTGGGTGTCATTGATTTGGTAACCTTAACCTACCTTGAGCCACACAAACTTAACCACAAATCACTTTACTGTAAAAAAAAAAAAAAAAAAAAAGAGCAAGATAGCAGTTCGGTATCGATACAATTTTAATGGGTATCGATACCTCTTGGTTACGTAAAAAAAAAAAAGAAAAAAAAAAAAAGAAGAAAGCAAGATAGCAGTTCGGTATCGATACCATTTTAAGGGGTATCGATACCTCTTGGTTACGTATTAAAAAAATAAGAGGCCGATCAGCTGCCCTTCTTCTTCCCCTCCTTCATCTCTTTCTCTCTCTTCCTCTCCATTAACAACCAAAACCCTAACCTCAAAACTCCCTATTCCTCCTCTAAATCCTTTTAACCCCCAAATCATGGCACCAAGGAAAGACACTGGCAAAGCTAAGGCTGGGGCTTCATCCAGCGATGCAAGGGAAATCTCGGAAGATACACCTCTTCCGGGTCGGGCAACGAGGCGGAACCGGGAACAGATGGAGAGGGATGAGCAGATACGATGGAAAGAGTCAATTGTGAGCAGGGGAGTGAAAAATGAGAGGCACATTGTGTTGGATGCTGGGTGGCCGCAAAATCATTTGGTGATCGAGGCGATAAGAAGTCAAGGTATGTCTTTCTGGTTTGAACCGAATCCGGGTTATAATAATGCATTGGTTGAAGAGTTCTATAAAAACATGTTGTGCCTGAGGCTGGAACTTTCCTGAATCCGGGGGCTCGGATTATTTCGATGATAGGAAAAATCCCCGTGTTCATTGATGCTGATAAGATTGCTTCTGCACTATATTATGTGAGACCCGAGGGAGAGATAAATTTTCCTAGACCTGTTGAGAACCCCATTAATCAGGATTGGGTGAATGGAGAAATTTACACGAATAGGAGGGATGCGAGGATCCCTCATTGGCCGGGCAAGTTTAAGCCGGCATACAGGTTTCTTAACCAGGTGGTTTGTTATAATATTTATCCAAGGGGGACTGAGAACAAACCGCAGGAGAAGGTGGGGAACATTATGTGGGCCTTTACTGATGAGGAGACTGTATGTGACTGGGCGTGGTTTATTTTCGGTGAGATGGTGGATTTCAGATATTTGTCGAAGAATGTCCGAATGCCTTTTCCGTGCCTAGTGACTTCGATTCTCCGGAGGGATGGCATTGCAGGGACTAGGTTTTCTACAAATGATAGGTTGAATCCGGGGACGATAGATTCCAGCATTCTGACGCGGAGTATTGCTCAAAGTAGGGATGTTGGAGCCCAGGCTATTGGTACCAGAGAGTCACTGACCACTGCACCATCATCGGGAGCACCACTGAAAGAGTGGTTTAAGAAGCTTTTCTGTCAGAATGTGGCTATCATCAAGAGTCAGAAGAAGATGAAGGTGGAACTGAGGCAGCAGGCTAGGAAACAGGTGGAACTGGATGATCAACTGGGTTATGTGAGGCGTCAGATTGCAGGTGAGACATCAGGTCCTTATGTGCCTCGCCGTTGGCCAGAGCTTGAGGTGAGTGATGATTTTGAGGAGCAGGATGATCCGGACGTGGACTCGGATGCATAGGTGGAGTTGCCGCATGGGGTAGTGGAGCATGTTGGTGGTGTGATGTATGTTTTGTGTGTTTGGGAGGATTTTATGTTATGTTGCTTGGTAGTTTAGGTGGTGGTGTGCTACTATTTGCGTTGTGGGAGTATTATTCGGTATCGGACATTATGTAGTTTTGAACTTTAGTATGGTGGTGTGTTATTTTATGTCCATATGGTTGTGTTGTGATATGTATGAGTCCGGGTGGCGGCTAACTCGGGTAGTTAACCTTTTGCACTCACATAAGCCGCCATCCATTTGCATGTTTCCTTTTCGTTTTGTTCACCAAGGTCATTACAAGCCGATAAAGCCCTTAGTTGACCCGTGGCACGTGTATCACGCTCCTATATGCATGCTTAATTTCTTGTGATGAATATGTGGTAAATTTTGCCTCCCATGGGTATGAGATGGGTGGCTATGTGATTTTGTGGATGCATGTTTATCTCTGAGTGTTATTTTATGTGCAAGGTGTGTCAACTGTTTGCTAGAGCATGCATGTGTTTAAATTGAAGGTAGTGGTGAGTTGGGAATCCTGAAGGTGAACCGAATTTTGTACATCGTGCATAACTCTTGTATCCCCGTATAATTGCTTGATAATCTGGGCTGATTATTCTATCCGTTGCTCGGGACGAGCAACGCTTAAGTTGGGGGGTGTGATAAGCGCGTGATATTTCATATATAAGCGCCTAAGTAGGAGGAGTTGGCGCATTAGACGAGCGTTTTATAATCATTTTCCTGTTTAATGTGCGCTTGGTAGTGTTGTTGGTATTGTGCATGTTTTTCCAGGTTGAAAGATGTTTTGGCACATTTTGCATGGCTTGAAGCGGAGCTGAGCTGTGGGAGTCGAAGTTTGAAGTGTGAAATGCTGAAAAGGGCGGCTTAAGCCCTAGGTATTGATACCTCTCTAAAGGGTATCGATACCATGTGCTTATGGAGTGCACAATTCGTTCCAGAATGTTTAGTATCGATACCTCTGGAAAGGGTATCGATACCTACGTCGATAACGGATTGGTATCGATACCTTTATAAGGGGTATCGATACCGAGGGAGTTCGGGAGCGTCAGAGTTGAAGCTGCGTCGTTTCAGTGGACGTAAATTAATTTCTTTAACGTTTTAATTAGGTTTTTGTGAGGATTTGGAGAGGAGTATAAGTACTCATGTTATAACCCATTTTAGAGGAGACTTTACCTAGGTTTTCAGTTTACAAGTTTTTACGGCCACAGATCTGAAGTTCTTGGTTCTTTGCTACGGTTTCTAAGTTTTATGTCCAGATTTCCAGTGGAAGATTAAGTTTGCCTTTGCGATTACGGTATTTCTTTTCATTAATTTTTCAGATTTCATTAATTGAAAGCATGATTAGTTCTTATTTCAATTCGTTTTCTGCAATCTATTTCAATATGTGTGAGTAGTCGTATAGGGTGCGGCCGCGGGATCAAGGTGTTCCGTGGCTAGACTAATTCATATTTTACCTCGGTGCCGAATCAATTTAATTAATGCGCAGTTTTTGAATACGGAACTTTTCTAGCAAACAAAACCCGGGCATCGCCCGTTCCACATACGCGCAGGAATCGGTGACAAGTGTTGTGCACTTGTTAGGAACGATTTCCATATTTCTAAACCTATTAATTAAATGATTGTGGCCCGAGTGAACGTGGATTAGGCTAGTTGTGGGCACTGTAATACCCACGGCTGTACTCTTCTGTTTCAATTAAGAATTCAAAAATTTAATTAGGTTAATTTAGTTAATTAATCAATCATTCGCACAAGGGGTGGCTACCTAAGAGCCAAGCAAAAAGTAAACCCGTATCCGCTAGGCTATTCTTTCCGTCTCTGTGGGATCGACTCCGGACTTCCGGATTTTATTATGCTGCATCAGTCTCACTCCCTACGCTTGGGGAAACCATTATTTTAGGAGTTGAAATCGGTCAAGCAATAAGTATTCATAACCATTTGTGTAAAGGGCAGGATGTCAAAAAATTGGTATAAAGGGCACTTTTCCTAGGGTAATTCTAGGAGATAAAATCTAACTAAACTTAATTAGGATTTACCAAATAAATCAGGTGCCATATCGAGATAGAGCAGCAGTTCCATGTGAAAGTGCAGATGTGGTTGGCGGATTGTTAGCTCGGCAAGGAGGTGCTTTTATGCACGGGCAAATTGCCAAGACAAGTAATGTATTTGCCGACCTGAGAAAGATGGTGAAATACTGGATGAAGATAAGTGCTACACCCGTTTTATCTTGAGATAAGTTCTAAGTAGATTAGGATGAGAAATCCTATGCCAATTCAACTTGTAACGAGAAGTTTATAGTTAAATGAAATTCTAATGGTAGAAAATAAGAGTCCAGATAAGACTTATCTTGTTAGTGGTCAATCAATGAGTAATTCTAATCTGTTTCTAATGAGAAATTAGGAGATAGGTTAGGACTGAAATTACTAAGGGAGAACCTCTATAAAAGGCGCGGACCATTGGGGTAGAAGGTAGCATTATATTGAGAGTTTTCCATTGATATAAGTACTACCTTCCCGCTGACTAAAGGCGGAGGTTCTATGACATTATCGAGGCATTAACTTTCCTTATTAGAAATTTCACCAATCTACAGTAATTAAGTGCACTTGTGATGTGTTATACTAGGACAACAAATTCCTACACCCGTGGAGATGCCGCAACATCTAGACTAGGAAAGCAAGGATACTTCCTACAACTAAAGTTCATATAATAAATGGGCGCCTAGGTTCTCCCAAACTTAAACTCTTCTATCTGTTGCCACCCCTCGCTCCGCCATGCTTGCATGTAACTTTACTTCACTGAGTCCTACGTTTTTCACCAACTCTACTGCTTTCAAAAGTATACATACACACACACAGGCAACCACTTAAAAAGGGCCCGGAAAACAAATCACCATCTTGTGCAAAGTGCAATTAAGGTTGCTAACTTGACAGGCATGAAAAAAACATTTAGTAAAAACAACTCATACCAGCTTCTGCTCCATACAACCTGTCTTATGAATTTGCTCTCTTTTGAAAACCTTAAGCTCTTCCATTTCTTGAACCAACTGCATACATATGGATAAACAGTAAGAGAACATTATAACCAGAAATTATAAGAAATGCCCGTGACTTGAGCTGAAACAATAAACGGAGAATAGACATCCTCAAGTACCTGAGCTACAACAGAAGGAAATTCCAATGAGTTGACAAGACTTTCTTCAGTTATTCCTTCCGAATTTGCCTGCGCATCTGAAAGACCTTCTTGCCCTGAGTGAAAATCATTTACAGCAGCACTATCTTCCATATCGGCTAAAGGCAGGTCTGAGCATTCCCGATTAAGAGCCAATTCCTTTAGCTTCATGTATATAAGGTCCTCCTCTTTCTCCATCACCTGCTTTTCTAGGGAATCCTCCAGTGTATGACTGTTAGCATCCAAAGATGTGGCACCATCTGAAGGACCCCACCCAATGTCAAATGATGGTGGCTTAAAAGGTTCTATATCCCTCACCCTATCATGTGAGGGAGGAATTTGGAATAGAGCTCTCCACTTTGTCGAATTCTGAGGAGCAAAAGTACTTGGTGCAATTGCCTGGGACGATAGTAAGGACAACAACTTACTTGTTTGAGCATGGTCCAGCTCAAACCAAAAATGGTTTTGGCTGTAGTAGTTGTCAAAAATTATTGATTTAAATTGTTCTTCAGGCAACGGATGGCATCGTAACTGGAGATGGATTTGAACCTTCACGTGGAAACAATTATTTATAATTACTAAAAGATTCTTCCATCATTATCCAGCATGTCTCAAACACAACTGTGAAAATTAGGTTCCGTTTGCTTCAACGTAAATTATTTTCCAAACAATATTCTCATAATGTTGTGTGTTCGGCTGCATATAAACTGAGCAACTGTTTTCCGCCAAATGAACCGAAAATGCCTTACCCTTTCGAAGTCGGCAAGTCATTTTTATGAGTGCTCTCATCACTCAGTGTCTCAGTCCATTCTGTCAGGATCTTACGTCTAACCCAACCCATCCTCATTTTCTGTACATGAGATTAGTAGTTTGAGAGCAAATGAGGAAGGAAGGAAGATGGGGCCAACACAAAAGGTTCAGATTTCATAAGTGCAATTTGCCGGAGGTTTTATCTTTTTTGTAGGAAGAAAAAAAATTTCGAAGACATTCCAAACACCGAAAAGTGAAAAATGTTATACAGTCTCGGGAAAAGCATTTACACTACCAAACAAACAGACCTTAGTAAATAACTAAACCATGGAAAAGAATTTCTAATAAAAGTACCTGAGCTGGAAAGACCGTTCTCTCCGAACCATCTGTGGTCCATGCATAAGGATTAAGATTCATTTGGCCTCGGCTAGCAGCATGAAAGATTCCATGAAGCTTCCTATCACTATAGTTGAATAGAAACAATGGCAGACCAGGATCTATGTTCTTTACGTATGAAAAGTGTTGAGCTGGTAAGCCTGTTAATTTTCAAACATCTTCCATCAGTTTTGGGAGGAAAAATAAGAATAAAACACGAAGAAGTGACAGTCATATTATCCAAAAGACATCTAAGTTTAGTAACTAGTAACCAACGAAGTGCAGACACAGATACAAGATATGTATACAAGTATACGACACAATGCGTCAATCAAAATCCTAAACAAACTATGGAAAACTCGGGATACTTCAGTAAAAATTACATATTTATGATTATTAGGCTTGTACTAGGCATAAAAATAGGGTCAAAAGATGTAAAAGAGTAGGTGAATAAAAATAATATCAATACTGTGAAAGCCTCCAATAGAGAGGAAGTGAGATAACTCAAACGAATACAAGCACAATGAAATCACAAGTACACAATTTCATAAAAACCTATGTTCAGTTCTACTTCTACGCAGTTTAATACTTATAAATCCAAGGCCCCAAAAGTGTGATGTCTAATAGTTTAAGCATCCCTTGAAGTGTGAACAGCCGAACAAAGAGAGACAACGAACAGAGAGAGGGGGTACCTACGGAGTGCTATTTATGTATATATTAGATTTATATTTTGCCTCTTACAATAATTACTAAATTTTTTCAAAAACAATATGTTTTAAACCCCATCATATCCCAAAGTATCCCACTGTATCCCATAGGTATCCGTCACGTATCCGAAACACATTTGAAATTGAGAAATACCCATATGCGAGTAGTTTTAGAGTATCCATGCTTCATAGGTAGTAACCTATGTAGCACAGCCACTCCTCCGAGCTCCCCATACCCGTGTCGAACACTTCAGGGACACAAACACGCCAGGGACACGCCGAAAACCGTATGGGACACGCCATTTGGTGTGTCCAATTAATTTTATTTATTTTTTGAAGGGGACACGCAGGGGACGTGGCAAGGACACGGATTAGGACACGGCAGGGATAGATTTGTTTTTTTTTTTAATTTTTTGGGGCCAAATATGTTGTTGCATAGTATATGGGTCAAAACTACAATTAAGGGCTTAAACCCTAAAATAACCAAACAGATCTACGTTGCATCTCCAATCTTCACAACGATCTCTGGTTAGTGGTACGTTTCATGCTCCAGAATCCAGATATATGTTTTCTTTGTTCAATATATTTAATCATTTCAAACATAATACATTCATCCAGGACATCTCTTTGATTTGTATTGATTGTATTATTGTTTTGTTTGAGTAGTATTAATATTCATTCATTAATCATTTTATAGCATGTATGTACATATATATTACATGTAAAAAAAATTGTCGTGTCCCTGCCGTGTTCGTATCCCCATTTTTTTTAAAATCCCGTGTCCCGTGTCCGTGCTACATACGTAGTAACAAATACAATGGTGTTTGGCATGATTATAAACGGAAATGCTTCTCAACATTTGCAAAGATTTATTAGCAAAAGCCAAACAAAAATGGCACACACTGTTACGGGATTGTTGATAACTGACCAAAGAGTTGCTTGAAAAGACATTCTTTTATCGTGCTATTCTTGCAACCAAATATGACACCACCAAGGTGGTTCTTCCTCAAATTCCTGTAACAGAGTGCCTGATTCGGGTTCGTTGCCTGGTTTGGAGTGGAAGCTGCACTTTCATTTGGGGTGAAGGTCTGCATTGTCCTCCTGGCTACCATCCTGTAACCCAGATAAAAACTTTAACAACCCTGTAGTTGAATAAAGTACTCCAATGCTAATAGGCCTAAATAAAACTATCATAATCTTCATAACTAACTGCAAAGAATCAAAAAATATGGTAGAGCAAAATATACACAAACAAATTTTTAAAGGTGCACAATGCATGAGATTCAAGGCAGAAGCATCAGTTTTGACATTGCCAAACTGAAAGTCTACATAGATCAAATAAAGGGCCTGACCAAAAATTAACCTGAAAGAAGGACAGAATAGCGCTGTAACATGTGAATTCATTACAACAGTAGGAAGAACCAAATAAGTTTATCAGTGCGGGTTTGTATAATGAATCTCCACTTTACATCCAAATTCCGTTTGAAACATTGATTTCACTATAGGAATCATTCCCTGGCTATTTATTAGGATTGCATTTTAGCAAACCTGTGAATCCTTGTCCTTCCATGTTTTCATCATATGGTATTCAAAAGGCATTTGCAGTGCCTACTCGTAAATATGGCATTGGGGAGGCTCAATCGCACAGCAGCCATTTTGCGCACCAAAATTGCGTCATTTAGCCGCGTAAAACACTGACTGAAAATTTTTCGGTCAGCATCCAGCTGTTCGGGCAGCGTTTTGCGTGCCAAAACGACATTGTTTTGACAGGCAGGGTCCCGTTAATATAATCTTGAATGGAAGAAATAAAGCATTTTGAGTTATAATGTTTAATTTTGTACCGTCATAACTTCCGATTAAGCATTATCTTTTCCTATAAAACTTGCAGAACTTCAACCAAAGGAGTAGTTACCTATTTTCCCATGGGCTGCTATTACAAATTAGTATGGGCTGGCCTTTAAACCTAAAGGAATATTCCTAAAATAAGGGCATCACAAAATGCGCCCATCCTTTGATTTATGTTTTTCTTTGCCCACTTCCTAATCCCCAGCCACTTCCATTTTATCTTTTACTTTCTTTCACAAGGGATAACCAAGCGGCATCTGCTATTGTGTTTTTGGATGTCAAGAAACAAAACAAATCTCTAGCATTATCTCACCCCTACAATCCACCCACGCATCAACAACCTCAGAGAATTAAAAATATAAACGACTAAATTTGACAAGCGCAAACCCATTCTAAATGGCACTTGGTAACTTCACCCACACTGAACTAAACCCTAGGAATTTGAAGATCAAGGAATCAAACTATACGGTCAAAAATTAAATCCACAATGTCACATCACAGCTCCGTAAAATTGAGAATTAAAACGGTAAAAAGTTCATGCCACCATCAAATTGCCATGGCAATGCAAAATGAAGGTAAAATCCACAAATCTAATAAACTCATCAACTCAGAGAAACAAGAAGTTTGATTCCCTAAAAACCAATCGATCAATCGTATGGTAGAACAAGTGCATTATATGTACCTACTATACATATAAACATATACGGCTACAGTATAAGACTATGCCAATCATGGTCTGTACATATATATTTTATGCAATGAAAATATATATTCAGAGAGAGAGAGAGAGAGAGAGACTGAATGAGGAGCGAATGGAAGTAAGCTTCGAGAGAAGAAAATGTCAGATGAAGCGCGAAATGGGTCGGGGAAAAGGCAATATATAAGAAGCGAAACTGCAGTGTGTATGAAAGCGCCACCGGCGCAGTGTCTCAAGCGTGAAGCGACAAATTCTGGAACTTCTAAAACATGCCAAGCATTTATTATGTGAATAACGACATGGGCCATGTTTGGAACTCGCGGAATACAATAGAAGGTAAAAGGGTAAAATGCAGTAACTTCCCCTGAGGTTTTGGAAATTGATATCACCCCACGCTTTTGAAACTATTATACCATTAGCTCTGCTGTTAGTTGTCGTTAGAAATTAGTTAGTTTTTTATGAGGTCAATGTATTCCATCTTTGTTGCTGAAAATTGTTGAGAATGAAGAAGAAATATAACATAAATTAGGGAGTGTCGAGAAATGCCAAGAAGAGATTAAAAGGAGATTGGGCTGGAGAAGGATCAAATGGAAACAAAGAAAGTAAAGAAGACAATGAATGTGTAGTTGTTGCATAAGAAGAGTAAGACGAGTGGATTAGAGCTGCGGTGCAAAGTTTGTTACGCATTTAGCCTACATTCGTTTGTTTGCTTTCCTTTCGATTCAATATTGGCTATCAAATGGAAACAAAGAAAGTAAAGAAGACAATGAATGGGTAGTTGTTGCATAAGAAGAGTAAGACGGAGTGGATTAGAGCTGCGATGCAAAGTTTGTTACGCATTTAGCCTACATTCTTTTGTTTGCTTTCCTTTCGATTCAATATTGGCTATTGCGTGATTCTGGTTTTTCAGATTGGTTTCTGGTATTTAAAAGATTTAGGTTGTGTTCGTTTGGTGGTTCTGGGAAGAAATTCTCTTTTTTTCTCAGAAACTGAGTTCTGAAATTAGCTGAGAAATTCTGTTCGTTTTGACATTTGTTTGATTTTAAAATTCAGAAACTTAGATCGTTTTGATTTTCGTGTTTTGAATTCCAAAAAAAATTTCAGGTTAATAATATGTATTGGAACGCAACTTGTACGTTCAAATTTGTGTAACATCGCTAAGCAATTTGGTCATTCAAAATAGTCATCGTTTCCGTAACAATATGTAAATATTCTTCCGATGGTGTGTCCATTGGGGAACAAAAGAAGAATTTAGCAGCTTAGAAACAGTCGGAATACATCAACATTACATAATAAACGTCCAACAACATTACAAACCCCACAAAACAAACCAACGTTCAAAAACACAAACACAATCATGCAACTGCAGTACAGAGTTTATGAAAATATCCTGAATTTAACCTACTTTGAGAAAACATCATGACAACAAAGTGAATGAGGCCCGTAATAGTCACACCAAGTAAGAAGCAGACAATGTTCATGCACCAGTTCGATCCAGTGTACCCTGTTGAACTACCATGGTCATCCATGTTAGATGGTAACAACATTGGCACATCTTCATTCGCAATTTCATGTCTAGGCGGCTGATCCACCTTTGAATGACGTTCCACATACCTTGTCCAAGCATCATTTGCGTCTTCCCATGTTCGATACTTTTTGTAGATTGCCCCAGAGAATCCATTAACTTGTTCACTACAACTAATCCATGTTTCATAAATGCCCGGATTCATCCCAACGTAGACAACGTAGTAGTACTTGTTTCCAGCCATTCCTATACAATGTAATGGAAATTGTTAACGACGAATGGGGGAAAAATCAGTAAAGAAATTGACAAAATTAACACAATAACATAACAAGAAGGTAGCATAGTCGTAGGATATTAAAATAACACAATCACGATTGACCATACGTTAATATGCATTCCAAAGCGATTCAGCAATATGGTCCCGCCTATTAGCCATTTCTTGCAAACTCTCGCGTGACATATTTACCCCTTCCACATCATCATTCCACTCTTCCCCATCTGAATCATCATCCTCACCATCTTCATCGTCATCATCAGAATCAAAAAATTCATCTCTACGACGTTGGATTATGATCCAGTTGTGGATAACACAACATGCTGTCACAATAGAAGGTTGGCGCACAGGAGGATATGAAGGCATACTTTTAAGTATTGGAAATCGCTTCTTCAATACCCCAAAGCATCTTTCAATTACATTCCTCAACGATGAGTGTCTATGATTGAACAACTCCCTAGGTGAGTTGTAAACAGCATTGGTACCATTGTATTGATCCAAGTGATATTGTTCTCCACGATATGGTGCTAGGTATCCTGGCATATTTGTGTATCCGGCATCTACCAGATAATATTTATCTATAGAAAGACACAATTAAGTGAGTGATACATATGTGTAGTGCTATGAAATATAAAAGACATAGTGCTATAAAGTTTATGACCGTACTTACTCATCGGAGGGTGTGGAAATTGTGAATTGTTGTTCGTTACTGCGGCCAAAAATACACGGGAATCATGGGCGCTACCTTCCCAATCAGGATAGACAAACGTGAATTTCATGTCAAAAGAACATGCTGCCATTACGTTTTGTGTTTTGATAGCCTTCCTCCCACGGTATGCGGTGTCTCTCCTGGTAGGTACCCATGCTTCTATGTGTGTCCCATCTATAGCGCCAACACAATCCTCAAACCATGGGTAGTACCTTGGGTCATTTAAGATCTCAGGAGGAGTAACCGCCAAATTAGGCGGTCGAATTATGAATGGAGCCAACGTACAAAGTGCACGCCGCATGTACTTAAAATGTCGACTTATTGTGTCAGTAGAATGTTGAAAACGATCAGCTGCCAATCTATGCCTGGAGCTATGCCCACAAATGTATAAGAAAATGGCCAACGACTCTTCTACAGACAGCCGCATATGATCCCATTTTAAATCTCCTTTAAGAACCAATTCAGAAACCAATGTTCTAAAAGTATGTGCATCTACACGCAATATATCGTGTATTGTTTTCGGATGGTCGTTCAATAAAAAAGTGGTGTACTCTTGCCCAGTCCATGGGGCCGTGCGTTGTGGTATTTTCTCATTTTTCGAATCAGAAGATAGCAATTCCATTGCAAGCATGTCATCATCATCACTACTACTTCCATGTTCGTATGCCCATTGTCCACCATGGGAGGACGACATAAGAGCAGAATGTGCATTACAACCTTCCACGGTATATAATTTTTCCAACAGCCTTCCACTCTACAAAACAAGTTATCGACAAATATGTAATGCAACATTGAAAATATTCAAAATCGTAAGACAGTAAAAGCCTTAACAAAACTTTCTGAAATGCGACATAAACAAAGTCTGATACCATATGAACTGAAATGCGATAGAAACAAAGTCAGCGTCCTAAATTAACTTTGGAATTAAAGGTTACAAACCAGAAAGTTCAAGTAGTAAAGACTAAGAATAAACTCCTCCATCACATCATGGAAGGCTATCGACCCAAAAACGCCTCATCTCCGGATCTAACACACAAAATGATTCTCTCAGCTGACTGCTCTCAGAAAGCTTAGTAAAAGCCTTAACAAATTGACTTGGTTCCACCACATCCTTCAACACATTTAACAGTTCGATACTCTTAGTAGTTGTTGAGGATGCATCCACTTGGGCATGTTGAGCCTTAACACTTTGGTACCACTCTCCTCTCGCTCTTTGACAGAACGCTATTTGCTCGTACGCACATTCTTTTTTCACCGCCTTGCTAGAGTAACTCCTAGAATAGTTGCGTCTGTCATCCGACTTCCTCTTACCCTTCGAACCCGAACTGGTTGATGAGGCCAGCCCTTTTCCCTTCCCCAACCTACACATGGCTTCCTCCATTTCACGTTCATCATCGGAGGTTGGGGCACCTAATGTCGAAGGTACAGCAAAGGCTCCAGTAGCCATAGAGTTCCCCAACAGTTCAACAAGAAGGTCATAATGGTCAAGACCCTTTTTCCGGAAACATTTCGCATCTGGGTGTGCCTACAGGTTGTGAAACGAAATGCGCGAAACAGCTTAGTACCAGTAATCGAAGGAAGGGAAATTGTGGCATAACTAAAACTACCTAAGGTTAACATACCTGAATATAAAGCCTCCATTCGTTGTCCGACATAGTTACTGTTTGAGTAGATTCATCCCATCCTAATCCCGTTTGGTTGGTTTTAAGGTCCTTGAATGCGTTGTAAGCTTTTTTCAACCGCTGGAACTTGCCTTGCAATTTTTTTTACAGTGTAACCCCTCTTGTTAAGTCTCCTCTCCATCTCTTGTTCAATCGATGTCCACTGCCTACTTGTGAAATTTCTATCCCTCTTACTAATTGTGTCTCCCTCTTTCCTCACCTCATCGAGCATTATATTTATAAACGTCTCCACAGTAGAGTACCCCCACATCCCGATGTCCGATAAATCGTCAGCCATCCTACCCTATTTGTAATTCACCAGAATATTAAAAAATCAACAAAACACAAAAAAGTGTTCTTACAATAAACTACATCTATCACAACACATAAAACACGAATAACACATAAAACACGTACCACGGGTACACTGTTTTCACCGACAACGGAGTGTTCCGAAGATACTGGACTGGAAGGATGTTTCCTCTTGTTCCTTACAACTTGCGTATCCGGAGAAGAAATCTTGTCTACCTCTGAATGAAAAAAAAAATAATAGAACAAATAAGGCGCTATGGAAAATTAAGGGGAACAAAAATAACAGATTTTGTTCACACTTTCAGTTGATATCTAGGAGACATGGAAACACTGAAAAAGTTCATCAAGTGATGCAAAGCTGATTTCTGTTCTTTTTCTTGGTGTCGAATTTCTGGTATTGTCTTAACTAGATTACGTTTTTATCTCGAGAATGGTAGCACTCTCCATATGACAGTGAACTGAAACTGACATATGCATACCAATTTCTGATTGCATTGTTTCATTTGTGATTGTGCTCAATGACCTCAACCCTAAGTATGCCTTTATCGACATTCACTTCAGCTCTCTTAGGTACTTATTGGTACATCTTAATATCTTTTGCTTATTGTCCTGCCATTATGGACATGCCTCTTAGATTGCTGATTTTCCTCTGCTGTCTTATTGAAATTCACTGCTGCCATCATATGTATTTATTTGTACCTCTTAATATCTATGCGATTGTCATTCCATAATACATGCATATGCCTCCAACCATTTTCTACCCCATCAAGTTCTAGCATTAACAGCCGTTATCTTTTTCATGGCTTCTGCTTCTACCAATGCAGTTTAAGCCTGATGAGATCACCGGTATCATGACTGATTTTGCTAAACCAGGCACCAAATGGCTATTAATGGAGATTTGAGGGAGTAGATTGGGTATAGACCCAACACCAAGTGGCTTACTTCAGTAACATCTATGCTATGCAAACTTACTTCAGTAACAAACTTACGAGATGTTAGTGCATATTCACTGTATTAGGCCGAACCTACAGGACGTTGGTGTAAGGTCTGCATGCTATGCAACAAGCTCATCTATGAACACACGACCATCATTTGGGTTGGGCTGAACGACACTAAAAGGTGATTTCTCTTGCAGTCTAGACCAGAAGAGCTCAATGCAAGTAAACCAGAGAAGGATCTACCGAATTCAAGACTCCAGATTCACATTGACAAGTTTGCAAATCAAATTCAAAGGCAAACAAGAAAAAAAGAGAGCACACAATCAAGCTTATAGTAAACACGCAATAAGGAAAAGAAATCACTGAAGATGGCGGCTTTTTTTTCAATTAGGCACTATAAGAAGCACATAAATACAAACTAACAGTAGGGTTTGCTCTGCTGAAACAAAAGCTGATTGATATATTTCCCAACCTCCTTCTTCTTCCATTTACGAAACAGAGTTCACCAACATTGGTTTAATTTACGAAAAAATTATACTGGTGCAACCCACACCTTCTACCGGTATAAAATGGTACTAGAATATATGTCAAAAAAGTTCTACTGGTAGAGAAAACACTCTACCAGAATTCGAATAACACAGCAAAAATTTACAAGAAGACAGGCGAAAAAACCACACGAAATTTAGCGTTCTTCTGCACAATTTTTGAACCAAAAGACGGACTTACCTCGGCTGAGTCTTGATTTAGTCTGTCGAAGAACCCATCTTCCACATCTGAGAATGGTTTGGTTAGGGTTTTCTATGGGTTTCTTTGATTTGTTACCTTGGCTTTGGGGATACCGCCTCCTACCCATTATAAAGCCAAACGGTCAGCTTGTCTTCTTCCCGATTTGAGATATGGAGATCTCACGGACTGACTGGTGTGACCACACTCCCCGTATACATATAGACTGAGGCAAACGCCTCCTTCTTTACAGTTGTGCGCGCGATATACACAGAGAACAGGCTACAATAGGTTACGTCTGGTACAGACAGAGAGATTTGTGAGAGATACAGACCTAGGTGACTCAGATAGAGAGATTCGCGCAGATTACAGATGCAAGTGAGTGAACGAGAGAGATTCGCGAGGGATAGGAGGTGACGGTGAGTAGTCTGTAGTCTTGAGTTTCGGTTCAGCCCTAGTCTCGCGAGGGATAGGAGGTGACGGTGAGTAGTCTGTAGTCCATCTAGTTTCGGTTGTCTCTCTCTCACACGAAATGCGCGAATCTGGGTTTTAATTTTGCAAACTCCAGTTTTCAGTTCGGGTTAACCGAACAGCCATTTTGGGTTTTGTTTCTTAAAACCCGGTTCTTCAATTCCGAACCGAACACGGCCTTAGTGTTTTGAGAAACTTGAAGTCGAGGCTTAAACATTTAGGAATGAACTAGTTAGACTTATGTTTGTTTCTGTTTGATTGGTTTTGTCACTGTCGGAACATAGGTTGCGCATGAGGCTTAAACTTAATACTTTCTTTTTGTTTCAGAAAAGAAAAACTTAAATAGATCCTTAAACAAGTTGAAAAATATTGAGATGATATTGACTAATTTGATTTTTAGATGAACCTCATTCTTAGACCTAGTCTAAGGAGATTTAGCTACTCATGTTTCCAAAGGAAAGATAAAAATAAAAAGGAAGAAGATACACATTATTAGAAATATAAGAAAATGAAGTAAACTTATCAATAGATTGCTTAAAATCTCTAAAACATGAAGAAAACAAGACCAATAGCCAAGATCGGGTAACTTGCCGGAAAACTTACGATAACAAGCAAGAACAATGAAAAGAATGGAAATAAAGTCTTAGATTGCTTACTTCATGGCCCAAAGATTACACTTACAAGAGAAAAGTGCTAAAGAAAGTGAACAACACTAAGAACAAAAGAAAGGAACTCTCAAGAAATTTAAAATTAACGAAATCTCTAAGTGAATATTGTGTGTTCCCCTCCCCACCCAAAAAAAAAAATATATATATATATATATATGTATATAGACACACACACACACACACACACATAAGTCGAAGAGGGGCCAACACTAAGCTAAAACTACTCTATGACAACCTCTTACAAAACAAAAGTTGGGGGAAGAGAAATCCAAAAGGGTGATAGAACACTACAAGCAAAAATCTACATTAAATCCGTGTTAGGCATCGCTATACTGGTAGACAAAAGTCTCTACTGGTAGAAGGTTCAACTATCTTGAAATTGCAACAAAGCCTCTTTCGGTATGCAATATTCTCTACCAGTAGAGAGATCAATTGTCTAAAAAGTGTACTTCTTTGACTTTCTTTCATTCCAACCTTCACTTGATCATTCCCAAATCTCTATTTCCTCCTAGGCATTTATCAACTATGCAATTCGTCTTCGGGCTTGGGGTTGTGTTGGACCATTCGGATGCACATTTAACGCTCGAAAAACCTAAAAGAAGTCAAATACAAGCTTTCATGCAATATGGGTTATATAGATTAAGACATGAATATACACCAATATGGAATCATTGAGCCTCAAAGTTATGTTGGGCTCAACTTCTTGCAGGGAGAGTCGCGTCGGAGACATCTTTATCTGAGGAGGAGGCTTTGTCGTCCGGCTCCTCATAAATGATGTTAGGATCGACTGGCTCATCCTCAGAATCCGAAAAGAAAACAGAGACAGAACGGAATCACTTTGTTTCATTGACATATCTAATCAGACTGAATAGGATTTGAAGAGCTGTCACGATCATTCACATCAATTTCAGCAGGCAGGAAGGACGTCGAAGCAGCTACTGTTTCTAAAATGCAAGCAAGGTAGCTTGCTTACTCTCCTAGTAGCGTATGTTGGTGGCAAGGAAGTAGGCATTGAAAAGACTATACCATACTAAAGAAAAGAGACATTCGGGAGGCGACTAGTCGCGTCTGGCTTTTCTTCTAGAAGTCCAACCACTACATAGAAAGATCCATAGTCATGAACGATAGCGAAGCCGTCAAAGGCGGAATAAATAGCTTAGAGGATGAAGCCGAGCGAAACGATAGGCGGGCAAAGGGAGCAAGACCAAGCCGAGCCGCTAGTGGAGTGGCGAAGGAGGCCTACTATACATATACTAGATTAGTCACCGGTGAAATACCAAAACATACTCCATTGGCAAAGAAGGTACGAGTGTAAATTAATCCATCTCTCTCTTTATATTTTCACCATAGTAGATTTGTACGAATTCCTTGTCTACACTTGTCGTTTACAATTTATGATGTCTCAATTAGAGTATTTCCTCCATTCTCTCTATTGCATGCATTTTTTTTCCCAAAAGTAATTATATTAGTAGATCGGTGTTCCACACTTCATTGTGCATATATTTTACATCAAATCCCCTTAACTTGCATGCGTTTATTGTTTGCAGGGTGAGTATTGATGTTTTTTGATTATTTAATGTGCGCTTGGGTTGTTATGTGCATTTGAGTGCTTGCTGTTTTACGATTTCCAGGAAGTCATCGAGAATCATGCCAAGAAGTGGAAGAGAAAAATTCAAAGTTTGAAGTCAGTGGCTACAATTATCGATAAACTATCAGTAGTAGGAGACATTGTCAAGATTGAAGATAAACCCAAACTACCGGTTGTAGTTGCCTAAACTAATGGTAGTAGAAGACATTATCCAGTTTGAAGGAAGACCGAACTACTGATAGTAAATGCTCAAACTACCGGTAGTAGATAAAACTTTCCAGAAAATTCAGTGACCCAAACTACCAGTAGTAAAGGTAAAAACAAAAATGTTCCTATTTCTAAGAAATATCTTTATGTAATCTTTATCTTTTTGTTTCCTAATCAAGTTAGGAGAGTTAACTTTTACATTCATTATCTTGGAAACCCCCTCACTATGTTTTTGTGGACATTCCTCACTGAGCACATATTTATACTCCTCCAGCAGTCAACACTATATCAAATTTCTTTTCCAGTCAATATAATTAGGTCCAATGAGTTCGTTTTTTTTGAGAATGGCAGAAAGTGGATTGAAAGAAACCATTCTTGAATCTGAGAATCACATAGTAATAATTATGAAAGGCAAATAAAAACTTTTGAATTTCATTTAAAAATTGGTTCCCTCTACCAAATTTTTTAAAGAAAAACGTTGGTAATTTATCACACCCTGAAATGTATGCTTTGGTCCTATAAATAATAGCAGTGACTCAGATAAAGAGGATACTATTATTTATAGCTAAGTGTATATCATCACTTCACACTAAATTAATTATTCCGTAATGAATCATTTCAGATGGAGACGCGATTCACACAATAATTAAGTTAGAGTTATCCCATTGATATTTCTACAGATGATTCCATAATTAATTGTTTCCGATGTGGAGGAAGATTCAAAATCAACACACAAAATTAATTATATCATCAACAAACTAGTGATGGAGACCATGAGATTTGTACTTGACAAACTCTCTCTCCCACTTAGTTATTTAAAGATATTTTTCCATGAGGGTTATAAAAATATTTGTATGTGAGTGATCTAGGTATAGGTCAATATTCCATGTTGTCCAAAATTATAGGGGAACTATAATTAAACAGTGAAACAATACCAATCACATATGAATAAGGAAACATAAACATAATCATAATAGGAATCCCAACTATTATGATCAAATCCTCAGTTTCCAAAATAGCCTTGATTTCTGCCGTCGATTTGTCCCCAAAAGTGAATATGATGCCATCGCCGGGATGGAAGGGGGTCGAGCTACGCACTGTTTCTTCAACATAAACAGATCGATCCCCCCAAAATCGTCAATTTCTTTGATCACCGGAACCTGTTGTTACATATTGGTTCTATGCCTCCATATAGGAGTTCACAAGGCTTAATCAATAAAAAACAGCCACGGTAAATAAACTGAAATCTTTACATCAAACCCTAAACCTCCATATTAAAGGAGTTCATCACATGCTACGTATTAATATTACAAACCCCAAAATTGGTAATAAAAAAAAATACATAACCACACATAAAAACAGTGTGGGATCCAATCACACAAAAATTTTCTATCACACAAAAACTTTCTATTACACAATCATACATGTGTAACCATAATAGTGGGATAGGAGAAACTGCAAAATAGACGTTAGCACAATAATACTACATTCTGTTTCTTTTATGTGGACAACATGGTCTGTATAAACCACACGCGCTATCACAGCCGGCTCTGATACTACTGTTAGGGATTGATTCTCGAGACCCAGCGATGAACGCGTACAGTTTATACAACAAAAATATTATAAAATCCTACTAGGCGGAACCAGGGTTCATACTTTCGAGATCTGTCTGGTTTGATCTCGGCTGTCTTCAACAGTTTGATCTTGATCAAACTTTGAACACGGCAGGAATGATCTTGCTCGACTGATCTTGAGATCTTCTACCGTAATTCTATTGCAACTTGATCACGTACCGAGTGTGGATTCAAAATCGTGATCTCTTTGCCTTCATAGAACTTCTCTCAATAATTCGAGTATCAAGTTGTGTTTGGCCTAGAAGACATAACGGTGTTTATATAGGCAACAATAGGGACCCCAGGAGAAGTATGGGCTGGGCTTCCTATATAATTCAAGATTCCTAGTCCAATCCGAATTAATTCCGAATTATATAAATTATAATTCATACCACTAAAGAATTATAATTGCACTCGTCTCCCATATCTCAAAATTATATTTCAAGCTCCATGTTATTAAATGCTTATTTATATCCCTACGTTAAGATTACAGATACCCGTTGATTAAAATAAATTACTGAAAATTTATTCAATCAATATCTATAAAATTATTTGAGACCTTCTACTTAACTTATTCGTTATGTCGGATACTAATATTCACTTGCAGTGTTTGACATAATCGAAATTTATAAGCTTTCTCAAGGGGATATCATCAATCCTATAAAGGAACGTGAATTCCATTAATAATTAATAATTGTCATACACTTAATACTGTGACCCAACTCATCGAGACTATTGGCCCACAAGGCCTCACTCTATAATGAATCAAAGTCAACAACAGTAAATGTATACATCGATTAATTATCTTTGGATTAAGAGTACAAGCACACATAATAACCATGAGGTGTAAATTATATTATATTGTCAATATAAATATAATTACCTCAAAGTGGTCTTGTCCAATACACACAAAGTGTACTAACACAATGAGTTAAAATTATACAATTTTTTGTAGTCAAGACAGACCTACTAAAACACTGTGTTACAGTCCTACTGGTGGTGTGTCCAATTTCACCTAAGACTGTGAACCAAAAACATATATTCTACAAGAACTGATAATCTTATCCTCTGTGTGCAAGCCAAACTCCACACACCAGATTATCTACTATGTGGAATAAGAGACACTCATGCACAATATGATAAGATATTATGTAAACATTTGCCCATATAGATTCTCATCAAGAAATAACATAATTTGTTTAAATAAATCAAACAAATATTAATCTATTACATAAAGTCATGACTTTTAGTATAAAATCCTAACACTTGACACCCAAAATCACATTTGCAAGACTCATATCTTTCATGTCAAATTTTGACTTTAACATGTTCTTGGTAGATTACTCATTGGCCGGTCATTGATCATCCCTATATCGGGATGGGTCGTGACACTATGTCATCTTGTGTTTGTATATTGATGATATGCTCATTGTAGCTAGTAATGATAAGAAACTCACTAAGGCATTTCACTAAACGAGTTTTGAGATTTTTACCTGTCATTCATCTATAATCTTGAAAGATTCTTAGAGTGCGTGGAAATATGTAAAATAATCCAACTAACAAACCCAAGGACATACAAAGTACCAATATCACTAAAATCCACAATGTTACAATACACAACCTGTTATCGACCCTAACATAACATATCTCACATATAATATGATAGTTACCAACTTATCTGGTACATCTCAACTGCTTAGAGCAAAGGCCAAACAATCATACTTGAGCTTCCATAGGCCCTAATGGCTCATGTCACGTTACCTAATATGTTGTTTAACAACATCATTAGCATAACGCTCGTATGAATCAAGATATACAAGTCTTACAGGTTTGCCATGACTTAATCTCATTATCAATATTTCATTAACATATCAACAATGTTCGTAAATTGATCCATGGGCCGTAGCTGAGGGCATGATAAATAGTTCGTAGTTTTCATAATCCGTGGGTTATCAGCATCTGATTCAACAACCCAATATGCTTTGTAACAGAATCAACAAACCAGCCAACGGTATATGCTAGAATTGATAAAGGGAGCAACCCTTGAATAATAATTTAGAATAGGCATGACGTCATCCGATGCCACCTGGCCGTGGGACCCAGCCTTATCTCAAACCACTACTTGTCACACCCCTAACGGTCAGGGAATCACCGTGTTTCACGTAATGTCAAGACATGATCATCTTTAATAAGGTCATCAATTTATAATATATTATCACATGTTAATCAGTCATGTGTCGTGCATAAGCATGGTTTCAATATAAACAACCATCAACAGGATTTAAAATTCACATGCTCGGTCACGTTTTTAAACATACAAGTAGGACAAGCATATCAAGACTCACCTCACGTTGCATTATGTAGTCCAATGTTTTGTATCGACTCCGATGTCACGATCGATTCCTATAACAAGGAATGTAAGGATTTAACAATTTATTCCTAGTTTTCAATACTTCGGAGTTGATGTTTTATGTCCAAACCACCTCAAGATATGGAATGCACGAATCACACTAGGCCTACCAATGTCCTCAAGTGAATATACATAGATTTGAGTGGTTACAAAGTCAAAAATGGAGGTTCCCAAGTCCCAAATTATCAAAGTACAAAACTAGACATATTTCCTAAAATTTACCTCAACGAAAATTAGTGTGAAACTCCAACCATCGCACGTTCAAAGTTCACCATATTCAACAGAACACTAGCGTAGGATGTTAGAAACATATTATACGAAAACCATAAAGCTTCCATTGGTCTTTAAACAGGTGAAAACTCCATTGGCACAAAACTAGTCCAGAACGGACAGCTTCTATAAAAATCTTAATTTAAGGAGTTCTAGACGTCCAAACAAGTTGACTCCAATTGGGAATGAAAGGTAGCATATCAACGTACATTCGTACCAAATTAGGGGTCAATCCGAGGTCTGTAGCATTCTGGAACTCAAAATCAAGTTCGGGATCAAAACTGGCCAATCCGGATCTGTGGCCGGATCCATGACCGGATGCGTAGCCGGATGTGTCGCAGAATAGGTTTCAGGTCATTGTTTCTTATGGTTTCTTGCTCTAACCTTAAATACCTTTTGATATATAACAAATAGGATCAAATTAGGTCTACCTTAGTCCTAGAATCAAAGAATTAGCAAGAAATTTACTTACCTATGGAACTTAAAAAATCACTGCAAAAAACCCAGTTGAAGAAGATGAACAAGATGCTTGAAGTTGAAGAACAGGTTGAAGAAGTCACTCCTCTCTCTCTCTAGCTCTACCTTAGTCCTAAAATCAAAGAATTAGCAAGAAATTTACTTACCTATGGAACGTAAAAAGTCACTGCGAAAAACCCAGTTGAAGAAGATGAACAAGATGCTAGAGGTTGAAGAACAGGTTGAAGAAGCCGCTCCTCTTTCTCTAGCTCTCAAAATTTTGGCATACATAATGAAATTGAGGAGTTTCATGGGTTTAAGTAGGCCAAAGCCTTAAGCAGGTGGTGTCCTAAGCCACTGTGTGTCAAGTCTTGGTAAAAATCCTCGTGCAAATATCTAACATAGTATATATCTATTATTTGGGTTTACATGGAAAATCTTTGGATGCTTCTCGGTCCACCACCTTATGTTGCAACGCTCCACTAAATCACACCTCAAGTATAAATCGTTCGATTTAACTCTGGGGTTTCAAACACAGATTAAAATAAAAGTTGAGACCACTTCCCAATCCCAATTAAAAATCAAATTAGTATCAAATTAACCAAATTACTCTCGATTTAACTATTCAAATTATAATTTAGCCCTTAAATGCCCAAATTCCAAGTCAAGGTCTCACACATAGCCATTGACAGTGTCTTTGACATAAAAACACTTGTCGCACTCGTAGATTTTGAAGCCACTAAACATCATTGCGTTGTCAAACTTCTCATGCCATTGTTTATATGCTTGCTTTAGACCATAAAAGTATCTAACTAGCATACAGACTTTCTTCTCTTGCCCAAGTACAGAAAATCTTTCAGATTGTTCCATATAGATCTCTTCATTCAGATCACCATTAAGAAAAGCTGTCTTTACATCCGTCTGATGTATCTCTAGATTGTGCAATGCTACACAATTATCATCCAAATGGACGATATTCTCGTCACAAAAGAATAGGTGTCAAAGTAATCAAGACCTACTTTATGTCATGACCTTGTACTTATCTATTGATCCATCTATCAGTATCTTTTCTTAAAGATATATTTATAGCCCAATGACTTACAACGTTGAGGAAGATCCACAGGTTCCCAAGTATCATTTTGTAGCATGGAATCAATTTCACATTTATTACCTCTTTCTACAAAAATTCTTCAGAAGAACTTACAGCTTCCTTCAAGTTTCAAGGTTCACCTCCAACAAACATGTTAGAAAGTCAGGATCAAAGAAAGTTGATGTTCTTGAACTTTGGCTATGTCTAGGCTCGAAGGAACTAAACATCTTTCTGTCGGAATAGATGTGTTGGGTTGCTCTAGTGTCAATCCACCATTCTCTCAGGTTGGAACTAACCAGGTTCACCTATGATACCACTACAGACAAGTTAATATTAGTCACATCTTTGGAAAGATCTTCCATGACATGGGCTTTAGCACGGTGCATTCAGGATTCCTCCTCGACTGGCGACAATAAGCCGAGTGATGTCCCACTTTATTGCAATTATAGCATCGACCATGGAATTGAGCTTTCTATTTCTTGGCAATGCCACCCTTGGGTCCACTAACCAGATTGCTTTCTTGACACTTCCTTTCGAGTGCCAGAGCTTTGGCCATGCTTCACGATATTTGCCTTGGACATATAACAGGATCGCAGGCTCTTGTCCATACTCCGGTTCTCCTCCTCAATCCGGAGCTTTATCTAAAGAGCTTCTAAGGGCATCTCCTTTTTTATAACATCAAATAGTTGTTGAATTCCTTCCATGATAGGGGCAGCTTGTGGATCACATCAACCACCTAGAAGGTTTCACTCAACTTCATTCCTTTAGCTTTGTTCTCTTTGAGGATACATTGAAGTTCTTGAATCTAACTCCCTAGAGTCTTCGAATCCACCATGGTAAAATCCATGAACCGATCAACCATAAATTTCTTGACGTCTGCTCCTCAATCTTGTATTTCTTGTCCTCTCACGGTTCTTTAGTAGAAGCTGCCTCATAATAAACATTGTACAACGAATTATCCAAAGCATTCAGGACATAATTCATGCACATGAAATCAACATGCTTCAGGCATCCAGAGCCAACAATGTCTCTTTGTTAGACTGACCTTTATCCATGACAGAAGCATCCTTAGTTAGGAACCATATAAGGCTCATAGTCGTGAGATAAAACAACATATTCTGCTGCCATCTGTTTGAAGTCAATACCGGTGAATTTCTCCATCTTATCAACATGGGCCACTGGAACATTTGGTAAGGAAACATTTAAATGAGTGTTGTTTCCATTGTCGTTGCCTGATCCACTTGCATTGTTAGGCACGTTCTCAGTCAATATTTTTGTTGAAAATAAGATTAAACACTCACAAGTGAACAAATCTTAAATAGAAGACAAAACATAACATAATTGAACAACAATTAAACTTATGATCAAATTATGTCCAATATCTACCTTGCAGCAGTGTACCCTCAAGGGTCCCAGGGGTTATTGTCCCCTAGTGGGGCTTCGAGGGGACTGAGCCCCCTTGGCAAGGTCCAAGGGGACAACAACCTCCGGCTGCACCCAAAAGCTAAACGGTATACACAATCTGATACCTTAGAGTCATTTACCGATCCATTCACCTAACTATCAAGGGAATTAGTCCAAGTGCTGGCTATACAACACTGACGAGTACTAGGGATGAGTACTTAAGCCGACCATTGGATGAGTACTTTAGGTCGAACACACCAAGGTCGATAATGAAGACGAGTACTACTGACCGAGTTGACCATCAAATCAGGTAATTGGTCTGTTCCGACCACTCATAGTCTTGGCCAAGCAATCTCAAGGTCAAAGTTGAGTAGACTGCTTTAGAGGCTGACTAACATGAGCTGACCACGCATGGTCTGCCCGAGCAATGTCTTCACTGTAGTCAAGTGGACTACTCCAAAGGCTGCTCGTCCGAATTGACCACATAGTCTAGCTGAGCTACCAAATAGGCCCGAACAATCTGCTATCAATGGCTGGCTACCAATCCGAGGCCGAGTTGCACACAAATGACCACAACTGAGCAAATCATCATACAGCTGACGTTGCGCTGACCAAACCACTAGGCCGAGTCTAAACCTTTACCACTGCCTGAGATTATTAACACCTCATAATTGAATCTATTGTCCATCCAAGTCTGACCACCGAATTCATTCCAACATTGCTTGTTCTGCTACAGTAACAATTACGCAAGGAAAACTAATTTGCACAAAATCGTTAGTCCAAACAGAAACTATATTTTCTAGAAAAAAAAATCCAAATATCAATCAAACAGATCACTACAAACTAATCTGTTATTTTTTTTTCCACTTTGAATCCGTCACAAGATCACTTCGAAATCTATCACAAAATTATTTCAAAACTAGAATTTGTTTTAAAACAAAAACCAAAATTAGAAGTGCAGTTTATGTTTTAAGCTTGTAGAGAAAATTGTATACAGCAGATTCGTACATAACTCGGAACTTCCAAAAACTACATGTAACGCCCCGGATTTCGGAGACGTTAATTTAAAATAATTTATCAAAAGTCAACCATACTTCCATTACTTAGTCAAAATAAAGTTTGATTACAACATTCGAATTTAAAGAAATTACATTAAGATTTGAAATTAAGAGCTCAAACTAAAACTAGGTGAACCACGGGGCTACGACATCCTCCTCGAAAGTACCGCCGTTGGTATCTGGATAAGCGGGCTCAGCAACGTCATCTTCGACACCTGGCATGAAAGGCCAGGAGCAGAGAAGTTGCACCAGATGAGCGATTAACGCTCAGTAAATAAACTATCCTAAATCTCAAATCTATGCAATGGATCAAATGATGCATGATCATGAAGATAGTATGAGCAGTTAATCAAGTATTATGAACAAAATAATCAGAGTTGACATAATCAGATTAAATAATAAGCGGAAGCAACAAACAAGTAAGTACATTAAATGAATGAAATGTCGACAATATATCCTTAAGTCAAACCCTATGACTTGTTTCTAAATTTCTGACACGTGCAACCGACCCATATACATAAGTGTCCGTTGTTGTTCACAAGTGTCCAAAATTCCTTTCAAAATACAAAGTTCGGGTCGACACAAGCGTTGCCCGTCATCAAACTTTCATTTTCCAAAGTGGTGTTATGATGTTCCCGACCAATATGGTCCCGACCCCTATGCTGACCTCGTATCCGGCGCTAGTGTACCCAAACATCGGCTCCCGTATCTCATGCTCCCAACCGTTATGCTCCCAGCATTATGTCTCCCATGTGTCGTGCCTTGACTTAGAAAATATCTAACTCCTCCCCTTCAACTATGTTTTATTTTTGAAAAGACACGACACGGCTTACGAACATAACCGGCTCACGACATAACTTGGCTAAATACATGAGACGTGACCGACTCGGCTCCAAGACACAGCCCGGTGGTAACAGACGTAGTTCGGCTAAAATCCATATCCCGGCTAAAGACATCCTAACACGCCTCCCCAAGGGGTAAGTCAAATCTCGGTTCACCAACATAATGGTTTATCAAATTCTCGATTTTCGTTACAAAGCTCGTGACTTTTTATGACTCGTGTCAAAATCTCGAGTGTCAACATTTCTCATGGACTCCATCTAAGTTTCGTTTAAACAACTAGACTCATGATAACATGATGATGTGTTGGAGATGCAAGATTAACAAGTGAACAAGATGATATAAATAAGCAAGCTATGACACATAAACAATATTCGCATGCTTTTATTTCGCAAGGAAGCTTCTAACACGCTAAAGATGTCATCTCATAATGATATAGGTTACCTAAAGTTTCAAAATGATAATCTAAGTTTGATTATAGGTGTATTAGTCATTATACAAGAATTGAAGCAAAATTCTAATTTTCTGAAAATTTTCACTGTCTGAAAATTTTTCTAAGTATAGAAAAAGTTGAATTTTTCAAGTTTCGAATTAGGGGACAAAAAGTCCCGGAAATGATTCCTTGATTTTTTTCTAAGCACAATGGTATATTCATACGCCTCAAACGCATAAGTTTAGGGTGAGTTTCGGGCCAAAATATAGGAAGAAAACGGGTGATTTTTCTATTTTGTACTAAAATAGGGAGGGCGACATTTTGATTCGAATCGAATTTCAATTTTCTGTAAATGCCATTGTTTCCAAATGGGGGGTATTTCCTTATTTTCATTAAATAAAATTAAAGTAAAGAAATCTAGAATAATGTATTTACTTAAATTTATTTATAGAAAATAAGTATATTTTCATAACACATGTCATGCCTTAACAAGCCTTAAGTCAGAAACTAAGTGTCAATTTTTCATAACAGAGGCACCGGTGTAAGGTTTCAGAGCCACCGGTGTAAGGTCTGTTCTGTAGTGTAATACTAAGATACAGAGAGTTAAAGGCACCGGTGTAAGGTTTTAGAGGCACCGGTGTAACAAAACTGAGGCACCAGTATAAGGTCTGTTCTGTGGTGTGTTAAGATACAGAGATGTCAAGGCACCGGTGTAAGGTTTTAGAGGCACCGGTGTAAGCATGAAACTACAGGAATGTAAAATACAGAGAACCAAGGCACCGGTGTAACCAAAACTATGACAACGGTGTAACCATGGAAATACAGACCATTAAAACATACAGAGAGCAAAGGCACCGGTGTATCAAAACTAAGACACCGGTGTCAACATCATCTTCTACGAAAATACAGAACTGGGTTTCGTTTTCTCCGAGCTCCGTGGAGCTCAATATCGATCAATGGCATAAATTAAAGGTTAGGATAGATTCATTTACCTTAGTATTGAAGAATCAAAGGTTGAAGCAAAGGATTGCAACTTAGATTTTGGCGATTGAAGTACAAACAAGGTTCTTCCTCTTCTCTCTCCCTCTACTGTTTTTTTCTACCTTCTCACCTCTAAACCACAACCATGGCAACTCTCTCCACTCTCTGAAGAACTGATTTTCGTAGGTACAATGGTGAGGATGATTGAGTACAAATAGAGAGAGATGGAGTGTAAGGAAAAGTTTTGCATGGAACCCCATTGGAGAGGGGAAAATTCTGCAGAATTTCACTTGAATGAAGCTAGGGATTTAGGGATGATTTGCTAGGGAAAGTGAAGAGTGGGGATCAAGGTTATGGACTTGGTTGGAGGTTAGTCCCATCAGATTGAGTTCTCCACACTACCTAGGTGTATTCTCCATCTGCTGAAGTGTTTCAACGTCTAAAGATCTTTGGCACATGGGGCAATGATCAAGGGAAGGAAAATTATCAAGTGTAGATGGTTCTACAAATCAGAGAAGGAGATGGATCTTGGGTCAAGTCAAAAGGGTTTGGATCATGGGCCGGGTTAAACCAAGTTGGGCTTGGGTTAGGATTTAGAACAATGGGTTGGGTCCAAACACACACATGCACAACCCCATGTGTATAATGTATGGCTAAAATCAAAAATGCGCAAACTAAATAAATCAATAAATGATTTCATACATAAAAATTTAATTTAAATTTTTTTTTTATTATTACTTTATTTTCATTTAAAAATTTAGGGTCTTTACACTACACATCCATCTCCATTGATAATCGGATCAATTATTTATAGAATAGATTCTTCTATACAATACAAGAATTAAAGTACAAAATGTAATCATAGATCGAAAATGATAAGGAACCGAGTCATATATTTTACACAATCCCCTTAAGACAGAATCACTGCCTCACCGTGGGTGTTGGACGAAAGCTCTGGTATTTGTATCTTAGGGTAAAATGGCTCCTCAACTGAAAGAACATCGACCTTACAACCGCCTGTCAGACCTTATTGACTCTCTCTCTCTCTCTCTCTCTCTCACACACACACACACACACGAACCTCGACAATAGGATATGACAATGTCGACAGAATTTCTTCCAGTCTTCAAAAATGTGAATGAACCATATAAATAGATATGGAGGAACCTTCCAAATCCTACAACTTCCAAGACCCTTGGATGGTGGATGTCAATAGTACGCATAAATGAGTGCATGAATGAGGCATCATGGTAACTCTTGGAATGTATAACATGCGAGACCTTTCGGTTGTTGAGAGACCCTCTGGTGTCCCATTTCATTCATACCCTTCAAATTTTCAATAGGTGTGTTGATTAAAGACAACATGTTCTATGAGGAATTCATTTCCAAAATTAGCTCATATCTAAACATAGTCTTGTATGATAACTTCATCTTTTACAATGCCACGAGGAACAAGGAAAAGGTATTTACGCGTGAAACACCACAACAAAGTAAAAATGTTGTTCACTTAAATGAAGACGAAGTCGATGTTTTTGTCGACAAACATGGACGCATGGTGGACCCTATACTTACTATTACCAATTACGTTTTTTGCTTTGGTGCAAACTTAGCTTTGTCTATGATTATAAAGCATTGTTGTAATGTCCCTTTTGCTTTGGTTAGGGAATCTAACATTGTTGACAACAATCACTCTCTAGGTGCAAATACAATCCTTTCAAATTCCTCCCCATATGACAACACAATAACTTCTTCATGTTGGACTTCCACTAGTCTTATCGGTGAAACAAGATGGTAGCGTTGTCTATGGAAAGATAGAATGACTTCCTTGTTGGACATGGCCAAATATTCGACGATCTCAATTGGTTTAAGCAAGTCGTTACCATATTCCCTACAGTGAACAAGATTTGTTTTAAATATTTGGACAATAGTCAGTCTTACTACTTATTGTCTTCGTTGTGAAGTTGATGAATGTCCTTGGTAACTCTCAGCTAAGTGCATGGGGAAACCAATTTTGTAAGAGTGATTAGCTTTAACAATCATCACACTTACACTGCCAAAAATATTGTGAACTACAAGGCAAAATTTCGAACAAAAAAGTGGGATCACTGTTCAAAGACAAGATCATTAGCAAGCCAAGTTTCTTACCAAGGTGTATATGTAGGGATCTTGAGAAGGTGTTCAGGTCCTCTATCATACTTGCAAGGATGGGGGGCGAAGTATGCACGGGATTCTATAAATGGGCCCCCCATCCATGACATATTATTTATTTCTGTGGTTTTGCCAATGGCTTATGGAAGTTATTTGAAATCAAAAGGCAATATGAACATTGAACCAAAAAAAAAAAGCTCAAGCACTTATTTGTTGCTTACGATTGTTTCATCACAGGATTCTTAAAAGGCTGTAGGACACTATTATTCATAGATGCTTGTTTTTTTAACTAGACCATACAAGGGGCTTGTTCTTTTTGTAAGTGCGCATGACATTGACAATGGGTTATACCCTTTATCTTATGTTATTGTGTCATCTAAGAATGGTGATGATCAGTTATGGTTTCTCTAAAATCTTAAGGAAGTTCTTATCGGTCATTTAGGTGTGTTGATTACTCATCAGAATCATTCGTATTTGAAGGGTATTATAGAGGTGTTTGGTGGGGAATGTAATGGATGGTGTTTTCATCACTGAAAGGAAAACTTCAGTAGATATGACGTGCTCACGAACATGGCCTAGGCGAGGGAAAGACAATTGTTTCATGTTCATTTAATGAAGCTACATGCAATGTCTCCTCACTTGGCCAAATGGGTCAAAGAAAATAGTCCGAAACATTAGGCTAATTCATATTTTCCCTTCAAGAGGTGGGACAAGCTATACTCGAATCTGGTAGAGTTTTTTAGCTCTTGAATTTTTTCGGAGAGGAACTTGGATAATTTTCACTTCATTTAAGGTAATTTGGAAAGAAATACAGATTTTTTATTTCGCAAGAAAACAAAAGTTGAGAAATGAACCTTTCCAAATATTGGTCCCGAACAAGAGAAGGAAATAAAGCACTCGCAGTTGCTTGCACAAGGTTTCACTCATTAGGCTGCTTCAATAATGGAGTTCACTATGTATGTTGTGCCATGAAACCGTATATAGTAAAACTAAATGAGTGCCATTATAGTTGTCTTGAGTGGCAAATGACGGTATTCCTTTCCCACATGTTGTTTGTGCAGTACAAATCCATAGCAAATTAAGTATTTATGATCTTGTCAACCCTTTGCTCACAACTAATACATAGTTGGCTATAAACGAGAATGTCATGTCATGTCTCATATCCTTTTACATGACATGCCATCTGCTTCTTCAAATATTAGCTTGTGCTTTTTAAATGGAGTCTTCTTCTATGCCTGATGTATAGGGTACCACATAGCTATCTCCATCCACAAGGTGGTCTGTGGGTCGTCTAAAGAAGAAAAGGATTGAGTTGCAAACACAAGATCATAATATAGTCACTTGTGGCTGTTGTTGCAAACTTAGGCACAATCGCATGACGTACAAATCCCCATTACCCTGCTGATAACTTTTGCAATCATTCATTATAAAGTAGGCCATTGTGTTTCTCAGCGTAATTAAGATTTATCATGTTATTATAGGGATTGAGAATAAGAGATACCGACACAGTTGGCGAGATGCCTGTGCCGAGGAAGGCTAACCTGTTGCCTCCAACTTTTGGAGAAAACTGAAGCTTCCCTAGCTTGATGCTCCCTTCGTGCCCTCTGATAGTGATGAGGATGATGAAGAGGGGAAGCAAAAAAAATTGGTTGTATCTTATCTTCTTTGTATATCTGTATAATCAGTCTTTGTATTATTTTTGGGCATGTGCCCTTTTTTTTCTTCGTATATATTCGTTTGGATAAATTGGATACATTTTTCTTTGTATATATTCGTTTGGAATAAAATAGATACATGCTTATAATATTTGACTTGTGTAACTGCCAATGCATGTTTGCCTAGTTTTGCTGCTCAATCTGCCTTGCCATTTTTTCCTCAAAGCACAATTCACCGATCAAGTTGGTGGCCGAAAAGGTAGGCTGGTTGACTGGCTGACAAAAGTGCATCGTTAGAACGTTGGCCTAGTCAAGGTTTAATATTTAAAATAGGATTTCCCTCAAGATTGAAAAGAGGTATAGTGGAGAGTTCAGAGTATCAATCCATGGGAAAAAATAGTTAGACAAATAGACTTCACAAATTTAGTTTTTTGACATTTTGAAAGTCAGCCTCAAAGTTTGTTTGGTTGTCAAGTGATGACTACGATGCTAAAAATGAGAGAATAACCTAGATTAAAAGCTAGGTTAGGTCTTCGGGTTCAGTTCATTCAAAACTTTTATAGATCAAATTCTTCTCTTTATAACTTGATCTAGTTTACGGTATGGGTTCTAGATCGAAAAATATGTATAATGAAAATGAGAATTTTGTCTCTAAAAATGTGTTTTCGGATCTTTTCAAGTTCAAGACAAGAAAGCCAAAATAGGAAGAACATCTATTCAGGTATTAGATATACCAATTCTAGGGATGACGATGACTAAGCAAGAACTTAACTATTTCCTTTTGTTTCAAAAAGAAGAACTTAGAATGATCCATCAACAAGTATGAAAAATAGATGAGAGAATAGAGACCAACATAGTTAAGAACAAACCTCACCCTTAGACTCAACCTATAAGTGTTTAGCTACTCATACTTGCTATGAAAATGGAAGAAATAAGAGAAAACATGATAAACATTCTTATCTAAAGAAAATAGAGGTGTTCTTATGAATAGAATACTCAAAATTTGTAGAAAATCATGAAACAATGTCAAATACTAAGATTCTGACAAGTGCTGGAAGATTGAGTAAGAAATATATAAAGCCAAGGAAGAAATGAGAACAAGATCCTACCAATACTTCTTTTATAGCTTAACGATAATGAACTTACTAGAACAATATGTCAAAGGTTGAAGAACACTCAAAGCTTGAAGAACAATATTGAAGAACACACTAGGTTTAGAGAGAGAAGCTCTCTGGGGATACAAAAATCTGATGTTGTCTAAGTGTAAATGTGATAGTACAAAACAATAGCACATGCTTTCTTGTATGAGAAACTCTACAAAATATCTATTTCTATTCTAGGCTCTATTATAAAGCATATCCTATGATTTGACAAATAGCTAAGGTGTCTAATCCATGCAAGATGCCTTTTTGTCTCCTAATCTAGCACAAAACCCAAGTGGAGTGGTCCCCTATGTATCTCCAAAGTCGGCCCAAATCTTCTCTTTTCGCACATGTGGCACCGGTGCGAAGCCTTCTCTGTATCTTGGTTTGTCTCTGGAGTCGAGGAAGTGATCTTCAAAAAAGAGAAGGCACCATTTCATTAATTTTGGAGGCATCAATGCTTTGACCTTGCAGTACTTTTGATTTGCCATAGACATTTGAAGAGGCACATGTGCTAATATTTTGGAGGCACTGGTGGCAAAGCCTTGCAGCATCTTCTTTCCATTTTCTTTCAAAGAGGAGGCACCAGTGCCTTGTCTTCTCTGCACCTTAACAATTCAATTTCTTAAGGGGCATGCACCAGTAGGACCGATGCTAAGGAATATGAGGCACTGGTGCTAGAATGGATTATGTTGGCATTTGGCTTTTTACTCCCTCATCATTATTGGCACGACTCAGTCTTTGATTTCTTGGACTTCCACAATTCGTATGGTTCCCCGAGCCTCCTTCGACAGTGAATACTTATTTGTCGGGCTTCAGGATCACAGTTGATGCGTTTGAGCTGCGATGGGTATAGAAGTACCTTTCGTGCATTATCAATTATAATAATAGAATAGTGCATGCACGTGGGCCAAAACGAGCGTGTTGAGCTATTAGATACACAATAATATGCGCTCGTCACACCCCCCACTTGAAGGTTGCTAGTCCCTAGCAACTAAAAATGCTAAGCTAAATGGAATGACGAGATTAACTAATTTCCCCCTCCTATTGATGCAAGTGACCCTCATGTACTAGATTGTGGTTTCAATTGCGATGCGTGCCATCAGATGCCAACAACCGACACGGGTATCATGCCTTGAATCAATGTTGAACAATTCTAATCGTTAGATGAATACAAATAGTATAATTGCAACGAGTTTTGATTCCAAATCTCACCGAACTCTTGCAAAGGGATTCGCTCAAGTTTGGAACAAATTTACATCCACGTGGTGCGTAACAATCATGCTCTAGCGAACAATGAAGCTAAGTATATAACAATATTCAACGCACATTGATCACAAGTATGTACACCCATGATTCATCAAGAAGTAAGATTATAATGTGAGAACAACACATGCTACATCACGACGCATAGATTTGGAATCCATAACACAATATGAGATCAATAAGGTCTTCATAGCATATAATGAGTTGGGTTCCAAAAAAGTAGACTAAAAAATAGTACCGGCGTATAGTGAATGAATATGGGTCACAACTAACTGCTCAATGTCTAATACAATAAAACAAAATAATGAAAAAACATAAAAAAAAAGACGATCATCGACTCCACACTTGACAAATCAGTACAGGACCATCACTCTTTAAGCCAAGTCAGGTGTGTGGTGGCATGCAATCACGGGCTAGGTGGTAGTGGAACATATACAATCATTGCTCGCTTTAATCCTGTCTCAACCCTAGAAGTCCTAATCTCAGTTGTAAGAGAGCCAGCCTCAATCATAGAAGTCCTGACCTTTGGCCCAACGGCCTTGGCTACTGTCACCTCCATCTATGTCCCTTTCACTGAATCGTCAAATCAATAATATCAGTGTTGGCTGGTGACTCAATGACATGCCCGGATGGAGGCTCAAAAGACTACTCCCCAAAAGGCCCAAATGGTGTCTCGTCATCAGATTACTCAACCTTTGACTCGACCAGTGTAGCCACTACCTTTTTCTTTCCTTTTCCCCTCTCTCTACTTTTCAATTCTAGGGCATCATGTGCAGCCTTAGTACAAGGCTCCCCATATCCTATAGCAACACTTTCCTCCTCCCTCTCTTTTTATTTTTTTTCTTCTTCCTCGCCTCCTCCTCATCAGCCTCATCACCACCCTCATCACCGTCATCCTCATCATCATCCTCATTGGAACTTTCCTCGAATCACCTCCTGGCCAACTCTCCCACGCACTTAGCAGTGAACCTGGATAGTTTCAAGCACTTTCGAATTTGTTTTTCCATCTTGTTCTACCGCTTGGTCATGTTGGTCTGTTAGCTTAAGATTAGGTTTTGGCATTGGAAAAGGATTTGATTCCATTTCTCTTGTCTTTCTTTTGGATTCTTGGATTTGGGGAGGTGCATATTACGTTGTGGCATAGGTAAGCGGGGTGGATTGGATAAGGCTTAGCTTTTTGCTTTTGAGGCTTCAGTGATAGGATCCGAAAACCATCTACCATCTTGTCACCCGCTCTCTTCGGCACTTTGTCTTGTAAGCACAAATGGGTAATCATGGCTGGATAAATAAGATTTGCGTTCCCACTTGCCTTATGCCGGAAGTAATCCATCTCTTGAAATAGAACGCGACCGAAGTCAATCACCTTATCCCCCATAAAAGCGTGCATGAATGCAATTGTCCACGGAAAGTACTTATTTTTCGCTCGCCAACAAATAAATGTTGTACTTGACCACCTTATTCAAAAGGCGGTATTCTTCTTTCAATGCACCCGGTGAGAATTTGCCCCTAAATGCCTCTGGATTCAACAACATCCTGTAAGCAAAAAGTTTACCCTCAAACCAGGCGGGATCAAATACATATTTTGGAATAATCACTGTATTCGGATCGGGAATGGGGCACTCCAAATACTTGAAAATTCCCTCCGCGGTGATCCATACATTCACCACCCGTACATCTGATACAATTCGTGGCTTGGCGGCCCCCCATCTTCTCGGTTCTCATGTTCTTGTAAAACGTTTCAACCACTCCTTGAATATAACCCGGAACCACTTTAAAGAACCGCTTCAACTTTCTATGGTCAAACTTTCAGACAATGACGATCCCCAACATTAAACTTTCCTTCAAGATTTGGCGCTCACACGTAACCTTCTTCCTCTCACATTTCGCCTCTCAATCTTTTTGTTTCATCTCTTCCTCCTCCAACATCTTCTGTTTTTTACTCCTCGACCACCTTCATCCCCTTGTTTCTTCTATTTCGAACGCCTCGAGTTTTGGATGTGGACGAAGGTTTAGGCTTGGACTTGGATTTGGAATTGGTGGACATGGGATATTTTCCTTTGTCTTTAGGTATAGCCATGGAGGCATTTTCAAGTTCGTCCCAAATGAGATCGCTATCATGTTCCGAATCTTCCAGGTCATGCTTTGGAGGAGTAGCATTAGGATTGATTCTCTAATAGAGATACCCAAATTCTTACTTTTAGCCATAACCAATGAGAGAGAGAGAGACAAGTACAGTGCTTCCCAAAAGGATGCTTCACAATTGACTAAATCAGAGAGACCCCACTGAAAACCCCCAAATCTCGAAACCCTAGATCCTTGGTCCTCTCTGACTGATTTCGGATGAGGAAGAGAGAGAAAGTGATACGGTGGTGGTCACCGGGGGAGGTGTGTGTGTGTGTGTTTGTGTGAGAGAGAGAGAGAGAGAGAGATCATTGGTGAGAAAGAGGGAGAGAGATCGGTATAAAAGGAGGTGAACCAATGCTTTGTTGTTCCCTCTCCTCTGTCGTCTGAATCTGAAGGGTTGGGTTTAAACGTTATAACATTTGTGGTATTTATACCCCATATTTTTTTAAAAATTTTTACTCGATGCACCAGTGCATGAGTTTTTGAGGCACCGGTGCCTTTTCCTTCTGTATCTTATTGACTTCTGTCGAAAAGAGGAGGCACCGGTGCAATGCTTCTTGAGGCACCAGTGCTAGGGCTATTCTGCATTATCTGTATATTGCTGCAAGGATGAGGCACCGGTGCCAATGGTTCTCTATATCTTCTAAATTCTAATCACAAAGGGTAAGCACCGGTGCAATGAATTTGAGGTTCTCGTGCTTTATGCTCTCTGTAAAATCCTTCTTTCTGATACACAATTGATTGATTGCATGACCACACACACACCACACATACGTATCTATCCAATCTTATATCATCTAGTTTTCTAAGCTTCTTTGAATGAATACAGGACAGAGAAGGCTCAAATAGAGATCAATGAGACTCTATGTGGTTCAGATCATGAAAAATGACATGATATCATTTCTCAAATATGGCATGGATTCCACAATGATGCATATGAAATGTAAATATGGCTAAACACGCATTCATGGTACAAGAAAATGATGAATTCAAAGTTTGTGTCATGAGATGTGTAAATAATCAATCTCCACTCTACGCAACTACTCAGTCACCCATAACTTCTAATTTCAAATTGTTCAACATAGTTCATGGTCGATGCACGTGCAATGATGTGGTGAGTTGTCATTCAAAATCGTGCTTTGTGAACATATGCCAAGTTACTCGTGTTGTATTTCAAGGGAAAATTACCTAAACATAGTAGTGTACTAATTTTTCAAAAAATTTCTTCTAAAGGGACTAATACAATAATAAACTACTCTCCCCCCCAAATAGAATGTTACATTGTCCTCAATGCAAGAATATTACGCATCAAAGCACTAAGAGGGATGAGTATACCTACAAGGTGAAATGTCAACCACCATATACCTCGACCAAGTTTGAGGATTTGTCGCCACTTCTTCCTTTTGTCATTGGAAAGGCTCCCGAGGTGTACTCTTTCGGCTCCATCTTGTGGACCATAGCTAGTCATGTAGGATCATCACCAAGACTTTGTTGTACTCACAACCGCAATGCATAGTTTTTTTTTGATTCCTCGCAATGCATAGTTGCACCAATGACTTTGGCCTCTTGACTATCACAATTGCCCCCGCTTAGACCCAAACTATCAAATGCTGACGTGGTAGCATGTAAACCTCATGAAGACTTAAACACTAACTACCTACTAAGAGCAAAATGACTTCAACCAAAATAATTTAATTAGCGGGTTAGTCCATGAGCAAAATGATAGTGATATAGTGCATAAAACAAATAATAAGTAAACCCACCACTTTCTTCACACGAAAGACGCGATTACTACTTTTCTCCCTTGTCGAAGACTGTATTTCTCTATTGTTGGAAGGATAGTATATTGAGAAGCATCACCATCATCTAGTAGGCTACTATTCCCTTTGATGTGACCCAAATTCTTTACCCACCATTCTGCTTTGAACAATCTCCACGGAACTTAACACTAAAGTCGAATAGTTCAGATAGATTTCTCATTGTTCTACTCTCTTGCCGTCAGACCCAACGTCCTCTAAACTACTACATACGTAGCTTGACAAGGAGGCTATACTAGAACATCAGATGCCATTCGAGCATAACAAACACTTGAGGTATTGCAAACTCTATAGATTTATAGTCTCCTAGACTTCAAATCGAGCTTATAGACCCAAAGAATTGGGATCCATATTGTCCTCAATGGACTCTCCATAGACGGGGTTACTCAACTCCTCAACAGATTCCTCGGGATTAAAGTTCTCAAGTAAAGGCTTTAAATGGTGGTCATTCACCTTAAAAGTGCTCCCGTTCTTAGGATTTTTAATCTCAACCGTTCCATGAGTGGAGACGATTTTCACAATACAGCCCCCCCCCCCCCAAAGATGGCAATTTACTCGTGAAAATATGAAGCCTAGAGTTGTACAATAACACTTTTTGGTTGGAGGTGAATGTCTTACGGACAATGTTCTTATCTTGAAAGTCCTTGACCTCATACTTGTAAATGTGAAAATTATCGTAAGCATCCCGGCGAATCTCTTCAAGGTCATCCAATTGGAGCTTGCAGTGGGCACTGACTTCGGGCATGCGATAATTCAATTATTTAATAACCCAAAATGCTTTGTGCTCCATTTTCACCAGCAAGTGGCAAGCCTTGCCATATACCAAGCGGTAGGGAAACATGCCCGACACGATTTTATAGGGGGTACAGTAAGCCCACAAAGCATCGATGAGTCGAAGGGACCAATCTTTGCAATTTGGGTTCACCGTTTTCTCAAGTATGTGCTTGATTTCCTGATTGGCAACTCAACTTGGCCATTGGTTTTGGGGTGACAGGCGGTAACACTTTACCATATTTAAGCATGAGTGCCGATTGCAAAAGTGTATACATTGATCATAATGAGGACCTTAGGCATCCGAATCTTGCAAAGATATGCTCTTTGAGAAACTTCACAACAACCGAGTGGTCATTGGTGCAAGTTGAAATTGCCTCCACGCACTTGGACACGAAATCCATGGCGAGAATGATGAATAGATGCCCACGAGAATTAGGAAAAGGTCCCATGAAGTCAATCACCAATAATCAAAGATTTCGACTATAAGGATGGGGGGTGAGGGGCATCATATTTCGGAAAAAAGGGCTCCCAATTGTTGACACCTATCGCAAAATTTGCAATATTCGAAGGTGTCCTTGAAGAGATTTGGCCAATAGAAGCCGCATTGTAACACTTTGGTGGCAGTTTTCTTGAAGGAGAAATGGCCGTTACAAGCTTTGGTGTGACAAAATGAAAGGATTGCCTTTGGCTCATTGTTAGGCACATACCGCCGGACAATTTGGTCCGGGCAAAATTTGAACAAGTAAGGGTCATGGAAGATGAATCTTCTCACCTCCACCAAGAATTTTCTTCAATCTTGCAGAGTTCAATATTGAGGAAGTTGTCCCATGGCCAAAGAATTGACAATATCGGCATACAACGGGCAAGTGGAGATGGCCAAGAGTTGCTCATTGGAGAAAGAGTAAAAAATGGGTATATTGGTAGTCTGGTCCTCAAATTCGAGGCATGATAGATCCGCAACCATATTCTCAACCTCCTTCTTATCTTTGATCATGAGGTCAAATGCTTATGAGAGGAGCACCCATCTAATTAGCTGAGCCCTTGCATTAGGCTTGGTCATGTAAGAGCGACAGGGTCGGTGTAGGCAACAATGGGCGATCTTATGAGGTAGGACCGGAACTTATCAAGTGCGAATACGACCGGCTCTTTCTCGGTAGTGGTGTAGTTTAATTGGGTGTTATTCAAGGTCTTGCTTGCATTAGCAATAATATGAGGCACATTCTCATCCCTTTGGCTGAGGACCCCGCCTATGGCATAGTCGCTAGCATCGCACATGAACTCAAATGGTAAGCTCCAATTCAAGAATTGCATGATGGGAGGAGTCGTGAGAACAACTTTGAGCTTAGAAAAAGCTTCCTCACAATCTTGTGTCCACACGAATGGTGTGTCTTTCGAGAGTAATTAACACAAGGGAAGGAAAGTGGCACTGAAATTTTGGATGGAGTGCCTATAAAATGCAGCGTGCCCAAGAAATGAATAGATATCTTTGACACACTTAGGGGTGAGTAGTTTAAAGATAAGTTTCACTTTGAACTTGTCTAACTCAATCTCTTTAGAAAAGACAATATAACTGAGGATGATATCTTGGGTGACCATGAAATGGCACTTCTCCCAATTAAACACAAGGTTCGTCTCTTCACGTCTAACGAGCACAGATTCAAAATTATTGAGGCATGACTCAAAGGAGTCAACGAAAACTAAAAAGTCATCTATGAAACTTCCACTATCTTTTCAATCATGTCACTAAAGATGCCCATCATACACCTAGAAAAGGTGCTGGTACATTGCAAAGCCCAAGGGGCATGCAACGATAGGCGAATGCGCCAAAGGGGTAAGTGAATGTGGTTTTCTCTTGGTCCTCAAAGGACTCCTCAATTTGGTTATATCTGGAATAACCATCTAGGAAGCAGTACAAGGCGTGACCGATCAGTCTCTTCAACATTTGGTGAATGAAGGGGAAAGGAAAGTGATCTTTCCTTGTGGAAGAATTAAGCTTCCGGTAGTCGATGCACACTTGTTACCCGGTGACAATACGCATAGATTAAATTTCCATTTTCATTGGCCACCACAGTGACTCCAGATTTTTTAAGAACCACTTGAATGAGCTTACCCATTTGCTATCGACAATAGGGTAAATTATAAATAATTCCCACACCCAACAACTTCAAAACCTCATCTCACACAACATCCTCATGATGGGATTCAATCGACATTGGGGTTGGCGAGATGATTTGATATCATCCTCAAAGTACATGTGATGTTGGCAAAGTAATGGACTTGTACCTTGAATGTCGGTTATGGTCCACCCAATAGCCTTCTTGTGAGCCCTCAAGATCGTCAAGACGGTTTGTTCTTGGTGATCCTCAAGGCTGGAGGAAATCACTACTGAGAAAGTCTTAGTATCACCAACAAATGCATATTTGAGATTAGAGGGGAGAGTTTTGAGCTCGAGCTCGAGCTCAGGTGGTTGGACGGTGGATGGTAGAGTTTTGAATTTGGCGGGTGGTAGTTTTTTAAAAGTGGGTTCCCACCTTTCGGTGCCCATCACCTCTTCAACTTCGAGGAGGGAGTAGAGATATTCCACCTCGGGTGAATCTAGAAAAGTAGCCTCATTCGCCATGAGTATGGTCTCCAAGAGGTTGGAGAAAATGTGATTGTCGATGTGTTCTTGAACAGTTGTGTCAATGATACTATCACTAGTCACTAGGGCCGAAGACGTTAGTGTCGAGGCCCGTGAAGCATTGGAATCCTACCAGTTGTCATAGGGCCAAATACATTATCCCTGTAGCACGTAGTAAAGAGGTGCATAGGGCACTGTCATCTTGTCACTTGTCACAAGGCTGAAGACATTAGCCCCGTAGTACGCAGTGTCCAGATCACGTAGTGCTGAGGTGCGCATGGCGCTTTGCTTGATTGTGTTGGTGCCAAGTTGTTTGAGACTCTTTGTTTCTGCTAAAAAGGCTTCTTTAATAACCGACGAGTTACTACAACGCTAGAAATAATATTTCTACATATGAGTGGCATTCCAAGGGTGATGGTGCTCTTGTCTGTCTACTCCTCTAAGGAAGTATACTCCAGTCCCTACTATCGAGATGATCTCGCATAGGCCATGCCAACTGGGCCCCAACATTTTGTTAGCGGGATTCTTCTCGATTGGAAGGAAGAACCACCTCTCATGAACTAAATTTTTGTGTTTGACTTTTTTGCTATATGATTTTTCTAATTGTTGTTGTTGGTAGCTGGCCAATTTGATCAGTGCTGCTTCTTTTTTTCCCTTGGTGAGATCCAAACCCTACCGTAGCCCTATGTCATTCCGCCTCTACCCCAAAGGTCAAGGCAAAAGGGTATTATCGGTTGCTCTTCATGGAGTCGTCCAATAGGCCTATAGCACATTCGATAATTCTTCCACCCATCTACCCTTAGCTTTCTCCAGTCTGTTGAGTATGGTTTTATTTGAGGCTTCTGCTTGCCATTGCCCTCTGGATAGCCGGTGTTGAGTAGTACCCTTTGATATTGTACTTTTTACACAAATCTTTGTAAACTCTGTAGTTGAATTGAGCATTGTTATCTGCTATAAGAGCTCGAAAGACAAAATTTCAAATGTTGATGTCTTGAATCCCAACCAATGGTTTTGTAGCGATCTATTTGGTGAAGTAATTTGTGCCAACCACGAGGTATTTCAGGCTTTATGGGGCAGTGGGTAGTGGTCTGACGATGTCAAGTCCCCATTGGAAGAACGACCATGGGCTGGTCACTAAGCTAAGGTTTTTGGGCAGATGTGTTAGAGGACCAAACTATTGGTATTTTGTACATTTTTTTGTCTAGTTGGTAACCTTTTTTGTCATCTTTAGACTCAAATATTAGTGGGATAGAGGTTGGTGTGCTAATAAGCCCACAGGTTTATGCCCCACACTCTCCTTCGTGAACCTCAGCAAGGAACATCTATACTTCTTCTGGTCGGATGACGCAAGTATGGTCCAGAAAAGGGTCGCGTGTAAAGTTGCCCTCGCAACTCAGCCAAAACCTCATTGTCTATGTACCTTACTTTTGGAAAGCATTGTCATTTTCTAGTAATACTATGTCTTTTAGGGAGCTAGTGATGGGGTCCGCCCAATATGGCTCGGGACTGGATATGGTCAAACAGGTTTGTTTGTTCTCCGTCGTCGCTAGTCTTGTATAAAAAAAATACTCTGGAAGTGCATCTGAATTTCATTTTGACTGCCGAAGCAATGGATCGGAGAGCCTCAGCGTGGTGATTTTGTTCCCGTATGATCTACCTAGTTTTTCCATTCCCTTGTTTGGTCATCATTTGTCTAGCCAGTCGGGAATAAGCCTGCATTCGATTGTCTCCGGCCTCGTATTTTTCTTCTATCTATTTGACGACCAGCTAGTTGTCATAGTAGATAATAATCGGTTGTGCCTCCAAAGTCATGGTGTGGTTAAGTCCTCTGATCAGAGCTTCGTATTCGGCTTTGTTGTTTGAGGCTCTGAATCCCAAGGTGATTGACTGCTTAATCATTATTCCCTCTGGTGAAGTAAGACTTATGGTGATCCCCGTTCCCTTTGCGTTTGATGACCTATTGCAGTACACACTCCATCCTAGCACCTATTCATATCATTTTCCCATCGATGTTATTGTCTATTCGCTCAATGAGATCATGTGCTATGGCTCATCTATCACTTCCTCGATTATTGTCAGGTCGATCGTAGGATCCTCAGTCTTTGTGAACTTGCTACGAATTCAACCAACATCTGACCCTTTACTGTCGTTCTTGGTGCTTATTAGATCTCATGTTGCCTAAGTTCCACTGCCAACTTTGGTATTCGGCCCGTCATGTTTGCCTTGCGCATGAGGGCCTTTAAGGAATGGTCGGTGTATATTGTGAAGGAATGGGCAAGGAAATAGGGCTGTAACTTCCTCGATGCTACCAGTAGTGCCAGTGCCAATTTTTCTAATGGGGTGTACTGGTCTCGGCATGGATGATTGTTTTGCTCATGTAGTAGATGGAGATCTGAGTTTTTTCTTCTTTCCTAAGAAGGCATCGCTTATCACGTAGTCTGATATTTCCAAGTAAATGTTTAGGTTTTCTCCTAGGAGGGGCATCGGAAGGAGCAATGATCTGGAAAGGTAGTGCTTGAGATCCTCCATAGCACGGTTGCACTCTTTGTTCTAGTAGAACTTTGCATTTTTCCTCACCAACTGGAAGAAAGGTATACATCAGTCCAAGAACCAATTGATGAAGATATGTCCATCAACTTCTGCATTTTCATAGCACGGGTCCGACATCAGAGCTCCACCATTGATTTTACCTACTCGGGACTACCTGCTATCCCTATTCTTGTGATGAGGAATCCCAAGAACATTCTAGAGTCTAATCCGAATGCGCACTTCAATGCATTAAGATTCATCTTGTAATCTTTGAGGATGTCAAAGGTTACTTGGGGGTTCCCCAAATGGGTGTCTGGTTCTTTGAACTTTACTAACATACCGTCAATGAACACTTCCATGCTTTGCCGAAGCAGTTCGGAAAACATCTTTGTGACTAACCTTTGGTATGTTGTCCCCGCCTTCTTAAGCCCAAACAACATCACTTTGTAACATTAGAGTCCTCTTGGGGAGAGAATGTCATCTTCTCCTAGTCGGGTCCGTACATCGCTAATTGATGTTAGCCCTTGTAGGCATCTAGAAAACTCATTCGATGGTGCTTTGTAGCCGAGTCCACGAGTTGGTTAACTTTTAACAGCAGGAAGGGGTCTTTTGGACAAGCTTTGTTCAAGCTGGCAAAGTCCATGCGGACCCTCCACTTCTCATTCTTTTTTTAATACCAACGTGTTCAACAACCAATCAGGGTGCGCGACTTCTTTGATAGCCTGAGCTTCAAGGAGTTTTTGCACCTCCTCATTTATCGTCTGCGTGTTGGACTGTCAATCTCTCGTTCTTCTATTTCACTGGATGTATGTCCCTGTTGACGTCGAGCTACTAACTTGCTATCTCTGGATCCACCCCCGTGCATTTTGTAGGGCATCCGTGGGAAGACCTCAATGTTTCTAGTGAGGAAGCTTACCACTACGAAATTCTCATCCCTATTTAGAGGAGCATCGAGCAAAAAGTATTTACGGGCATCGTTGGGATTAATTCTAACCTTCTTCACCTGGTTCACCAATTTGTGTTTAGGTCGTCCCTCGATATCTTCCACTATAGGCTGGTTGGGCACCTCTATTGTGTGAATTTGCTTCCCCTTCTCCTCCCTTTCGAGTACCATCAACATGCATTTTTGGGCAACAGACTAATTGCCCTGCACTATTTGGATTCCCCTAGGTGTAGAAAATTTAACTCTCTAGTGGAAAGTAGAAGGGACGGCTTCCAAATTGGATATTGTACGTGGAAGGGATGCCGAGTACGAGGAACTCGCATTTCTTGTCACACAAACAATTTAGACTGGGAACAAGATTTTCCCGATGGGCTCCTCTCAGTTGGCGTTGAATCCGTAGATAGGTGTTTTTATTGGCATGAGGTCTAATGTCTTGAGTTCAAGTATCACATAGTGTATTTAAACAGATGGGTCACCTCACCAAAGGTATAGGAGGTTTCGGTGGGCATTTGTCTTCTCGGATACACCTTGAACTATTGTGGTGCACCCTCTCTCTTTCTAGAAAAAGAAGCACATGAGTAATATAAGAACTCTGAAATTTCAAATGTTTGAATGATAATGGATTTGTTTTTTGAAACGTGAACAAAGGGTTGCCAATTTTATACTCATGCAAGTAGAGACCTTATAACTACAATAAATTGAACTATATAAACTTTTCTAGTTGTTTCAAATGAATTTGACCATAGACCATGGCGGACAAATTGGGATAACCCAGGCTAAATGCAACGAACTACACGAGGTGCAACAAAACTCATGCATATGGAAATTCATCAACATGGTATATCCATAAATTTACAAGTACATGCACTTGAAAATTTATGAACATGGTAAATTCATGAATCTGGAAATACATGCACATGAATTTGGGCATTCTACCAAAATAATTTGAAGTCCAAATTCGGTTGACTCGACAAACCAATTATAGTGCAATTAAATAAGCCCAATCAATTCTGAAGTAAAAAGAATAACATGAGGGCTCAAAGTCCAAGCCCAAGCCAAGTCCAAACCCATACCTCATACATGGAGCCACAGGCCCACGAGCCTGGCCTCGAGCACTTGAGGAGTGACTTTTTGCATTCCTACCATGCCTACTTTGAGAGTCAATTTCTCATTCATTTTCAAAATAAAATTTGATCATCTTTTTTTTGAATTATACCCCCTACTTAGGCGTATTTAGACTCACTTGGACCCACCTCGCAAGGTATTTTGGTCCCATTTAATTTTGAGTTCAAAATCACCAAAAACTAATGGTTAAATTAAATTTTCCCACAGTTATAAGGAATATTCTTCCTTCTGGTTCCTGGGTTTGAATAGAAAAAAAGAAGTGAAAAATATACCGCAGGGAAAAATATATTTCTCTTATTTATTTAAATAAAATACAATAGCATGACTATTTTATTTGGCCAGGATTACTTTCCTGACTTATTTTTTATCTTTATTCAAATATTTTTTGTATTTGTTAGTTTTACATCATTTTTTCGTAGTTTATTGGTATTGATGAAAGAAATCTAAAAAAGTATAAAATTATGTCCAAAAGTTTAAAAAAAGTCACTAAAGACGAAAATAAGTCAACACAGACGCTGTTTTTGGCTTATTTTTTTATTTTTTCTGAACTTTTTTAAATTTTTTAACATAATTTTATAGTTTTCTAATATCTCTTGTCGAGACGAACAAACAACTATAAAAAAATTGATAAAAAACAAAAAATTAAAAAAAATTCAAATAAGGACAAAAAACTAAACAGTCAATAATTCAATAATTAGCACAGCCCAAATGGACCTATATAATAATAACATAAATGGTGTGAGAAGCAGAAAAGAAAGTGAAATAGATATTAAATTTTCACCATGTTTTCTTTGTATGATTTGTTTGGAAAGTGGAAAAGAAGAGAAGAAAAATTGGAAAAGATTCTCTCAAAATTCTAAACGAATAAATCATGCCAAACCTACTTATATTTTGGTTCCTACTTCCTAAAGATAAAGCAAAAAACAATTTTACAAATTTGATTTTGTTAATTTTGCGTTAAGTTTTTATAAGTTATTATTTCGCAGTGACGAGACAAAATAAAAGGGTACAAAAATATGAAACAAACTTTAAATAACTTTAACAACTAAACGTAAACAAGTTAAAGTCTGCTCGATTGCCGGCTCCAAGTTAGAACTTTTGTTTTTATAATGAAAACTTTATTTGCAACCTAGACTTCTAAGTCAAGCATAAATATATAATATTTTTAGCTCGAAAAAATTCGTGAACAAACTTGACCTTGACTCGAACCTTAAGCTCGGCTCATATAATTTTAAGCTCATTGTTGGAGTTCGTTAAAAATTTAACAAATAAACCTATGTAGGCAAAAATTTTACTTGGGTCGACTCGTCCACAACGGCTGTGTGGTGTTAATATCTCTACCTTTATTCAAAGGCTGTGTGGTTTTAATTCACATCTACAAGGAAGTTCAACTTGTGTCTTCAAAGTTTATTAATTTTATGAGTATTTTTAGAATAAAAACTAGGAAATAAATATGGGAGCGTACCACATCGCTTCTCGGCAACGTTAAAAGAAACTAACTCTCTAAATATGCACAAATGAGTCCAAAAAATACACAAATGGTGGGTCCCAAAATCAAGAAAAAACTCTAAATAAAATAAATACTTCAAATACTTCAATCCGACTACCACTAAATTTGCTCCAATACTTGAAAAAAATATTAAACCACAAGAAACGTACTATACGACAGAAAGAAGCAATGACTTGAATAAAATATGATCAATAAACGAAAAGATTACAAATCAAGCAAAATAATTTTCAATAATGTTCAAATATCGTATCCGGCCCATATCGGTAGCATGTCCAGCACTACCCAAGTCAAGAGTAGTTTAATCTATATGTGCCACTCGAGCTTGCATAATAATATGTCTGATTCCTAATAATTAATCATAACAACTAATTTTACTATATCCCGGTGGGCTTGCACATATACTAATCAGTGATAATCAACCAAACAACAAACCATGCCACGAAATTGATAAACATAATTTTACAACAAAATTCAACAATAATTTCCACGATAATAAAAAGAGTACAAATATTTAGTTCGAATAAAATACTCTAGAGATTAAAAGCGTATAATATACTTTCGGTTTACCTCAAATTAATTAGATGTTGACAGTTGAATATATGCATACTGGTACTAAAAATAGCATCTTAAAATTATACCTCGATCGAACACTGTTAGATATACCATCAAAAAACTAGATAGTTGGAGGTTTGTGATAGAAATAACTTGAGAAGTTATCTCTGATCTGTAGTGATGAAAGAAAAAATGGAATGATATTTATAGGATGGGATAGTCAAGGGTTGTTGGGGAAGAAAGGCCAAGGATTTGGGGACGAACTTAGTTAGAAAAAAAGTCTAGGTAAAGTTTGGCAACGGCTAGGTGCAAAGCTTTAGAATTCACAAGCTTGAAGATTAAATCTGGTCATAGAAAATGAAAAGGTTTTGAAGATTCAAAGCTTGGTAACTAAGTTTTCTTCTAAAGCAATAAGTCACAAAATGTACAACAAAATTATTAAAATAATTAAATACTTAATTTTATTTATTTATTTATTATTTTTTTAAAGTTTTAAAATTCCGAATTGTTACGGGGATTCTTCATCTCCATTTTTAGATTTGATTTCGAGTTCTTGTTTTCTTCAAAATACACACTAATACATAAAGTTCGTAAAATGAGATAAATATATAAAAGAAGAGAGAAACAATGTGAATACTACTAGTTTTAAATGAAACTACATCGTATAGTTGTAAAGACCCTAAAATTTTAAATGAAAATGAAAAAAAAACAAAATAATAATAATAAAAATAAATAAATTTTGATGTATGAAATTATTTATTGATTTATTAAGTTTGCGCGTTTTTATTTTAACCATACATTATACTCATGGGTTTGTGTGTGTGTGTGTGGACCCAACCCATTGGACTAAGTCTTGACCCAAGCCCAATTTGGTTTAACCCGGCCCATGACCCAAATCCTTTTGGCTTGACCCAAAACCCTTTGGATCAGCCATTACCCATGGAACTTGTCACATGGGATGATTTTTCCCTAATCATTTCACCCACATGCTTCTTCTCCAAAATCATACGTATACTTCCATTTTTTTTCCCAACCAAACCACCTTGTATCCTTGTTTTATCACAAATCTCCCTCCCAAATCTCATAATGACTGAGCAATACCATTTCTTCACTCCACCAAAAATCTGCCAGCAATTTTCCCCCTCCAATGGAGCTCCATGCAAAGCCCTCCTTTACACTCAACCTCTCTCTTTTTGTACTCTATCCTCCTCACAATGCTAGCTACGAATTTGAGAGTTCAGAGAGTGGGGAGAGTTGCCATGGCTGTGGTGTAGAAGTGAGAAGAAAGAAAGAAAGAAAATAACAGTAGAGGGAGAGAGAAGAGAGAGAACTTGTTTTGAACTTCAATCATCCAAATCCAAGCTAAAACCTTCAAATTCAAGCTTAGTTTCTTCAATACTAAGGTAAATAAATCTATCCTAACCTTTAATTTATGCCATTGATCGATGTTGAGCTCCACGGAGCTCGGAGAAAACAAAACCCAGTAGTGTATTTTCGTATATGATGATGTTGACACCGGTGTCAAAGTTTTGATACACCGGTGCCTTGGTTTTCTGTAGTTTACATTGTTCTGTGTTTTCATGGTTACACCGGTGTCAAAGTTTTGTTACACCGGTGCCTTGGTTCTCTGTATTTTACAGTCTTGTAGTTTCATACTTACACCGGTGCCTCTAAAACCTTACACCGGTGCCTTGACAACTCTGTATCTCAGTAGTACACTGCAGAATAGACCTTACACCGGTGCCTCAGTTTTGGTTACACCGGTGCCTTTAACTCTCTGTATCTTAGTATTACACTGGAAAACAGACATTACACTGGTGCCTCTGAAACCTTACACCGGTGCCTCTGTTATGGAATTTTGACACTTAGTTTCTGACTTAAGGCTTGTTAAGGCATGGCATGTGTTATGAAAATATACTTATTTTCTATAAATAAATTTAAGTAAATTTCTTTACTTTAATTTTATTTAATGAAAATAAGGAAGTACCCCCCATTTGGAAACAATGGCATTTACAGAAAATTGAAATTCGATTCGAATCAAAATGTCGCCCTCCCTATTTTAGTACAAAATAGAAAAATCACCCGTTTTCTTCCTATATTTTGGCCCGAAACTCACCCTAAACTTATGCGTTTGAGGCGTATGAATATACCATTGTGCTTAGAAAAAATCAAGGAATCATTTCCGGGACTTTTTATCCCCTAATTCGAAACTTGAAAAATTCAACTTTTTCTATACTTAGAAAAATTTTCAGACAGTGAAAATTTTCAGAAAATTAGAATTTCGCCCAAATTCTTACATTACGACCACTACACCTATAATCAAGCTTAGATTATCATTTTGAAACTTTAGGTAACCTATATCATTAGGAGATGACATCTTATTCAAAAATTAGCGTGTTAGAAGTTTTCTTGCGAAATGAAAGTATGCGCTTATCGTTTATGTGCCATAGCTTGCTTATTTGTATTATCTTGTTCGCTTGATTAATCTTGCATCTCCAACACATCATCATGTTATCATGAGTCTAGTCGTTGAAACGAAACTTATATAGAGTCAATGAGAAACGTTTGAGGTTAGTGGAGATGACACTCGAGATTTTGACACGAGTCATAAAAGTCACGAGCTTTGTAACGAAAATCGAGAATTTGATAAACTCTTATGTTTGGTGACTCGAGAATTGACTTACTCCTTGGGGGAGATGTGTTAGGATGTCTTTAGCCGGGATATGGATTTTAGCCGAACTACGTCTGTTACCACCGGGCTGTGTCTTGGAGCCGAGTCGGTCACGTCTCATGTATTTAGCCAAGTTATGTCGTGAGCCGGTTATGTTCGTAAGCCGTGTCGTGTCTTTTCAAAAATAAAAATATAGTTGAAGGGGAGGAGTTAGATATTTTCCGAGTCAAGGCACGACATATGGGAGACATAATGCTGGGAGCATAACGGTTGGGAGCATGGGATACGGGAGCCGATGTTTGGGTACACTAGCGCCGGATACGAGGTCAGCGTAGGGGTCGGGACCATATTGGTCGGGAACATCATAACACCACTTTGAAAAATGAAATTTTGATGACGGGCAATGCTTGTGTCAACCCGAACTTTGTATTTTGAAAGAAATTTTGGACACTTGTGAACAACGACAGACACTTATGGATATAAGTCGGTTGCACGTGTCAGAAATTTAGAAACAAGTCATAGGGTTTGACTTAAGGATATATTGTCGACATTTCATTCATTTAATGTACTTACTTGTTTAATGCTTCCGCTTATTATTTAATCTGATTATGTCAACTCTGATTATTTTATTCTGTTCATAATATTTGATTGAGTGCTCATACTATCTTCATGATCATGCATCAGTTGATCCATTGCATAGATTTGAGATTTAGGGTAGTTTTATTTGCTGAGCGTTAATCGCTCATCTGGTGCAACTTCTCTGCCCCTGGCCTTTCATGCCAGGTGTCGAAGATGACGTTGCTGAGCCCGCTTATCCAGATACCAACGGCGGTACTTTCGAGGAGGATGTCGTAGCCCCGTGGTTCACCTAGATTTATTTCGAGCTCTTAATTTTAAATCTTTAATGTAATTTCTTTAAATTCGGATGTTGTAATCAAACTTTATTTTGACTAAGTAATGGAAATGTGGTTGACTTTTGATAAATTATTTTAAATTAACGTCTCCGGAAATCCGGGGCGTTACAGAGTGGTATCAGAGCTCTAGGTTCCCCTTTACTTGAGACCTAGGGTAGAATGGGTAGCACACATTTTGAGCGTCGTATACCAGGATAGTTACTATTATGCGATTAATTATCTTGACCGATATCATATAACATAAGTTTAACGCATATACTTATATTTTTTCTTGTAGATGTCTTCTGACTCTGACTTCGACCCTGTGGAGCACTACCTTGTTGACCTTTCCGATGAAGAACTAGACGGAGTTAATGCAATATTACCCGCACCATTGGCTTTACCAGCACCTGAGATTATTGCACCCTTACCACCTTTTGAGGGTGACATGCTGCTAGAATGGAATGAGGATGATGATGACCCTGAAGAGGAAAACCATGCTGATGACGAGGCAGATTCGGATATGGATGGCGATGACTTTGATGAGCTTGACATTGAAGAAGAAGAGCCTTTAGAGGAAGACCCGGAGAGTGACTTAGAGCACCCCCCAACCCCAGAGCCGACCGGAGTGCACTTGGATGTGACAGGCTGGAGTACTTGGGATGGCCCAGTTTGGTATGCGCCGGGCACAATGATTTATGTGAGGATTGCCCCAGCAATCCGTTGCTATTGGAAAGCTAGAGGAGAGCCTTACTACTTAGGACCATTGGCCATCATTGAGCAGCTTCGAGATCAGAGGTACCTACTCAACGTACCAGCCGGATTTTTGAAGAATGTAGGAAACTCTGTGCCGAGACACATGCTGCAGAAACATCCACCACTGGACCGCCAGCGAATCATCAACCCACGTGGCAACCTAAACTTTTTCGACGTTGACAACTACACTGACACCCCATTCAAGCTTGAGGATCGACGACAAGTCAACCCATGGGATCCAGACTCATGGTGTTACAAGGTTTACTGGAGGTGCTATGGGATCGTCGAGGCCACCCTGGAGCGGGAGTACTTGCTCCGACGTGACTATCCGAGCCTTTTTCTTTGAGCAGCGTTAGTAGGGTAGTAGTAGGGTGATCGTTTTGTGGGACGTCAGATGACGTAGGATGCACCTTAGTCGGATAGGCTTTTTGTTTGCATGTAGGCCATGTGCCATTTTGCTGTATACATGCATATTTCAGATGTATTTGGATGTTTTGACTTATGATGTAGTGACATGATGCTATGATGTTATGATATTCCTAGTATTAATGAAAAAGAACTTTTGCCATCTATTTTGTTCCTAAACTTAGCATATTTACTTAACTGTAGATGGTTGAGACACGAAACGGGGCTAACACTGGTAACCAAGCCGGATCCAGCAACGCGCATGCTAATTCGCCACCTCCACCTCCACCCCCACCTCACGTTGCACCTGGTTTGAACGACTTTAACCAGTTCATGCGAGCTTTCTTCAACGCTGCACGTAACCCCCAACAATTTGGACCGCAACCTCAACATCATGTTCAACCAAACCGGAGTGTACTACTCAACGAATTCTGCAAACGCCGACCGCCAATCTTTTCTGGTGAGACGAACCCTGCCGTAGCGGAGACCTGGCTGAAACAGACGGTGACCGCCTACTCCTTAGATGGAACGTGTTTCAAATTTAAGGGGGATAGGCAGGAACCTTCATCGTTGCTGAAGGCACGATCTAGATGGCACGACAGTTTGACTAGTTGGCTGGCGAGCCTGACGCTGAATGATGAAGATCGTACGGAGTTGGGATTACCACGTGTCGTGTGCGAGTATGCCGACGTTTTTTCCGAAGAGCTTCCAGGACTACCACCATCGAGAGAGCTGGACTTCACCATAGAACTTGTACCTGGTACTGCACCAATCTCCATGGCCCCTTTCAGAATGGCACCAGCGGAACTTAGAGAACTGAAGACGCAGTTGCAGGAACTTATGGATAAGGGATTTATTCGACCAAGCACGTCACCATGGGGAGCACCAGCCTTGTTCGTGAAGAAGAAGGAGGGAACACTTAGATTGTGTATCGACTATCGTCAGCTCAACCGTGTGACAGTCAAGAACCGCTATCCACTTCCGAGAATTGATGACTTGTTTGACCAACTCAGAGGAGCCACCTGGTTCTCTAAGATTGATTTGAGATCCGGGTATCACCAGTTGCGAGTTAGAGAATCGGATATAGCTAAGACGGCATTCCGAACTCGCTATGGCCACTACGAGTTTGTAGTGATGCCTTTTGGTTTGACCAATGCGCCAGCAGTCTTCATGTGTTTGATGAATAAGATTTTCGCGCCATATTTGGATCAGTTTGTTGTAGTATTCATTGATGATATTTTGATATATTCGGCATCAGAAGAAGCCCACGAGCAGCACTTGAAGATCGTGCTTCAAACTTTACAAGACAACCAGCTGTATGCCAAAGCCAGCAAGTGTGAGTTTTGGCTAAGAGAAGTGAAATTTTTGGGACACGTAGTGTCAGAGAAAGGAATCTCTGTGGACAATAGTAAGATTGAGGCGATCCGAGATTGGAAGAGGCCTACTACAGTATTTGAGATTCGGAGTTTCTTGGGACTCGCAGGATACTATAGACGATTCATTCTGAATTTCTCGACATTGGCTAAACCAATGACTCGATTGACTCAAAAAGGAATCAAGTTTGATTGGGATGAAACTTGCGAGAAGTCATTTCAGGAGCTGAAGGATAAGCTCACCAATGCACCAATACTCACCATTCCAGAGCGAGATGTGGGATATGTCGTGTATTGTGATGCATCCAAGGATGGATTGGGATGTGTGTTGATGCAGAATGATAAGGTCATCGCTTATGGATCACGACAACTGAAACCGCATGAGAAGAACTATCCGACGCACGACTTGGAACTCGCAGCCGTGGTTCACGCGCTGAAGTCATGGCGTCATTACTTGTATGGGGAGAAGTTTGAGGTATTCACAGATCATAAGAGCCTCAAGTACATATTCACACAGAAGGACTTGAATATGAGGCAGAGACGCTGGATGGAGTATCTCGAGGATTACAACTTCACGCTTTCTTATCATCCGGGTAGAGCTAACGTTGTGGCTGATGCTCTCAGTCGCAAGTCTCGAGGACATGTTGCCAGCCTAGCAGTACGGGAATGGAAGATGCTAGGGCAGATTCAGGAATTTGGTCTCCAGCACAACGAGATAGAAGGAGGAGCATGTTTGTATGCATTGACAGCAACACCAGGATTGCACGCTGAGATTCTGAAGGTTCAGATGCTTGATCAAGAATCAGAACTCATTAAATGTCGATTAGCCAAGGGAGAAGCAGCAGCAGGTTGGACAGTTGGCACCGATAAGGGTTTAAGATATTTAGGACGGATCTTTGTGCCTGATTTTGGGACACTACGAGAATCAGTTCTGAAAGAATTTCACCGATCAAGTTTTGCAGTCCACCCTGGAGGAAACAAGATGTATAAGGACTTGAGACGATCTTATTGGTGGAGCGGAATGAAGAATGATGTGGCTAAGTATGTTGCTACTTGCCTCACCTGTCAGCAAGTCAAAGCCGAGCACCAGAGACCGGGAGGAACTCTTCAACCTTTACCTGTGCCGGGATGGAAATGGGAACACATTGCAATGGACTTTGTGACGGGCCTACCAAGATCGCATCAGGGACACGATGCCATTTGGGTGATAGTGGATCGCCTGACCAAGTCATCACACTTTCTACCGATTCGAGTATCTGACACGATGGATTCTTACAGCCGCCTTTACATCAAGGAGATTATCAGATTACATGGTGTGCCTGTAACTATCATATCTGACCGAGACACGCGTTTCACGTCATCTTTTTGGAAGAGCTTACAGAAGGCCTTAGGAACCGAGCTTTGTTTGAGCACCGCTTTTCATCCACAGACTGACGGACAATCTGAGAGAACGATTCAAACGCTAGAGGATATGCTTCGAGCTTGTGTACTAGATTTTCAAGGAGGATGGGAGAGACATCTGCCACTTGTCGAGTTCGCTTACAACAACAGTTACCAAGCTAGCATCGAGATGGCACCATATGAAGCACTTTATGGACGACCGTGTCGATCACCAGTTTGTTGGACCGAAGTGGGGGAGACAAGTTTGTTGGGACCCGAGATTGTGCAAGAGACGACAGAGAAAGTCAAGATCATCAGACAACGATTACTGACAGCACAGAGCCGACAGAAGAGCTATGCTGACAAGCGGACCAGACCTCTAACTTTCAACGTTGGCGATCATGTATTTTTGAAGATTTCCCCTCGACGTGGAATTATCCGATTCGGCAAGAGAGGGAAGCTTTCACCAAGATTCGTTGGACCTTTCGAGATTCTACAACGCATTGGGGAGACCGCCTACCGCTTAGCTCTGCCACCTCAGCTTGATCGAGTCCACAATGTCTTCCATGTATCTATGCTTCGGAAGTACCTAGCTCACCCGACTCACATCATTGATTGGAAAGAAGTCACCATCGATGCAGACACAACGTATGAAGAGCAACCAGTTCGAATCCTTGATCATGGCGAGAAGATTCTGCGAGGGAAGACTATTCGCCTAGTCAGAGTTTTGTGGCGCCACCGGAATGTGGAGGAATCCACTTGGGAGCGAGAGGATACTATACGCGCCAACCACCCCTACCTTTTTGAAACTTCTACTATGTAATTTCGAGGACGAAATTTATTAAGGGGGATAGGTTGTAAAGACCCTAAAATTTTAAATGAAAATGAAAAAAAAACAAAATAATAATAATAAAAATAAATAAATTTTGATGTATGAAATTATTTATTGATTTATTAAGTTTGCGCGTTTTTATTTTAACCATACATTATACTCATGGGTTTGTGTGTGTGTGTGTGGACCCAACCCATTGGACTAAGTCTTGACCCAAGCCCAATTTGGTTTAACCCGGCCCATGACCCAAATCCTTTTGGCTTGACCCAAAACCCTTTGGATCAGCCATTACCCATGGAACTTGTCACATGGGATGATTTTTCCCTAATCATTTCACCCACATGCTTCTTCTCCAAAATCATACGTATACTTCCATTTTTTTTCCCAACCAAACCACCTTGTATCCTTGTTTTATCACAAATCTCCCTCCCAAATCTCATAATGACTGAGCAATACCATTTCTTCACTCCACCAAAAATCTGCCAGCAATTTTCCCCCTCCAATGGAGCTCCATGCAAAGCCCTCCTTTACACTCAACCTCTCTCTTTTTGTACTCTATCCTCCTCACAATGCTAGCTACGAATTTGAGAGTTCAGAGAGTGGGGAGAGTTGCCATGGCTGTGGTGTAGAAGTGAGAAGAAAGAAAGAAAGAAAATAACAGTAGAGGGAGAGAGAAGAGAGAGAACTTGTTTTGAACTTCAATCATCCAAATCCAAGCTAAAACCTTCAAATTCAAGCTTAGTTTCTTCAATACTAAGGTAAATGAATCTATCCTAACCTTTAATTTATGCCATTGATCGATGTTGAGCTCCACGGAGCTCAGAGAAAACAAAACCCAGTAGTGTATTTTCGTATATGATGATGTTGACACCGGTGTCAAAGTTTTGATACACCGGTGCCTTGGTTTTCTGTAGTTTACATTGTTCTGTGTTTTCATGGTTACACCGGTGTCAAAGTTTTGTTACACCGGTGCCTTGGTTCTCTGTATTTTACAGTCTTGTAGTTTCATACTTACACCGGTGCCTCTAAAACCTTACACCGGTACCTTGACAACTCTGTATCTCAGTAGTACACTGCAGAATAGACCTTACACCGGTGCCTCAGTTTTGGTTACACCGGTGCCTTTAACTTTCTGTATCTTAGTATTACACTGGAAAACAGACATTACACCGGTGCCTCTGAAACCTTACACCGGTGCCTCTGTTATGGAATTTTGACACTTAGTTTCTGACTTAAGGCTTGTTAAGGCATGGCATGTGTTATGAAAATATACTTATTTTCTATAAATAAATTTAAGTAAATACAAGTACCCCCCATTTGGAAACAATGACATTTACAGAAAATTGAAATTCGATTCGAATCAAAATGTCGCCCTCCCTATTTTAGTACAAAATAGAAAAATCACCCGTTTTCTTCCTATATTTTGGCCCGAAACTCACCCTAAACTTATGCGTTTGAGGCGTATGAATATACCATTGTGCTTAGAAAAAATCAAGGAATCATTTCCGGGACTTTTTATCCCCTAATTCGAAACTTGAAAAATTCAACTTTTTCTATACTTAGAAAAATTTTCAGACAGTGAAAATTTTCAGAAAATTAGAATTTCGCCCAAATTCTTACATTACGACCACTACACCTATAATCAAGCTTAGATTATCATTTTGAAACTTTAGGTAACCTATATCATTAGGAGATGACATCTTATTCAAAAATTAGCGTGTTAGAAGTTTTCTTGCGAAATGAAAGTATGCGCTTATCGTTTATGTGCCATAGCTTGCTTATTTGTATTATCTTGTTCGCTTGATTAATCTTGCATCTCCAACACATCATCATGTTATCATGAGTCTAGTCGTTGAAACGAAACTTATATAGAGTCAATGAGAAACGTTTGAGGTTAGTGGAGATGACACTCGAGATTTTGACACGAGTCATAAAAGTCACGAGCTTTGTAACGAAAATCGAGAATTTGATAAACTCTTATGTTTGGTGACTCGAGAATTGACTTACTCCTTGGGGGAGATGTGTTAGGATGTCTTTAGCCGGGATATGGATTTTAGCCGAACTACGTCTGTTACCACCGGGCTGTGTCTTGGAGCCGAGTCGGTCACGTCTCATGTATTTAGCCAAGTTATGTCGTGAGCCGGTTATGTTCGTAAGCCGTGTCGTGTCTTTTCAAAAATAAAAATATAGTTGAAGGGGAGGAGTTAGATATTTTCCGAGTCAAGGCACGACATATGGGAGACATAATGCTGGGAGCATAACGGTTGGGAGCATGGGATACGGGAGCCGATGTTTGGGTACACTAGCGCCGGATACGAGGTCAGCGTAGGGGTCGGGACCATATTGGTCGGGAACATCATAACACCACTTTGAAAAATGAAATTTTGATGACGGGCAATGCTTGTGTCAACCCGAACTTTGTATTTTGAAAGAAATTTTGGACACTTGTGAACAACGACAGACACTTATGGATATAAGTCGGTTGCACGTGTCAGAAATTTAGAAACAAGTCATAGGGTTTGACTTAAGGATATATTGTCGACATTTCATTCATTTAATGTACTTACTTGTTTAATGCTTCCGCTTATTATTTAATCTGATTATGTCAACTCTGATTATTTTATTCTGTTCATAATATTTGATTGAGTGCTCATACTATCTTCATGATCATGCATCAGTTGATCCATTGCATAGATTTGAGATTTAGGGTAGTTTTATTTGCTGAGCGTTAATCGCTCATCTGGTGCAACTTCTCTGCCCCTGGCCTTTCATGCCAGGTGTCGAAGATGACGTTGCTGAGCCCGCTTATCCAGATACCAACGGCGGTACTTTCGAGGAGGATGTCGTAGCCCCGTGGTTCACCTAGATTTATTTCGAGCTCTTAATTTTAAATCTTTAATGTAATTTCTTTAAATTCGGATGTTGTAATCAAACTTTATTTTGACTAAGTAATGGAAATGTGGTTGACTTTTGATAAATTATTTTAAATTAACGTCTCCGGAAATCCGGGGCGTTACAATAGTGTATATGATTCTCTTCTTTCTTTTAATGCAGGGTACTCGATGAATTTGCATGCACTTCGACCAAATTCTTATAGTTTTTAACAAGTTTACTTGCATACGCGTAAAGGTAAGGTGATCCTAAAAATTATTGATAAGGAAAGCCGAACTTGATATATTAAAACAAAACAATCCTTGGCCTAAATATATCAATATTAATATTACCGTTTTTTTGGTCATTTATTTTTAATTATTATCATGTCGGCGTTAAATTTTTAAATTAATTATTTTTTTGACGAAAGAAATATAAAAAATAAAAAACATGATCAAAAGACTCAAAAAGTTCATTAAAGATGGATTTTTTTGAAAATAACAGTTTTTACTGTATTTTTTTTTGTTTTTAATGTCGTTTAATCTAGACTTTTTTTAATTGAGGTCTATATTTTTATATTTTTTTATTCTTCTCATCGAAACAATTGAGAGAATATAAAAATTTAACAAATTATAAAATATAAAATAATACTGATTACTTTTAACAAAAATAATTTAATAAAAACTATTAATTTCATGTCATAATTTAGTCCAAAATATCATCGGGTGGACTCCTTATTTCATATTTATTGAAACTCAAATTCATCATGTATTATGCTTAAACCCCAAGGGTTGTCCGAGTGAAGATCAGGATGAGCTGTAAACTCAGATATATTAAGGTTGAACCTTGACAACTGTATATTTGGAATTGTTGAAATTTTGTTCAATCGTTAACTTTAAAGTCTCGAGAACTGGTCGTCAATAAGTAAGACATACCTTTAACTGAATATCTTAATTATAAAAAAATAAAAATAAATCATGAGTTTAGTAGTGTGGGATGAGAAACCCAAAAGTGTAAGGTTTTTGTGTACCAATCTAATTTACGGGTGTATTTTTATTACTTGAGCCCACCCAACTAACAATTTAATGAAACGTGAAAGACATATCTATGAATCCTTGCTGTTTTGGGAAAGGAAAGCTTCACCAACATAAATATTTCGATAAAATTTAGGAGCACCCCATCAATTTTAGTAGAATTACACTGTATATTTATATACCTTTTGAAATTACGTTATACATTCTTATTTTTTTTTGTTTTATGAAACATTCAAGTCTATTTGTCATAGTATTCTTATTCTATCATTTTATTTATCCAGTAGTGTAAAAAATACTTTTAATACATTTTATTTTTTTACAAAAATACCTCCCTCTTTTTCTACATAATTGATGTCTTATTTTCATAAAAATAAAAAAGTAAGTTCATACATTAAATACCCATTGGCCTTAATTTTTGTAGAGAATTTGTTTAAAAAATTCTCTTTTGCAAATTTTATGTTAAATTTTGTAAGATTATTGTTTCATCTCGAAAAGAAAAATATAAAATAAAAAAAAAATTCTTACAGTTTTTAAAAAACTTCTCTAATCTCAAAATTTTTCATCCTTAAAATTATTTTTACCTTTTCAAAATTTGTTAAAAATTCTCTTATTTTTTATTCCTCTCATCAAGACCACAAAATGATGAAAAAAATTATATTTCAATAAATCGACAAACATATAATAATAAAAGTAAAAGTGATTTTCATTGAAAATACACATCATTTTGTGGTCTATCAAAAATAGAATTTTTATTTTTGTACTTTTGTTGATTTATTAAAATGTATTTTTTTAAACAAGTTTCGAAAAGATAAAATGATTTTAAAATCATTTTTTTAGATTAGTGAAGCTTTTTTAAAAAAAATTCAGTTTTTTACTCATATATTTCTCTTTCCGAGATGAATCATAAATCTTATAAAAGTTAACGTAAAACTTATGAAAGAGAATATTAAAAAAATAAAATTCTCTAAAAAAATTAAGGCTTGTGGGTATTTAATGTGTGAATTTACTTTTTTATTTTTATGAAAATAAGACATTAATTATGTAAAAAAAAGAGAGAGGCATTTTTTTAACAAATAAAATATATTAAATTTTTTTTTGTACCAGTGTATAAATAAAAGCTAGAATATATATATTATGGTATATGAACTTGAATGTTGCATAGGATAAAAAAGTAATAGTGTGCATTGTGATTTTAAAAAGTATAAGGGTATGAACTGTATTTATATCAAAATTGAGGGGGTATTTGTGAAATTTAACCCTAAATATTTTATATTTTCACAGAAAATAAAAAATTACAGCGCAGAGCTAACTTATAAATAAATGTAATCGACTGCGTATACTTCTCTTTCTCTACGGAGTAATCAATCTCACCCAAGCTCAGATAGGGCTTTGTCCTTAGGGTTTCTTCTCGATTTGTTGTTCAGATCGTACTGATAAAGCAAAAGCGATGGAGGAACTTCGATCTTTGGCCGACAAACAGACCATGGTTTCTTCCTTTCTGGAGATCGCGGTTGGCCAGACCGCCGATACCGCCAGACAATTCTTACAGGTTTGTACATGAATACATATATCGATATACGAATGTATACAAAAATCGTTATGTGCTTTTTCCTAGTTCGTTGTGTGAAACCGCTGTTCAACTGCATAGCTGAGTTTGGTAGGTGGAAGTGTTTCTTCTCTTTCGGTTAGTTTATTGGGGAGAATCTACTGATGGATAGTATGCAGAAAGATCTTGTATTTGGGATTGGAATGTAATTGAAACGTGTGATATCATGATGGAAAGATTGATACATTGAGAAAGAATATCTAACGCTGTTTTAGGTAAAATAACATGGTAACCTGAGTAATTATATTAGCTAACGTGGCATGGTTCGTTTAGTTTATAGACTTATAGCTAGATTTTTGTAATACTGAAGATTCAGTGGAAATCACCTCCTGTATTTTGCAATTTGCAACCTTGGGATCCTTGGATTACTTCTATGTATTGTGCTTAATGCCTTGACTCTTCTCTTATTGTGAAAGAAAAACCATAACCGAGGCTTCAATTCTGTGGATACAAGGCAATGTTACATCAATGGTTTCCTGGGGCTTTCATAATTTGGATTGTGAGCTTGGTTTAGTTCTAGTCGTGTTGAGAAGTTCATTGTCAACATTGCTGATTTGGCTACTGAATCCTGTCTTTAACATGTTTAGCCCACAAAGTGTTTCAGACGTACACTGATAAAATGCATCAAGTATGGGTTATGTCACCAAAAAGCTAAATCCTACTTAAGTGGTGACAATGGACAAAATCCTACTTTCGTATAAAGCTGATCTCATTACATATTTTTGAATTGAAAAAAGAAGAGTAATATTTTTTGCCCAGTCCTTTTACATTGCATCAGGTTTCTGTTTGGTTGCTGCTTATTGATACATATAAGATTGTATGGTATGGTTCTCACAAATGTTTTAAAAAGCGGTTCTTACCATTACAGAACGGTATTATGTAAGAGTACTGGCTTCCTCCACGACCTCTGACTGCTGATTGCCCTTGTGGAATTGGGAATAATAATGACATGTATCCGTTATGGCTGCCATGATGGCATAATGGACTGTTACAAGCCACTAGGATTCTGTTCCAGCACAGTCAGCATTTGCTGCCAAACAATGGAACTTTGAAGTCTGTATTTTCAATGTTTTGTCCTGTTACGGTTCCTCTCACAAAACACACTGTTGGCCTCTGATATATCATGATCTACAAGTTTGAGTCACCAATCTTTAAACCTCAAGTTGGATGTTGATCTTCAACCCAATTTCTCCAACACATCCACTGCATGATCCTTTGGAGCTGTAGTTCGGGGATTTTGCAAACTGGGTTAAATGGCCGATTTATTTTGTGTGTTTGAAATTTGTTGGTTGATTTAATTTTTCTTTTTGTGGGGACAGTTAACGTCCTTTGTGATGTAATGTTATGTTTTTCTACATTTTTGCATGCTTGAATTAGTTTCTTGGGTCTGCTCTGTCTACACTCCCTAAAACTTCTTTCTTTTCTGTCATCACTGCTATTTTTTGTACTCTAAATTTTCTCTCTCTTTTATCTTTCTCTGTTCATCTCACCACCATTTCTTACTTCTTGTCTGCTTCATTTTCTCCTTTTCTCTTACCTTCCTATTGGGACTTTTCTACTTGTTTCTTGTTTACCTCACTTTCTATTACCTACTTCTAGCAAGAAGTGGTTCACAATTAACTCATGGTATTTATGGACTTGCGATTGATGCACGTTACTACCAGAATTGTACACCCCTACTGTCAAAATGCAAGTTACTGGACTCAGTTCTAATAAGATGGCGACACTGCTTTTTTTTTTTTGAGTTCATTAGGTTAGTGACTCAGTACCAAAAGTACATACAGGGAAACTTTTACAACCTGTTTGGCGTTGTTTCAGGAGACTATTCTAGCTCCCTAAAGAGTAGAAACTGAAAATCAGCACGAAGATTGCTTTTGATGGTGTAATTCAGAAAACAGTTGAATGGATATTACACAAGATGACCCCTTATAAGATAGTTTTATGCTTCCCGAAATAATGTCCTTGGAAGCAATTATGTTTCCGATTTCATGGTTTGTCCAAAATTCTGAATAAAAGCCAATGACATAATAACAATATACTGGAAAATCTGTTTTAGCCTATTAGCATTAGGAAACAACTGTGTTTTTCTACCATTGTTGTGTGTTCTTTACATAGTATTTGGATTCAAGTAGAAGTGAGCTCTAGCTCCTTGCTGTAGTTGGTTGGCGAAAGACCAGATTAGCCCTTTGTTCCGTGAGTTTCTGTTGAATACGGTTTTGCAATTGATTCATGTGTTAGTGATTGGAAAACTTGCTTTACTCGATCTCAATTCAAGTAGATATGCCGAAGAGTTGCATCTTCGGTTCCTATTTGTCATAAAGAAGGTTAGAAAAACAAAGAATAGAAACAACAGAAGGCCGATGATGTTAAGTACTGTGAGCATTACTATCCTCTTGGTCTGTTTCCAAAGTTTTATCCGTGCTGTTTATAGAAATACCTAGAATGATGTTGCAAAATATATGGAACCTTGTTATTTGTACAGTTGGTCTACTATTGTGTCTTGTCACGTTCTTTGTTTTCCTTTTTGTGTTTGTTGACATGTCTTTTTTCAATGCCCATGTTCCTCTAGTTAAGCATAGAAGATGCAGTTAGAAAGACACTTACCGAAATTGTAAAGAGAAAAGAAGAGAAGTGGTAAAGAGATACTACTGCTTCTACCTTTTCAAAAGTGGGAAGACCTTCATGTAGTTTATGTTTTTTGAAAAAGTTCTGAATCGTCTAGAGTTGTTTTTACTTTGTCTATTTAAATGAAGTTTAAATTCTTCCTTATTAATAAATATTGGCTTCCTAATATATGGATTAGAGACTATTAAGCAGGGGTATGGGGTACGGGGTACGGGTACGGGTACGGAATACGGCAAAATCAAAAAAAGTAAGGTACGGGTATAGCTAGGTACGTTAATGTTATTTTATTTTATTTTTATTATTTTTTAATGTTTCATTGTATAAAATAAAATATAAATCCATTTTACCAACCAAAAGCAACGTAAATAAATTGGTGTTTTCAAGTAAACAAACACCATAGTCCACAAGCATTAAGCAACAATGCAACATAAATATAATCCCTCCGCTTGCTAAGGATCTTGATCTTCATCAGCTTCATCTCTAACCAATACAACTTCTATCTCTGGCTCATCAAGTGAAAGATCAGCAATTTCAAGTATACCAGTGCCATCTATTGAATCAAATGCATCTCCACAAATGTCCCACAATTTGGTCTCTCCTTGGTTATAAAGTGGTGTCCTCCATGAAAGAAGACGGATATTGTAGTGCACGAAGACTAAATCTTCACATTGTTGGGGTGTCAGCTTATTCTTTCTCATGGAGTGAATGAAAGAGTAGGTGCTCCCATTCCTTTCGCAACATGAAAAACATGGTTGGCTAAGTAATTTTAAAGCTAAGGATTGGAGCGTAGGTGCAGAAGCTCCATGTACAAACCACCAAACTAATGGCTCCATCACTCTATCAACAATTGAGTCCGCATCTCTAAAACCTTCTAGACAGCCGGAGAACTTTGCATACTTGGTGTTAACAGCCCTCCTTTCATCTTGGTTTGGAAAGTATCTCCTAAAACACTTCATTCTCATTGCTGAAATTTCTTCATCCATGTGAGGAGGAACAAGATTTACAACAAGCCACATTGCACTATAATACCTAGATAATAGAATTAAAAGATTAAAAAAAAAAGACAGTAAAGAATATTATTCTTAGAATCAAGTCAATCAACTAAAGCTAGTTATAGTGTTATAGCTTGGATTCAACGAATGTGCGAGGTAATAAAGAGGTTTGCTACTTTTTGTCTATCTCTCAACTAGAATTTTGTAAACCACGGAATAGAATGTTGACTCCTCATTGTCTGGCTTGGCTTCATGCCTATAGATGGTTGCCTTCACCTTCTTAATCATTGAATCCCACATTTCATATACCAATTGTAGACATGGCTTGTCTGTGTCACAAAATCTAAGCATCTCATAAATTGGTAATGTGAAAGAGAGTACGTAATAAATCTTGTCCCACCAAATATCACTCAACACTTTTTCCTTCACTACTGCCGTCTTTCCAACATCATCTTCTCTATAGAAAGACCACCTCTCACTTATCACCATTGCTTGGAGGCCACGAGAAATAAGTTTAAACTTTTTCAACATAACAACCGAAAAGGCAAATCATGTGTTAGCAACAAAAAGCAACTTCAAGGGCACATACTCATTGAAAATAGCCAATCTCATAGGATGGTTCATGATGAAATTTTTTACAAACATCACATCGTCAATCGCGAGTTTAATCCAAAGGCATTCATTGTATGCAAAGTCAGCAACTTCCGTTTCTTTTGGAGCACATATGTTCTTCATAGCAAGATTAAGTGTGTGCACAACTCATGGTGTCCAAAGATTTTCAGATAAATACCTTCAATGATTGCTCCAGCGGCACTACAAACGGGAGCATTGTCAGTGATTACTTGAACCACATTTTGAGGTCCAATTTCATGAATTACTTCACCAAGTAGGTTAACAATCTCCCAATTAACAGCTCTCATGGAAACAGCTCCACCATCCGATGCTGTCATAAAATTAATGAGAGGCCTCTTTTGTGCATCAGCCCATTCGTTAGCAACAACACTTGCGCCTTTCTCATTCCATGATTTTTTAATTGGCTCTAACAACCTTTCTATGTTTGTCCTTTCTTTTTGAAGTAGTGAAATCTACAAGTTATAACTAGGAGGAACATACGCAGGAATATTATTCTCAGCAGCAAACTGAAAAGTAGCTGCAAAATATGGGTTCCTGGCCAAATGAAAAAGGCAAGCCAGTCGAGTAAAAAATATGAGCAATCATAGCATGCAAAGTTTCTGAACAGCTAAATTCGTCGCCTTTTCTATGGGACTGTTACCTGTTGCCTTTCTTTTCCTTGGGCCATACCCTTCTAATATAAATCCTTCAACATTTTCAGTCCCTTCTCTGGCCGTAGCATTAAATTGGAAAGAGGAACGTGGTAAAGGAATATTTTTAGGCTTAGCCATATTTTTGCGATTTTCAACTTCTTCGTCTAATTTTCTTAACTCAGAAAGAACATTAGCCTTGCTCTTCATATAAGAGCAAACTCTTATACCCTGATTCTTAATTAGTAACAAATGAGCTTTCACTTTAAAGTATGATCCATTGAAGTCATGTTGCCACTTGAATTTGGTGGTGTTCTCATTTCCTCTTTCTCCCCTTTTAGCTATTTTTGTTACATATCTGCAAAGAGGAGCATTATCATCTCCTTCAAGGTTTACTAGACAGTGTACTAAAAGGCACACTTGAATTGGAACTTGAACCAGGTTGCTTGATGTTGATGAACTCATTTTCCTATAATAATTTGACAAATTAAAAGAAGAACCAATATAGTATAACACTATAACAGAGATTGACTTTATGTAACATATATAAATTCAAAATATATATAACATTTCTGTACTTAGTGTAATACATCCTATCTGTACTTCTTATTATAAAATATAAAATAAGCCAATTTATGCTTCTTATTATATTGAAGTGTGTACCAAACTGACTTTTGGCATGCCCCAATGATACAACAGCTATGCCTTTACAATATGACAATATACTATTTTGTGATTTAGATTAGATATTGTGAACCACATCATTAAAATAACCAGTTAATCACTGACTGTTCGGAAAACATCAATTTGCACCAAGAAGTCTGGAACGAGCAATGAGTGAGAGAGAGAGAGAGAGAGAGAGAGAGAGAGAGAGAGAGAGAGAGAGAGAGAGAGTTCAACTTGTTACCTGGCGAAGTCAAAGTCTGGAAATCTGGAACGTTGGAGCCTGGCTATGGAACGCTGGAATGAAGAAGAAGACTAGTAGACGGATGTAATATCTCTATGAGACAACGTTAGATTTTTAGGGTTTTAAATTTTGTATTAAAATTTTAACATTTTACCCCCTATAATTAGAAACAACTTACAAAATGACCCCCTACCCATTTTTTACCCATTTTTGTACCGGAGCCGTACCACTCGTGTACCCAAAGCTGAAAACGTATCCATACAATTTTGAAGTACCTGGTACGGCCAAAACCGTACCGGAACCGTACCCGTACCAGTACCCGGTACTCATACGGCGTCGTTTTCAGAGTACTCGTACTTCATAGATTAGAGAGCTAGGGCTTTCAATTTCAAGTCTCGATCTTTATTCTATATCTGCCATCTATGTTACATTGGATCCACAATTTTGGGCAAAGCACCTGTGTCGACACACTACACAATATCAGTATCCACCTTCGGGCTATGATTGCTATTGTAGCTCACATTTATTGTTTCTCTTTGTGGCTTGAACAAGTTGCGCATTCATGAAGTATTGTGATTTACTTATTTTTGGGCTGGAGTCAAGTAAAAATGTCCAATAACGGCTAGTGGGCTGACAGTTTATTAATTAGTTTGGACTTTGGAGCCTTAATTGGCATCCAAGTTCCAACAAACTTTATCCAAAAAAAATTCTTGGCGAACTTCTCTGCACTAGGGTCCAAATTTGGGTAAATATCTCCCTCTCCATTTTTTGCTTTGACCTGTCTGACCCTTAGATATACACCTGCACCCGATAGCCTCACCCAAGTCCATCTACCACAGCTTCCCTTCATTGTCTGAACACCGTGTGTGTAGAATTTTCACGAGATGCTTATCTATATGAACGAAGAAGGGATATGAAATATTCCTGCCGAGGATGCTCAATATATCTTTCATGAGTAATTTTCAACTGTGCGTAGCTTGGCGTTGGTAGATATTGTTGAGTGAACCTGACATAAGATATATTCACTTTCTCTACCCCATGCGTGTGTGAGAATGCACGTGCTGGTACATATCAGGAAAAAACAGGGAAGAATTTGCATATGGTGGTTAGTGTCCTGTAGATGGTTGCATTTGCTTGGCCCACTCTCAAATTTTCCATACAAGTGAATAGATACACTGACTTGAGCTTTTAGTTCCTTTGCCTAGCACAAGACAGTAAAGGACTTCTCTTTAATATGTGTTCTTGTTGATTCTGGAGCTAATATGATAGTCCTCATTATTGATTCTGTTAAATATGTATGGCGGTACAGAAAATGTTTTTAATCTTCCTTATACTTGACAAGATGGGGGGTACCATTGGTGCAGGCCACAAGTTGGAAGCTCGAGGAAGCTATTCAGCTCTTTTATGTTGGAAATGATGGTGGCATTTCGGCTCCATCTTCATACCCTCCACTGTTAGAAAATGATAGACCTCAGGCTCACCAAAATTCAGGGTGTGTTGGCTATGGAGCAGATATTGTCTCATTTTTTTATTTAATGCCGATGATCTGATTTTCATCTCTCGTCAACATTGATTTTTATTCTTGTCTCAGTGAATCAAAAGAGGACATCGTTGATGAAGACGCAAGACAAGATGACATAAATGAAGTACGGGCACCTATACCTGTGAAAAGGGAGGTTCTTTATGACAATCCAATCCTTTACGGGTATGGGGAATTCTTTTCCCTTTTTTCCCTTGCTGTTATCTGACTAGTTTTATTCCTTTCTTTCTGTTCCAACTTTCAGCTTGTCAAGATCTGGACGATATCTGATAACAGAGTTGCTTCCAATACATGAATTGCCTGTATCAAAACACTAATCTGCTTAGGTTTCGTAGGAGAAAATTATACTGACTACTGCTGCGGTTTGTTGAATTCAGATAAATACCCTAGTACCCTACTGATAATGCCACTAATGGAGGCTACGAAATCACAACGTTACGCTCTGCTTAAGCACTTTCTAATGTGAAAATTAGATGGTTTAAGGGCATTTTGCACATTTTATTTACCTGAAGATTTATCATCAATAATTACCATTGCATCCCCGTCAGCGTGATAGTTGGAAGGGAAGCTGTTACATACTTTTTGAGATAGGGACGTAGAGTAGTTTACGACACGTAAGGATACAATCTCTGTTTTACTTCCTTATGTCTTGATCTTGTTTTATTTACATTCTATGATATGAAAAGCACTGTGCTTTTTTTAAAAAGAAAGCGAGTAAAGTGTTTGGAGGAATGTGACCACAGTCTGTTGTTTTCTTATGTTTTTGGCCTTGAGTTACCGAGCACCAGGGTGGGGCATTTTTCTATTATTTGTCATGCATTGTGTTTGAGGATTATGCTAATTACTCAAATGGACTCGTTCCATCTGGTTCTTCCTTCAGTGGAAATGGGCACTTGATTAGTTACACAAAATGGTTCTGGTGGAAATAGATTTTACTGGAGTTGATTTGTCTTCAATTTATTCTTGCGAGTCAATTTTTAATTGTTGGATCTATGTTTGAGGAATTTGAGCTACAGCCTCATTGTATTTGTCAGTTTAGGTTAAGTCCCATTATCTCTATTTCTCCACCTGTTTTCTTTCAATCCAGTTCATCTTTTTTGGCTTGTGCAACATGATGCTGGTTGGGAAAAACCTGATTCAAATAATTTTTTTTTTTTGTTCTGTATTAGATTTTCCTGTATGTGGTGTGTCAATGTTCTAACTTCCCATTCAATATCTAATTATGCACTTATGGTGGGTCTGCATGAGCCTTTATTTTTAAAACTTGGGCAGTTCCTGTATGCATATACATATACATATGTTCGTATACTGTACTAGACTACTTTGTAAGTTATATGAAACTCTCTCTTTTTTTTTCCCCACTGTAGATCAAGGATGGGATATCCCACACATGAAGCTCATTCAGTTGTTCCTTTCCGCAATTTCAATGAGGAAATGAAACGTGCTGGGGTTTGGGAATCAGATCAAGGAGCCACATCTGTGGGTGATAGTTCGCAAGATAATCTTGCTTCTTTATATCGCCCTCCTTTTGCTCTGATGCACCATGGAACCTTTGAAAAGGTAATGGGCTTTGTCCTTATTTTCTTGTTTGTGGAATGTAGTACGTTGTCAAAAAGGTCTTTAGTGAATGACGTGGTAGTATTGGTCTATAGGTTTTTCTTCTGACTTTTGGTTATGTGCATCTAAACATGTTATTTCTCTCTCTCTCTCTCTCTATACACACACACACACACACATAGACACAGACACACAGACACACACACACATGCGGCTGTGTGTTTGGAAAGTTATACATAGATAGATGAGTATATGCTCTAAGTTATTTACCTTAATTTGGGATTATGCAGACTGTTCTGTTGACATGAAACAAATTTAACAGTTCTAAAACTCGACTCTATTTTCTTAGTTGGGCTGATGGGAAACATCGCCCCTCATCTTTGGAAAGTGGTGATGGTCGCCCAAAAGCAACTAGATGACTTGATTGCATCATGGTTAATGGAGATATGGAGGGCTTAGTTCGAGAAAGTAATGTTGGCCATTTGGCCATGTTGGTTTGGACACAGGAGTAATAGGAGGAGGTATCTAAACTTTGGAAACAGAATGGGCATAGGATACATTTCAGAAAGATATCAAGTGATAACTTGTGTAAAAGATCTAATGATATCCCAATGCACTTTACTTGTAGGAGCGAACAAGTGAGCATTTAAATGTTTTAGACTGCAATTGTGATGGTGCACTGGTGTTTTGATCATTAGCAGTAGAATGAAAGTAGACTAAGAAAAAGTGGCAAGACCTGATAATGAAACTTGAATGCTGAGCTTTATTTTAAGTTAAACTAATATAGACCATAGAGACGATTTCTACGGTACGAGGAAAGAAAGGATAATTTACTAGAATTTTAAAGGTGGTTGGACAAGTGGAGGAAACTTTTGTTTTTTTGGGTGGATTTAATAGTAGTTGAACGAGGTTCATGTGCAAATACTGTAAAATTGCTAACAACAAACCTCGCAAAGTATTAGAGTCAATCGACTGACACAAAAGACATCACCTCTTAAAATCTAGGGAAGGTATTTCAAGAAGTCCTTTTTTTGCTCTTCCTTTTAGTCTTAACTTCATTGCTCTCCACGATATTCTATTATAGAAATGTTTTCCTCACCGTCATGCCATTTAATTGGAGAAATAAGGTAGCTGAATAAGCTAAATCTTGAGCCTTGTTGGAAGGAAAATTTGGAGTGTGAAACTTGCTTCCTAGGTAAGCTGGTGGGAAGTCCTGTACATTGCATTTTTTCTTCTGCAGTGGGCCTTGCGTTATTAGTCCTGGAGATGATTTCTACTTCTTTCTTTTAGCGTTCTGCAGTTTTCTTACGTAAAATATGTGTGTTCTTGTTTCCATGTAGTATCCTCATTTAAGTTAAACATTTAGGGTCAGGATTACTTCTTGTTGAATGCTAATGCATTTTGGAATTTGATTTTTTTGCTTTCTTTCTGATGATCCAAATTTGCAGGCAAAAGATGCTGCTAAATTCCAGGACAAATGGTTACTTGTAAATTTGCAATCCACCAAGGAATTCAGCTCACATATGGTACCGCAGAATAATTCTGTGTCTCTCTCTCTCATTTGAACCCTTCTGTTCTACAAGCTTTGGAGTTTTAACTCAATTTTTTTTTGCATTTTTTCTTCCTTATGAAGCTTAACCGTGACACCTGGGCTAATGAAGCTGTTGCGCAAACCATCAGTAGCAATTTCATCTTCTGGCAGGTTTGTATGATGTTAAACATTGTTTTTTGCATCACCAATTTCTATGTTGGTTTTTACTCTCTAAACGTCATCCTAGTAATAATAATTGGCTTCTTTGGCTGTTATTTTCTTTAAAAAATACTTACTTTAGGCTTGTTCAGAGAGAGTTAGTGACTTATATTTCAGCATGCTCATTTTCTGTTTATCTGGGGTGAACTTGTTTTATCATGTATTGCTAGTAAATTTGATTCTGTTCGGGTTATTTTTATGATCACAAATTGGCAAAGTGAAAGGCGGGATATTTTTCAATAGTCTCTCTAGTACCTTAGTGGATCTTGTCAGAAAGGTACTTAGGAAAAGAATCTGCTTTGAGGCACACGCTATGTGACTAAATCCTGATGAGAAAGACTTCTACAGAGGTTTATTATCACTTGTCAGGTGGCACAACTCGATATTAGCAAATGATGTAAACCATAACTGATTGTCATAAGCTATATGACTTTGTCTGCACTTTTCCCTCGCCAGATCAACCTTCTTCTTGGTGATGGAGGAAGAAAATGTAATGTGATAACCTTTAAACAGAAAATGAAGGACAGCATGAAGGGATCATCATGTATGTTGCAACTTGGCACAGTTATACTGTTTTGCTTTGTAAAATACTAAAATCTGTATTTGTCAACATATCTGACTTCATTAAATTTCGAGATTTTACGGGTGTGGTATGTGTCAAGATATTTATTCATATCATTAGATTGCCACAAATGAAAAGAATAAAAGTAATTCAACAAAATCAGAGGAAGAATTGTCGCTGTAAAGGTATATATCTTTAAAAGGAGCGTTGACTTGCCTGCAGCAATTGCAAAATTATCACAATTGTTATCTGGCACTTGCCGGTCCCTGTTCATTGAATGCTGTAACTACTAGATGTGTTGTTCTCCTATGAATCTCCAATTGAAATGTTGTATTTGGATATCAAGGTTCCATTATTTGGAGCCTCATTGGCATAAAACGGGGGTCGTATTTTAGTTTGTCTAATTTTTTTTCACTGAAAGGAAGATATTTTAGTTCATGTAATATTTCCAATGATGAGCCGGATATTATGTTTAGGTATATGATGACACAGAAGAGGGCAGAAAGGTCTCTACCTATTACAAATTGGATTCTTTTCCTGTGATTCTCATCATTGACCCAATCACAGGGCAGAAAATGCGCTCATGGTGTGGAATGGTTCAAGCTGAGAGTTTGCTGGAGGTACGTGTTGGACAATCTATACAGTCAGTACTTTGGTGATGTGTTAAGTCCTCGGAATTGAGTAATTATGATATGTACCTGAAGTATTCTGTTAGGGCTTCATAATTTTGATATTTGGGCTCAGAATTCATCTTTCGCGTACCGAGTCTTACAATGAAAATTATTTTTTCCTCCTACAGAATCTGTTACCTTTTCTGGATGGTAGTCCCAAGGATCATCATGTCAGTCTATCTCATAAACGTCCAAGAGAGGGTTCTCAGACTTCAGCCCACAAGGGACTAGGTATTGTGATGCTGTCATGCTGTTGGACAAAGATCGTACTGTTATCATGGATCGATCCATTTATGCAGTATGCGAATCTATCTAGGTTAAATTGTTTTTATCTTCTGTATGAAATGTTTAACTGTCTTAATGAGACTATTATGTGTTGGTGGAAAATCAACTACTTTGCTGGCTCACACTCATTCAGTGAAACACACACACAATTAGATGTATAGCCCAGGTTTCAAGTTGAAAAAGTCTAGGAACATAGATGTTTGGTGCAAATCCAGATACAGACATGTCCGGAACTGTCGAATGCACGTGAGCTCGCATGATTATGGAGGACCCCATGTGCATCCGACTGTTTCAGACACTGGATGTGCACCAATGATCTGTGTTCTTAGACTTGTTCTTTCAAATTACAAGAGAAACAGCCTCTTTCTTTTTCACTCTCAACTCTCTCCTCCTCTCTCTCACGCATGCACACACATGCTCACACACACGCGCTCATTGTTTAGTAGCTTTAAAGCACCAAATAATTAGCTTCAAACTTTTCATTGACCCCTTCTCCTACTTTTGGAGGTTTATTATTACCTCATAATTTTGCTCAATCAAGTTTACTCGCCAAAATTATGTTCTTGCCTTTTAGCGTGATATGTTGATGTAGAACCAATTGGTAGAAACTATCCTACGAGTTAAGATACCAGAATTAATGGAGGACAAAGTTGAAAAGCCTCCTCCAGTTTATTGTTGTTGTGGCTGGGGGCCTTGAAAGGATGGAGATCTTAGGTGTGTAAAGAAGTAATAAAAGGACAGGCTTTAATTTGGCCTGTAAACAGTTCTCAACAGTTTCTCGATTTTGTGGTTTTAGTTTTGGTCCTATATGCTGATTGTTCGAGGAAGAAAAGGTGTTGGCTTGTGAAGTAGAAATTTAGAGCCAGAATATGGCCCAAAATTTAGCTTTTCTTGTGAGGTTTGACGGCTTATGAAGGAAGTTGAATGGAACAACAATAAAGACACCCATGTTAGATGTTCTAAAAATCAAAATTGATATAATTTTGAACAAGGCATTTACTGAATTAAAAACAGTACATATTTGTATGTAGGAACTTACAAATCTTCAATCTAGTACTAAGATAGTACAATTTGTCAGAGTATCTGTAACAGTTTTATGAAGTTTCTGAGGGCAAGTGGAGGCATATACTCTTGATGAGCCTTTTGTCAATCTTTTCTTTCAGTTGGCCAGTAGTACTGGCCTAATAAGCATTTATGATATTGATTAATGCACCAATGTTGATGATCTCAAATGCAAATTTTTGTTGTCTGTTTATATCTATACATATCTATCTCCCGACAGTACATCGTTTTGACTAAGAATGGTAATTGAAAATTGCTCCAGAGGCTCCAGTGGCTGCAGGCGCAACTAATGAAGAAGATGAGGAACTGTTGCAGGCATTGGCAGCTTCTATGGAAGGCGTGAAAGATGCAAGTGGAGGAGTCGCCACAATAGACAAAGATGTAACTAACGCAGAAAAGGAAAAAGAGCAGATGTGCCCACCAAAGAAAGCTACATACCCACCCCTTCCAGAAGAACCCAAAGTTGATAGGAGTCTACTTTGCAGGGTTGGAGTTCGTCTCCCTGACGGTCGCAGACTTCAGAGGAACTTCTTGCGTACTGATCCTATAAAAGTAAGTTTCTCACTAGCTTTTATTGTTCACTTAATGTGTCCCGTACATTTTCAAAAACACTGATGTAGTGTGAGAAAATTCTAGTAAAGCAATGACCGTATGTTGGTAATTGGAGGCAATTCGTGAAAGAAAGTACACGTCCGTTCTCAGTTGTTCGTCTTTATTTTTTCGCCATTTATGGACATAGTTAATTCTTTTTTGTTTATGCTGTAATTTATTTTGCTTGGGATGAGTTTGAAAACTTTGATTACAAGATATAATTGAGTGGAAAAGCTCCTGAATTTTTTGCATGAAGCTCACTATTTATTGACACAATTAAGTAACATGGCAGCCAGAAATGGACGAAGAAATGGGGACGGAGGGAGTACCATTTTCTTAAATATCTTTACACTTAGTTGACTAGGAAAAATTGATGTTGGAAATAACCACCAAAAATAAGAAAGAAAAGTAAAGAAAAGAAAACTGTACATGGGAAAGATGTTGGGGTGACTGACACTGATTGTATGTCGTTGGTATTGACTTCAACTCTTTACTGAAAAGAGTGCCTGAGCTACGATGACAGATTTATAATGAGGAGACCGCGATCTATAATTGTTGGTGGATGTTCCTTAACTTGGTTTATGTCAGAAATGATCATTACATTAGGAAAGGATTTGCATACTTTTAGTTCAAGTAATCAGGTGCTCAGTCCTGATTTCGCATTTTAGCTGACTTGGGTCTACTTCTCATATTCATCAACCATTCAACCACCTTCAATTGGGTTTTCTGATCTAGAAAGGAATAAATCCGTCCTAAATTTACAAGCAGTCTGCTGATCATGGTTGAGCGGATGAAGTACCACCGCACCTTTTTGAATGGATAGAGATCCTAATAGAAGTTTTTCATGGTTTTTCATTTTGTTTTGGTGAATATTCATAGTTTTTGTTCCTTTTTTCTTTTCTGTGTACTCGGGGGTATGGTGGTCTTGGGTCTCTGGCAAGACTCTGTACAGTGTTCCAATAAGCTTACCTTTTGTGATCTGATGTCTGTTCGCAGGATTCCAAGGTTTCTTATTTTGCCATCCTTTTTGTTTTCTGACCTCCATCCTTAATTTGCCATTCTTGTTTGTTTTCCAGTTGCTATGGTCATTCTGCAGCACTCAACTTGAAGAAGCTGAGACACGGCCGTTCCGCTTGACACAGGCAATCCCAGGAGCTTCAAATGTTCTTGACTATGATAGCAAATTAACGTTTTCTGAGTCAGGGCTTGCTAACTCGATGATTTCGGTTACTTGGGAATGACGAAAATTGTGCAACGGTGCTGTTTCGTGAACATCTGGGATACTGCTGCAATCTCGCGTTGAAGTATTTTGTTTTCAACTGCTGGAGTCATATTTCCTTGTTCTTTGCTGTGGTTCTTTTGTTTGTTGCTTTAAAATGGAATATCTTGTATGGAACCGGTGACTCAAGGTGGTCATATTTATTTGTGTATATATGCCGTGTCAGGGCGTGGAACCTAAATTCTCTGTTATATGTTATGGAAGATGTTACCTACTGTTTCAGTTTCTGCGTTGTTCTGTTTGCCTCTCACTTTAGGGGTTAGGGATCTTTCCATTTTAGTGAATTATTACTGAAAAGAAATCCTCAGCTAGCCTTGTATATTGCAATTTTTTTCTCATTAGCAGATGAGACATTGTCAATTAAGCTCCCTTAAGAGTCAGAAATAGGGTTGGATTTGAATTAGTTTTTGGTACCAGTTTGTTTTGTTTTTGGGCGAGCCAAAAGGATGGAGGAGAGACCGGCTACAGCAACTTTCCATGGACGTGATCATAAGAACCCTAGACCTTCGGTGGACCTGTAAAGTACGAAATACCCATGAAGTTAAAGTCTCTTGATACAGATTTGTTGTTTCACCATGGGTGTTATTGATAGGTTTGACTGTCCCACCAAGGATTAGTGAATCCAATGTTATTTATCTCGTCTTGTATCGGTCTTGTAACGGTATCGGACCACCGAAATACTATTCCGATCAATATGGATTCAGCCATTCCCATCCCTCATCAGGACCAGCTTGACAAAGATTTGGATGTGGATGAGAGAATTTTTTTTCTATATCTCCACAATTAGAGCTATTAGATGAGAATAGATTTCACGTCATGGAATGTGTCCAGGTCTACTAGAAAAGGTTTTTCTGTGCATTCCATAAAAAGGTTTTTTTTAAAAAAAAAAAAATTCAATTAATATTTTTTTGGTAATTAGACATAAATTGAGGGTTAAAATCATTTTGATTTCGTTTTTAAATTGTAATGCTTTATTTATATGTTCAATATGATTTTTTGTTAAAAAATTTTATTTGAGAAATGTATATTAATTTTGGCGATAAATTCAAAACGATACGCATGTGTACACTAGTACTGATATGTATTGTACTAGTAACAAAATCGATACGCTCATTGATGATAATTTTGAGTGAATCACAATTGATTTTCACAGCAGGTTAAGGTTTGAACGGGTGTCAATTGCATGACTTTCTTGACCAATCAAACTACTTAGAAGCATGTCATTTATTACGAAGTTTACGTGTTAAAACGATATCGTTTTGACGTGCAATACGAATTACAATGCACAACAACCTCCCCAATTTCATTCCAGCCCCTACCGGTTTGGTATCACTTGGACCGAGAGAGTTTGCGCAAAAAACCAAAACATGGTGTGAAAGGGTACATGCTCCCCAGCATGTGAAAAGAGAACACATTCTTAGGTGTCTCTATAGCTTGCAGAAAAGTGGCATTCATGCAAATCTCATTTCCTTCAAAATAACAAGTGTTGGTAAATCCCCCAGAGAACAAACCACATATGTGAACGCCCATTGTATGTATATGCAAATTGGAAACCAACCCCCCCCCCCCCCCCCCCCCCCCCCCCCCCCCCCCCCCCCCTCTCTTTCCTCTTCCCCCTTCTCTCTCTCTCTCTCTCCCTCTTTCCTCTTCTCCCTTCTCTCTCTCTCTCTCACACACACACACACAACAGGTTAGCGATGGAGCACTACCCAATGCGTAAGCTTTCAACTGTTTTCCTTCTGATGATGTTTCTGGCCACCGGTTAGCTTTCTTTCTTGTTTAACGTTAACTCAAATGCAGAAAAAAACCTGACATGGGGTTGAACTTAAATTGTGATAAGCGTTTGAACTTCTTACTCATGAAGCCTATGAGAACTATTTTGATGATCTAAAGCTCTCAACACCTCATTTGTAAGTTATTGGTGCGAACCATTAAACTGATCAGACAATGCATGATTAGTGCATCGATCACGTTTTAATACAAATCAACAAAGCATGTGTTCTAGCTCTTTGAATACCGCCATAGTATGTACCGATCAGTACTAACCGAGATTGATATAACTAAATTATATACAATTTTGTTGGCAGTAAAAGAAAGTTATATCTTTTCAGTTGCTTCTTTTGTTATGTCGTTAGTGTGTACCGATCGGTTCTCAGTCTCATATCGCTACGATATGAGATTGAGAACACGTCGTTACAACCGCTGCTAGGATCAGCGAGATTGAAAACACTAAACCATATACAACATTTAGAAAGTTCAGTTCAGCTGGTTTTTGTTTTTGGTTTGTGATAGGAGAGATGGGTGGTCCTGATGGGATGGTGGTGGAGGCAGGGATATGTGAGTCTCAGAGTCATACCTTCAAGGGACTTTGTTTGAGCCACAAAAACTGCTCCAATGTTTGCCAGAGTGAGGGGTTTGATGATGGCCACTGTGAAGGCTTCCGTCAACGTTGCTTTTGCACGAAAAAGTGCTAAAGAATCACCCTGCAGTTTGCTTTCAGGCTATGAATAATAAATAAAACCATCACCCTTCTCTTGTCTGCTTCGTCCAATGTTTTTTACTGCGAGAAAATTATGTTTTTGTTCTTCGTATAGTCTCTCTCTAGGCTTGGATATATACATATTATGCTGAAATGTAGGCGTCTTCAATAGCATGCTCGCTCGCTCGCTCTTGGTCTTTCCCTTAATAAGTCAAATTAAATTTGATGCTTCTTGATCCCTATTTTATTTGCCATGGGAAACAATGAACGAAATACAATCTATTCCTCCCTTTTGTTCACGATTCTCCTTATTCTTGTTCCTAATTCTTTCTTGAGTAATTCCCAATGTTTGGCTAATGAAGAAAATACCAATTCAAATTAATGGATTCGAAACGATATTACCGGAGAGATCGTCATGAGCGTAGAGAATACATTACCCACAACGAAAGTTAACATGTTAGTAACAAAATTTCGTTCAAAAAATCAAAAGGATAAACTGCATAAGTAATATATTAATTTTATTCTTCGTCAACAAGCTCGACGTGATAGTATTGCCATATATATACAAGTTTTCTATATATTAATATCCTTCCTATGAGGGATTCCTTATTTTGTTAAAATGCGGACCTCCTATTTTCTAATCAAATTTTGATGTTCCGAACCGTTGTGTAATAGCCCGAAATTTTTAGTCGATTCAAAATAATTTGAGCGAATTTTATTTTACTCCGCGTAAATAATCTTTGTTGCGTACACCCGCGCGCGCGCGCGTATATGCTGATATATATTATATTTTATGTATTACGTATATACTATAATATCTTTATATATATATATATATATATATATATATATATATTGTATCTCTCTTTCTCCTCCCTCACTACAAGCTCTCTTTCCTCACCTGACAGCCCTCCTTCTCCTCACATCCCTCTCCCATCACCCTTAACTCCATCTCCCATCAGCCAACTTGGCCCCCCAAGTATACTCTTTCCATCATCGGATCCCCGCCAAACCCTCTGGACCGTAGATGATTTCTACCCATATTGGCTATAAATAGTTAGCTCATTCCCTTCATCTACACACCACAATCACTTGCTGCAATAAAGAGGAAGAGCTGCAACAATGAGAAGAGAAGAAGGAAGAAGAAGGAACGAGAGGAAGAAACCAAGCTGGAGCTCCGTCGAAACAAAACCGCGACCAAACCCCATCAAATCATTCGCAAAACTTCGAATTGATATAAGGTCTCTTATCCTAGGCCCTATTTTTAGTGTCTTGGATGTTTAGGAAGCTTCACAAAGATCCATGGAGTGTTAATGGTCGAAAATCTAAGGTAGAAGAAGAACTAGGACCTCTGATCGCTAGTCCAGTCGTCGGTCCGATCACCGGTCTTGCCACGGATCAGGCCAACCGCTCCACCAGCCGGATGAGTTTTTGTTGAGACAGATTTTCTGTCTGAACTTCAGAATAACCCTATGAGTGCTACAAGGCTTGGAATGACTTAAATTTTAGTAGGATGATAGATTAGAATGTTATCTTGCATCTCCAATTTGAAACAACTCAACCGAACCTTTACAACTCCCGGAATTTATGTTTTAGTAAACAGTGTTTGAATTCGACCAATTCTATAAACATCCAGTTTTCACCAACTTAGAGGCACCTTCAAACCTTACACCATTCACTACAAATGTTTCTAACATCTTGAAGTATATCTTTGTAAAATTTCAGAACATTTGAAGCGAAATTGATACGTTAACTTCATGTATTTGTAAATTGAAATTTTAGGACAGAATTGCCGATTGTCGTTTTAGCTATCTCAGATTTCAGAAATTTTTGTACTTACTTAAATTGACATTTAGGAATAATATCTACTAATTTAAGAATGTTCGAGGTATATGGTATGTAATCATCATTTTGACTTAGTGACACCTCGAGTCTCAAACCCGATACTTTATCCTTATACTTTCAAATGCTAAAACGTAGAACCTACGACTCGTAAATTCATATGCCCTAGTTAAAATAACAAAATTATCCATAACTAGAAAATCTTTGTTTACAACACTCGAATCCTGTCATACCCAATTATATGTTAATTTCATTTTGACTCCCAATTATATTTAATTACAATCTTACCCGTAGTTGATTTTAAACTACACTAGTAACCTCATGTTAGACTAATTTTATATATAATCTTAAGTTACGTTTAATGGCATAATAAACCATAATACATTGATTGATCCAATTCACCCATATGTCATAGAAATTCTACTTGAACTCCTAGACTTCTTATAAATTACATTTTCACCCTAACTAGTGTTAATTAAATTTAGACTCTAACTTGAACTAATCATGTACTATACTTTGGGATAGCTCTAATTATGATTTTACCCTAAGATTTATAACTATGCATTATAAACTCCACAATAGATTGGTTTCATACCTAACATATATGTGTTAATAGATTACAAATGTCTAAACTATACTAATTATACAATTTACCCTTAGGTGTACTTTATTTTCAAACTAAACCCTACGTCAAATTTAAATATATAATTAACCATCTAACATTTAAACACTTAAACCCTTACTAATAATTGCATATTTCAGAGTTAGATTTCATTAGATCACAAAGGATCTAGAATACGTTAGGGCATACTCAACATACACGTGACCATAATACATAAATAGTTTTTAAATCAATTTATACTGTGCTGATTGCATCCTATTTCATCTCACTTTTATTGTATATTTAATCATTTAAATTACTATCTCTCAACACATATGTTACAATCGAACATGATGATAAAATTGATCAAAATTATAAGATTAAACTCTGATTACTTGGGCGATGATTAAATATTAATACTCAGGGTGTCCCGTGGATACCCGAATGTTAAACACACTGATAATGATATACGTTTAGATGTTGTGGATAATATTTTTCGTGAGAATATTTATGGTTGTCTTTAGTAGTGATGCGACATGAGCCGAAGTTTGACTTTAATAAAAAAATGTTATAAACCCAAGTTTTGTATTACCCAAGTGCTGAAATTTATTCGTGTTATGCAGTTAGCTAAGTTACGCTTGAGTCGAAATTATATCTAGTCCTATCGTGCCTTTTTTGTCTAACGGTCTTTTAGTATAAATTTTAAACTCATATTGTTCTGGCACGGTAACAACAGGATATAATGTTAGGAATAACATATTAATTGAGAATATGATGATCAAGAACGGTGTGGTTGGGGAGCAAAGTGGTTGGGAAGCATTGGTTGTGTTGAAAATAATGCTATCATGTGAAACATTCACTTGATTATATTTTGATGACGCCTTTTATAAAATATGAATTAGAATTGAATTCCTAAGAATAGCATGTTTTATCCAAAATCTAATATTATCATCCGAACTCTCATTAGTAGTTATGCAATTTGGAGCATGATTCATCATGATAATAAGTTGGTATATCCCTATGCAATGTTTCATAAAAAATAACTTTGATCATAATATGTCATCGCGAGAAGTATCTTATTGATCATTTTTTTGATATTGCCTAGATTGAAGATGGCAATTTGACGAAAGTGGATTGAGTATGAAACTTGTTATATATGACATTGGTTGACGAAATCCACAAAGTATGCACTTATCTTGTAATACATTTTAAAAATAATTTTGATCACATATTTTGATATATTACATGTTGAGTGGTGTTCTTGTAAAGTTTCATTACAACCCAAATTGAATACAGATCATTGAAAGCAAAAAATGCAAGTCGCGGCTGACCGGCACCATCAGGCGGTCAAGGTTGATCGGCCACTGTTTTGTGCGAAAGTCTTTTGACTTATTTCTTGCAGGACTTTGATTTAATTCAACATTTCCTAATGGATTATAAATGTTCGATTTTATGCTTATAGAAGGTTGAAAGATTGATTGGATCGATTATGATTTGATTGAGGCTCATTAGATATTCAATTTTGATTTCTAGGGTTTTATAAACCCCTGCCTGTGAAAAATAGAGCGAGTACTTCGAACCAACTGATTCTCAAGCAACCAATAACTGCTCTCTGCAAAGTTCGAGATCCTTTCACCTTTTTTCAATTCGTATTTGATTTTTGAGTGAGATATTGAAAGAGAAGAAGAGAAGTTATACACTGTATTCACTGTAACTATTCATCTTCTTCCTTATTGCACTGTTGAAGATAATATGTTGTAGTCGTTTCACCAATCTGTATCAATAGATTATTTGTGAGGTTTGTGGATTGTAAACATTGAAGAATCAAGTTTTGTGGATAAAAACTATGTGATGCGGTTAGCTCCTTGGGAAAGCTAACGGGAAGAAAATGGTGTAAGGATTTGTGCGACACCCAAAGTTGTTCAAGTTTCTAGTAGATCATGTGACTTCTAAGGAGTGGACTAGACTAGGCAATAGACATGCTCAGACCGAACCATTATACATCGTTTGCGTACTCTCTTCCTTACTTCTTTATTTACTTGTTGTTTAGCATATTGAGTTGTTTGCTATAACATCTAATTTAGTTTAAATTATCTTGTTTTCGTATAATTTTTATTAGAAAATATTTTTCATAAACCCAATTTAACCCCTCCTCTTGGGTTGCCACTTGGGTAACAATTGGTATCAGAGTGAGGGCTCTAACATATAGACTTCACTGTCTTAGAGTAATTATATGGCAACCATGAGTATCTTTCTACCGAGGGTCAATCTAGTAACCGACCTCCGTTGTTCTCCGGTAGTGACTACGACTACTGGAAGGCTAAAATGACCATATTCATTCAAGCCACTAACATTGAAGCATGGTCTATTATAACTAGAGGACCTACCATACCCACTAAGGTAGTAGATGAAGCTAGAGTACCTAAATTAGAAGATGAATGGAATGATGTTGATAAACGTGCTATTCAACTAAATGCTAAAATTGAACATTTTCTGTGCATTAGATTTTAACGAATTCAATCACATATCATCATGTGAAACTGTAAAAGAAATATGAGATAAATTAAAAATTACACATGAAGGCACGAATGAGGTTAAGGAAACAAAAATCAACATGATTGTGCACAAATATGAACTATTCAAGATGCATTCTGATGAAACAATATTTGTTATGTTTTCTAGATTCCTTAATTTGCATGCGTTTATTGTTTATCAGTCGAGTTTTATGTGATTTTATCATTTAACGCATGTTTTGGGTGCTATTATATTTTCGAGGTATTTCCATAATTTTAAGAGTTTTGTGACGTTAACGGAAATCAAGTTAAGAAACTGAAAGCAAAAAGTTAAGAATTGAGTTAAAAATGACTACTGCCGATAGTAGAATCCAGTATCTACAGGTAATAGAGAGGACTATCCAAAATTAGGAGAAAAGCTACTACTAGTAGTAGAATTTAGAACTATGGTAGTAAAACACACTGTCTAATTTTAAGAGAAAGAGCTACTAGCTCAAAGTGATATGTATTACCGGTAATACTACCGGTAGTAGTGTAAATCCGAGAATTTTTCTTTTGTTTTGAGACTTTTATTTCTTTATGTTTATGTTTATCTGTTAGTTTCCTAATGTGATGAGGAGTGTTAACCATGTTTCTATTTATTAGGAAACCAATTAGGCATGAGTAATCAGATTTTGTTGAAGGATTATTTCGAATAAAGTTTTTATTTTTCTTTTCAAGTTCATCAATTATTAGTTCTTGATTCTTTTTTTGTTCTTTTTATTTTTCATGGATTCCATCATATCTGTGAGGAATTAATCTTCCAAAGATTTGATGCAACGGTGAAACATTGAATTGCGACTCAAGGTAATTTGATCCTCGAGCAAAATTTTTAATTTATGATATTATTTTATTAAATCAAGAATTATTTTGAAATCGATCCAGGATTTTGTAAGATTTTTGCTTGTATGTAGACAATATCTATTGGCACACACAATTCTTAAATTTACGAGGTTTTGATTTAAAAACTTAATTTTATTATTTTGATTATAAAACAATGATCAATCTTTCTTGATTTCTAATAAATCCTAATTTTTTCATAACCCAACGAAAGTTTGATTTCATAGAACCGGAGTTGAGTTATATTTATTCGAGTATTGGATTATTACGAGTCGTGGTCAATGTGGATTCCAAGAATTGGATCTTGTTTCACTTTAAATCGTTCTAGATCTCACCACAATATTTTTTTCACAAATATTCTAATTTTTTTTTCTTTCTCCCGATAAACTTCTAAATTTCTTGTTCCTAGTGGATTCAACTCTGGGCTTCCGAAATTATTATGCTACAACCGATGAATTGATCCTAAGGTTGGGATACACATTTTATTGACACCGGTTGACGATAAGCAATCTGAATGTGCTCAATTTGGATCAATTATTGAGATCATTCATGACACATGAGATAAACCTAATAGCCACAGAAGATGATGAAAGCAAGAAAAATAAAACGATAGCATTCAAGACATCCACATGTCAGGAAGAAGAAGAGGAAGAAGAGAAAAATGAAAGTAATGTGGAAGTACCTCTTTTGACCAACAGATTCAACAAACTGATCAAAAGAGGAAAATATGACAAGCAACCTACTAAAAGAAACCAAACCAAGGATAATAGTAAGAAAGATTAGATTATATGCCATGAGTGCAAAAAATCAGGATACATCAAGTCAGAATGTCCAAGACTTGCTAAAGAATAAAAGAGATATAAGAGGAATCACAAAAGTAAAAAGGCTACGGTAGCAGTTTGGAGAGAAAGTGATGTTGACAACTCAGACGATGAATCAAGCAAAAATGAAGTAGTAAACTTATGTCTCACAACTCAACATCAAGAAAAAGAATTTTTTGACACATGCTCTAGTTTCAGCAATGACAACTTTTGTCTTATAGCATTCGAAGATGATGATGGGGCATATTTTGATCATATTTCTTATCAAGAGTTGCAAAGTAACTTTGATAAACTACAAGCATCATTCTATGAATTATATGATGCATCTATAAGAATACGAATCTCGCATGATAAGTTAAAAAAACAAGCCGCATCACTCACTAAAGAATTAGATGATTTAAAAATTGAAAACAAAGCACTAAAAGAAACAAATGAAGATTGTCCAAAAAAAACTTGAAAAAGCTACTTGGTGCACAAAAATGTGTGTTTGACAAAGTTGATATCGGTTATAGACAATTCAAAAAACAAAAAGATTTCAAGAATGTGTTTATCAAAAGTTTTACATCAAATGCACCACATTTTACTTGCACTTACTGAAACTAAAAAGGACACAAGCAATATTTTTGTGATATTAAGAATGATATTCAAAAAGAAAAGAAAACTGTTTGGATTCCTAAATATGCTAGCGCTAAAATTGAAAGACCCACCTAGATTGGATACCAAATGAGCATTTATCCTTGTAGGTTTGTTGGAGCTTCAAGTCTAAGATGAGTGAAAATTCATTCAGCATCATCCAATTGACCAAATAATAGGTAATATAACAAAAGATGTATTTCTCGTTCATCTCTTAGAAACATTTATAGTAATTTAGCTTTTTCATTTCAATTAGAACATACAACTTTTCTTTAGAAGTAGAAAATGATGAAAATTGAATTTTAACAATGCAAGATTAGTTAAATCAGTTTGAAAGAAATATAGTTTGGACTTTAGTCCCAAAACCAATAGATCACTCTATAATTGCTACTAAAAAGGTTTTAGAAATGAACTCGATGAATCTGGCACAATTGTTAGAAATAAAGTTAGACTAATTGCACAAGGCTAAAATTAAGAAGGTATCGAGTTCGATGAAATGTTTTCCCTTTGTAGACAAATTAGAAACAATCTGCATGTTAATTACTATTCGCATGTTTTAAATGTTTTAAACTATTTCTAATGGATGTTAAGCGTGCTTTCTTAAACGGGTTCATTCAAGTAGTGGTTTATTTTAAACAATCTTCGAATTTTGAAAATCATGACTTTCTTGATCATGTTTACGAACTTACAAAAGCACTATATGGATTAAAACAAGCTTCATGTGTATGTTATGATGGGTTAAGTAACTTTCTCATTGAAAATAATTTTTATAGAGGAACGAGCGACACAACTCTCTTCATCAAAATTAAAAATCATGATATGCTTATCGTGCAAATATATGTTGACGATATTATATTCGGTGGTACTAATGAATTTCTTTGTAAGGATTTTACTAAAAGTATGTAGAGAAAGTTTGAAATGAGTATGATGAGCAAATTAAATTTCTTCATTGGCCTTCAAATCAAATAATCAAAGGAAGGTATTTTCATAAATCAAGCCAAGTACATAAACGAATTTCTAAAGCGATTCAAGATGGAGGATTGCAAAATAATGAAGACTCCAATGAGTCCTACAACTATGCTTGATAAGGATGAAAACGATAAATCAATAGATACTAAACTGTATCAATATACTGTCAATTCATTACTTTATCTTACTACTAGTAGACCTGATATAATGTTTAGTGTATGTCTTTGTGTACATTTTCATTCTAGCCCTAAGGTGTCACATCTAGTAGCTATTAAGCGTATCCTTAGGTATCTTGCTAGAACTCCTAAATTCGGATTATTCTACCATAGGAACACAACTTTTGATCTTGTTGGATATTCCAATGCTAACTATGGAGTCTGGAATCCAAATTAGACTTCTCGAGTTGATGTATTGAATCCTTTCGATTATCCTGCAAAACACTCAACACTAAATTAGTGCCGATCGGGGTTGGATTTTCGGCGGGCACTCCGACGATCAAGTTAGTCTTTTAAGAAGAGCACAAGCAACTTGAAAGTATAATTTTAGCGCGAGTGTACCTGTATTTGTGGTAGGAGTGCCGTTGAAACATTTATAGAGTGGAAACCCAACCATCTACCGTCCTCTTTGGCCAAGTATATAGGTCGTGGTCCGAAAACCACGGAGGCGCTGCCATGCATCCCACATTCGTGCGGATTAGGCATGCATACCTGCACGTTTTCTCAAAAAGAGAGCACGTCTCCGCATTCGGAGGCCGAGCGTAGAGCATTTAGGTGCCTCGGCCGAGAGACAAGAGAAAGGGCTTTTTAGCCGAACGATGATGCCGAGCATAAATCCACCGAGGATTGATGCGAAATTTGAAGGCCATGAAACAAAACACCCGAGGTCAAATTTAGACCGACAAGCCGTTCGGCCCAAAAGCCAAAGATCTGTAGCGTTGGTTTTAGGTCTCGCTGTACTTGGGCCGAGCGGGAATATACCGAGGATGGTCGTGGGTCAGGGGCCCGTTTCGTATTTCGGCCTACTACACTAACTATGAGGGTAGTTAGACCTATCGTAAGAGTACGAGTGACACGTATCAATTCCTGGGATGTGCATTAGTATCATGATCCAGTAAGAAACAAAACTTAGTTGCCTTATCCACTACTAAAGCAGAATATATAGCAGTTGGAAATTATTGTGCACAGTTACTATATATCAAATAGCAATTGGAGGACTTTAAACTGTATTATGATCATATTCTAATTCGATGTGACAACATTATTGCAATAAATCTTACTAAGAATCTTATTCAACATTTCAGAACAAAATATATTGAGATTCGACATCATTTTATAAGAGATCGTGTTCACAAAGGAGATGTTGCTCTTGACTTTATAAATATCGACAAGCAATTGAAGAATATATTTACAAAACTTTTGAATAAAGATCAATTCAATTTTATATGTAGAGAACTTGGAATGAATGACGATTTTTGAACTAAATTCTCAAGTATTCTACAGGATTTAATGTCACGAGTAATAACATTGAAAATGAGTATATTATATCATGGTATGTTTGAAAATATTCTTACATTTCAATTAGATATCATTTGCATATATATAACAGCGTCATAAGTCTTTAACAGAATATATTTTATCATATAGACAAGCCTATGGTCAACCGACAATATCCTGAGATCAACAGGGGGAGTCATCTGCACCTAAGCAGTGATTCCCCGTTTTTGATGATTCTATAGGGGGAGAGATATGCATATAGAAGAGATATGGAAGTGATAGAGAGTTAAGAGAGTTTTATCCTTCTGCTACTCTCGATTAACGTCGTTTGTCATATCTATGGCAAAGTTGTTTTGAAACATGATTCATCTTGGATAAATAATTTTATGAATGATATCTATGTTAGATGAAATTGATTGATACACACTCTAAATATTGTCTTAATACATTGCCTATGTATCATTGGGTTCATTGAATCATTGTTTATTATTAAAGAACTAAGTACAATATTGATAAACATTGCATCTTGTCTATGTTATATGCTATGCTCATACATCACTTGATATCGTGTTTATTCACTTTCTAATGCATACATTAAGGGAGAGCATATTTTTAAAAAATGCGTCCATTGATTTAATTTATTTTATATACATGCATATATGTGTCATTATCAAAAAAGAAGAAATTGTTAGAAATAATGTTATCATGTGAAACACTTACTTGATTATGTTTTGATGACGCATTTTATAAAATATGAATTGAAATTTAATTCTTGAGAATAGCATGTATCATTGAAAATCTAATATTATCATCCGAACTCTCATTAGTGGTTATGCAATTTGGAACATGATTCATCATGATAATATGTTATTATGTCCTTATGCAATATTTCATGAAAAATAGCATTGATCATAATATGTCATTGCGAGAAGTATCTCATTGATCATTACCTATAGATTGAAGATGATAATTTGACGAAAGTGGATTGAGTTTGAATCTTGTTATATATGTCATAAGTTGACAAAATCTACCAAGTGTGCACTTATCTTGTAACACATATTGAAAATAATTTTGATCACATATTTTGATGTATTACATGTTGAGTAGTGTTCTTGCAAGATTTTATTGTAATTCGGATTGAATACATATCACTATAAGCAAAATATGCAAGTCGTGGTTGACAGACATTGTCAGTCAGTCGACTGGCACCATCGTGAGGTCGACCAGTCACTATTTTGTTCAAAAATCTTCTGACTTATTTCTTGCAGGGCTTTGATTTGATTCAACCTTTTTTTATGGGTTATAAATATTCGATTTTATGCTTATGGAAGGTTAAAAAATTAATTGAATCGATTACGATTTGATTGAGACTCCTTGGAGATTCGATTTTAATTTCTAGGGTTTTATAAACCCTTGGCTGCAAAAAACAGAGTGAGTACTTCGAACCAACTGCTCTCTGCAAAGTTTGAAATCCTCTCACCTTGTTTCAACTGTATTTAATTTTTGAGTGAGACATTGAGAGAGAAGAAGAGAAGTTATACACTGTATTCACTGTCACTATTCATCTTCTTTCTTATTGCACTGTTGAAGACAATATGTTGTAGTCTTCTTCACGAATTTGTATCAATAGATTATTTGTGAGATTTGTGGATTGTAAACCTTGAAAAATAGAGTTTTGTGGATAAAAATTCAGCGATTTAGTTAACTCCTCGAAAAAACTAACGGGAAAGAAATGGTGTAAGGGTTTGTACGACATCTGAAATTGTTCAAGTTGCGAGTAGATCACATGACTCGTAGGGAGTAGACTAGGCTCGGTACTGAACACGATCCGATCGAACCATCATACATTATTTTTGTACTCTCTCCTTTACTTCTTTATTTACTTGTTGTTTACTCCCTCCGTCCCGATCTATTTGTCCAATTTCGATATATGTCATTTAAAGAATTATCTACATTGAGTGATTAAATAATGTTTTAGATAATTATGAAAATATTGTCTAATAGAACTGATTGAGATTTATCAAACAAGATCCGTATTGAGTATAAAAAGAGTAATAAATTAAAAGACATAAATTAGTTTTTGAGGGTCCCAAATAGTGAAAGTGGACAAACAAATCAGGACAGAGGGAGTATCATATTGCGTTGTTTGCTGTAGCATCTAATTTAGTTTAAATTAGCTTGTTTTCGCATAATTTTTATGAGAAAATTTTCCATAAACCCAGTTCGCCCCTCTTCTTGGGTTGCCACCTAGGTAACAGGTTGGTCGGAGGTCGGGATCATTATCGTTCGGAGCACTATTGTGAAATCCCGATCTTTTAATCAATTAAATTATTTTGGAAATTTAAAATTTGTAAGTTTATAATTATTATTTTATGGAGTAAAAAAAAAAAAAAGAGATAAAATAAAATGATTCTTTTATCTAAATTTAAAATTTCTTTTACAAAATATCAGTAGGTAATGACGTTGTTAATTTAACTGACGAGGGAGGCGAGAACTATGACCCAACACTCGAGATTGTTGAATTCGCATCATTCTTATGGTCGCACTGATATATATATATATATATATATATATATATATATATATATATATATATATATACACACACGTCGGTAATTACGAAATTCGTTGCGATCAGAATTGAACAGTTTTGTAACGAGCAATCAAGGCGAGACCGGGGGTCCCACTCTTTTTCCTACACGATTAGAAATAACTAGCATACATATAATTTTTCCCTAGAGATTACTTATTTCACACTCTATCATCATGATTTTTTTTTTGTGGTGTACCAATGCAAATACATGCAAATTAGTTTAACCAATGGTAATACCTGCATTGGGAAGCTTAAGGAAGCAAGCTTTACTTCCCCTTTTGTTTTACACGGCACACACACATACACTTGACACATGCTCATTAGATTTGGTTATATATACACACATCTAAGCAAGCACATGCACTTCTTGCACTTACCAATTTCTAGCATTTTAGAAAGAGAAAGAGAGACAGTGAGCAGGCCGAATTAGGAAACGAGAAAGAGAGAAGGCTCGGGTCAGTCCGTGGTTGAGCTCGGGATACTCGTATCCGAAGCAAAACGTAACCGAAGGTATAAACTTATATTCGTTCTCTTTATACACATCATTTTCGAATACATTTCGTTTTTATCTCGTTTCGTTTCGAGTCAAGATTTTTGATAAAAGTTGTAGCTAAGACACCATACTACTCGTACACGTTCAAACCCGGGGTGGTTATGTTGAAAAATACGAAGTTTTGGCCGTCCGAACGACAAAATGCACACTGTCAGATTTTACCGGTAACATACCTTGCTAAATCACTCGGAGTTTTTATTCTACTATATTTCTGCAAAAAATGCTTATTAGGGGTTGTAGACGACACATTTTAGCATGTATGCGTGTTGGACCCGGGGCTCGGAAGGCTCGGGAATGGGAGAAACTCACCGTCAAACACAGCTGATTTTTCAGCTGTGTAAAATCAGCTTCTGGACAGTTTACACTGTCCAGTTTTGGGCAGTCCGGGCAGCCCCTTTTCGGGCAGCCCATGGTTCGGGCAGCCCCTACTCGGGCAGTCCTTGTTCGGGTCAGTTCGACACAAACTTAGTAGAATTGGTTCGGGTTGATCTCGTACGAGCATTATTTGAGTTTCGAGACGAAAAATATTGTTTTTACCGGTAACTTTCGTTTGAACCAAACCATTTTTAGACCCAACCCGAGACTTAGTGGTTGACCAAAACCCGTCACTTAACCCATAAAAAAACAGTATCTTAGCCGAACACTTAGAAAAATTATACCACGTGACCCTTGGACGCATCGAACGCCGTTTTTGACACGAGTCTAATAAACCATCGGAATATGCAACGTTTTATATAAATAAATTAGATTACGATCATGTTAAATCCTATGACCCTTATGATAGATCCCGAAGTCGGTAACGCGTAGGGCAGTACGAGAGCTTTCGGGCGAACAACTATCGAGGTGAGTTTTGTTATGCCTTGTTTACCGATGTTATGGAAAAAAATGCATATTTATCAATTATTTTTTTTGGCGAGAATTTATGTCTTTAATATCCATGTTATTTGTATTGAAATCAAGTAAGGAAATATTGAGATATTTATTGAGATTATGGAAATCGCATGAATTATGGAAGTTGGCTTAATTAAGAAGTTGATAAACTTGACATATTATTCAGAAATGTGGTTGGCAAATAATATTTCCATGACACTTGTAATTATTGAAAATAAACCTTTAAGGAGAATTATCGATTAAATGTTCATACGGTGCCCCGACCGCCAGGGGATGAGAAATGTGGCGAGGTGACTGGAATAAGGTTGAAGGATCGACGACCGATAGATCCGCCGGATGACGTCATGCCGATTTTATATCTGATAGGGTAGCTCCCTATATTCGGTGACCGTTGAACGGATAAATTGACTATTGTCCTGGAATGGAAATAGTAATCTATCGTACGATGCCCCGACCGCCAGGGGACAAGAAATATGGTGTGGTGAACGGAATAAGGTTGAAGGATCGACGACCGATAGATCCGCCGGATGATGTCATGCCGATCTCACATGTAATAGGGTAGCTCCCTATATTCGGTGACCGTTGAACAAATAAATTGGTTATTATCCTGAAATAGAGACTGTGCATAGAACTGGAATATTCACTCGAAACGTATGATTGAGAAACTTGACTTTATAAAAAGAATTATGATTTCTTTGCAAATGCCATTGATTACTTGTCATATTTGTAGACTATAAATTGTTTCACAATGCTTGCGTGCAAGGAGAAAATTATATTATGCATGGAACTCGATAAACACTGTATAACGAAATTCACACTAGCCTAGTGCTTAAGAGTTGTTGTTGACTACAACTACAGGTGTTTTCAGAGACAAGGACGCTGCTTGATTTAGGACCTTCGTCAAATTGTCAAATTTTACTGTTGCTATTATTTTCTCGTGTAGTACTTCCGGTTAAGATTCTATGTTATTGTACTTTCAATTTTTGGTCGAGCCGCCTGTGGCCGAGCCTAAGATTCTACCTTGCGATGTAATAATTAGTTTATCACTAGCACTTCGGGGTATTTTCTTCTTTACAATATTTCCGCTCTTTCTTTTAAATATTGCACTCTGATATTACGGAAATCCCTAAACCAGTTTTATAAGTTGAGGCCTTGATGGACTAAACCCCATCGGCCGGTTGCGACCCCTTGTATTTGTTTATTTTTTTTGGGACGGGTCGTGACAAAAGTGGTATCAGAGCATGGTTTTTGGATTTCAAAATAAAACCCCAGTGCTATGAGATTTGAGACACGATAATCACACATTTAGATGTAATAGTTACTTGGGTATGTGTTATTACATATGTAACTTGTATAATTAAGTAACGACCGCGATAGGGCCGGTACTAACAAGACTATATCTTGTGTACTGTAGGTATGTCGAGCTCCAGTTCCCTCAGCAGTTTCAGTGGGAGCAATTCTCGGGGAGGTTTTCGCTTTCACAAGGGTGCTGATGGGATAGATATTTCTGACAATGACCCGGCGCTTAACGATGACGCAATTAGCATGGCGGCAGACACATCGGCTCAAGCCATAGTTGCTGGCATCATGCAGAAGCACCCTGAGTATACGAGGAAGCAAGTCCAAGTGGTAGCAGGAGAACAAGCAGCCAAGAGGCATCGAGTCACCAAAGAAACGTTAGATATGATATGCCATCAATGTGATGAGATTCGAGCAGAAGTCGCGAATAATTGGTATCTTGGAGAGCCGTCATGAGTTGGTCAACACAATGATGATGAGGAGGAAGAAGAAGGGACTGAGGATGATGGGTATGACGCTGAAAGAGAGGAGTCGGAGGAAGAAGAAGGGATCGAAGCAGAACCCATAGACCAAGAGGACATTTTTCCACAGGAGTTAGAGTACGAGGTGGTAGACGCTCCAGTTGAGGGGCCGATACCCGGACCAGAGGAATTTTTTGACGACAATCCTTTCGAAGACGATGATCCTTTCGAGGACGATGATCCTTTCGAGAACGATAACCCTTTCGGAGACGATGACTTTTTCGAGGACGGGATCTTCTCTGACGGGGAGGAGCAGACAGAGCTGGATGACCTCACAGATGCCCCACCAGCTAGCCCCAGCCAAGATTCGGGAACATAGATGATTTTTCCCCCCCTCCCTTCATTTGTTTTGAGTTTTGGGTATGGCCGATTACTGTTATTTTGTATTTTCGGGTTTTTAGTTACCATGGTAGATGACGCGACCCGGACGCACCCCAGTCATCTTAATGTATTCACGAACGTGATTGCTAGTAGCATTATGATTATATGTGTAAGATTTAGTCTTTCTAGCCTTTAGACAAATCGTTCAGACTTGAGAGTAATGACAGTTTGGGGACCAAACTTCCCAAGGTGGTAAGAATGTGAAATCCCGATCTTTTAATCAATTAAATTATTTTGGAAATTTAAAATTTGTAAGTTTATAATTATTATTTTATGGAGTAAAAAAAAAAAAAAAGAGATAAAATAAAATGATTCTTTTATCTAAATTTAAAATTTCTTTTACAAAATATCAGTAGGTAATGACGTTGTTAATTTAACTGACGAGGGAGGCGAGAACTATGACCCAACACTCGAGATTGTTGAATTCGCATCATTCTTATGGTCGCACTGATATATATATATATATACACACGTCGGTAATTACGAAATTCGTTGCGATCAGAATTGAACAGTTTTGTAACGAGCAATCAAGGCGAGACCGGGGGTCCCACTCTTTTTCCTACACGATTAGAAATAACTAGCATACATATAATTTTTCCCTAGAGATTACTTATTTCACACTCTATCATCATGATTTTTTTTTTTTGTGGTGTACCAATGCAAATACATGCAAATTAGTTTAACCAATGGTAATACCTGCATTGGGAAGCTTAAGGAAGCAAGCTTTACTTCCCTTTTTGTTTTACACGGCACACACACATACACTTGACACATGCTCATTAGATTTGGTTATATATACACACATCTAAGCAAGCACATGCACTTGCACTTCTTGCACTTACCAATTTCTAGCATTTTAGAAAGAGAAAGAGAGACAGTGAGCAGGCCGAATTAGGAAACGAGAAAGAGAGAAGGCTCGGGTCAGTCCGTGGTTGAGATCGGGATACTCGTATCCGAAGCAAAACGTAACCGAAGGTATAAACTTATATTCGTTCTCTTTATACACATCATTTTCGAATACATTTCGTTTTTATCTCGTTTCGTTTCGAGTCAAGATTTTTGATAAAAGTTGTAGCTAAGACACCATACTACTCGTACACGTTCAAACCCGGGGTGGTTATGTTGAAAAATACGAAGTTTTGGCCGTCCGAAAGACAAAATGCACACTGTCAGATTTTACCGGTAACATACCTTGCTAAATCACTCGGAGTTTTTATTCTACTATATTTCTGCGAAAAATGCTTATTAGGGGTTGTAGACGACACATTTTAGCATGCATGCGTGTTGGACCCGGGGCTCGGAAGGCTCGGGAATGGGAGAAACTCACCGTCAAACACAGCTGATTTTTCAGCTGTGTAAAATCAGCTTCTGGACAGTTTACACTGTCCAGTTTTGGGCAGTCCGGGCAGCCCCTTTTCGGGCAGCCCCTACTCGGGCAGTCCTTGTTCGGGTCAGTTCGACACAAACTTAGTAGAATTGGTTCGGGTTGATCTCGTACGAGCATTATTTGAGTTTCGAGACGAAAAATATTGTTTTTACCGGTAACTTTCGTTTGAACCAAACCATTTTTAGACCCAACCCGAGACTTAGTGGTTGACCAAAACCCGTCACTTAACCCATAAAAAAACAGTATCTTAGCCGAACACTTAGAAAAATTATACCACGTGACCCTTGGACGCATCGAACGCCGTTTTTGACACGAGTCTAATAAACCATCGGAATATGCAACGTTTTATATAAATAAATTAGATTACGATCATGCTAAATCCTATGACCCTTATGATAGATCCCGAAGTCGGTAACGCGTAGGGCAGTACGAGAGCTTTCGGGCGAACAACTATCGAGGTGAGTTTTGTTATGCCTTGTTTACTGATGTTATGGAAAAAAATGCATATTTATCAATTGTTTTTTTTGGCGAGAATTTATGTCTTTAATATCCATGTTATTTGTATTGAAATCAAGTAAGGAAATATTGAGATATTTATTGAGATTATGGAAATCGCATGAATTATGGAAGTTGGCTTAATTAAGAAGTTGATAAACTTGACATATTATTCAGAAATGTGGTTGGCAAATAATATTTCCATGACACTTGTAATTATTGAAAATAAACCTTTAAGGAGAATTATCGATTAAATGTTCATACGGTGCCCCGACCGCCAGGGGATGAGAAATGTGGCGAGGTGACTGGAATAAGGTTGAAGGATCGACGACCGATAGATCCGCCGGATGACGTCATGCCGATTTTATATCTGATAGGGTAGCTCCCTATATTCGGTGACCGTTGAACGGATAAATTGACTATTGTCCTGGAATGGAAATAGTAATCTATCGTACGATGCCCCGACAGCCAGGGGACAAGAAATATGGCGAGGTGAACGGAATAAGGTTGAAGGATCGACGACCGATAGATCCGCCGGATGATGTCATGCCGATCTCACATGTAATAGGGTAGCTCCCTATATTCGGTGACTGTTGAACAAATAAATTGGTTATTATCCTGAAATAGAGACTGTGCATAGAACTGGAATATTCACTCGAAACGTATGATTGAGAAACTTGACTTTATAAAAAGAATTATGATTTCTTTGCAAATGCCATTGATTACTTGTCATATTTGTAGACTATAAATTGTTTCACAATGCTTGCGTGCAAGGAGAAAATTATATTATGCATGGAACTCGATAAACACTGTATAACGAAATTCACACTAGCCTAGTGCTTAAGAGTTGTTGTTGACTACAACTACAGGTGTTTTCAGAGACAAGGACGCTGCTTGATTTAGGACCTTCGTCAAATTGTCAAATTTTACTGTTGCTATTATTTTCTCGTGTAGTACTTCCGGTTAAGATTCTATGTTATTGTACTTTCAATTTTTGGTCGAGCCGCCTGTGGCCGAGCCTAAGATTCTACCTTGCGATGTAATAATTAGTTTATCACTAGCACTTCGGGGTATTTTCTTCTTTACAATATTTCCGCTCTTTCTTTTAAATATTGCACTCTGATATTACGGAAATCCCTAAACCAGTTTTATAAGTTGAGGCCTTGATGGACTAAACCCCATCGGCCGGTTGCGACCCCTTGTATTTGTTTATTTTTTTTGGGACGGGTCGTGACAACTATACTTATAGAATTATTGATTTAGAAATTAATGTTGATTTAGAATATATGATGAAATCATTAATTTAGAAAAGTCTATTTGAAATAAATGATGAGGTCATTCCTAGAATAATTTATGAAATTATATGACGTAGTCATACTTTAAAATATGTTGATTTGATTCGAGAATTTATGAAATGTTTAAACTTATATACACTATGACGATTACTTGGATGATTTCAATTACTCTATTTTTGTTTAACTTATACTTACTACTTTTTCGTACTTATCATATCGTATGATTTTATTAATCTTGATTATTTTAAACGGTGTATATTGCACATAATGTTATTATTCTAAAACATTCATAAAGGGGATTTAAGGTTAGGGTAACTTTCTGAGTGTCAAAACTTATGGCGCAATTTCATCCTACCCTTGATATTTCATAACCAGGTACCGACGATGATGGAGCCGGACCAGATTATACATCGTACGATGACACTTATACCGCAAAAGACACGGTGGAGCCGTAGATCACTTAGACTAGTTTAGATTGCTTTGATTTTACTCTTAAAATCTTTTGATGTAAACAGTCTCTTTTGAAATGTATTTTGACTATCTATTGTATCAAATTCATATGTCAATATAAAGATAATATTTTGGTTACTTCATTTTTTTTATTAACGTGTGCGAAAATCGGAACGTTATACGTTCAATGTGTTTTAAAACATGTTTTTAAGAGTAGCCGCGAAAAATCGGTTAAAAAACATACAAGGAAGAGCTTGATCTTAATATCTTTTCATAAATATTGGTATGAATAGTTTATGAAAAATTGCTTGGATCAATATTTTTCAATAATATTTTGATCTAATTTTCTCATAAGTACCCTAAAAAACATGTTTTAAACATATTGAACGAATCGGATTATTAGAAAATGAGATGTCCACAGTTTTAAAAAATATGTGTGTGTGTGTGTGTAATATAAGATCTTTTATTTTGCTAAAATGATGACCTCTCTTTTATGATGATCCGAACCATTCAATGTGTTTAAAACACGTTTTCAAGAGTACCAGCGAAAAATCTGCCCAAAATATTATCGAGAATAACTTAATTCAAACAGTTTTGTATAGTAGTAAGCATTTATGAAAAACTGTTTAGATCAAATCATTCCTGATATATTTTTAAACCGATTTCTCGCGGGTACCTTTAAAAATATTTTTTAAACACATTAATGATTCGAATCATCAAAATTTGAAAAAAATAAGAAGTCTGTATTTTAACAAAATAATAAATCCCTCATAAAAAGAGAACATTTTCTACTAAATAATTTAAATGAATCATTAATTTTCTTTTCATAGACTTTCTTTATTATTCATATTGTTCCATATTAGGAAAAACAAATTTATTTCGATATGATAACCGTGCCCAGTGCTATTTTTACACAACACTTTATTACTCCTGATCAATTTGGCCTAACTTGCTTATTAATAAGCAAATTTTATCTCTATTCAATTTTTTTTTGTTTTCTTGACTTCAAAATTTTGTAGATTATTAGTCTGTCTCGATGAGACGAATTTAAAAAGTATAAAATTATGTTCAAAAGTTAAAAAAAAAAACATTAAAGACGACCAATAAGCAAAAAAAAATATCATATTTTTAATTAATTTTGTCTTTTTTGAATTTTTTTAAATTTAGTCTATTATTTATAACTTTTCTGAAATCTCTCAGTGAAACGAATCAATAATCTACAAAAATTTGACGAAAGATAAAAAATTATAAAACATTTCACATAAGAACGAAAAAATAATCAAATAATCAAGTCAGGCTAAACCATCAATCCACAATAGTAGACATACATCAGAACACACACGAAAATAGAGAGCCTGCTGCACATCAGACATACTGTGCATCAAAACGATGTCATTGTGGTACAAAAAATATTGCCCGAACAGTGTCCCCACTGTCTGAACAATATTTTATGCCAAACAACATTATTTTAACACACAACATGCCTTTCTGTGCACTTTACACAAGGCTCCCAGGTCCATACACCCACCCACGTCTAGCTATAGTGCACAAAAAATAATTGAGAGTAATTCCAAAACCGACCGAATACCTCGGCTATATTAAAAAAAAAAAAATGGTGCACAAAACATGCACAATAAAAATGTTACCTATTGTCGGTCTGTATTTTATTATTTTTACGGTAATTATGAATAATTGTATACCATAAAAAATAAATTTATACATATTTACAGTTAGTTACGAATTATACAATTTATAATTATGTATTATTCTGAAGAGTTACGAAGTCACATACAGAATTGTTACAAAATCATTTTGGATAATTATGAAAAATATTAACGGTAGTTAGAAATTCTTTTAAAAAGTATTAGCTGATGTGTAAATAGCTGAGTTATCATAAATCTGTAAAAGAAACAAGCTGTTGCTTTCTAAATGTGATGATCCTACACATTGCCATTTCAACCTTAAGGGCCTAAAGCATCCAAACTACAGCTTAAAAAAAACAAGCTTTTGCTTTCAAAATGTTATGATCCTGCACATTACATTTCAACCTTAAGGGCCTAAAGGATCCAACCTAGAGCTTAAATTTCCTAAAAAGCCGAATATGGCGGGCTGACCTCTTGTTTAGGAAGACACAGCTAATCTGAATCTTCAGTTATCTCAAGAGCTGGAATGTAACGGAAACGAGCTGAGTACCGAAAATCAGATGCCTCTGTCCTATTTGGAGTTACTGATCTCTTCTGCTTTTTGGAAAATCCTTCCCCAGAAATCTCCTCACATAGATGCCCCATGCTCTTTCTTTCACTTGCTCTACCGTTTTCCTCCAAGCTGCAATATTTGCCAGATAAAAAATTTCAAGGAAGACACGAACTTTTATCTAACAGAAAAACATGCAAAATTTAAAGGGTGCTCTAGACAACAATAAATCCGAAAAATGATTTGGACATGATATCCAGGCACAAATGTGTTAATCGTCCGATGTGTGTGGATTCAAGCAATTTCGAAGACATCTGAGTCCAAATCTATGTCCGGACTCCATAATATTGCTCAAAATTTACAGAGGTTCATTAACCAAACGGAATCCTTACCGTTCACGAATTATTTTAAAAGCTTCTTTTGTGGCATAAGGTAGCCCACTCTTTGGATCACGGTACCTTCACCACCACATGAAAATCAAACAATGGCAAAAGAGTTAGCTAATGATAGGGCACTCAGCAGTAAAGGGGCCCAAAGTCCACAGATACACAGGCAGCGTGTTGAATTAAGACAAGTGAATTTGAAGTCCATCGTATTCGTGTCCCACAACATAAGAAAAAGATGTTTCAGTACATTGCTAATTCAAGACTGTTCATTTTGTGTAATTTAGGATAGATCACAGTATCTTATAGTATGATGGGTTTTACATCACCAACCTTTCACCCAGCCAAACCTAAAACTGACCCCAGGGCAAGGTAGAAACAAAATCGAGTGACTGACAACAACCATTCACCCAGCCAAAATATCAAGATATCCTAATAGTCTTATTTAATTTTCTTGGAAAAAAGGCAATAACAAGGCAAAAGAGCATTTCATGCACTATATGTGCCTTTAATGCATGTTGTTACTACAAATGCTTTTTGGGCAAAGTGTCGAACTACACACGTTAAGACACACAATGTATACCCTTAACCAAGTGCCGACTGTCTGAATAAAGTATTTCATCCATACAGAAGAGTACAATTTCCGAAATTCTAACATGCATGGCTTGTCAAATTTCAAACTTTATCAGGCCACCATTGTCATGGTTCTTAGTTTGGTCCCTTGTCCGTGTTTAATCTCTTAGCTGTTGAAGCATGCTATTTCAAAATGAGGAACCAGCATGCTGAAGTGTGATTAGTGATAACAAGATATGCGATGGTCTAGAATTAACATGCAAGAGATTCATGAACCAGAAAAACAAGAGATAAACAAGAACAATGTCATCATTGCCATACAAACTTTGTTCCATGCATACGCATACAAGCTATAAAACTAAAATGGATTAATCTCCAAGTTTAGACTTTTTCAATTTTGTTGGCCATGAAATTGCAATAACAAATATAGTCTAAATGCAATAAAGTGACCACAAAGATAGAAACGAACTCTTACTTCGCAGGCAACCCAGTAACTGCACACACAGCCCTCTGTGGATCTGGTACAGCAAAAGGAATGAAACAAAAATAGCTGTAATATTAACTACAGTACTACCACTGAGATATTTAACTGTAAAAATCCCACAGCACATTTTTACAAATATCATGAATGGTTCTGTATCCCTTAAAACAGTTGACTATTTACCTCCTGCATCCTTGTACCTCGAGGTAACAAGAGAGGCCCATATACATACATAACCTAGAAACATAAATTGGCCTTGTCACCAGTTCACCAATCTGACCAGTCTGTCTTTGATCTAATCCTCATAATGATGCTCCATACCAAAGAAGCTATCAAAAGCAACATTACTAACAGTGGAAGCCGAATTTCTCATAACGGCTGCCTGCACACTTATAGAGTGCTCCCTTAGATTGTGTAACTCACTTCAAAACAGCTATTTGAATGAAAAACTGTAACAGCTAGACCTTAGCGGGAAGGCAAGGATCCCAACACACATTAGCTCATAGTTTCATACAGCAACGCATTTAACAATTTGAAGAATTTTTGCAGGAATATTGTGCACGTGATACAGTTGCAGACACCTATTCCATTCTGGAAATTCACACCATGACACAAACTTGATAAAGATATTCTCTACGATTGTTGAATTAACATAAGTCTCATGCTAATATATATTACATACCATGACATCAACTCTACCATTAGCATTGGCAGGAAACTGATTAATATTAAAGCATCCACGAACATGACATACACACCATAACTTTTATGACTCATTCACAGTCATTAACACGTAAACTACACTTACATGGAGTGGAAGCTGTAGAAATCTTTGCCTGAAATGACAATCCTCTACTGAATTCAAGATAGGATTCACCTGCAACAAATCCAATCAACTTGAAATAACCAGGCAAAAAATCTTCAGGTAAAAACATTCTAATGTCAAAGCAAAAAAACAAATGTCACCAAAAGAGTGACAAGTACAGGAAAGGTAAAAACTACTCATCAATCGAATGAACATGACCGAGATGAATATTCAAATCTCATACCGGACAAAGAAACCAAAAAACAAAGTATTGACAGGTGATGAGGAAATGCTTGCCATTTCTAGAGAGATATCGTGTTTGAGGTCCACTATAAACTGCTTTGTGCACGACCGCTCTTTTCTTAACTTCTTCCTCCCTTGCCAGCACTCGTTCTAAGTTTCTCAAGTTCATGATTTCTGCAATTTAAAAATTCATGCCACGTAACTTGAGAATATCCCACAAAAGTAACCTCTTTATTAGATCATCTGCCCATTGATTGCCCCACATAAATTGTAGATATGTAAATATTATAAACTCAACCTGTTTGAGCTGCTTCCAGAAGCATCTCTTCTTGGGTCATCCTCTTCTCCTCGCCTTCCTTTTTCTTTCGAACAATTGGCTGGAAAAGGTGCAAAATTCAGTGAAAGCTATATGACTGCAAATCCTAGCACGTACGAACTTGGGACTGTATATAATAAGGGTTTCAAAGATCAGCATCACCAGAGATAAAGCTCCACAAAGTTTGCAGTTCGTTGGCTTCATTCACAGTCCAAGTCATAATTAAATTAGCATAAAAAATTTAATAACTTCTTCTTATCAATATGCAATCATGGACTTGGGAGCGTGTCTTGATTTGACAGCTCAATCTGAAGTTAAAGTTTCAACCAAGGTATACAAATGAAATTGAATGTGACACCATAAATGAGGTACAAATTCGATGCTTCATATATGCTGCTCGATGAATGAACCATAACTTAGTGAGGAACTATAGTATATTCTTTGTTTTTCACAAACATAACAAACAAATAAAGTAAAACTGCTTACAGAAATCTTTGTACACATTGGAAACCTACATTAAGAAGATCACGAATAACAAATATGACTCATAACTAAACACAACGTCAAGAAAAACTACTATCAACCAAGGACTTGCGTACTCAAAAGTCAAAATGAACTTAGTGAGGAACTATAGTATATTCTTTGTTTTTTCACAAACATAACAAACAAATAAACTAAAACTGCTTACAGAAATCTTTCTACACATTGGAAACCTACATTAATAGATCACGAATAACAAATACAACTCATAACTAAACACCATGTCAAGAAAAACTACTATCAACCAAGGACTTATGTACTACTTATATTCTCAAAAGTCAAAATGACAACAGTTCAAACACACAGCATGCCCTTATATGATAAAAACTTGTTATTAATCCGAGTTAGTTGTTAGATTCTTCAAAAATACATTAGTTTGCAATGGAAGATTCAGTAATCTCAAACTCTACGAGGAAAAATAAAAAAGGAGAGAGAGAAAAAATGATAGGAGGCATTGATGAAGTTCCACATCTTGTCACACCAGTCTGAATCTGCCACACCAGTCAAACAATGGAAAATAGTTTATTTTCCTCACAATTTCCCTAAAAAATATTTTCTCTTCTTTTCTTTTCCTTTCGACAAGTTCCAAACAAAGCCTATAAAGGTTATTGTACCAAAAAGTTGTGGATAATCACATTAACGTCCAATAACACTACAAAATTGCTGCGAGATAGCCTACTAGGTGGAATAGATTAGCTGATTTGAAACGATTCTGCATAGCTTTAGTGAAAATGATGACAAAATTGACATTCTTTTCCCATAAATAATATATTTAAGAATATAACAGTTTGCCCCGAGAAGATAAAGAAATTGTTCACCATTCAATATTCTCGTTTATCAGGAATGAAATTTCAACTGACCTTCATTGTTGCTTGCAAAGCTGCACGTATTGCATCTCTTTCAGCTTGCCTTACAATGACTGAAGTCCTTGTCGATTTCCTAACTATTCGCTCTACTTCTACATCGTCGGGCGTATCATGATGTTCAGGAAGGGTAGACTGCTCTGGAGCTTCTTCGTCCTCGGGATCTTTTCCTAGTTTGGAAAGGACCTTTTTTTTCTTTCTCTTTGGCAATTGCTTTCCAGGAAATATTAGTTTCTTCTTTGTTCTCTCCCTGTAAGATAAGAAAGTAACAACTCAAAATCCACCACACTGAATTTAAATGCTCAACTTCCAACACCTTGAAGAAATCAAACCTGCCATCTCCTTCATTTTCTATTTCTTCATCTGACTCTGATTCCTGGTTCCAATATAATCGGACAGTAAGGAAGTGGTGGTGGACACAAAAATCACTACTGCATGGTTAAAGAAATAGATACATTTGACAAGTCTGGGAAATCAAAATCACAACAAAAGAAGAAACACTTACATCATCATCAAAGTCACTATCAAAAACATCGGCAACTACCTCCCCTTCCACTTCTTGATAATTTTCATCATTTTCATCCTGACAAGTAGGCAAATGAACTCAGTCAAAGGATACAAGAGAACCAAAAACTATATATTTTCAACTGCTTGTTTCTTTGAATTAATGCAAGTTAGATACTCCTATAGAGCACATGCCACCTTTGAAGTGCCACTATCCATTCTAATAATATATACCACAATAAAATAGCAATAAATCCCATAGAGTCGGATATCTGGTGGATCTCCATCTACAAATTTTAAGTAGTAGCAGGTGTTATTATGATGACTGTAGCATTCAGCATTATACCACCAATCTCAGTCCCGGATAATGGAAATAGATTGAATCCTTTTTCTCTTTCCAATACATTTCTAGGGGTATTACTCACCTACATCTATCCAAATCAGCCTTCTATGGAATCATTGCAATTGATATTCTGTCATGGACAGAAAAAGATTGCAGTCAGTTTGACAATGGCAGAATGAAATTGCTTTGCGGCCCAAACCAAAGAATACCTTAGAAATTTGGTAACTAGATAAAGAACCTTGGACATCAGAATCTTTCAGCCAAAAGGAACTTAGGGAATTAGGATATATTTACTCACCACAAAACATATACTAGATAAGAGCACCTCTGTTGGTTCACCAAACCTCTTGCCATTGCCAAATTTTGGCAAGAGAAGACCAAAAGTGATGCTCCATCGGTTGGAAAAAAGTCTTGCCAAAATTTTACAAAGCCATTCTCTCGGCGAAATTTGGCATGATGTATAGCTTTGCCAAATTTCCATGACATCATCTATGTTTAGTATCTTCAATACTTTTGATCTGATGCTAGAAATTGGTAGTTGAGCCGAAATGGATTTGCAGCAATGGAGCAATATTACTATTCTTTGGCATTTTGAATTTTTAGCAACTAACGAGCCAAAATCGCTTGAACCACTGCATATGCTTGATGGATCATAGTATATAGTCAAATGCACTAAATCATTACCAGTATTCATTTACTTCTCTTTACACTTAAAGTCCAATAGGGAGATCCTATCAAAAGAAATAGTCCACTTCGGAGAGGCCTAGTCAAGTTTGGTCCTTTATTTCTGACACCAAAGGGAGCACCGTCGAACTGGAGCATCAAAAAGAGCACTTCCACCCAGATATTTATCAAGGACTCAGGTGATCATCTATTTCCTTGGTTCTCATTCTAATGGGGGACCTATAACTCTTACTTTTCTTACATATCCCAATCTCTTTCTGAGAAAAATACTAGTTTTCACATAAAGGAAAAGCATAATGAATATAGATGTACATATGATGGCCAATAGCTCAAGAAAAACATCTACCTCTTTAAGAGCATCCTGATTCCAGAACAATTCATCGTCTTCAATCTCCTCGTCAAGCAACTTGGTCATCCTAACCATGGCATGAGCACAGTGTCAAAAGCCTTCATATCTCAATAATTTCCACTATGTTTGTGTGTGTGTGTGTGCGTGTGTGAGGGAGAGAAAAGGGGGGGGGGGGGGGGGGGGGGGGGGGGGGGGTGGGGGAGGGAGGGAAGGGGATTCACACGTTCAAGTGATCAAATTTCTTACCTTTTGCCTCTCGTTGCTCGAGAAGTGCGATTGAGAAAAACAGGCTCCTCTTCATTTTCGTCTTCCATTCTAGCAGACGTTAAGATTTCTGCAAACAGGAACTATTGCACTATTAGAAGAAGAATGTTCACTGAACCACATGCGAAACTGCGATTATTGAACGCTGAAACGACACTGATTGAAAATCAAGTCATAAGAGTTTAGAGTAAGTAAATTTTGAACGACACAACAATTTTACCAAATTAAGAGGCAATCGCTACTACTTTATCCTTCAACTTTCCAACGCTAAAAACTACAAACTCTTGACAGTACTTCTACTAATTCTCCAACTTACAGAGAAATTCTCAATTTGCAATAATAACAGGTGGGGGGAGTTGGGTTTCAGCTGAGGACGCGGGGAGGTGAATTTCGGCTGCTGGAGGGAGGGGGGAGAGAGAGAGATAGATATCAGAGTCGGACATAGAAGTCTGGAAGAGGAGGAGCAGAGAGAAGCCATACCTGGTTGCTATCCAACAGGCGTTGCAGAGAATGGGCCTTGGAGTTGCAAAGATGGAGCAAAAGAAGATGGTGGGAGTCCGTACTTACCAGCCATCGGTAGCGGGCCAAACTTGGCAAGTGAGAAAAACGGCCCAATGTCAAAATGGTAAGCCATTTTAGTGAGCTTATTGGATTTGTAAAGTAAGGCCGATTGGGTAGCTTATCTTGGATCAAGCCAGGCCTTAATTATATATGTTGATGATTTTGATGAATATGATTGTCTACATATTTTTGACTATCTTAATTTTTCTCATAGTTGATTTACTACTTGGAGAGTTCTGTAAATTTAACGTTTTGAATTATCAGAAAAGACCAGAGGTAGACAGACCTACACATTGCCCCAACGATGTACTCTTAAAATAAAATTGGAGACAAGTTTTTCTCCTTAAAATTAGTGACAGGTTGTCTCTTTTAATTGCCCATGTTTTTATTTGCATAGCTTGAGGAACTTAACTTGAAAATTTTCACTTACCTCCCTCCTACTTTTGGTAAGGTGACCCTTAATACTTTTATTAATATTTAAGAAAAAAGTGAGCAGCATGAGAAATCCAACCCCAAAATCTCTAGTCACCTTCAATGAATCTTTCATCCCACCATTTGTTCTTTTTATTGTCAAAATTTTCAATTGGTTTTGCGATTAATCTCAACTTAATGCCAATTGGTCCTTAAAATTAATGACCAAACATATTGATTAGTTCTGATAGACTTCGATCTTGTAATTTTAAAAGACAAACTCTTTAGTCATCTCTCATTCTACTTAACCAACCATTCAGCTAATTACCCAACAACTTGTTATTGCAAAAGCATAATCTTGATGTTCTTTCTTCATTCTCTTTTCTTCCTGAGATTTTGAATTGTTCTCTATTAGATAATAATATAAAGACCCAAAGTTAGGATATTTTCTCATTACATTGTAGTCATACAAGAGAGAGAAAGAAGAAGTAATTACATTATGACCCTTATCTACTAATCTATTTACATAACAGAACTAATCTAAACTAATTATACGTTACACCCATAACTCAATGTGAATCCTTTCCAGCTAAAATATCCGCCAACTACATGGAAAATCCTCTCTTTGGTAACTTTTGTCAAACATGTGGTGGTGCCCTATTAGTGATCGAGCAAAGTCATTGCTATTCCTTCTCCAAATCCAACTGTACTGACGATACATGTTCCAATTCAGTTTTACCATTAGTAACAATTCCTTAATTAACATTTTATCCCCTTCAACTATGTTACTTCTTACCTGGCCCCTTCAACTATAGAAAGATGGCATAATATTTTGTGGGATTGTATGAACAAGAAATAGTTGCATGTAGTTTTTGTTGGAGCCTTTCCTTTATTTAAGATTTATTTAGCCTGTAGTATTTATTAAATTGGTGTATGATTATTTTTTTGTCCTTATTTAAAAAATTAATTTTTTATTTTGCATGAAATTTTTTATGATTATTAGTTCATCTCAATTTCAGAAAAATATAAAATGATGTTCAAAAACTAAAAAAATTCAAAAAAACACAAAAAAATAAGCTCAAAACAACATTTTTATAGTATTATTTTTATTTTTAGTGAATGTTTTTAGATTTTTGAACACAATTTTATACTTTTTAGATTTTTTCCATTGAGATGAACCGATATATAAACCATAAACAATGATGCAAATAATAAATATAAAAAAAATTAAATAAAGACAAAAAATAAGATCATTTACTTTCAATTAATTGTAAGGGTAGTATAGTAATTTAAACACAAAATGAATAAATGTTATATAATATAAGGGTATTTCAGTAACTTTGTATGATAAGAACAAAACAAAGAGCGCGTGAGGCTAAAATAGGTGTGTGAAAATCAATTTCCTAAAATTTACTATAAAATTGCACAACCTACTAAATACCAATGAGTTTTTTAATTCTTGAAAACAATTTAAATTTCTTGATAAAATAACTTTCTTAAGTTTTATTTTTTCATAGTGAGTAATTTCTTCATGGCCAACACTAGGTGTCCGTATTTAGTAGTCATCCATAATTCATGACCTCAATAATATAGAAAAATAAACTTATTGTTTGTCTTTTGAAAAAGAAAGAGCACCATGACATCTCAATATTTTGTAATTCATGAGCTAAAAAATTGGGTTTAAAGTGACCGAGGATGAATTAAGGATATGCTTCAAGTGTTAATTGAGAATTTGGCTCTCGAAAAATATAAAGTTAATCTTTTAAAAATAATTATCGTTTTCTTTAAGCGTATTCATTTGGCTAGATGTAAGAAATCAAAATAAAAATACTAATTAAATCTAAAAAAGGCCTAAGATAAAATAAATTAAGCAAACAGTATTAAAGTTAGCTACAATATAACTACACAGATCTGAAGAAGTATACCTTGGAGGCAATCGTTTTTGCGGTTCTATGGTCAATCTGGATCACGAGAAACAACTCCATCTTCAACAACAAGACGGTGGATGAGGTCGACATCGTAGACATGATCAAGACGAGAATTGCAATGTGGATAAAATCTAAATTTAAATTAACTTACGGAAGTGGCTATTGAAGATTTGATATGGAACCTGAAGTGAGATCATTAAGGGTTTGATGGAGAGGAGGATAAAACGATTGGCTCTCCTACTTGGGGGTGATTAGCCAGAAGGGTTGGAGATGAGCTTCTCCACCAAAACTTTATTCAGTTTTTGTTGATGAGATCATAATGGGACTTTTTTCTATTGCATTCACAAAGAGTCACACAGAGAGAGAAGTTTCGCAAATGATATGTTAAAATAGAGTAGGATTAATACAATCATTCAAATTGTCTCGGCTGTTAAAATTAGGTCTGTTTGTTTAGAACGTAACCTTGTAAATGGTCATGGTTTCACTTAGCACAACTATAGCAATGAAGGTTTGCACTGTTGGAAAAATGGAATTTAATATTGAAAATTTGATGACTTTGAATTAAAAATTAAGTGAGACTCAAATACTTTGTGCGGTGGGTTCATGTGAGTTTAAATGCTCCTAAGTAAGAGGTATAATCTAAACAAAGATATCAACTTCCATTAAGATGAATGAGAAATTAACTCTCAAAATAGGTATGGTAGAAAGGTAAAAAGTCACCTGCCACCTACCGGGGGCCGGGGGTCATGGCCCGAGGTGTGAGGTCTGTGGTCTAGACTTGACTTGTTCTTGGACTTTAGGCCATCATATTAATCTTTTTATTCCATAGTTGATTAGGCTTATTGGACTAGGCTGTATTAGCCTTGTTGGGCCAATCAAATTTCGGACTCCAAATTATTTTGGTGAAAGGTCCAAATTCATGTACATATATTTTCAAATTCATGAATTTGCCATGTTTATGAATTTTCAAGTGCATTTATTTCAAGATTGATGAATTTATCATGTTCATGAATTTTCAAGTGCATGTATTTTTAAATTCATGAATTTCCAGATGCAAGGTGCATGATTTATCGCAATTCACCGAACATGGTCTACGATCAAATTCGTTTGACGCAATAGAAAAGTTTATGCAAGTTCAATGCATTGTAGCTATAAGATCTACTATTGCACGTGTATAATTTTGCAGCCTTTGGTTCATGTTTCAACACATAACAACATTCACCATCATTTGCACATCCGAAATTTAGAGTCTTTGTGCTCTTCGTATTCTTCTTCCGGATAAAGAGAGAGTGAGCCACAAACTAGTTCGCCAAAATAGTTGAAGGTGGTATGACTTTTTCTATAGTAAATCACCGTAATCTGAGAGATAGAGTTCGGCAATAACCTCCTAGGCTTCTAGACCTTCGATGGGGCGGGGAATCTGTTTCAAGGGCACCGTGTCATACTCGGTCCTTGTTTTAATTATCTACTCTTTTTTCAGTTTCTGTCCAGTTTTTTAATTTTTATTTTACATAAATTTTTTTTTTATGTTTATGTGTATGTAATCTGTAATTTCATAAATTCAAAAATTTTAATTACTGTTTATTTAACTATATTTTTTCCAGCAACCAACACGCATATGGTACCATGGCGGTTCTTTTAGTAATCATTCTGACTTAGTAGTAATTTTTCACCCATGTGGCCAAGGATAGAATTAACTAAGATTTAAAGTTAGGAGTGGAGAATGTATATTGTTTGAATGAAGATTCTCTCATTGATTTAGTAGTGACGAATTTATATTGCTTGAATCAATATTTTTTCATGTGATAATATGTGACGCCAAATAAGAGGCACCACAGCTCTATTTATGATCTAAATCTTTCATTTTATGAATCTCGTTGTGTTAATTTAAGATTTTCGTTAGCGGGGAGGCGGTGGGCTCACCGCCTCCCCGCTCCCCTCCCCCTCCCCCCCCTCCTCTCTCTCTCTCTCTGATCTTTCTTCTACCTACTCAAGAATCAACCAGCATTGTAATGAGACGGAGGGCGGCGATAGAGCTGGTGGTCAACAACGGTTATAGATCTCGACATATGGGTTTATCATGAGTGTTTATAGGGGCCGAATAAGCGGTGTCTCGGCAGTTAAGGTTCTTGCTTTTTGGTGGTATGACTTCTTGATTTTTTTAATCTCTCTTCTCTCCCAGCTATTTTTTTCGACTCCCTATACTGCTCCTCTTTTTTCCTTCGCTATTGATCCGCCCCCTTTTTTTCTTGATCTATCTCCCATCCGTGGTTACTAATTAGTTTTCTGTTGAGATTACCGGCTTGCAGCCTAACAGTGAGGTAGGGTTTCAATTGCGGAGATCTTTCGTTGAGTATCCCACTGCGGTCACTGCTGGGTGACACGAATCTCGCCTAATAGCTTGGGTGAGCATCTGAGGTGGCTCGTTTGGCTCCTAGAAAATTGGTGGACGACAATGGTATACCGGTGTAAAGAAGAGTTAGTTTAGTGTTGGAGTTTTCTTGGATGGGTTTAGCTCAATTTGTTTTGGGCTTTGCCATTGGATATGAGATGTGATATTGTATTTGGGCTTCTCGGCCCACAAGTGTGTTTTTATGATTTAATCTGAGGATTTTAGGTGCATAGATGATTAGGGCTCTCAGGTGTATTTTTCAACATTTTCTTGGAACTCCTTTTCTATTTCCCAATAAATTATTACTTTTTCCGATGAAAACAAAATGGTTATGCAAAAATCAACTTCATAGGATATCAGTATCTATTTGAAAGCATCATATTTGTTACACAAGAAATGAATGACCAGATCCCAATCGTTCATTACTCTTCATAAAATAGTTTTCGACCAAACCTTTACTGATATCTAATCAATTTTTTATTTTTTTTTTGCATAACGAGTGAAATGCATCATTCTACAAAATGAATGGTTTGGATTGTCAAATTAAATTGTTACCATCACATGAGAGATCATCACATGAAATTAAGGATCATAGTTCATCTATCTATTCTATCTATAAAGGGAGAGCACATTTTTTTTTTTTGAACTTTGTCATGTTTTTTAGCTTGTCAAAATTACCCTCCATGGAAATTATTTTCACACACTAACAAAATAATAGGAAATTAATTACCGGGATAAAATTGTCATTGCCTCAATTATTTTAAAAAGATTGTCATTTCTCCTTCAAAGTTTACCCCACTTCTCCACATTCATTATCATAACATTATCAAAAGTTTATGACCACCTCTCTAAACACTCACAACCTTCCACTTCAACCAATTTTTTTCTCCAAAATTCGGCTTAGGTCTACAACAACCGAAGCGATATTAGCTTAATACATATTTTTTCATGTATTTAATGATGCTCGAATTGCACATACATTACGTGTGCTCCGTCCGGCCTCTAGTATTATTTATTAGCAATGTCAGTTGTGGTGCGCACTATTGAAACCTAAAATACTACCAAGTCTAAATTTTTATAAATGAAAGCTAATAGCATTAAATGTACAAAAGTTATGTTATTTTATAACACAACCCCTAAACTATCTCTCTTTTTTTTTATTATTGACAGAGAGTTTCATTGACATAATATGGGTTACATCAATATTGGAAGATAGACTATGATCCTACCACCCTGTTGGCCAGGAATCAACAAAAACAGAGGAGAGAAAACATAGTCAAATAAAATTAAACAGAATTACACACACACACAAAGGTCTAACTCCATGAATATTCCAAAGGAAATCCTCAATTGCAATTCCCTGCAATTTGAACTTTCCTTTAACCCAATTCTAGTAATGGCCAGGTCTGAGATGTCTTCAGGCTGGGATTTTACACCATTGAACACCCATTAGTTTCTGGCAATTCAAATGGACCAAAAGATTGTCATCATAACTGAATCCCAAATATTCCTCTAGATTTCGGTAGTTGCTGTCTAACCAAACTTTTGCTGACAATTGGACATTAGGAGAGGTAACCCCAAGTACTTCCGCACCATTTTATAATCTGGGTCCATACTGACCATGAGAACATGCAATTAAGCATTAGATGATTAGGAGTTTCCAGGAAATTAATGCACATAGGCATACACCTTGGCCCACATTGATTATACCCCTGTTTCACAATTCAGAATTCATTAACATGGATGTGATTTAATCATTTAATTATCTATCATTAAAAATTTGCAGACCTATTTAGTTTGAATGTAAATATAAAAATAATAGTAGAATAAGAGAGTTTTTTAAAATCCTTAAGTGACCACAGTAATCACTTGTTCTCCCTTGGCTCCAATGACCCTCCATTGAAATTTAGTTCCCCTAGGGCCTGTTTATTAGGGGTAATAAGGTTCATTATTATCACTATGGATATAGCTATGTGAATTTTTCATATTCGAAATTTATTTACTTTTTTGGACCCTTGATATGGAAATAAAATTTTGACCACTAACAAACTGGTTGCTAATTTATCTCGTATAATTTGCAAAGGTGGAATTAGATTTTATTCCATGCATGGTTTTAAATCTCCTGCTCTGTTGCTGTCTCACAAACATTATTCACCAAAAAGATTTTCAAAACATAGCAATCATAGTTCCATATTCTGTTTGTTGTGTGAAAATGACTTTGGAGAATCTTAACACACTTCTTTTGTGTCCTTTTCCAATCTCAAGAAAATTTAGTGCTGTGAATAATTTATTCTTGAATTTTTTGTTAATTGGGCTAATAATAATTACTTTTTATTAAAACAACAATAAAATTCAAATTTGGAAGGTAAAATAAATCCACCAAATTTATATCTATATATACTATATACTGTCGCGCCCGGAAAATTTCCCGACCCCCTCGCGAATAATGAATTGTCAAACGGGGCTGAATAATTTCTTAACTTGTAATGCGACGAAAGATGAAAATTGTTTGACAGCTGGGACTTATTTAAAACTCAGAGTCGCCACTTGACATGAAATTCGGGTGTGTCAAGTCACCCTCTAAGGCCATTTTCAAAGAAGATATCCTTAGAAAAATAATTTAATTTTAACTCAGAAATATGATTCTATTTATAAAATGACTCCTTTAAAAGAAATCTGGTCTTGAAAGCAGAGATGGGTTCGGCGATTCACTGTTACAAGTTGGGAAGGTGTTAGGCACCCAACATCACCCTTTCGGTACTTTACTTTTCCAATTAATTTTATTTTATTATCCTTGGCCAAATTTGATAAATTTCAAGTGATTGCTGTATAATTGGATCAAAAGTGAAAACGGATGCGAGAACAGGACTTCGGCTTATGCAATTTAACTTTTGGTGGCAAAAATATTGGAACGGACATATGTTAAACTTTGACCGAAACATGATATACAAACTGGTGTCTGCACGTCATATTTCTATTTCCAGAGTGCCAGGTACCTTAAATCCCTGGTAGGAATTTTCAAGTTTAACAATGATTTGATTCTGTTTTATTAATGAATTACCATATTAACCTTTCCTGAAATTGTAATATGCTGTCTTGGCCTAAACCAAGTTAGCTGCTATCACATTTTCATGTATTTCCCTCTGACTACCTTATGTCACCAGCGTTAAAATTTAAGGTTAATTTGGTGCAAAATATAAATGTCGTTCCGATAAGCTTTCAAGAAAGCATGATCCGCAAAATTGACATAAACTGTCAATTTGCATGACATACTTTATTTTAAGATTATCGGAGCCCAAGACCGGGAGACATGGACAGCGCAACGGCTATTCATGTTTCTCAGTTTTTAAGCTGGACACACATTTGCTTAATTTTATTTGTTACAATCTTTTATTTTTATCTACAATTCTTCACCCCGACGTCTAAGTTGTAGAATATAATAAATGTTACTTCGATCACGATAATCTGTCGTGAAAAGATAACGTGCATTGCCCGTTAAATTTTCATTCCAAAACACTAATATGGGCTACCTATGTCACCTGTGTGTTTACGGAATTCTGAGATTATTGGGATTTTTAACCAAGTGGTATGGATAGTGTGTCAGCGTGAACTAACAGCACTATTTATATAACTTAGCTATGAACTAACAGATTTTTTCTTTTATTGATTTTACGTGAAATAAAAATAAAAAGAAAATAGCAGTAACTGTTACGGGGAGACGGAAAAGGGGTAAAAAAAGAAAAAGTTACAAAATCTGGGAAAGGAAAAAAGTTAGGAGTTCATTCTGACAGAAGCCGACGCAATCGAGCGATATGTCGGAAGTGTTGATAAAAGCTCAGAGAGATTTTTGTTTAAATCACGAAAAGTACATTGGCATAGGCCAACACCGACTTTCATGATTTAAACCTGATGAGGCCAGATCCTGACATTCTAAAAGTGCGGACGGACTAGAAATTTCTAGAATTACAGACTAGAGATGCGGATGCCCACTTGATATTCACATAAAAAAAACAGAGAAGATAAATAAAAATGTTTTGACATTCTAGAAGTGCGGACTAGAAATTCTGGAAACGGACTAGAAATTTCTAGAATTGCGGACTAGAGATGTGAACGTCCGCTTTTAAGCGTAGTATTTATATTAAATAAAAAAAGAAAATAAAAAAATTAAATAAATAGAGCAGAAATTTAAATAAGAAAGACAGAAGTTAACATAAAGTGGGTTGTTGCAATGATACCTTGTATTGATATTCAAATCGGCTGATTACATGAAAATAAGAAAGACACGCAAACGGCTAAGTAAAACCATAACCCGACATAACACTGGGTTTGAAGCCCTGTTATCGCGAGGTATGCTAATATAATAGCGCGTTCGGATCTTTCTAAATCTGAAAATAATTGGGCAGAACTTCCTCTTGTTTTTGGGCCTAAAGTCATAGCTAAAAATCCTAACTCTAACTTATTTCGGGTGTCAAACGTTTCACGACTACGGAGTCGAAAAACATTTGACAACGAAGTTGTAAGGACCCGAAAAATTGTGAACTTTTTATAAATAAAATAAATAAATTAAATTTATATTTGGGGTTATTCGATTGATTGGTTAACATGTGTTTCGCAATTTAGTTATAAGACCCGAGCCCGGGTGTCACGACCCGTCCCGTAAGGGTTAAGGCACGTGACCGGCCACGAGTGAAACTCGTAAGGCCTAAAGATATACTAGTTTAGGGATTTTCTATTACATATTTAATATCAGAGTGCGGAAAACAAAATGTACTTCCAGAGTTTAGTGCATAGAGTAAGTGCAGTAATCTAGCCCTTATGGGCTTACAAACCATGACTATGGCCCAAAAACTCGACCAGTCAACAAAATAAATATTACAACTGAGACCATGCTACATCAAAACATGACAAGTCTACGGTTCACAAAATGTAACTTCAGTTCTAACAAAACCTTGCAGGATTTCAAGTACGATCAGCATCATTATTAAAACCTGTTGCATCAACAACTTCATTAGCACTAGGCTAGTGTGAGTCTAAATATGACAAGTTCACTAACTTCTATATTAACATAACCAGTAGGTTTGAAATCAATTATAATCGAATGATAACATTATGTGAATCCAGCTTTTAGGCTTACGCTGTAACCATATATGATGACATTGTATGATCTACGGCAACACCAGTGAATTAGGGAGCGACCCCAAATACATAGTCGGCGTGATATCATCCGTTGGATTATCTGGTTAATAATCCCCACCCTTATTACTTCACCTCATCGCTAGAATCTTAATCTGCCCCCTAGCGGACGGGGCGCCGTGTTGATCTCATAATCATGCCAAAATTATTTTTATGTTTCCATGATATCACGATTCTTTTTAATGTCTTAACATATCATGCTCAGTCTACTATCAATTCAATGACATAGATGTACATGCACCAAAGTAAAGAGAATCATATATTTCTACTATAGAATGAAAGTAAGCAAGTCATATATAAAGACTCACCTGAAATTAGTCCGCACTTTCTTTATATCAATTCGACCCGATAACCTCAACTCCCGGATCTATCATAATAAATGAAAAGCACTTATTGCCAATAAAATACATACTAACTTAGTGACTCAAGTCGCGTAACCACTCGAACTCCTCGATTCGTAAGGGTACGAAGATGTAATTCGGGTTCTAGGACAAAGTGGTCCTTTTATCTAATTTTAACAAGTGGCCTCGAGGGCTTTCTCGGGATTCGTGTAAATCTTATTACTTAATCCTTAGTCTCGTTTGTATATTCTAGGGCTCGGATGACTCACGTTCGATCGGTTTTATCGCCGGTTACTTAGACCGTAAAAGGGTATTTTCGTAATTTTGCTATCGGCCGCCCAAAAATACGATCGGAACCCGACCCACGTTATTTTCAGTCCTCATTCATATTCAAAGCCTAATTCTATGGTCGGTTCATTGGTGTGGTGATTTTAGTGTCGGTATGCCAAAAGTAAGCAAGAGTGGCGTTTTGGTAATTATACTCCCCGGTCTCCGAAACCCGGGACTATTTTTCGGGCTGACTTTGGGGTCGTTTTTTGTGAACTACGTAGGTCTTGAGGACGATCCGATCTATTTAGGTCCAAGATTTAATGTTTTTCTACAACGTTTGTGTTTTAAGAAACTGATTTTGACCACCCGAACATCAAGATCCAAGGGCTCAAAGTTAACAAAAAAATCTGGGAAAAATATGGAAAACAGTGTAGTCAAGGTCGTGAGTCATTTTCGTAGCATGATTTTAACGCGTTCAAGATGTCATAGAGAAAATCCGTTCTATCTATGTTTAAGATAAAGTGTTCGTCTCAAACTTTCATCTTTTACAAAACGTGATTCGAGTACCAAAACATCAAGATCTAAGTCTCCGAAGTTGGCCAAAAATCAGCGAAAAAAAAATCTGGGAAATCCGGAAAAAGGTAGTTTTCCGAGTGACTTTCGTAGCGCGATTTCTATGGGTTCTAATGGTTCAAGGGTTGATCCAATCCATCTATTTTTGAAGAATAAGTGTCCTACTATAACTCCAAACAAAGAAATCTAGTCTAATCCGTCTAAAACATTAAAATCTAACAACCTAAACTTAGACAAAAGTATGCGATTATACCTCTTTCCTCGCTGAAATTTGGTGGCCGAAACAGTGACTCGGCTGCGAATACGGCAATCTAGATGGAACCCCGGCGTGTCTTAGTATAGTTGGTGACGTGGATGTGGTGGTTGTATAGTGGTAGGAGGTGGTGATGAAGGAAATAAGGAGGAAAAGAGGGAGGAGAAGAAGAAGAAAGGAAGAAGAAGAGAGGAAGAAGAAGTGAATGAGTGAAAGTTAGAGAGAGAGAGGGAGTGAGTGATTCTGCCGTGGGAAAAATGAGAGGGATGGGCAATGTCCATTCATGTATATGTACTAATTTGAGAAAGGATAATTAAATAATTAAATAAATATATAGACTAGGGTTAATAAATGAATTAGGGGAGACACATCCCATAATTTAAGGGATAAAGGAGATTATGATTTTGACCCTGATGGATTTAATCAGTCAAGGGTTTGGTCGCGCGCGCGAGCGCAAAATGCCGCACAATCCCGAGAAACTGTTCCGGTACTGATTTTTTAAAAAATACGAGAATAGACCGGGTGACTCAGAAAAATACAAGGATCATCATGGCGTGCTCGGATATCTCATACGAGTATTCGTTATTAGGCCGGCATCTTAATATGTCCTTAAATTAACGTTTTTAATGAGCGTAGGTCCTGAAATTGAATTTCTAATAAATAAATAATAATAATAAATAAATAAATAATTAATGTGATAATTTTAATTATCCCCGCTATTTTTAAATTCGAATAACTAAATCGGGTCGGGATATTACACCGGGGTCTTTGGTTTTATTTCGCGCCCGGTACGTACGTAGCATATTACGTGGGAGCCCGTGGGGGGCCTTAAAAATCAGATTTTTGGGGGAATAGGGGGGAGGCTAAAAACACTCACTCTCTCACTCTCTCTCTCCACCATATCTCCCTCCACATTCTCTCTACCACCACCACCAAACCACCCCGCCATTTTCGAATTCCTTCGGGATAGAGGGAGCTTGGATCGTGCTTGACGTGGAACCGAAGAAGGATCGTGATTTGGAGCTCGGGAAGGAGAGATCCGGAGATTGGAACTTAGGGCTTTCACTTCTTCGCCAAACCCTTTGATTCAAAGCTTGAGGTAGGGATGTCTCACCTTTTGTCACGACCCATCCCGTAAAGGTTGAGGCACGTGACCGGCCACGAGTGAAACTCGTAAGGCCCTTTAAAATATACCAGTTTAGGAATTTTCTATCAACATAACTGATATCAGAGTGCGAAAAATAAAATTAACTCCAGAGTTCAGTGCATAAAATAAAGTGTAACAATATAACCCTTATGGGTTTACAAACCATGACTACGGTCCAAATTCCCGACCGGTCAATCAAATACATAACAATCAAGATCGAATTACATTAAAACATGCTAAGTTTAGAGATTACAAAAGATACTTCAATTCCAATATAACTTGCAGAATTCAAGCATGATCAGCATCATTAACTAGAACATGTTGCATCAACAACTTCATTAGCACTAGGCTAGTGTGAGTCTAGATATGACAAGTCTACTAACTTTCTGTATTAAGATAACCTGTGTTCTTGAAATTCATTATAATTAGATGCCAACTTTATATGATACACGAATCCAGCTTTTAGGCTTGCGCTGTAACCATGAACACTATCAAGTGATCATGTTATGTGACATATGAATCCAGCTTTTAGGCTTACGCTGTAACCATGTATGGTAACGTTATACGATCTACGGCCCACCAGTAAATCAGGGAGCGACCCCAAATATAAGCCGGCGTGATATCACCCGTTGGATTACCTGGTTAATAATCCCCACCCTTATTACTTCACCTCATCGCTAGAATCTTCATCTGCCCCTAGCGGTCGGGGCGCCGTATTAATCTCATGTCATGATATTTTCATATTTACATGATGTCATGATTATTTTTAATGTCTTAACATATCATGCTTAGTCTACTATCAATTCAGTGACATAGATGTACATGCATCAAAGTAAAGAGAGTCATCCATTTTTATTGCAGAATGTAAGTAAGCAAGTCATATATAAGACTCACCTGAAATTAGTCCGTAATTCTTTTATATTAACTCGGCCCGACGATCTCCGATTCCCGAATCTATCATGATAAGTAAAAAGTACTTATTGCCAACAACTCTTAAAAGAATATACTAACTTAGTGACTCAAGTCGCGTAACCGCTCAAACTCCTCGATTCGTAAGGGTACAAAAATGTAATTCGGGTTCTAGGACAAAGTGGTCATTTTACCCAATTAACAAGCGGCACCGAGAGCCTTCTCGTGATTCGTGTAAATCTTATTACTTAATCCTTAGTCTCGTTTGTATATTCTAGGGCTCGGATGACTGACGTTCGATCGGTTTAATCGCCGGTTACTTAGACCGTAAAAGGGTATTTTCGTAATCTTGCTATCGGCCGTCCAAAAATATAACCGAGGCCGGACCCACATTATTTTCAGTCATTATTCACATTCAAAGCTTAATTCCATGGTCGGTCCGTTCGTGTGGTGATTTTAGTGTCGGTATGCCAAAAGTAAGTAAGAGTGGCGTTTTGGTAATTATACTCCCCGGTCTCCGAAACCCGGGACCGAGTCTTGTCCCGTACATTATTCAACCCCAATTTTATCATGGTAAGGTCAATTTCGTGATTCGGCTAACGGGTGTGGCGATTTAAGTGGGTGCGTGAGTGGGATTTCTAGAGAGAGAAAATCCCAGAAATGGGCTGTTTTTCGGGCTGACTTTGGGGTCATTTTCTGTGAGCTACGTAGGTCTCGAAGACGATCCAATCCATCTAGGTCCAAGATTTAATGTTTGTCTACAACTTTCGTGTTTTACGAAACTAATTTCGACCATCCGAACATCAAGATTCAAGGGCCCGAAGTTGACAAAAAATCTGGGTAAATCTGGGAAATCTGGGGAAGGTCAGTGTAATCAAGGTCGCGGGTCATTTTCGTAGCATGATTTTAACACGTTCAAAATGTCATAGAGTAAATCCATTCCGTCTATGTTCAAGATAAAGTGTTCGTCTCAAACTTTCGTCTTTTGAAAAATGTAATTTGAGCAACGAAACATCAAGATCTAAGTCTCCGAAGTTGAACAAAAATCAGCGAAAAATCTGAGAAAAATCTGGAAAAAAAACAGTTTTCCGAGTGACTTTCGTAGCTCGATTTCTACGGGTTCTAATGGTCCGAGAGTTGATCCAATCCATCTATTTCGAAGACTAAGTGTCCTATTACGAGTTCTAACAATGAAATCTAGATTAAAACATATAAAACATTAAGATCTAAGGCCTTGAATATAAGAAAAAGTATGCGTTATACCTCTTTCCTTGCCGGAAAGCTTGGTGGCCAAAAACAGCGACTCGGCTGCGAATATGGCGATCTAGACGGAACCCCGGCGTGTCTTAGTATAGTTGGTGACGTGGATGTGGTGGTTGTATAGTGGTAGAAGGTGGTGATGGAGGGGATAAGGAGGAAAAGAGGGAGGAGAAGAAGAAGAAAGGAAGGAGAAGTGAAGGAGTGAAATGAGAGTTAGAGAGTGAGAGAGGGAAATTCTGCCGTGAGTGAGAGAGAGAGAGAGAGAGGTCCCCATGTAAAACATATATATGCATATATAGGCATTAATTGGAGTAAAATAAAATAGAATAATAAATATAGATTAGGCTAGGTTAATTATTTAGATTAGGGAACATACCCCTTAATTTAGGGAAAAAAAGGGATTTGATTTGACCATGATGGATTTATATCGGTCAAGGGCTTGGTCGCGCGCGTGAGCGCAAAACACTGCACGATCCCGAGAAACTGTTCCGATACTGATTTTTCGAAAAATATGAAAATGGACCGAGGAACTCAGAAAAATACGAGGATCATCATGGCGTGCTCGGATTCCTCATACGAGTATTCGTTGGCAGGCCGACATATCTAAACGTCTTAAAATTTAACGTTTTAATGAGCATAGGTTCCGAAATAAGATAAAATACATAACATAAAATAAAATCAATTAAATTATGCGATAATTGTAATTATCCGTGCTATTTTTAAATTTAAATAATTAACTCGGGTCGGGGTATTACATCCTCCCCACCTTAGGAAGTTTGGTCCCCAAACTTGATCTCGGCCAGTACAATTGTTCAACAAAATAATTTATGATCTAACCGGAGTTAATCAACATAGATGGACATAGTATAACGATTACAAAGAGAGGGTGGCAATTGTCCGAAGTATCATCGAAACACATTCTTCCAATAAGTGTCAATTGGGAATATTAATAATCGATAGCTGTCAAATTAGCTCCAAAGTTTATGAGAATCAACCCTGACTACAACAAGTTCGGTCCCCTTTGGTCAATGAAAATACCAATTTGGGTTACTGATTGAAGATAAAAATAGTTGACAATAACAAGACATATCCAACATAAGCCCGAATGAGGAGGATTACAACAATCACAAGAAGACTTTGTAGCAAGGTCAAATGAGCATTTGCAAAGATATAAATGATTTGCCCAAGGAGTATTTGCAACGATTTTGATAACTTGATAACCGTAATGAAGTTGGTAATTGAAGTGTGACACATAGCAATACACATGGGCTGGGGAGTCATACAGATTACCAATCAGTGATTTCAACAAAATCAATTTGAACCAATGGTCCAAAACAAACTCCATTAAGAACGAAAGTGGCTGATATGAAATAAGTGGCATATGATACCGTTCAAAATAAACGAAGCCCGAAAGTGATTGATCTGAAATAGGTGGCATAGAATACCATTCAAAGTAAGATGAAAAATACCACCCATGAGCAATATAAAAGATCTTTATGAGAAATTTCGGGATTAGGATGACAATCTTGTAAGACTTTAGATTAGACTTGACTCGCAAGGAGTCGGGAGGTTACATCATGGAATCACAAAAATTTGACATAAAGTTTTAACAGTCTGACAAATGTGACAGCTCAACAATCGATGCAATATATCTTGTACGAAAAGCCGACAAAGGAGTCAACAAGAAGATTTTAAACAATGGAGGAGTGGGTGACAGCTTATCCAGGATGAGGGTGACATGTCGTCAATATTTTCACTCGTACTATGTTAAGTAACAACGCCGCTCAAAATAATTTCATTACCAATCACCGGTTGTGTACACTTACAGCTAATCGTATATCGTCTTTAACTCGCAATCCTCCATATGCTTTAGTTTGATCTCTCCTCTGATTTTCGGATCTATGATGATTGCTGCGCAAAAGCCTCATTCGTCACGAGCTACTATCTTCAGCTCCAATTCCTCCATCTCTTTGGTTAATTGTTGTTGTTGAGTAAATAGATTGTTCAACGAGCCGATCACCATCTGGCTCAACACGTCTGCTACTACGTCAGCATCTCTTGGTGATATTGATGTCGTAGTCCTTCATCAGTTTTAGCTACCTTCTTTGTCTGAAGTTCAGTTATTTCGGTGTGTAGATATACTTCACTCTTCTGATCGGTGTAGACCTCGCACGTAATTACATATAAGTAGTGGTGCCAAATCTTCAAAAAGAATAACCACTGCAGGTTTCAAATCGTGCGTAGGGTTCTTATCGTATGGTTTCAACCGTTGTGAGGCGTAGGCGATAATCTTTTCGTGCTGTATCAAAGCGCATTCCAATCCTTGGTGTGAAACATAGTTGTAGATGGCAAATCCTCTTGTACCCTCAGTTAACGTAAGTATCGGTGCCGTGATCAATTCCTTCAAATCTTATAAACTTCATTCTCGTTCCTCATGTAAAGAAAGTTCCTTCTTGCGAGTTAGCTCCGTCAAAGGTACTGCAATCCTTGAGAAGTCCTGGATGAACCTTCGATAGTATATCGTAACTCCTGAAAAACTATAAGCATCTAACGTCGACGTTTGCCTCAGCCAATCGCTTCATTCTTCTAGTTGTTCAGCGCAATTCTCTCGTCTTTGATAACGTTGCCGAACAAGGTTACGTTGATTAACCGAAACTCACATTTCCTGAACTTAGCATATTACTCGTTCTCCTGCAATGTATCTAATACCATCTTAGATGCCCCTCGTTCCACTCCTCGCGTTTTGAGTAGATCAACTTGTCGTCAATAAATACGAACGAAGCGGTCTAGGTACGCTATGAAAACTCGACTCATCAAGTCCATAAACGTTTGCTAGTACATTCGTCACCCCGAAGGTATCACTAAGAACTTGTAGTGTCTGTAGCATGTACAAAAAGCTATCTTCTATCTCCTCAACATCTCCCGACTTGTCCTGGAGTTGGTGATTCCGAACGTAAATCAATCTTAGAAAACGCGCGAGCTCTTTGAAGTCGGTCGAATAAGTCATCAATTCGTGGTAGAGCTACTCGTTCTTGATGGTGACCTTGTTGAATTTCGATAATTGATGCACAATCTCATCGTCTTGTCCTTCTTCTTCACAAGTAATACCGACGCTACTCATGACGTTGATCTTGGTCGGATAAATCCCTTATCAAGCGATTCCAGCAATTGTAATTTCAACTCCTTTAGTTCTGCTGGAGCCATGCGGTAAGGTGCCTTAGAGATTGGTTGGGTTCCAGTACACTCTCTGTAAGCAAGTCGATTCCTCGATTTGGCAACTCGTCAGGAAATACATCCGGGTAGTCGCGTACCACAGGTATATTGGCCATAGTCAAATTTCTATCTAGGGTATCGTGACAACTGCTTTTCATCTCCTAAAAGTTTCGTTCTCGTTCCGAAGTAACAACATCGTAATTGGTCTGGTCGCGAAATGGTCAAAATCAAATGATACTTAATAGTAATTACTGATAAAATATGTTATAACGAAGTCATGTCATATATAAAGGTAGACTGATATGCCAAATAACAGCAGTACATTACATCCTACACATTCAAATACCTCATGCCCTAACTACCCATGGGTCCGGCCCCATGACCTACCATAGTCAAAAAGAGTACTCCGGATGATATACGAAAGTCAGTCATATACTATTGGCATGATGGGAAAATGTACTGCTGGCTAGTCCTCGATCTACTCGTCATCAGATTCGCTGGGCCACTCGTACTCTGGGGTCAACCATTCAACAGGTCCTTCTGGTGGGTCTGGGTCCTCTTGCGGGTCTTCTTCCTCAAGTTCGTTCAATAGTTCAGGTTCATCCCAATCTTCCTCCCACTCCTCTGGGTCAACCATCATCGGATCTTCATTGACTTCGCCTCCTGGTTGTGGGTCAAGCTCCAATCCCTGCTCTTGTGGCACTTCTTCTTCTTCTTGTTCTGGCTCAACCTCTTCATCCTCCTCGTCCTCGTCATCTTCTTCATTGTTTGGCTCATCTTCTTCACTATCAGACGTATGCACTCCAGAAGTGCCTTCTCCATTGTTTGCCAATTTCCTTACGATTTCCTTGAGTTCATCCAGTTTTCCCCATTTTGGTAGTGTTTGTAGGGCAACCTCGCATGCCCTTCTCTCCGCCTCAATACGGTATTGAATCAGTGATCGCAAGTTGTTGTTAGATCGCCCTTTGTACCTGCGCATCACACCTGTTGCCACACCTGCAGCTATCATCCCTGCTTCCTTTCCTATCGCCTCGCGGTATGCGTCTTCATCCAACGATATCACCCCCTGCGGTCCGACTTCATACCTCCCATAAGAGTCGTCACTTGTATACCCTTCTTCCTCGCTATCATCATCGCTAAAGTCCATACCTACAGTACTCAAGATATAGTCTTGTCAGTACCGACTACAACGTCTCGTTATTAAAGTATAGAATTACATAAGTAGTAAGCATGCCATCATATAATTATACACGTCATGTGCGACTATCGTGTGATCAAATTTATAACTCTGGGTTTTATTTAAAGAAAATCCAAAAACTTAAGCTCTGATACCACTGTTGTCATGACCCATCCCGTAAAGGTTGAGGCACGTGACCGGCCACGAGTGAAACTCGTAAGGCCCTTTAAAATATACCAGTTTAGGGATTTTCTATCAACATAACTGATATCAGAGTGCGAAAAATAAAATTAACTCCAGAGTTCAGTGCATAAAATAAAGTGTAACAATATAACCCTTATGGGTTTACAAACCATGACTACGGTCCAAATTTCCGACCGGTCAACCAAATACATAACAATCAAGATCGAATTACATTAAAACATGCTAAGTTTAGAGATTACAAAAGATACTTCAATTCCAATATAACTTGCAGAATTCAAGCATGATCAGCATCATTAACTAGAACCTGTTGCATCAACAACTTCATTAGCACTAGGCTAGTGTGAGTCTAGATATGACAAGTCTACTAACTTTCTGTATTAAGATAACCTGTGTTCTTGAAATTCATTATAATTAGATGCCAACTTTATATGATACACGAATCCAGCTTTTAGGCTTGCGCTGTAACCATGAACACTATCAAGTGATCATGTTATGTGACATATGAATCCAGCTTTTAGGCTTACGCTGTAACCTTGTATGGTAACGTTATACGATCTACGGCCCACCAGTAAATTAGGGAGCGACCCCAAATATAAGCCGGCGTGATATCACCCGTTGGATTACCTAGTTAATAATCCCCACCCTTATTACTTCACCTCATCGCTAGAATCTTCATCTGCCCCCTAGCGGCCGGGGCGCCGTATTGATCTCATGTCATGATATTTTCATATTTACATGATGTCATAATTATTTTTAATGTCTTAACATATCATGCTTAGTCTACTATCAATTCAGTGACATAGATGTACATGCATCAAAGTAAAGAGATTCATTCATTTTTATTGCAGAATGTAAGTAAGCAAGTCATATATAAGACTCACCTGAAATTAGTCCGTAATTCTTTTATATTAACTCGGCCTGACGATCTCCGATTCCCGAATCTATCATGATAAGTAAAAAGTACTTATTGCCAACAACTCTTAAAAGAATATACTAACTTAGTGACTCAAGTCGCGTAACCGCTCAAACTCCTCGATTCGTAAGGGTACAAAAATATAATTCTGGTTATAGGACAAAGTGGTCATTTTACCTAATTAACAAGCGGCACCGAGAGCCTTTTCGTGATTCGTGTAAATCTTATTACTTAATCCTTAGTCTCGTTTGTATATTCTAGGGCTCGGATGACTCACGTTCGATCGGTTTAATCGCCGGTTACTTAGACCGTAAAAGGGTATTTTCGTAATCTTGCTATCGGCCGTCCAAAAATATAACCGAGGCCGGACCCACATTATTTTCAGTCATTATTCACATTCAAAGCTTAATTCCATGGTCGGTCCGTTCGTGTGGTGATTTTAGTGTCGGTATGCCAAAAGTAAGTAAGAGTGGCGTTTTGGTAATTATACTCCCCGGTCTCCGAAACCCGGGACCGAGTCTTGTCCCGTACTTATTCAACCCCAATTTTATCATGGTAAGGTCAATATCGTGATTCGGCTAACGGGTGTGGCGATTTAAGTAGGTGCGTGAGTGGGGTTTCTAGAGAGAAAAAATCCCAGAAATGAGCTGTTTTTCGGGTTGACTTTGGGGCCATTTTTTGTGAGCTACATAGGTCTCGAAGACGATCCAATCCATCTAGGTCCAAGATTTAATGTTTGTCTACAACTTTCGTGTTTTACGAAACTAATTTTGACCATCCGAACATCAAGATTCAAGGGCCCGAAGTTGACAAAACATCTGGGTAAATCTGGGAAATCTGGGGAAGGTCAGTGTAATCAAGGTCGCGGGTCATTTTCGTAGTATGATTTTAACACGTTCAAAATGTCATAGAGTAAATCCATTCCGTCTATGTTCAAGATAAAGTGTTCGTCTCAAACTTTCGTCTTTTGAAAAATGTAATTTGAGCAACGAAACATCAAGATCTAAGTCTCCGAAGTTGAACAAAAATCAGCGAAGAATCTGGGAAAAATCTGAAAAAAAAACAGTTTTCCGAGTGACTTTCGTAGCTCAATTTCTACGGGTTCTAATGGTCCGAGAGTTGATCCAATCCATCTATTTCGAAGACTAAGTGTCCTATTACGAGTTCTAACAATGAAATCTAGATTAAAACATATAAAACATTAAGATCTAAGGCCTTGAATATAAGAAAAAGTATGCGTTATACCTCTTTCCTTGCCGGAAAGCTTGGTGGCCAAAAACAGCGACTCGGCTGCGAATATGGCGATCTAGACGGAACCCCGGCGTGTCTTAGTATAGTTGGTGACGTGGATGTGGTGGTTGTATAGTGGTAGAAGGTGGTGATGGAGGTGATAAGGAGGAAAAGAGGGAGGAGAAGAAGAAGAAAGGAAGGAGAAGTGAAGGAGTGAAATGAGAGTTAGAGAGTGAGAGAGGGAAATTCTGCCGTGAGTGAGAGAGAGAGAGAGAGAGAGGTCCCCATGTAAAACATATATATGCATATATAGGCATTAATTGGAGTAAAATAAAATAGAATAATAAATATAGATTAGGCTAGGTTAATTATTTAGATTAGGGAACATACCCCTTAATTTAGGGAAAAAAAGGGATTTGATTTGACCATGATGGATTTATATCGGTCAAGGACTTGGTCGCGCGCGTGAGCGCAAAATACTGCACGATCTCAAGAAACTGTTCCGATACTGATTTTTCGAAAAATATGAAAATGGACCGACGAACTCAGAAAAATACGAGGATCATCATGGCGTGCTCGGATTCCTCATATGAGTATTCGTTGGCAGGCCGACATATCTAAACGTCTTAAAATTTAACGTTTTAATGAGCATAGGTTCCGAAATAAGATAAAATACATAACATAAAATAAAATCAATTAAATTATGCAATAATTGTAATTATCCGTGCTATTTTTAAATTTAAATAATTAACTCGGGTCGGGGTATTACACCTTTATTATGTGTATATTCATGATGTTGGTAGTTGATTTCGTGTTTAGATTGAGTTTTGTTGCGTTTTTGGCCTAATTGATCGAGTGGCGAACTGTCTGTGCGAACCTGAGATCGACCAAGTCGCTCGAGCGACTTGGGCGTCGCTCGAGCGACCTTGGAAGTCGCTCTAGCGACTATCCAGCGACCGTCTAGCGACCTTTACTGATTTTTGGCCCGTCCAGCGAATTTTTAGCCGCTCCAGCGACTTGTCGGGCGACTTGTACTGACTGTTTTCACCATAATTTGAGATTTATGGACATCTAAGAGTACTTCCACTCATACATGTGGTATGTGGGACGTGTGACACAAACGGGACCTTATTGTACGCCTTTATTCATAATTTCATTTTTCATTCACTATGAGATTACATTGTGATTGGCGTGATATGTGAATGGCCGGTAAAAGGGTCAAACTATGAATTTTGTATTGCATTGACATGATGTGATTTCTAGCCTCCGACGGGAGTTGTGCTAGTTATGTGATGTCTAGCCTCCGACGGAAGATGTGCTAGTTATATAAATGGTCTAGCCTCCGACGGGAGATGTGCTTGTATGTTTCAATATCGTCTAGCCACCAAAGGGTGATGTGCTAGTTGGAATATGATAACTGAGTCGGTCTGGAAACCGCAAATTGATCAAATTGGTTGACATGCAGTATTGTTTATGGACTAATAGATTACTTGTCATACATGTGTTATTATGAACTGTTCATGAAGCATGCCATATCATTCATATTCATATAATATTGGCGTAGATATCTCTACTGGACTTTTAGCTCACCCCTTCATTCTTTCATGTACAGATCCGGAGACTTGACATGGAGTGTATGAATGCATGGTGGTGCATGTTTTGAGAAGACCGTCATATAGGAGTTACATAGCATCTTTATGACTGTTTTTGAAAGATGTAAACTAACTCCCCTTTTGTTCCTTCATTGTAATTGAAAGCGAATGGTATTGTATTTGTTCAAACTATATTTTGGTGTGATAGGCCAGGAGTGCCACCCATGAACTGTAATATTTGAAACATTTTACCAATGAGGGATTTTAGAAATTATGTTTTGGGCAATTATGAGGTTTTGGAGTGGTAAATAGGATTATGCCATATATTTAAAAATCAGGGCGTGACAGAAGTGATTTTTCTCTTTCGAGGTTTTCGCTCTCGGGAAAATATGTGTGCGACGTCTGAAAAAATTAAAAATCTCCAATTTTCCTCTCGCGAAAATGTTCTCTCTCGAAAAAAATCCTCCTCAAAACAAGTGCGAAGCACTTGCTTTTATAGAAAAAAGTGAGGTGGTGGTGAGAGGAAAGAGAGAGCCGGGGGAGAGAGAGAGAGAGAGAGAGCGAAGAGAGAGAACCGGGGGGAGAGAGATAGAGGCGACACGTGTTGCGAGGGGAGAGGAGAGAGAAAACGGAGAGAGAGAGAAGAGAGAGAATCGGGGAGAGAGAAGTGATTGGGTGTGGGTGAGAGGGGAGAGAGAGTACGCGTGGCACAAAGAGAGAGAGAGAGACACGTGGGAAGAGAGAGAAAACGGGAGTAGACGCCAGCGAATGGGAGAGGTCCACGTCATCGTAGTACATGCGCACGCCCGCACCAGATCATGTGAACTATAAGTAACCTCCTCTTCTTCTCCCCCCTCTCCACCACCACCACACCTTCCCCCTCACTCACATCATTCCGTGATGTCAGATCCGTGATCAAGTCCGAATCCGACCCGCTCAAGCTCGCAGCCACCTTCGAATCCTCCTCCGCCTTCTCCCGCTTCCTCTGCGACCGTCCCCTCTTCCACCTCTCCGTCCACAAGCTTGCTCGCTCCAACCGCCCTGACCTCGTCGAACGCATCCTCAACCACACCATCACCATCACAAAAGAAAAATCATCCTCCCTTCTGAATTCCGAAGGGTTCTGGATCCGCATCGTAATGCTTTACTCCACCGCTAAAATGGTTGACCATGCTGTTCGAACCTTCAATCAGATGGAAAATCACAACTGCCCTCGAACCGAGAAATCGCTCTGTGCAATCCTCTCCGTTCATCTTGATAACAGAATGTACGACGAATTTCATCAAGCCTTCGAGTCGATTCCGCCGAAAATCGGGGTGACCCCAGGAGTGAAATCTTATAATTTAATTTTGAAGGCGTTTTGTGAGGAAAAACGGATTGATTCGACAATGGATTTGGTTAATAAGATGGATAACGAAGCTGTGGTTATGGCGGATACCAACTCGTATAACATACTGTTGGATGCTCATTGGAAGACTAACAATGAGGCTGGATTTGATGGGATTGTGAGGAAGATGATGGATAAGGGATTGGATCCTAATTTGACAACTTACAATCTCAGGATCAGGAGGCTATGCAAGAGCAAGGAAGTTGTTAGAGCCAAGAAGTTGTTGGATGAGATGGTTTCCAAGGGGGTGAAGCCTAATTCCGCGAGTTACAATTCTCTGATTTTTGGGTTTTGTAAGGTTGGGGATTTGGAATCGGCTAGAATACACTTAGTTGAATAGGCATAAGCGAAACCTATAAAAATATTATCATTCGAATAATCCTAGACACATACTATCGGAACCAGACCAAACCTGATAAATGCTATAAAGTGAGGGTCCTTATTTTAGTTGAGAGTTATTTGACCAGGTTTGGTGTAAATTCACTTTTGATGTTATCTAAGGTTGAGTGAACTCCATGGAAAACGAATGTGAATTACAATGGTGGATTATACGATGGGGACAGGATACACTTTATCACAAGAGGAGTTTGAATTCCTCTCGTGTAGTTTTAGAAACACAGTCAATAGGTGTTTACAATATGTTCTCAGCTACACTCATTTTAACTAGGATGGCACAATTAATGCTCTAGATCCATTTTTACCCTATGGACTTTGGTGGATTTTAATTTACCATGGTGTGAGCAGGTGTGAACTATATGTTTTTCATGAAACTTAAGAGATAAAATGCGGACATAAGTGAGACAAAAGAGCTATGGTAGATGCCAAAATAGGGCATTTTGAATGATTGGCGAAAGGGCGTGAAAAGATTAGTTGCTCAGAATTCAAAACGCGGCATGAGACACACTTAGGTGAATAGGACTAAACAATCTAAATGATCAAATAAATATGGTAAACATGGCAGAATGGAGTCACATAGGTGAACCTTTATAAAACAAATTTAAGTAAGGGATGTAAAAGGTAACATTCACTGATACACTTTGATCGCACTGACCATTCTCAGTCTGCCAGGTCCTCACTTCTAATTGATACTCACACATATAGTAAGTTGAATAGGACCACTATGAGGTAATTGTATTTATAATAACAATATACTACAACTCGCACCTCATGGTTATTATGAATACTTATACTTTTAACTTAAAGATAATTAATATATGTGTATGTTTAATGTTATTGACTTTGATTTATTATATAGTGAGACCTTGTGGGCCAATAGTCTTGATGAGTTGGGTCACAATCTTAATTATATGACAACTGTTAATTATTAATGGAATCCATGTATCGTTATAGGGATTGATGATATTCTCTTAAGAAACTTATAAGTTTCGATTATGTCAAACCCTGTAGGTGAATATTAGTATCCAACACAACAAATAAGTTAAGTGAAAGGTTTCAAGAAATTTTATAGATGTTGAGTAAGTAAATTGTCAGTGATTTATTTTAATCAACAAGTATTTGTAATCTTAACGCGGGGAGATAAATAAGTACTCCCTCCGTCCCAATTTGTTGGTCCAGTCTCGAAATTCTAACTTATTTAGGAAACACAATCATTACTCTTAAAAATTTTTACTTTTCAAGAATACCCTTAACTTTTTTAACATTAAATGAGAGTTTACGTTTTCCAAAGCATGATTTTTTTAAAAAAAGAAGGGCATTAGGAAAATTTTGACAAGTCAACTTCAAAATTAGACAAACAATTTGGGACATCTAAAAGTCAAAAAGTGGACAAACAGACCGGGACGGAGGGAGTATTTAATAACAATGGAGCTTGAAATACAATTTTAAAATATGGGAAGAGAATGCAATTATAGTTCTATAGTGGTATGAATTGTAATTTATATAATTCGGGACTAATCCGCGTTGAATTAAGATTTCTCAATTATATAGAAAGTTCAGCCCATACTTCTTCTAGGGGTCACTATCGTTGCTTATAAATACACCGCTATGCCTTCTAGGTCAAATACAACTTAATACTTAAATATTGAGAGATATTCTGCAAAGGTAAAGATATCATGTTTTGAGCCTATACTCAGTTCGTAATTAAGGTGCAATAGGATTACGGTAGAAGATCTCGAGATTAGTTGAGTTAGATCATTTCAACCGTGCTCAAAGTTTGATCAGGATCAAACTATGAAGATAATTGAGATCAAACTAGAGAGATCTCGAAGGTATGAACCCTAGTTAGGGTTTTATATTTTTTTTATTGTAAATTTGTACACATTCATCATTGGACCTCGGGAATCGATCCCTAATAGAATCCATAGGAGTTCTTGCACCAAATTGAATGGTGATTTTGAGAGGGATCTAAGTACAAGGGAGAGGTTACAAAAGTGAGACGATAAACAAACCTCAAACGCATATTTGTTGGGATTAAGTTTCATATGATAGTTTCTAAGCACCTTAAAGGTTTCTTCTAAATTGGCAACATGACTGGACATGTTGAGGCTTTTGATCAGCATATCATCAACATAAACCTCCACATTTCTCCCAATTTGCTTCTAGAACATACGATTAATCATCATCTGGTAGGTAGCTCTTGCATTTTTTTTAAGCCCAAATGGCATAATGCCATAACAGTTCAACCCTCTATCAGTAATAAAAGAATTCTTCTCTTCATCTTTAGGCAGCATCTGAATGGTTGTAATCCGAGAAAATGTCCATGAAAGTAAGAAGCTCATGGCCTGCTGTGGAATCTACCAAGAGGTCGATTCGTGGAAGAGTAAAACTGTCCTTAGGACATGCCTTGTTGAGATCCTTGAAATTCACATATAGATGCCATTTTTTGTTCAGTTTAGGTACTAGGACTACGTTTGAGATCCAAATTGGATATTGGGCTTCTCGAATAAATTGGGCTTTTTCAAGTTTGTCTACATCTTCTGCAATAACTGCATTCTTCTCTGGGGAGAACGTCCTCACCCTATGTTTAACTGGTCGACAAGCAGGATCGACATTTAGCTCGTGCACCATCGCATTAGGATCAATCTCAGGCATATCTTCATGTGACCAGGCAAAAACGTCTATATAGTTGTGCAGAAATCGAATTAGTGATTCTGCTTCTTTTGGGCGTAGCCCTTAACCAATACAGAACACCCTCTCGGTTTAACCTTTCGATACTAGTATCTCGACCAATTCCTCCACTAGCTCACCTTGTCTGAGCTTTTCTCATCTTGCATATCAATTCCTATTACAAAAAAATGTTTCCTTCTCCATTTTCATAGAGGTGAGAGCACTCGTGCGCCCTCTTTTAGTCTCCTCTGACTTCATTTATCCCATTCATAGTTGGAAACTTAACTTTGAAATGGTAGGTTGACACAACGACTTTGAACTTGTTGAACGTTTGTCCACCCAGTATAACATTATAGGTTGAAGGACAATCCATCACCAGAAAATCTACCAGAGCAGTAGTATTTCTGTACTTGTCACCTAACATGATTGGGAGAGTTACGATCCCAATAGGATGAGTAGTTTCTCCCAAAAATCCCACAAGGAGAGATCTCATCATGAGGCTGAAGTACCTTCTCAACGTCCGCCTCCATGAACTAGATGATGAGTGTAGCTGCTCGTCATTTCAATGCCCACGCCGCCACTTTATTCCAATACACGTCACTCATCATCAGGGTGTGAGCAGGTGTGAACTATATGTTTTTCATGAAACTTAAGAGATAAAATGCGTTTGTGACCGTTGGTAATGAATAGGGGGGTAACTTAGAACATAGTTTTAGTCGTGCACATTTTGGCCCAACGACATGCACAGGTGCGTATCGACTGAGCCTAATGAATTTTCACGGACTTCCAAGATGGTTTGTATCATAAACCTTCTCTGACATGTTCCAGTTCTGAATTTTGCTAAACAAATAAAATAAACGAATTATTTAAGGTGTTTTTGTGTCTTTTGCACGTCTCTGTTAGTGATGTTTACCCCCGGTGCGGGATAAGAATGATTTGCACATTGACAAAGATGTATTTCATAAACAAGCGGCTTATGCTCCTATTGCAACCAATCACTTCTTTGGTTGTATAAGTTTGGAGCTTTCCTATTACCCTCCTAAATGTGCTGCAGTCCCTATTGCTGTACATGTTGTGATCTATCCAACAAGTACCTTGATTCCTCGTTACACTAATATTTTTGCATATGTTATGTTGGATGGGATGCTGGAGTAAGAAAGTACATGAATTTATTGAATCTAAGTGAACGTTTGGCCCTCTACTTAGCAAAATGGTGAAAAATAATTGATGTACCTGACCCCAATTGAACTGTGGCTTACGATGCCACATCTTTCTTAATCTCTATACTGAAAATAAATTTAACCAAGGCATCAGAGTTTTGGGGTGACATTGATCGAAAAGGCAGCCATAAAATGTTGATTTTTGTCTTTTTTAAAAAACAAATCATGTAGTCAATCCTTCCTACCTGTGTGTGTATCTAGGATGAATGGATTTTGCACTGCTTCAATTGGGTTGGGCTCATGATTTTTATTTCTGTTCCAGTGATCACGTCGTCTTCAAAATCTGGTATTAGCAAGGGGGCAGTAGCTGGCATTGTACTAGGAGCAGTTTCTGGTGCAGTCATATAATCTGCACTTGTATCTCTTATTGTGTTGAGATTGCATAAAAGGAAGCAACGAAGAGAGTCAAAAAGACGTCTCTGTGAGTGCAAGGCCCGCAATGAATCACTATAGTAAAATACTTCCCAACAAAAACACGACCAAAAGATAGTGAAGAAGCCCTACCTGAATCACAGTGGAATGGGTTCACTCTCTCACAAGGTAGGATTTGTGGTGTGTGGATTTATCCAAGAGGATATACAAGTGAAAGATCAATACTCAGACTCTAATGTAGTTTGCAAGTGAAAGACTTCTCTAAGGTAGATGATGAATAGTGAATATTTCCAAAGCTCTGTTTGTTCTTTTTCTTTTCAACGTTGTAGTTTATTCAGTCGTCTTTCGTTTTGCCTCTCACTGTCTTTAAAATCAAGCTCTAGTATCTCATCACTTTGAAAATCTTCCATTCAAAATATTTTATCTGGTGTAATAGCATCCCTCTGAAGTTCTGTGACATAAGAACTCACAGTAGGATAAGCGTGAAGTAACAATTATCAAGAAAAACTTATTGAGCATAATTTAGGTAGTTTACACTAATTTTAACCTCATATGCCGTGAGGTTAAAATGGATTAGAGGGAAGTTCGAGGAATGCCTAATTTTTTTTCATCTTTCAAAATAAGTTCAGAGGGATACTAACGGAACTATAAGTAACTAGAGGAGGTTACTTATAGTTTACATGATCGGTAAACTATTCCAGAAGTAAATACCTAAATTATGCAATCAAGTGGATTTCTAATACTACTTGGATTCCGATAGATCGAGACCAGAAGGCGTTCCTTCTGACTATCGGTATCAATGAATTTATGCCCTTGTTTGAAGTATACCCTTGGTACACACCATCTCTTACAATAAACACGTGGTGAATTCGTCCCTTCGAAGGTTCGGTTACTAACTCACATACCAAAGCCTTAAATTCATTACCAACGAAATCCATACTTGAACAGGCACTCAAATTTTCAAGAGATTTCTGTGTCTTACAGTTCTTAGCGCCTTGCATTCTGACATGAAACTCTTAGAAGCTCCTTGGATCTGTAAGTTGAGCACTTTCACTGCCACTATTGTCTGGCCATGATTGAGAAACCCTTTGTAAACGGAACCGTAGTTCCCACTGCCAATTAGATTCTGCTCAGAGAATCCATCTATGCATTTGAGAAGCTCACCATAAGAAACTCTCAGCAGTTGGTGTCTGAATGATGGCATGGAAGAAGACTTTTTTCTTGACACACGCCGTCGATGAAAGAATATGAAAACCAATGAACTTAAGAACACCGCGAGAACAATCACGACGATGAGTATCAATTTGGTTTTGCCAGAGAGGTTATTGTTCTGGGATTTTGAGGGGGAGCAAAGAGGGAGATTTAAGTCCGGAATGCCTCCACATAGATCATTATTTCCAACCACTGATATCAAACTCCCATTTTGAAACACTCCTTCAATTGGAACTTCCCCATGTAGCTGGTTAAAAGACATCGGTAAAAAAGAAATGCAAATAGATTGGCTTCGTATGCATATGGAACAAGCTAATAGACTGACTAAACCTTTTCATGTCAACCCTATCAGACTAGGAATCTTTTACCGTTCTCTAACCCAAATTGGTTAATCGATGCATCTACACTGTGTCTCGGGTTTCCTTGAAAGACTAGCTCTTCCCTAGTTGTTGTTTAGCTAGATGAAGCTGTACACTCGTACTTCTTTCGAGTGAGATGTCCATCCTAGGCAACCACCTCTTCTTGGGCATTTCCATATCCATCCAACCTTGATCTGCTACCTCTCCACTTTCCACACAAAGCCTCTTAAAAGATCCTCATTTTTAAAATTTTTGATTAGCAGAACGTATAAAAACTATGGTAGAAGTGTATCCTTGATTTCATAACAGTATTAACCAAGAGGAAAAATGTTTGCAGATGAAATAGAGTTGAATTATAACCAACATAAGAAAGCAACAAAAAAAGTAACGAATCCCGAAATTGGTACCATGTTAAAAGCTAAGAAAGGTTGTCCATGGTCATTTGAGCATGCACGATAGAAGTGATGAATCCTGGATAAAGAGGCACACTTTCATCAAGTCAAGAGAACAACTAGGGAAAGTATGACTTGGTGAGTTGGATGTACCAAGCACAGCCACGAAGGACAGAATATCTGCATTGACATAGCTAAATCCATGGGTAGTTTAGAGCTGTGTTGAATTGGTTTGCTCAATTCAAAAAACAAAATAGGCCAGCAGAATGCCTGCGATTCGAACTCATAGGAGAAGCAACAGAAGAAAAGGAAAGCAAGTCTTAAAAATATGCCAAATATAATGAATCCAACGGAAGCATAGGAACCCTTCCGAAAGGAGAGAGAGATTTGGACAGTATCTAATGCAAGAAAACCAGCAAAATATACGAAATGCCTACCACTTCTCCGGAAAGGTGATAAAAGCAGTACTTGATAGCAGAAAACAACCCTCTTTCAAAACACCGCATATTAGTCCCATAGCTCTGCACTTCCAAACTGTCAAAAAGGAGCCAGCTGGTCGACTCTACCCACACCAAACAGCCCATAAAGCAGAAAGAAATTTCCCTCCTGAATCTTGACATAATACTAACTTAGAAGATCAAGTTCCACTCCTCCCTGCGCCAAAAAGGTTCTACACATCCCAATGGCAATCAAGAACACCCTTAGTATAAGCTCATCTCGCCCTTATTCATGTAGTGTCTAAAGATGATAAACCCAAAATACATACACTCAATCAAAAAAGACGCAAGGATTTACACGGTTACCCAAATTTGGATACGTCCACGGGGCAGCAGATTCTTTATACGTGGGAGACTTCTTACAATCTCTCAAACCTCAGTCCCTCTCATTTGCCTTCATTAACTACAATTTTCTCCCTTAAGAACTACCCCAATTTATAGGGAAAGAAAACAACTGCGCATTCTCACGCCTGAGGAAATCTTTCCTTCAACATACTCTGTATTTATTGCAGGCATTAATTGCTAAAGCATGCCTCAGATTTTAGAACCACACAATTCGAGTCCAAGGTATACAAATCTTGTTAATATACCTCGATAAATGCCCTATCCTTTGGATTGTATAATACCATAGCTCTAAAGTGATAAAGCTAGTGTCTGAATAAAACCCATGTCGACTTGGAATAGAGTAATTTAGAAGGAACTATAAGTAACCTCCTCTAGAATTAGGCATTAATTGCTTTCAGGAACTTGCAATGATCTAGTTAAAATACCTATTTATGAAATTATTAGATTCATGTAGCAACTGTTAGTTTCAATATGCACAATATGGCTATTAGACGTGGCTATTAAAATCCACCAAAGTCCTATCCTGGAGGGTAGATGACTATTAAAGGAAATTATGCCCTTTCTGACCGTTGTAACCGCGTACACGTCCCACGTAATGGCTACTCTTACGGTCACAAACGCATTTACAGTCAAACGGTAAATTAAAATTCACAGGAGGGTAGATGACTAGATTGTACTGTTTACCATCAGCAAACTTGCAGTTTTTTACAACGATTATCTGTACTCTAGTATGACTACTATTGATGCCTCTAGAAAATGATAATTTTAATTTCGGTCTTTTCGTCTTTACATAATTTTTTTTGGTATGCGGTTTACATGCAAATGGACTAACCAATCTGTCCAAGCAATATTGTAGAATTCTCATCTGATACTAGGATGCCAAATGCAGATAACTGAAGGTATTGCAAATGCCACAGCAGTTCAGCTTGATATAATGGATCAAGGAAGTCTTTCCAACTACATTTCACAGGTGAAGTCTTCTGCACATCTTTCAGATTGGAAATTCACGTTAAAGGTTCAGTCAACCTGTAGAAGGATGCTAAGACGTGCATGCACGGCTATGATCTCAGACACACACGTGCCTACCCTTATGATGTTTATCCATTACTAACTCATGTTGATACTTGTCCGTATGGAGAAAATAAAGTTAAAAGTAGCTCTGTCAATCGTACCTGAGTGTCAACTGTCTGCGCCTTCCAACAGAATCATGTTTAACGTAAGACAGAATTGATCATTCTCTTACATTGTGAACGTCTTTCCTTTGCCTGATGCAGGTTGAGGTTGTTATCAGTTTATTGCCTCCTAGGTGCCACAGAATCATAGCAAATGCATGTATTCAGGTACTACATAGTACCTCCATTAATTTTCTGAACTCATACTCATTCCCCTCATGACCTAACGGTTAGTGCCTAGTGAAACACCAACAATCTAATGCTACACACGTAAATACATAATCACTGTAGGTGCAGAAAGTGATATGTATTCTTCCAACAAATTGGTAGTTTGTTACCTATAGATTGCTACTTGAATTAAGTTTCAGGTTAGTCTTCATATATTCTAGTTGACAGTTATTCCTTGTTTGAAGAAATCCTCCACATTTGCATGCTTCTACTCATGATTTGGAATTTTCTCTTATTCATGGGTATAGCATTCATCTACCATCAAAAGTTAAAATCCCCTTCCATGGATTAAACTACACTTCTAACCTCTTGCCTGAAACTGATGGAATAAAAAGGTTATTCAATAAATTAAGTTTCAGGGTAGTAGTAAGAAAGTATTCTAGTTGCACAGAATATCCAAAAGAAGTCCAAAAAACCAAAAAAAAAAAGGAAGATAAAGGACTGGAATCGTTTCAAACATAAAAGCAGAGGAGGAGGAAATTGGCGGTATTTTAAATCATACAACAATAAAGAAGGGGTTTTTTATTTTTTCAACATCAATCTGTAAAGACATTTAGTATATCCAGTTGTGCATACAATAGGAAAAATTTACCTCTACTGGAGGCATAATGAACAAATATACACTATATTGAACAAAAGTAGACGACCTGCTATGAACAAAAGTAGACGACCTGCTATGAACCCTTAATAAGCACAACAGGTTTAGCAAGAGAATGTTTATACACTCAAAATGAGATGCAAGAGATGTTTATACACTCAAAATGAGATGCAAGAGCTCTCGTCGACAAGCTAGATGAGGAGCTACAGAGTAAGAGCCCAGCATATTCACTATCACACAAGAGAAACAACTCTCTTAACCCATACTTTTTCCAAATCACTGTTTGCAGAGGGGTTGAAACTAGCAATCTCGAGATTATTCATCGAAGGCCTCTACCATCATTTGTGGGTTCGAGCCTGATGCCAGCCGCTTTCTGCAAATTACACCACACGTTTCTGTCTATATCCAAATTACACCCACCAACGATTTACTCAACTGGGCATATATGCATTTCTTTGATCGTTTCATTGGGTAACTTGCCGATCACAGAAAACTAACTTCCCTCCTTTCTCACAGAGACCTTGTTCGCCAACAGAATTAACTACCTTCCCATAACTATACCTCAAAGGCATCCTCCCCAAAATTCTATGGAACTCCCTAATACACTCACCCCTCCTCTTCCTATGATCTCTCCTCCTACTACTCAAACCCACCTCCCTCACTCTTTCCTCCCCCACCGCCACTTCATTCCGAGCGTCCCCCCAATCTCTCACCTTCTTCGCCCCCACCAGAATTGGTCCCCCATTCGCCTCATCCGCCACCACGAAATTCATCAAAATGTCTTCACAATTCCGCATTTTATCCACCAGAGCTCGGGCCTCAGCCATTGCTTTCCCCCCACCACAACTATACTCGAACAAACTCTCAGTCTTCAAGATCACGAATTTTGTCAACATAATCGAGTACTTATCCGGGTGAACCGTGTAAATCCACGCCCTAGACGAGAGATCAATGTCGTGGGACCTCGCAAAGAAACCCACGAGGCGGTCGCCATTTTGGGACCAAATTTTGAATGCAAATTCGACAGATTTCAAATCGATCGACACGTCGTCGTCGCAGACGAGGACGGCGCGGGTTGAGATTAGGGAAGAAGCTCGGGGAAGGAACCGGTGGTTGAGGCTGTCAGAAGGTTGGCGGATGACGTAGATGGGTGCGGCAGAAGAGGAGAGGTTGCGGGCAAGTAGGGTCAGGGTTTCGGTTGGAGTGGATGGGTTTCCCCAGAGGATCAGGACGGATGCGACGGAGGGAGATGAGGAGTAGGCGGCGGCGATGGAGCGGAGGAGTGGAATGCGGGATTCGGCGTAGCCATTGATTAGGACCGTCATTTGGTCCGATCGGAGGGTGATAAGGGTTTTACTGAGGTCGCAGGGGTTTGGAGAGGAGGAGAGTAGGTGGGGTCGGAGAGAAATGACCGGATGGATACTACATCCAATTATTACGAGGAGGAAGAGAATGGAGAGTGCTTCTGGCATTTTCCCGGTGAGATTTGTCGGATTCCGGCGACTGCAGTTGGAGAGGCTAATTTTTTTATTTGTTTGCTTTATTAAGAAGGGAGGAAAGTTTTGTAACTTTTTTTGTGTTAATGTATTATTTGAAGGAATGAAACCGAAGGTTATCATGTATTAATTATTTTATTTTATTTTTTCATGTTATATTTATTTTTATTTTAAAAATAATTTCACGTATTTAAAATAATTATATCCTCCTCTCATACCGACAAGTATATCTATTTTTTTTATTGGCACAATACATATCGTTGTGTTTTGACTTACCGTTTCGAATTCATCGTAAAAAATAATACATATTTTTCAATTCCTGCATCTTGCCCAAAATTATTTCTAATTACTTTCAATTTAACCTCTCCCACGATAATTTTTTCTGTAAAACCTTTTTTCCTCTTGTGTAGTTTTCGTATATTGAATAAAGTTCAACTTGCACATGCAGTGCGTATGCTCCAACCTTTATATAAAATAAAACCTCACAATTTAAAACTAAACATATAAAATAATGATTTTAATATCAATTTAAGTGTAATTATTTAAAAAATCGTCAATTGAAAATTTTTAAAAAATTATACGAATCAATTTTTGTATTCAGGCATGGATTAAATTTCTCTTCGTTCATAAAGCATTATCAGTGATACATATATTTTGTTGCTTTTGCCTAAATGTTTTAGGTTCCAGAGTTCTACAATTGTATTTGTGGAGGATTGGGCAAGTTGTTCCGAAGGAACGAGTGATCCAAGGACAATGTGCATGATGCAAATGATCATGCATGATGAATATGACTTCATATCTTCAATGTTTGCTTAACCTCTATGGGTTAGAAGGAAGCATCTTGCGAGAATACACGCACTCTTTTTTCCACGTTTGCAACCACTCGATGTAGAGGTGTTCATTGTTTTCGGGAGGAGAAGCCCAACTTTTATCATCAAGAGAATCTTGCTTTCGAATCGATTTTGAATCTTTATTTGTTTGCGTTATCCGCGGTGGATGAAACAGCTTCCTCAAACACTTTGTGATCTTCCCAGGGTGAGAATAATGGTGCTAGTGCATTGAGAAAGAAAAAAAAAGGGGTTGGTTCTTGCTGGATCAACGTATACTTCTCATAACCAACCGAATACCTATGCTATAAAAAAAAGTGGACCTCACAGACATAACAGTTCAATTAAGAGGTGGAGGGGAGGAAGGTCCAAGTATATTCGATTTTGGGTTTCTTTTCTAACCCACTAGGTTTGGAAGTCCAAAAAATAAATGAAAATGCCTAAAAGTAAAAGTCAAGATATGAAGAAAAGTATAAAATGAATGACCTAGATCATGACGATTTCTTTCCAAGTCCTAAGTTATATCGTGTTACTCTGTCAGACTGTCAATGATCTTTAACTTGACAACATCTCATGAAAAGTGACTTATCTCGTCTAGGTCCTCCACGGCAACTGATAGTCGAGCGCTCAAGGGCCAACATCGTTGAGATGCGAGTCTGTTCGTATTGATGCAATTGTGTTTGAGGTCCTTTTAATCATTGTATCTTGTTACCTTGATTAATAAAAAAAATTACTGAGCAAAAAAATCATCTCATGAAAAGTGGCGAAAAGAATACTCCAATCTAAATTTTTTTAAGCATCATCAATGGAAGAATGATTAGTTTTTTTTTTTATATCTAATATATGTACTCATTTGGCCAATATAAGATTCGTTTTCACTGTTCATTTCATATTTATATTATTTAAAAAATTGTGAAATGTGTGAGTGAAAATAAATTATGCTACGAATTAATAAAGATATATATAAAAAGAGAGATCTTAGCAAGTGGTTTCGTTACTGTTAATGAATTGGACTTTTTTTTTTGTCTTGTTTTAAAAAAGAGTAATTGATTTTGATTTTATATCTAATGGATAAACTCATTAGCCAGAATGAAATTCAATTAATCGATTTTGTGATTTTCGTAAGTATAAAATCATTTATTTTAATTAAGTGTCACAAGGCAAGCTCATTAAAAGAATATATCTATGGACTTTGGACCTAAAAGAACATATTCAAATTGAAAAAAATTTGATTTAAAAGCACAATTTGAAATTGACCCAAAAGACAAACCCAAAATTACTAATTTTTTCTTGATCACATTTTGTTAGCTCAGTAAAGAAAATAATTTATTAATCTTTCATAGGAATACGGAGATTAAATTGATGACAGTGTGTGTGGTGTCAAAGATGTGTGTTGTGCTAAGCACAAAAGAGTCCTAAAATTACAATGTTGAAGTCTGGCGATCTGCCATGCATGCAGCAAGAAATCGATGCGAGATTGCCTCCATCAAGACTGCTAAATCACCTCCATCGAGATCACATCCCGACTAGGTTGACACACGATTCTCCGATTATCACATGCCTCTAAGGGCCCAAAACCAAGTACAAGTTGGCAAGAGGCCAACAATCAAAACCAGCCATCAAGAAATTGGGTCTGCAAAGGGGCTCCAAACCAGAAATTAAGCAAAACCCATTACCCTAGGCCTAATGATCCACCACGACCCAGAAGAAGAGGGCCCAAACTTAAGAAGGCCCACAATGAGTATTTACCAAACCAACCTCCTCTTTCCAGAGGAGTACATTTCAACAACTTGAAATATATTCACTTAGAAGAAAGACCGAAAACTGGTTTTTGTATGTCTGGGCAACATTAACGATGAATGGTATATTATTTTTTTGCATGAAACATGTACGTATAGTTCTCACATACGTATATACGCAAACATTCCAGTATGGACAGAACCATCAAAGGACCAGGGCCAAGCCCTTTTAAAAAATTCAAAAAAATTTAAGACCTACGTATAAATTTAGAAAATTATATAACAAATTACATTTCGCCCTCTCAAATTACATCCCCTCAAACAAAGAATCTCAGCCCCCTCAAACTTCTAATTTTTATTCTACCCCTGCATTTCAGTATATGAAATTGACTCCCCTCACTTACAATTTTATTGAAATATATATTTAGATTTCAATTATATATCTGTAAATTACCCAATAAATATTGAAAATTACCCCCAAAAGTTCATAAAAAAATTTCATTTTTGTCATTCATATATACATTGCATAAATATTTGACATCACTACCTACTAACTCTGGTTTTGCCCTTAACTACATTTTATGTTTTCTTAAGCATGCACTTTATGATTTTCAGGAACAAAGTGATAAACAAGTATATTAACTTTACAAAAACTAAATTACTAGCATTTAACATTATAAAGTTTCAAATTTATGCAAATTAATGGACACTACACAAACGTGGGGCCCTCTTTTAAGAAAAGGAATGGGACCATCTATAGTCTGGACTGAAGCGCTCAAGTCAATATATTTTTGGATACATCTCAATAATCGAGATCCTTCATTTTTTAGAGTTCCTCGAAAACATCAACCCCGCAAACACTCGTATTGCTTAATCGTTGGAAAATTTGATTTTGAAGAAGCTTAGGGAATATCTTTTTAGATAAATTTGAGCTAAAATAAAAGTGGGTCTCACATATTTTTATATGTGAATCCAAATGAAAATGTGTGTGGTGCAATAGCTTTGGCACAAAGTATAATCCAAAGGATAAATGGTCAGAAATTCAAGGTAACCATGCTCCAAGTTAATGCTCTCTAGCACCTCTGTTTGTTAAATAAAAATTGTCTAGATATATACTACACAATTGCAGATATAATAAATTCTTGTTTCCCATAAGGCATGAAAATAACTTAAATTTCTGCTAAGCTGCGAGTTCTTGGAATATGGCACTTCTCTTTATTTCTCCGAACTCCACAAGGGCACGAAACAGCCTGAATCCCATTGCCTAATTTTAGACCAACAGCAATCCATGCGATGACACCATTTATTTGAACAAAAGATCAATATTACCATGTAGGATCAAACCCCCTTGAGTTAAGTCAAAGACACTTCCCACTTCAAAATTCCATTAAAGCATGCATATAAATTACATAAATGGCACGTTACGTTCAAATATAACACTGCTAAGTACATAGCTTAGCTAAATACATCACACGGTTAAAGATATCGACTTGGCTAAAAGACACTGCTTGGGAGATTTCAGACCTAGGCAATATACCTGACTAAGTCACTGTCAACCTTGCAAGGAATGGACCTATTTACTATCCAACATGTCTCTAAACACCAATCTAGTCATCTACCCAAGTCGGAGTGTTTACTCATATAACACATGAGACTAAAATTCATGCCTATTATGGCGTAGCATCCCTTCATGATTGTTATTAGGCTGTAGCATCCCTCAATGTTGTTTTACTCAATTGCCTAAGCTTACACTCAGATTAGGCAGGCTGTATATCCTACTTATAGTTTCGTATATGTTAGACCCACCGTTTGTAGGATAAAAAACTGTTTAGATCAATTTAACATTCATCACAAGCTTACACTCAAAGAATAGCAGAGTCCAAGGTATACCTCGTAGACTTCATAAAAGTTTAATGGTCCAAATAGACAAGATCAACCAATCTTTCTTGAATTCGTCCGGTGTAAAGTTTTCAAGAAAAGATTTCAGGCATTGGCCATTCACCTTGAAGCAATTCCTGTTTTCCGAGTTTTCAATTTCCATCGCTCCATCAGAGAAGACGATTTTAACCAAATAATGACCAACCTAGTGGGATCTCGACTTTCTCGGAACTAGATGGAATTGGAAATTATACAGTAACACACCTTTTGAACCGGGATGAAGGTCTTGCGCATAATATTTTTTTATCATGGAATGCTTTGACCTTAGTTTTGTAGATATGAGCATTGTCGTACACGTCCCACCGAATTTCTTCAAGCTCATCAAGTTGGAAATTTCGGGGGTCACCAGACTAGGGCAGTTGAAAGTTTAACTGTTTAATCGCCCAGTAGGTCTTATGTTCCTTCTCCACCGGTAAGTGGCAAGCTTTGCCACATACCAAGTGGTACAGAGACATGCCCAAAACTATTTTATAAGCTGTATGATAAGCTCACATCGTATCAATTAATCGGAGAGACTAATCTTTGTGGTTATGATTCACCATGTTTTAAGTATATGCTTCATTTCTCGATTTGCAAATTCTGCTTGACCATCGGTTTGTGGGTGGTGGCCAGTAGACACTTTGTGCTTGACCTCATATTTCTTCATTAAAGTTTTCATGGGTCTATTACATAAGTTTTTGCCTTGATCACTGATAAGCGCCTTAGACATCCCAAATTGTGAAAATATATTTTCTAGATTTTAAATGAAATCTGGATTTTGAAAAAATCACTGAGCATATAGATCAAGATATGTTTTCACTTTGAGAGTTGTGTTTAATATGTCTTTAGCCATGATATGGCTTGAGCCAAACATGATTGGTACCATGAGGTATCTTTAGCTAAACTGCATATTGAGCCAAGCTATGTCATGTATTAAACAAAGTTATGTCATAAGTTGGATTATGTTCGTAAGTCTTGCCGTGTCCTTTAAAACAAAATATAGTGTTATAGAAGGAACTATAATTTTTGTTGTTGGGCACAACGTACGGTGAGCATAATGGACAGAAGTATAATAGTTGAGAATATGTACGGGAGCCAATGTTGGGAATGCTGGTAGTCGGAAACACGGTTCAGCATAGGGGTTGGGACCATTTCGGACACGAGCATGATAATAGTGTGAAATTAGAGGTTTTGACTTATAGGTAACGCTTGTGTCGACCTGAAATTTGAGAATGGAAATGGACTTTAACTCGTACGAGATTATAAGATATTTGTGTCAGAAACTTAGAAGTTGGTCATAGACATTGATAAATTATCAAATGCATTATACTTTGATTTAAATTTTCAAACTTATTTGTTTGTTGCTTTCGCTTATTATTACCTGCTCATGTCATGGTCATGCATACTTTGACCTGTTGCATAAATTAAAAAGTACGAGTAGGATTTATTTGCTGAGCCTTATTGCTCATTGTGTAATTTTTACCCCTAACTTTTCACGCTAGGTACCAAAGACAATGTGGACAAACCCGGCTTCCAAGGTATCTAAGACAATATTTTCGAGGAAGACCAAATCGTACCCTGATTTACCCAGTATTATTTTTAACTCTGAAGTTCAAATTTGAATGTAATTTCTTTAAATTTTGGTGATTGCATGTAATTCAAAGTATATTTTATTAAAATGAAAAAGCCTTTTGATTCTATTAATTTTTTAAAATTAACGTCTTCAGAAACCTAGGGCATTACAGCAGCCCCCACCCCTACAAGAGAACTCTAGACAAAGAAACATTAAGAGAGAGAGAGAGAGAGTTGGCAATGGTCCAATCAGCACATTTAGCTACCTACATTATTGTTTTAGTTAAAAACAAATTTTTGAACCCCACGAAGGAACGTTTTCATCACTGGTAGCCCAATGTTTATGTTGCATAAAGTGGGATAGAGAATCTATATAACAAATCCATCATATTTGGAAAATATGAACTCATAAACTATCATACTGGCCCATTGGAGGTCTGCGATTTTGTTGTTCTTTTAACCCTAGCCGAATCAAATAGAGCATGTACACATGTGCTGAATAAAATAAGTGTACCGTGTATGATGACAGTATCATACTCCTCATTCCTCTCCTGCTGAGCAAAAATCCAACCACCTGAGACCTGATTGCCTCCCCTATTATTTCTTGCATCCTAGCCTTGGCAAGGCTACCAGTTGTCCTGCCCGTTCTATCCAACTACTTGTCCCCCTCCATTTCCTGACCTGTCAGCTTGGATTGTGGGTTGAGGGTGAGTGTTGTGCTTTAAACAGCACAGTTTTGCGCCAAAAAACCAAAAAAAAAAAAAAAAAATTGTGTGCTTTGTACACACAATGCATTAATAAAATTTTATTTTAAAATTTTGAGTTCTGAAATAATCTTTGAAATCAACGGTAAATTTTTTAATTGGTGATGGACAAAGACATTTTGTACCACCAAAGGAAAATGTAGACAATTGACAAAGGCAAATAGCTGATGCAGTGGACATAACGGCAGGGCGGAAGGTGGTGATGGAAGGAAAAATGTGAATATATTTCTTTTCGTAACCGAAAAAGTGCATGTATTTTTTTTTCACATAGTATTCTTTAACAAATCACACAACACAAATTTTTTTAGCAGAACATCAGTACATAGGTTTATTGAGCTGTCGGAGGAGAAATGTAACTCGAATAACATGTGTTAACTGATTGGTCAAAATTTCAAGGGTTATTCAAGTGGGGATCGGAATAAACTTTAAAATTAGATATTTTAAAATATACTCTTGACAATAATTACATACTTAAGAGTCATTGAAACAGTTACATACTTAGAGCCACTAGAGATTTGTCATGTTATCAACTTAGGATACCAATAACTATTCGATAAGGACAACATATCGGTTTTCAACTGGAAAAAAACCTTATTGGTCAAGTACGACGTAGGCGTATCATAAATAGTCTTTGATGACTGTATGAGACGAGTAATGCTATATTTTACAAATTGAACCTAGATATTTTTTCAAATTAAATGCAAACAGAGAAAAAAAGTTTGTGCAAATAGTAAAGTTCCGTTCTTTTCAAACCCTCCTGGCTGGGTTCCGTTCATAATTCCAACCACCATCTCTTCTGGGAGCTGTTTCTTCGGTTATCTTCTTCATAAAATAGTTTGAAACCACAAGTGCAGTAGACGAGAAAAGGATTCAGGGCCTCAGGGTGAAGAAAAGCGAAGGGAAACGCCACAGTTGTGGCAAAAATGTCATACTCATACTGGTATTCTGGGCATTGGTTAATGCTTTACGTTTTTTTTTTTTTTTTTTTGAAGATCTCTACTAGTATTAACTGCCGGACAAGTGAGCAATTTGAACGAGGTCAGGCTCAATACTAGTCTCCATCATCTATATCATTCCATAGGCTGGAGAGTGAGATGGTATCTTACTCAAAAGAGATGAATCTACCTGCGCCAGTTCCTATATTTCCTTCAAGAGCTTTTGTACCTGCTGGAGTTGGTTCTGATAATGAGGGGAATACTGGGGTTCAAACATGTTGACCTGAGGATAAAGATATTGGGCCTTCTGTCCTGATGAGCACATGTTATGTGTATTTTACGGCTCAACACGTCTATTTTAACTTGCGTGCACGTATTATTTCATGTTTACACTCGATAATGCACGAAAAGGTATTTCATGTCCCTCGCAGGTCAAACAGAGAAAAGAGGACCTTAAAGTGCGAAAGTCAAACTCTTCAAAAGTCAAAAAAGGCCCCGAGAGGTCACATGAGGTCCGAGTGGTCAAAGCCCGAACTTGGTATGAATTGAAGAAGCATTTTCCAGAGATCAGTGACACCGGTGCTTCAATTCAATGACACCGGTGTCCCCCTTGATTCCACTGAGAAACCAAGTTCCAGAGTGCCAATGACACCGGTGTCTCGATTCCCTTATACCGGTGTCTCTTCCTATTTCAAAGAAGATCCAGAATACAGAGTACCAGTGACACCGGTGCCTTAATTCCTTTACACCGGTGCCACTCCTTTCACAACAATACCACATACAGAGCCATAGTGACACCGGTGCCTCATTTACTTGACACCGGTGTATCAAGTACGAACAGACCAAATCTTGTCTGGGATGGCTGACCTTTGGGGACCACTTTACAATGATTTTTGTGCCAAATCAGGGGACCAAAAAGGGTTTTAGCCTGGGGAAAGAATAAGAAGCTTCTCTTTATTCCCTTTTGGAGGGTAGATTTGTAATAGCACCTAGATTATTAGGATATTTTGTAGGTTGTTTTCCTTGGCAAAGAGGGGGCCTCTACACACACACACACAATATATATAGATAATATCAGGTTGTTAGAGATATAGAGAGCTTTTGCCTTCCTTTTGCCTTAGATATTTTGTTCTTCATGTATTAAACTTCAAGTTTTGAGTAAGATTGGTAATCTTTAGTGGTTTTCTCTTGTGAATCCATTCACTCTCTTGGAATCACTCAAATATTGGTAAGAGCTACTTTTATATTTCCATTAGTATTGCATTTCTCACCTTAAAATCTGATTTTCTAAGAGATTTATAGTATAGTATTGGTTAGATCATTCATATTTTCCTTAGATAAGTTTGTTAATCATGTTTTCTCTTACTTCTCTCATGTTTATGGTAAATATGAGTAGCTAAACTAGTATGGGTTAAGTCTAAATGTGAGGTTTATTCTAAACCATGTTGGTCTATATCTTCTCAATATATATCTAATGCCCATTGATGGATCTTTCTAAGTTTTTCTTCTTGAAACAAAGAAATGAAGAGTTAAGTTTTTACTTAGTTATAGCCATCCTTAGAGTTGGTATATCTAATACTTGGATCAATGACCTTCATCTTTTGATCCCATTGTCTTGAACTTGAAAGGATCCATCAAACCATTTTATGAATTAAAATCCTGATTTTCATCGAAGTATTTTCCGATCTAAAACCCGAGACCGGGGGCTAGATTGAGTTATAAAGAGAAGAGATAGACCAACGAAAGATTTGAATAGACCAAACTTAAAGACTTAACCCCACTCCTTAATCTAGTTTTCCCCTCATTTAGTAATATAATTGTTAACCAATCACCAGACAAATTTTGAGGTTGACGTCCGAAACGTCAGAAAACCAAATTTGCGAACTCTTTGAATTCAACTATCTTTTCCCTGTGGATCGATACTCCGGACTATCCATTATGCTTGTTTTAAATTATTTGAGGAAAGTCCTGTTTTACAAAGAAATTAAACCATTGACTTGGGCCGACGCCCTAACGACGCACACTTTTGCCGGCCAGTCATGTTTTTGGCGCCGTTGCCGGGGAGTTGAATAGTTGTTTTAGAGGAATCGCAGATTTTGCAAAGTGCAAATTTCTTTGGCGGAAACCTTTAACCTACCCATATTGGTAAACCTAAGGTGTAACGCAAGCCAAAGGAATGTGCAATTCGCAAGTTTTATTTTCTTTTTGCACTCACACTTGATTGTTAGGAGAGTGTCTTCGGTGTATGAGTGTCTACACTCGTGACGCTACACATAGGCTCATTCGCCAAGACAACCCTCCTCTCAACCCAATGGCCGAACAACATGAGGCCAATGACGCACCCATGGGTCGCACCATGCGGGATTACTTGCACCCTACTCACACCACCACCACCTCGTGCATTCGCTTTCCTACCGATACTCCAGAACGGCATAAATTCCATGTAAAACCTAACATGCTTGGCATGTTACCTACCTTCTATGGGATGGAATCGGAGAATTGCTATGTGCACATTAAAGAGTTCGAGGAGGTGGTGAACACTTTCACCAACGTGGCCACTCACCTTGAGATGGCACGTTTGAAACTCTTTCCCTTTTCCCTCAAGGATAAGGCCAAGCGATGGTTTCTCTCTTTGGGATCACATTCGGTGACTAATTGGGTGGAAATGCAAGTTGAATTCCACAAGAAATGGTTCCCACTTCACCGCACTACCACTTTGAAAAAGAAAATCCAAAATTTTGAAGAAATACCCAACGAATCCTTATGTTCTTGTTGGGAAAGATATAAAGAGCGTCTCCTCGCTGTCCTTCATCACGGGTATGAGGATTGGCAAATTGTGGCATTTTTCTATGAGGCCATATCAGTCCGCAATCGCCAATTCATCAACCTCATGACTAGTGGCGAGTTTTTGAACCAAGGAGCCTCCGAGGCTCTAGCTTACCTAGATGAGTTGGCAGAGAACAATCAATCATTGGATTATTTGGATCCCAATGACAGCTCATATAAGCCCCCCACTCAACACGGAAGTTTGGGCAAGTACGTGCCAAGGGAAGAGGATGACATTAGTAAACGTCTCGATCACCTCTCTAGGAAACTAGAGAAATTGGAAATCAATCGAGTGAATGAGGTCTCTTCCATTCCTAAGCCCGGGGAGGCTTGTGCCATTTGTGATACAATGGACCATACTACCAACATCTGTCCAACCATACCTGCTTTCAAAGAGGTACTTCAAGGTTCGGACCAAGCTGAGGTCCACGCCCTTCACCAAGGGCAAAAGCCCACCAACTTGCCATACAACAACACTTACCATCCGGGATTGAGAAATCATCCCAATTTCAGTTGGAGGAACAATGAGTCGGGTGGCCAACCCCAAGGACCCCCGGGATTTCAAGGACAATACCCGGCCCATCAAAATGCACAAGGGCCGGCACCACCGCGGTATCCACCAAATCCTTACAATCCTCCGGGTCCCTCCACGGGTCCCAATTCTTACCAACTGCCTAACCGGCGAAGTTTGGAGGATACCTTGCAAATGTTCATGCAAGGGCAAGCCAATGTAAATGAGCAAAACACGCAAGCCATTGGGGACATCCGTTCCCAACTTACCAAGTGGACCACAACATTGGGGACTATGCAACATGAGAAGGGGAAATTTCCGGCCCAACCACAAGCAAACCCCCAAGGTCAACATTTTGTGCAAGGAAATTCTCCTTCCGGGTCCAATGTGGAACAAGCAAAGGCCATTACCACGTTGAGGAGTGGAAAAGAGGTCGACAAGACCATTCTCCCAAAAACCATTCCCACTCCTCCTCCGGTGCCTACTCCACAACCCCAAGATGATGAACCGGTGAGTGGTTTGCCTCCATCTCCCCCCATTTCCACTTCCACATCTGTTCCTATGGGAGAACCCATGGTCTCCACTTGCCCAATGCCAGCCCCATTCCCACAAAGATTGAGACCTCTACCTAAGTTGACGAACTCCAACGAGATATTTGAGCTTTTCAAGCAAGTTAAAATCAATATCCCGTTACTTGATGCAATCAAGCAAATACCTTCTTATGCAAAATTTTTGAAAGACTTGTGCACAATCAAGCGCAAGCACAACGTTCAAAAGAAGGTATTCTTGACACACCAAGTTAGTTCGATCATTCAAACCCCCATTGCACCCAAGTACAAGGACCCCGGTTGTCCTACCATTTCTGTGAGAGTTGGGAGAAAAATGGTGGAGAAAGCCCTGCTTGACTTGGGGGCTAGTGTTAATTTGTTGCCATACTCGGTGTATGAGCAACTTGGGTTGGGTGACATGAAACCAACCTCGGTGACCCTTCAATTAGCCGACCGTAGTGTCCGGGTACCGAGGGGATTAGTAGAGGATGTGCTTGTCCAAGTGGACAATTTTGTGTACCCGGTGGACTTTATAGTCCTTGATACTTGTCCCTCGTCGAATCTTCAAGCCCAAACGCCCATCATACTTGGAAGGCCTTTCTTGCCCACGTCCAATGCGGTGATCCATTGTCGAAATGGGCTACTAAAGATGACGTTTGGGAACATGACCCTTGAGCTCAACATATTTAACATTGGGAGCCAAATGGGGTATGATGATGACATCCGTGACGTGAGCATTATTGACACACTTGTCCAAGAACACGTCGATTGTCATCTCTTTTCCGACCCCCTAGAGGCTATGCTTACTGCAGAAGAGACCAAGTTCTTAGTTTCACCCGAGGTTGAGTACATTTACTCCCTCCTAAATGATGAAGAAGTGATGGGTACCGAAAGATGGGTACCCACTTTTGAAGCATTACCACTTGCAAAACCCAAGACTCTACCTTCTATCATCCAACCACTCAAGCTTGAGCTCAAAACTCTTCCCTCTACTCTCAAGTATGCTTTTCTTGGTGATTCTGAAACCTTTCCAGTAGTGATTTCATCTAGCCTTGATGATCACCAAGAACAAGCCCTCTTGACAATTTTGAGGGACCACAAGAGAGCTATAGGGTGGACCATAGCTGACATCCAAGGTATAAGCCCCTTACTTTGCAAACACCATATATACATTGAGGATGATATCAAACCATCTCGCCAACCCCAACGCCGTTTGAATCCCATCATGAGGGATGTTGTGCGAGATGAGGTGTTGAAATTGTTGGATGTGGGAATCATCTACCCTATTGCCGATAGCAAGTGGGTGAGCCCCATCCAAGTGGTTCCCAAGAAGTCCGGAGTGACTGTAGTGGCCAATGAGGAAGGGGATTTAATCCCCACACGTGTTGTCACCGGTTGGAGAGTATGCATTGACTATCGGAAGCTGAATTCCTCTACAAGGAAAGACCACTTTCCTCTCCCCTTCATTGACCAAATGTTGGAGAGGGTAGCCGGTCACCCATTTTATTGCTTCCTTGATGGTTATTCTGGATATAACCAAATAGAGGTAGCCCATGAGGACCAAGAGAAGACCACTTTCACTTGCCCATTTGGCACTTTCGCCTACCGTCGCATGCCCTTCGGGCTTTGCAATGCTCCCGGCACCTTCTCTAGGTGTATGACGGGTATCTTCAGCGACATGATCGAAAAGGTGGTGGAAGTGTTTATGGATGACTTTTCTGTCTTTGGTGACTCCTTTGAGTCATGTCTTAATAATCTGGAATCTGTACTTGTGAGATGTGAAGAGACAACCTTGTGCTCAATTGGGAAAAGTGCCATTTCATGGTCACCCAAGGCATTGTTCTCGGTCACATTGTTTCTTCTAGGGGGATTGAGGTAGACAAGTCCAAGGTGGAACTTATCTCTAAACTACCCACCCCTAAGTGTGTCAAGGATATCCGTTCTTTCCTTGGGCATGTCAGGTTCTATAGGCGCTTCATTCAAAATTTCAGCGCTTCATTCACTTTTGTGTGGACGCATGATTGTGAGGAGGCCTTTTCAAAACTCAAAGTCGCTCTCATGACTCCTCCCATCATGCAATCCCCTAATTGGAGCTTACCATTTGAGCTCATGTGCGATGCTAGTGACTATGCCATTGGGGCGGTCTTAGGCCAAAGGGATGGGAAGGTGCCTCATGTCATTGCTTATGCAAGCAAGACCCTGAATGATGCCCAATTGAACTATACGACCACCGAAAAGGAGTTGTTGGCGGTGGTATTCGCTCTTGACAAATTCCGGTCCTACCTCATAGGATCGCCCATTGTGATATACATTGACCATGCCGCCCTCAAATACCTCATGACCAAGCCCGATGCTAAAGCTCGGGTAATTAGGTGGGTATTACTTCTCCAAGAGTTTGACCTCACTATCAAAGACAAGAAAGGAGTGGAGAATGTGGTGGCGGACCATTTGTCCCGCCTCGAGTTTGAGGATCATACCACTAACATACCCATTCCCGACTCCTTTCTCGATGAGCAACTCTTGGCCATTTCAAGTTGCCCGTGGTATGCTGACATTGTCAATTACTTGGCCACGGGGCAACTTCCTCAACATTGGACTCCGCAAGATCGGAGGAGATTCTTAGTGGAGGTGAGGAGATTCGTCTTCGATGATCCTTACCATTTAAATTTTGTCCGGATCAAATTATCTGGCGGTGTGTGCCTAACGATGAGCAACAAGCCATCCTCTCATTTTGCCACACCGAAGCATGTGGTGGCCATTTTTCATCCAAGAAAACCGCCGCCAAGATTTTACAATGTGGCTTCTATTGGCCAAATCTTTTTAAGGAAACCTTTGAGTATTGCAAAGCATGTGATAGGTGTCAACAATTGGGAGCTCTTTCCCGGAGGAATATGATACCCCTTACCCCCATCCTAATAGTCGAAATTTTTGATTGTTGGGGGATTGACTTTATGGGACCATTCCCTAATTCTTGTGGGAATCTATTCATCCTTCTCGCCGTAGACTATGTGTCTAAGTGGGTGGAGGCAATCCCTACTCGCACCAATGACCACTCGGTTGTGGTAAGTTTTCTTAAGGAACACATTTTCACGAGGTTTGGGATGCCTAAGGTCCTCATTAGTGACCAAGGCACGCATTTTTGTAACCGACCTATGGCCGCCCTCATGATCAAATATGGTGTCAACCATAAGGTGTCTACTGCCTACCACCCCCAAACTAATGGCCAAGCTGAGTTGGCCAATCGGGAAATCAAGCACATACTTGAGAAAACGGTGAACCCGAATCGCAAAGATTGGTCTCTTAGACTCATTGATGCTTTGTGGGCTTACCGTACTGCCTACAAAACAAGTGTTGAGCATGTCTCCCTACCGCTTGGTATATGGCAAGGCTTGCCACTTACCGGTGGAAATGGAACACAAGGCTTTTTGGGCTATTAAACAGTTAAACTATTGGATGCCCGAAGTCGGTGTCCACCGCAAGCTCCAATTGGATGAACTTGAAGAAATCCGCCGGGATGCTTATGAAAATGCCCACATCTACAAGTGTTAGGTTAAGACCTTTCACGACAAGAACATTGTCCGAAAAATATTCACCCCCGGTCAAAAAGTGCTTTTGTACAACTCGAGGTTGCATATATTTCTGGGTAAATTGCGATCCCGGTGGGGAGGTCCCTACATTGTGAAAACCGTCTCCACTCATGGAGCGGTTGAACTTGAGAACCCTAAAAATGGAACCACATTTAAGGTGAATGGCCACCGGTTGAAGCCTTTCATTGAACATTTTGATCCAGAAGAATCCGTTGAGGAATTGAGTGACCCGGTGTGGACCCCAATCATTTGGGTCCGTGAGCTTGATTTGAAGTCTAGGAGACTATAAATCCATGGAGTTCGTGATACCTCCAGTGTTTGCCGTGCTCGAACGGCATCCGACGGTCTGGTATAGCCACCTTGTCAAGCTACGTATGTAGTACCTTGAGGTTGGGTCTGACGACAGGCGCGTGGACAATGAGAAATCTGTCTGAACCCTTTTGGCTTTAGTGTCAAGTTCCGTGGAGATTGCTTCAAAGCGGAATGAAGGGGTAAGGAATTTGGGGGGCCCCCCTCCAAAGGGAGTGGTTGCCTATTAGATGATGACGCTACTTCTCAAGATATTGTTGAACCCCACGCATACTGTCCTTCCAACAATAGGGAAACACAGCCTTCGACAAGGAAGAAAAGTAGTACTCGTGTCCTTCGCGTGAAGAAGTGGTGGATTTATTGCTTATTTTCATTAGTGTCATTTTTGGACTAACCTGCTAATGAAATTTTGTGTTCCATGAAGTTATGTTTGCTCTTAGTAGGTAGTTGGTGGTTCAATCTTCGCAAGGTGTGCATGCTACCACATCAGCCTTGGTAGTTTGGGTCTAAGTACGGGGTGATTGCGGCATTCAAGAGCCCAAAGTCATAGGTGTAGCTATGTGCTACGGTTGTTAGTCCAACAAAGCTCCGGCGATGATCCTATGTGACTAGCTATGGTCCACAAGTTGGAGCCGGCATAGTACACCTTGGAAGCCCTCCCAATGACAAACAGTGCACGTGACGAGAAATCCTCAAACTTGGTCGAGGTATATGGTGGTTGACATTCCACCTCGCAGGTATGATCGTCCCTCTTTTTATGCTTTATGATGCGTTATCTCCTTGCATTGAGGACAATGCAAAAATTAAGTTGGGGGGGGGGGGGGGGGAGGGGGATGATTCATTAGTGTGGTAGCCCATTGTTGCTTTAGCTGTTCTAGTTGTTTTAGTTTAGTCGTGTTAGTTCCTTTTAGCATGAAAAATTTTAAAAAAAAAATAATAAATACAAATTGGCACATCGTTGTAATAGGCAATCTTCTCCTGAAATGCTTGCGAGTAACTTAACATATGTTCACATAAGCATCACGTGGAACAATGAATTGCAACTTCACTACACGTGCATTGATCATGAACTATGTTGAACAATTTGGAATCAGAAGTTGTGAGTGGAGATCCAATATTAACCCATTCCATGACACAAAGTTGAATTCATCGATTTCTTGCTTCTAAAATTGCGTGTTTACTCATGTTTTACACTTGTGTGCATCATTGCAGAATCCCTGAAACATTTGAGAAATGATAAAAGGCCATTTTCCATGATCCGTGCCACATATGAGTCCCATTGACCTTGATTTGATCCATGTCCAACTCATATCCATTGAAACAAGCTTAGGAAACCGGATGAGATAAGGTCGGATGGGGTATTGTTGTTGGTGTGTGTGGTATTGCAATCGGGAGGAAAACTCTCAGGAAGGAGGAATTTTACAGAGCCCAAAGACACCGGTGCCTCATTTCCATGACACCGGTGTAATCCACTACAGATCAGAATTCAGAGATACAGAATGGTCACGACACCGGTGCCTCCAAAAGATGACACCGGTGCCTCCCTTTGTCCCACAGGAAAAACTGAAATGCAGAGAGGTCTTGACACCGGTGCTTTCAAATGCCTACACCGGTGCCTCTTCTTCAAAAACAGGGTAAACTGAGATACAGAGAGTTCATTACACCGGTGCTTCATAAACCATTACACCGGTGTCTCCTCTAACCAAGCACAAACCACTGAGATACAGAGGCTTCTTGACATCGGTGCCTCCAAAATCGTTACACCGGTGCCTCGTGAGGAAAGTTTAAAAAAAATATCAAGGTTATAAAACCCCAAACATTATAACTTCTGGAGGGTTACACCGGTCCCAACCGCGCCGCTTCATCTCCCTCTCTCTCCTCACACCGGTTCATCCCTCTCCCTCTCCTATAACTACCGCACCACACCATCTCTCTCCACCGCACTGCTCTCTCTCCACCGCCTCTCTCCACCGAGCCACGCCTCTCCACCGCACCGGTTCTCTCTCTCTCTCTTCCGGGTTCGGCTGCAACAGAAAGTTTGAGGGTTGGGATCTGAGTTTCATCAGGGACCTGTTTCTCCATCTCTTGGTGTGAACCACTCAACGGGTAAGATTTTGACTCTTCCTCTCTGTAATTCGTAATGGTTAGACGTAAGAGTCAGGGCATCTCCATTAGAGAGCCCAACCCGGATGACACCCCACCATAATCCGATTCGGATAATGACGACCCCATATGGAAAGAATTTGAAAACGCGTCCATGGCCATACCAAAGGGTAAGGGGAAATCCCCTATGTCCTCTACCTCCCGCTCCAAGTCAAAAACTAAGCCAACTCCAAAGAAATCCTCTGCTTCAAGGACTCCGAGTGGTTCAAAACGAAAAAATCAAGGGGAAGGAAGCGGGTCTAGGCCAAAGAAACAGAGAAAAACAGGGGAGGGGGATAAAGGACAGAAAAATTAGGAAGAAAAATGCGACAGGAAGAAGGTTACTTGTGAGAGGCAAGTGTTGAGGGAGAGTTTGACGTACTCGAATGCGATTGTTGAAAACTTAGACCAAAGGGGTTTGACCCGGTTCTTTGAAGTGGTTCCGAGCTACATACGAGGAATGGTAGAAGGTTTCTATCGGTCGGTGAGGTTGGAAAATTTGAATACCGCCGAACCAAGAATGGTGGCGGAAGTGAGAGGGGTCAATGTGTGGATCACCGCCGAGAGGATATCAGAATACTTGCAATGCCCTATACCCGATCCAGAGACCGTTATTATTCCCAAGTATGCTTTTGATCCGGCATCTTTCGATGGGAAGATGTTTGCAAAGAGGGTGATGACCAATCCAAAGCAATATAAGGGCAAGTTCTCACCCGGGGCATTACACGAGGATTACCGTCTCCTGAACAAAATCATGAAGCATAATGTGTACCCCTTGGCAAGTGACAAAAGGGTACCCCTGCGAATGATAGCCTTCATGCATGCTTTCATGTTGGGAAAGGTGATAAACTTCGGCCGAACAATCTTCCAAGAGATGGTGTACTTCAGAGAAAGGGCAAGTTCGACTGCAAACTTCGTCTTCCCGGCCATGGTTACTCATTTCTGTTTGCAACACAAGGTGCCTAGAAGGACAGGAGAAAAGATGACTGAGGGAGTACCCGGACCAATCACCGCAACCTCCAAAGCCAAAAGCCATACACTATCCAGCAAACACCCCAAGCCCGACTTCCACTCCGATGTGAAAGCACCTAAATCCAAGAACCCCCGGGAGAGACAAGAACAATGGAATGAGATCATTGTCCAACGCTAAACCTTAATCTTGAACGAGCTGAAAAAGGTACATAAAAGGCAGGACAAAGCGGATAGGAAGATCCAAAAGTGTTTGAGCATTGCCCGGTTTACAGCCAAATATATGGGCGAGTTGGCAGGAAAGAGATTCGTGGAGAGTTCTGATGATGAGAGCGAAGAAAGTGGGGATGATGAGAATGAGGAGGAGAACGATGAAGTCAATGAAAGTGAGATGGATAGTGCAAAGGACGACAGTAAAGATGAAGATGAGAGTGACAAGGGGGGAGAAAGGGAGAGTTTTGCTGGAAATCTCTCGGAGCGTCGCACCAAGGCTTCCCATGATGCTCTAGAGATGAAAAACAGAGAGAGGGGAAAGGGGAAGAAAAAGGTGATGACACCGGTGTTGTCAGAAGCTGAAGAAGATGAGGATGATACTCCCGCCGGGCCTTCTGTGAGACGTGCCACTGATCCACCCTCCACCCATGCTTCTGAATCTCCTGCCGGTACAGATGTGATCTACTTGAGTGATTCAGCAGAGGGTGGGTCTATTGAAGATGAGACCGGGTTAGATAGGGCACTGGTTGTGTATGTGCCCCCACCACCGGAGCAGTGATTGCTTGCTACACACACCCGACTTGGCTTGTGGAGAGATAGTTTAGGTTCATATGTCATATGTTGAGTCGGTGGTTACCTAATTGTCATTTTTCTATTTGTCTTGCGTTGTTATCACATATCTAGCATTGAGTAGTGGGTAGTGCCGGCAAAAATTTGGGGTAGTTATGACCTGAGCCATTCATTGTATGCCGGCAGGGTTTTGTACACATCTCTTTGAAAACCGAATCGTTTTAAGCTATAAAGTCCTTTTTGATCTTAAGCGTGTTTTGGATTCCCAATTATATGCATTGTAGTGTAGAATGTATGTTAACCGTTTCTTCTCTTATTCCTTGTGAATCGTGTGCGTACATACTTCTCGTGATTGTCTATTGAATTCTGTGGAATGTTTAGCCTCTTGTTCGCTTTTGCATCATTGTGCACACTAAGTGGAGTTGACTATTGCCATATACTGGAGAGAATTCCTTTTTGAGAGTGGGGGAGATCGGAAACCATACACTTTGCACACATCTAATGATCGGAATTGTTCAACTTGGGTTCATAACACTATGCACGAGTTGGTTGTGGTATCCGATGATCATAATCGCTTGGGAAACTACAAAAAGCATATAATCGTTCACTCGCATCATTAAGGAGATATGATTGACTGATTAGTTACTAGAGACTAGCGACCTTCAAGTTGGGGTTGTGATGAGCACATGTTATTGTGTATTTTACGGCTCAACACGTCTATTTTAACTTGCGTGCACGTATTATTTCATGTTTACACTCGATAATGCACGAAAAGGTATTTCATGTCCCTCGCAGGTCAAACAGAGAAAAGAGGACCCTGAAGTGCGAAGGTCAAACTCTTCAAAAGTCAAAGAAGGCCCCGAGAGGTCACACGAGGTCCGAGTGGTCAAAGCCCGAACTTGGTATGAAGAAGCATTTTCCAGAGATCAGTGACACCGGTGCTTCAATTCAATGACACCGGTGTCCCCCTTGATTCCACTGAGAAACCAAGTTCCAGAGTGCCAATGACACCGGTGCCTCAATTCCCTTACACCGGTGTCTCTTCCTATTTCAAAGAAGATCCAGAATACAGAGTACCAGTGACACCGGTGCCTTAATTCCTTTACACCGGTGCCACTCCTTTCACAACAATACCACATACAGAGTCATAGTGACACCGGTGCCTCATTTACTTGACACCGGTGTATCAAGTACGAACAGACCAAATCTTGTCTGGGATGGCTGACCTTTGGGAACCACTTTACAATGATTTTTGTGCCAAATCAGGGGACCAAAAAGGCTTTTAGCCTGGGGAAAGAATAAGAAGCTTCTCTTTATTCCCTTTTGGAGGGTAGATTTGTAATAGCACCTAGATTATTAGGATATTTTGTAGGTTGTTTTCCTTGGCAAAGAGGGGGCTTCTACACACACACACAATATAGATAGATAATATCAGGTTGTTAGAGATATAGAGAGCTTTTGCCTTCCTTTTGCCTTAGATATTTTGTTCTTCATGTATTAAACTTCAAGTTTTGAGTAAGATTGGTAATCTTTAGTGGTTTTCTCTTGTGAATCCATTCACTCTCTTGGAATCACTCAAATATTGGTAAGAGCTACTTTTATGTTTCCATTAGTATTGCATTTCTCACCTTAAAATCTGATTTTCTAAGAGATTTCTAGTATAGTATTGGTTAGATCATTCATATTTTCTTTAGATAAGTTTGTTAATCATGTTTTCTCTTACTTCTCTCATGTTTATGGTAAATATGAGTAGCTAAACTAGTGTGAATTAAGTCTAAATGTGAGGTTTATTCTAAACCATGTTGGTCTATATCTTCTCAATATATATCTAATGCCCATTGATGGATCTTTCTAAGTTTTTCTTCTTGAAACAAAGAAATGAAGAGTTAAGTTCTTGCTTAGTTATAGCCATCCTTAGAGTTGGTATATCTAATACTTGGATCAATGACTTTCATCTTTTGATCCCATTGTCTTGAACTTGAAAGGATCCATCAAACCATTTTATGAATTAAAATCCTGATTTTCATCGAAGTATTTTTCGATCTAAAACCCGAGACCGGGGGCTAGATTGAGTTATAAAGAAAAGAGATAGACCAACGGAAGATTTGAATAGACCAAACTTAAGGACTTAACCCCACTCCTTAATCTAGTTTTCCCCTCATTTAGTAATATAATTGTTAACCAATCACCAAACAAATTTTGAGGTTGACGTCCGAAACGTCGGAAAACCAAATTTGCGAACTCTTTGAATTCAACTATCTTTTCCCTGTGGATCGATACTCCGGACTATCCATTATACTTGTTTTAAATTATTTGAGGAAAGTCCTGTTTTACAAAGAAATTAAACCATTGACTTGGGCCGGCGCCCTAACGACGCACACTTTTGCTGGCCGGTCATGTCCCTGCTGAGAGGTCAACTGACGATGGATATAACTGGCGGAAATACGGGCAGAAACTTGTGAAAGGAAGTGAATTTCCCCGAAGCTATTACAAATGTACGCATCCAAACTGTGAGGTCAAGAAGATTTTTGAACGCTCTTATGAGGGACAAATAACAGAGATTGTGTACAAGGGTACACATGATCATCCTAAACCTCAGCCTTCCCGTCGATTTAGTGCTGGTTCTATTCCGTCCATCCAAGAGAAATCTGATAAGGTTCCATCTTTGACCACTCAAGAAGGTAACTGATGCAACTTTTTTATGTTTTATCTTTTGAAACATTGTTATGTATTTAAGTGATTTCTCTTCTTGTTCTTTCTTGAAGACCAATCTGCCGTAAATGCCCTGATATCTCAGAATGGTGACCCAAATGGCATTGATCAGCTATCTCCTCATGGCACAAATGATGAAAGTCTAGAGGGTGCATTTCCCCAGTTGAACGCCACTAATGATGATGGTCATGAAGATGATCCTTTCGCAAAGCGCAGGTGTTGTAGTTGAACATGCGTTGGATTTTTGTTCTAATAGTTGTGTGACTTGTGTCAATACTTTATGTGCTAACTTCAAACAAACTGTTGAAAATTTGTTGCAGGAAGCTAGACGGTGGTACTTTTGATGTCATGCAAGTTAAGCCTATTCGTGAACCACCACTACAACAAATCAGGCTTTTTCCCACATTTAATTTCCCGCGTTTTTTTAAAATGCCAAGAATATTCTTAATTTTTGGACTTCCCCCTTATTTCTCCAGTTTTCCCCCCCACCCCAAAACATTTCCCCCCCCCCCCCCCTGCCGCTTCCCCCCCCCCCCCCCCCCCCGAAAAACCCTAGCTAAAACTTCTTCGGATCAGATCTCCTCCTCCGGCGCTCCTCCTCCGGCGTCGTTCTGCTCCTCCTGTTGCTCCTCCTCCGGCGTCGTTCTGCTCCTCCTGTTGCTCCTCCTCCGGCGTCGTTCTGCTGCTGCCGTTGCTACTCCGTCGTCGTTCTGCTCAGGTACGTCTCTCTCTCTCTCTCTCGCGGTCTCTACATGTTAGCCAGATCAGTCACGATCGTGTTGCTGATATAGCAACAGTGCTTCAACCGGGCGACACTCTCAAGGTATTTTGAGGATATAGCAAAATCTCCTTGTTATTGGTTGGAAATAAAATTTGCACTTTATTGAAGATGATTTTGAGTACAAATATTGTGATGTAGGTGATGATATTGAGTCATGACCGGGAGAGAGGGCGAGTAAGTCTTTCTACTAAGAAGTTGGAGCCAACACCAGGGGATATGGTTTGCAATCCAGAGCTCGTTTTTGAGAAGGTAATTCCTTCGACAGAAAAGGAAAAAAAAAACTATTGTTAGTTGCATTCAGCTCGTCGTTGTGCTTTTATATTCTTTAACAGAGTTTAGTCATACTCCTAACTCGGTTTTTATGCTATTTTGTTTTATGCTCTTCCCGGCTATGGAAAATAAGAAAGAAGAAAGAAAGACATTTACTGTATTTCTATGTTAATTTCACAGTATCCTGCACTTAGATTGACTATCTGATGCTTGGGTAGTCATCTAGTTTCTTCATTTACTTGTTTTCAATTTTCCTTCTATATGATACTTCCTCGTCGCCTTTTAATAGATAGAGATGACTAAATATGTTTGCTGTACTGTTCTGACAGGCGGAGGAGATGGCACAGACATTCAGACAGAGAATAGCTCAAGCAGAAGCCATGGCTCGTGCCGACATGCTGAGATTCCAGCCCGAGGTATCAATCCCTGACTATTGTTACTACTGGACTAAAGCATATATAGTACAGAAAAAGTGTTAGGCTGCAATATAGAACAAGATAATAATAAAATCCGATTTTGGCTATCAGTTGTCCTGTGCGCTGAGTGTAATATGAAACTTTATACAGGTCAAATAGTCTGTCTTTTTCTCCTTTTTCCTTATTTCTTTGTAGCTACTCAAAATTCATCTAATTCGTACTCGTAAGGTGTGCTTCATGGGAGGAGTTGCCGCGTATAGAATCTCTCCCTCGGAATAGAATCTATTCCAAACAAATAGGAGTAAGTAAATGTAAACTATTCTAATGCCCACAATATCCTCTCTGTTTGTAAGAGGATATCGGAGTAAGAACATTGTAGTTTGTAATTTAGTTTCTTTTGTTATTGCCAATGATGTCAAAAGGTCAGTCCTTATATCGGTCGAAAAGCATTTGGTACTCGAAGTTGGCAGATTGTGTTTGATGTAGTGATGATATGTTTGTGTTTTATTTGGTACCTTTGCATATGAGTTGATGAACCGTGAACTTGGTTTTAGCATCTTGTTCTGTTGGAAAAAACCTTGAACTTGCTCTCCATTGTCACATAAACACTCAAACTCAATAAATATGATCGCGATCTCTGAATTTTGCACGTTTTCATAAAATAAACCCCACCGTCCCATTCTGTCAAATACATTTCACTGCACCTGCTAATTCTACTTAGTCTGATCTAACTTGCTTGGATGCAATTGTAGCAATGGAACCTGAAAAGAAACCCGAGCTTGGGGCACTGCTCAAAGTTCTTCCTCCTGTAGAGTTCTGTTGTGTTTATGGCTCAGGCCTCCATCCAAACAATAGTGACAAGGTTGACCTTTTCCTACATCTTATAAGTTTTTAAAGAGCATCATTTTTCTTTTGCTTGTAGATCGCATAGATTATTTATATTTTTCAACTGCTTTTTCCTGTGGATTTTTGCTCTAGTCATCGATGGTAGATTATATTCTTGGTGTAGCTGATCCTTTGCAATGGCATACTGAGGTAAGTGTTGAATTGCTACCCCTTCTATTTTCGTTTTTCTTTCTCTTTTTCCCAAATGTTTAGTGTTTGACCTCTTCTGCATAAAAAGAACTTCTGAATTTGCAGAGTCTAATTTTGTTTGTTTTGTACAAACCCAGAATCTGAAAATTAACAGAGATCACTATGCCTCGTGGATGGTACACCTTGGTGGTGCAAAGCTGGTTTTTTTCTTTCTCCCGTTTCACTTTGTTTCTTTTTCCAGTAAAAGGATATAGCTCTTAGGGAAAATGATTTTGTATTTTGTTGGTTATGCAGATTACTGAAGTTGCGGATGATATTGGTGTTGGAGTGCACTTCAACCCATTTGTTACTTGGAATGACAGGGTACTGAGCATCAACCATTTCTAACCTTGCATGCTGGGCTTCTCCTTGAAAATTTTCACCTTTATGCATAATTTTACAGATGTTCAAGTACGGAGTGGTTCGGATGGATGACTTAATACGGGACATATTGAATTGGGAGAGGTTCTATCTTAGTGGTCGTTTACAAAAACCTGTATGTCTTCCTTAGAACTCCTATATCTCATCTTTATGGTTTTTCTATCTTGTTATTGTCAGAAGCATGGCGTGAATGAGGTGAATAGAAGCTAAACGTAAAAAACCTTCTGGAACGAAAGAAGCTATCTTATCCCCATACTTTGCCTGAGTTATTCTTCTGTTAATTGTTTCCTGTTTCCACGGATGTAGACATGTAGTAGTGTCATTTTCTTTCTCATGTCTCGTTTATTCTTCATCTTCTGTTTTCTTCTCTGTTTCCCCTCCTCTAGGTTTGCGTACTTGTGGATAACTTGGATATAGGAAATATAAACTCTGTTAATTTGAGGGCTGCAACCTCTGCTGCTCTGCTGCTTTCTCCATCTAATTTCTCCGAGGTTTGCTTCTTTCGATTCTCAAGATTTAGTGTTACAATATTTTTTTTTTCACTGGCTAGATAAAGTTTGTTATATTATGCAGGAAAATCTATATGCCAAGATATGCAGTCTTTCGTACACGGGGGACTTGCGAATGCTTTTTGCAGAGGACAAGAATAAGGTGAGCCTATTGGATATTGGGCGAAAGATAAGTTACATGTATTAAGGTAAAGAAAGATAAGTTACATGTATTTGAAGTTGCCTTGTAAGGTTTATAAATTAACTTGAGTGGATGATTAATTTTGCAGCTTATGTTCCATATTTGTGATGCCAAGCAAAGGAAAGACTAAAGTTAGAGGCGACAAAGTTGTATTTCTTCTAGTGCAGAAATGTTGGTTGGGCATGTCTCAGAGCCACTTGAAGATGTTTTCCCAATTTCCGTCTCTTTTTTATTTATTATTGTCGTGACATCATGTTTTACTTTTCTATTAGTTGAGTGAGTCAAATTCTGGGTTTGTGGGTTGTTATTTTGGATAAGAAATTTGTATGGAATACATTTATTCCTTAGATTTGTTGATTTCAAACTTGTGTTGTATGTTTATGCGAGCTTTGGATAAGAGTTAGTAGCGGCTTAAAAATATAAAACTGGGGAAATAAAATTAATTCTTAGCAGAAAAGACTTTTACCGGCTTTTTATATAAACGTCGGGAGAAAATATCAATGGCATTTTAAAAAACTCTAACAAAACTATTGCCGGCGTTTTGCAAAACGTCGGGAATGTCTTGCCGGAGCCGGAATTCCATATTCACCGGAAAACCTTTTCCGGCATTTTATGAAACGCCGGAAATAAGTCGATATTATTCCCGGCGTTTCTAAACGTCGGGAATTTTTCCCGTCACCGTTTTTGCCGACGTTTATTGCAAACGCCGGGAAAAACGCCGGGAAAGCCTTTACCGGCGTTTTTGAGACTATTCCCGGGATTTTTAAAACGCCGGGAGTTCTACGATTTCTTGTAGTGCACGTGTTGTGGTTCAAATTGTGAGTGAAGTTGATATACTGGATGACGGGTATCGATGGCGTAAATATGGGCAGAAAGTGGTGAGAGGCAATCCTAATCCAAGGTATGTCTCAGTTTCCTGACTAGGGAAGGATTATAGGGTAAGTTTAGTTTTTTGTTCTGCTTCGTCATGGAAAAATGGTTACCGTAGTGTCAAGAAAAGGGTAAATGCGACGAACTAAAACGATGAAGACTTGCTTACATCGTCGCATTGGACTGAATTACAAATTGAATGAAAACAATTGGCGAATTAGAACGTCCATCCAAATGATTGATGTGTACCACTCTACCCGATAGCTCTGCTATTCTTTGAGTTCGAGGTGTCTCCATTGCGTTGGTATTAATTTAGATTGCTATTGCCCAAATCTCCTGAAAATAATAGCTTTTTAAAAACATCTTTGCTCTGTTCTTTGAATTTCAATATCAGGTTGGGCAAATTAATAACACTTGTTCATTTTCAATCCCCAGAGAGTTCACAATGGAGACACGACACAAGTGGAAGTGGTGGCTACTCCTTCCGTTTCAAAAGAACTTCGATATTATACTATTACTAGTTTTTATTTTTCATCGAACTATATGTACATAGTTCCACCATCCCTAGTGTCACAGTGTCGAACTTTTTCGCACTTAAATTTTCCCCTGCGATGGCACTTAGTCGCTCTAGACTTATTCATTCAATACACACAAACACTATATATAGACAAACGTCTAGGGACATACACTTAGGAGTTTACAGGAAATTCTTCCTAGCCTTTTATTATTCTCAAAGAGTACAAAGAAACCAAAGCAATGTTACACAGAATACCTCCCTGCCTAAATTAAAACGCCACAACAATACCTATATATAGGCTACGATAAGACAAATATGGCTACAGTACATGGTTCATGGACATGCCCCATGATCACCATAATCCTATAGTTGATACCCCCAATTACCTTGGGGCTTTGCTGGACAGAGCTAAAGTCTGCCAACACATTAAACTTAGAACTGGATGAAATTGCCTATAAGTAACTGTTGGTAACTACTGCCAGCAAAGGTTTAGGACACCTGTCCAAGCCCTTAGATATCTATGTGCGGATAAATCTGAAACTAGCATGACAGAAGTACAAAAATTCATCAAAGCTCAAGTGTGTTAGCCCAACATCTCTGATTGTATTGTCCCATAAGTCTACTAACACTTTAGTATCCATGCCTAATCTTCTGGGCATTTACATGCACCATAATTATGACTTGTCTAAGGAATCGATGCCACCACCAAGTTGGCATCATCAAGTCATCTTGTCAAGACATATCTCTCTCATATCTGTAAGGATGAAACGGGTGCAAAGTACCACCATATAATATTCATAACAAGCTTGAAGCTCAAGTTGCTAACACCTAGTATATATGTTTGTTTCTCCTAATAGTTAAAAATCTAATATTTTTTTGTATCTGTAGGAATTCTTTGGATTTAACAATTGATTGCGAAACCTGAGGCATGCAAATTCGTGGTATATAAAGATTACTTATAGTTCCGTTAGTATCCCTCTGAAGTTCCAGAAGAATGCCTACTTATACTCATCCAGCAAGCTTAAAATTTTAACGGCAGGCTATTACACAGATTTGAGTCGGGCTTCTTTGTGGACCATGAGCATGGTTACCACTCACCAGCCCTTGGCCTTTTGCTCAATGGGGCTATAGGTGTGGATTAGAACCTAAGGTTCTTTAGATTATGCCCACCTGCCTAAGGTTCTTTTAGAGAATGCCTAAGGTTTTAAACAAAATATTATGGCGTAGCATCCCTTCCAAATTTCTGGTTAGACCCAAGAACTTTGTCGACACTGCCAGGATTGTACCTATTGTACTTCAAATTCTATTTCTTTACTTTTTCCCACTTATCACATCACCCAACGGTAGCTAGAGCATTTCATGTTATCTACTAGCACAAATTCCGAGTGGAAGCTAGAACAATCATCATCTACTAGCACAATTCCGAGTGGAAGCTAGACCATTTCATTATTTTGTAGGTTATGTTCAAACTCTATTGTCAATGAGGGCATCTTACCTGAAGGTGGTCAAACAAGTCATGTCATCTTACAATTACAATTCCCTCGGGAAGCTAGTTAAATTTCATAACTAGCATCGCTCCCTTAAGGAGGCTAGCATCAATTCATGTATTACTAGTGCAACTCCTAATGGATGCTAAATCACAATTCATTCACCACTAGTACATCTCCTAACGGAGGCTAGACCAATATGCATCGTGTCACATGCATTTGAGATTTTAAATTCATAATGTATATTTCACAACCCATTTAGTTATTACCATCCAACTAATGCCCATTGCTCGTGAAATCCAAATACGATTTACCTAAACACCTGAAAAAGCTCAACCTTACAAAAAATGATAAATCCACATGAAGACTGGAGAGATGGTGGGTAGACGACAAAACCCAATACTTGAACCACAAACCCAAAGGGAAACCACAATGTGAAGAAATAGTGAACGAAACCCACAATATGCTATGTAAGCCTCAAAATCCATAAATTTCAATAAATGTGGGAAGAACGAACTCTATCAGGAGAGGAAAAGAGGGAATTCCTGGACTTTGAAACAAATCTACTCAAAGTTGTGCTTTTAATAGGAGATGTTTTGGGAACAAAAATCAAGGGCAAATTGGTTACAACTGGGCGACAAGGACACCTCTTTTTTTCACAAGACGACAAAAATAAGGAATCATAGGAGCAACTTTGGAGGCATCCAATTTCACGGCAGGAGACTTCAGACTCCTATCCAAATCAAGGAAGCATCCCTGTCTTTTTTCAAGTCTAAAATTTTAGAACTCACAGAATGTAGGCCAGAGATGGTAGGTCTCTTTCCAAGGAGGATAGATCAAGCTCAGACCATACTAGTTGAGAAGGATTTTGAAATGGAGGAAATCCTTAATGCTATCAACAATTGTCACAACTCCAAGGCTCCTGGGCTTGACGATTTCACTTATAACTTCATCAAAAGGACAAGGAAATTCATCAAATGTGAGGTACTAACATTCTTTCAACAATTTCACTCCAGTGCAAAACTTTCCAAAGCTATTTGTTATACCTTCTTGGCACTTATTCCCAACATCAAGTCCCATGGAACATTACAGGAATTCAGGCCCATTAGCCTTGTCACAAGTATTTACAAGTTTTTGTCAAAAACGTTTGCTGCTAGGCTTAGGAAGGATATGAAGCAAATCACTAATTTACTTGAAAAAGGTTGAGTCAGTTAAAATGCTGCCAGGTAGCTCTGGGCTGATTTCCTACATAAACTTGGATAGATGCTAACCTTTAGAGCACCTATATGTAATATTTGTATATATAGAGAGATGAGCTTAAGACTATCAATATATAACAAGCATCCCTTTCATAAATTACATTTGTAACAATTTCTTCACAAATTTATGTCTCTGAGTTACTTGAACCAGTCTCTCTACCCCCCTCCTCCCACCATTTCAATAATCTACACCAAATACTCCAAGAGAGACTGCAATGCATGAGTAGATGGTTTGCAAATTCCAATGCTGTGTTGCAGAAGCAGCAATTGCCTTCTTCCACAGGTATGAGTTCCTTCTAATGAGCAGATCCTTTGTTGCTATTTTGCCCTGTATTGCCATTCACAAGAAAATTTCAACTTTTGGAGGGCCATTGTTGCCCTATACTTCTGCCAGAACCCTATGATTTTGAAATTGTTGTTCCTCCCATGTTTTGTATGCTGAGTTAACAGAATAATTATGATTCGTCACCCATTTCCACTTAATGGTGTCTTCTTTTGAATCGTCTAGTTTATAGGTAGAGAGTTTGTCGCCTATTTCATGTAGTTGAGCTTCCTCCCACGAGTAGAGTGGCCTTTCGAAACTAAGTGTCCAAACATTTCGAGTTTGTTCATAGAAATCCTTTACCATACCCTGCTGATAAGAGGAGATAGAGTAGAGTCTTGGATATTGAGAAGCTAGAGTTTGGTTTCCAATCCACACTGAGTTCCAGAAACTTGTGGCATTCCCAGTGAAAACCTGACTTTGAAATCCCTATCTAATAAAGCTTCCCATATCCATCTCTGTAGAAAATCCCTGCTCGTATGGGAGTAACCAGAGTCTAGGCTTCTGATCCCTGCTAGATATTGTCTTAAGGTGTTCCCACATTATATGTCCGGTAATTTACCTATGTATTGGGATGCTATGCTACCATAGAGCATTTATTCAAAATTACTATCAGTGTATTCAATCATTAGCAACTTATTGTGATGCTTACTATATGGAAAATACATCTACACTATCAGGATTGTACCATATTGTGTCCCACTGCATGTAGATCAATCTAGTCATCTACCCTCCTTGCGATTTAAAATCTAATGTGTGAGCAGGTATTGTACCTACACGAGCATCTCCTACCCTCATTGGTAGATGACTAGATCCTTACCCTATTGGGCACCAAGGGAAGGCATTACATGCATTTTATTCCGATAAGCTTTCGAGAAAGCACGATCCGCAAAATTGACATAAACTGTCAATTTGCATGACATACTTTATTTCAAGATTATCGAAGCCCAAGAACGGGAGACATGGACAGTGCAACGGCTATTCATGTTTCTCAGTTTTGAGGCCGGACACACATTTGCTTAATTTTATTTGTTACAATCCTTTATTTTTATCTACAATTCTTCATCCCGACAGCTACACAAACACTGACGGTCTAAGTTGTAGAATATAATAAATGTCATTTCGATCACGATAATCTGTCGTGAAAAGATAACGTGCATTGCCCGTTAAATTTTCATTCCAAAACACTAATATGGGCTACCTATGTCACCCGTGTGTTTACAGAATTTTGAGATTATCGAGATTTTTAACCAGGTGGTATGGATAGTGTGTCAGCGTGAACTAACAGCACTATTCATATAACTTAGCTATGAAGTAACGAATTTTTCCTTTTATTGATTTTACATGAAATAAAAATAAAAAGAAAATAGCAGTAACTGTTACGGGGAGACGGGAAAGGGGTAAAAAAAGAAAAAGTTACGGGATCTGGGAAAGGGAAAAAGTTAGGAGTTAATTCCGACAGAAGCCGACTCAATCGAGCGATATGTCAGGAGTGTTGATAAAAGCTCAGAAAGATTTTTGTTTAAATCACGAAAAATACATTGGCATAGGTCAACACCGACTTTCGTGATTTAAACCTGATGAGGCCAGATCCTGACATTTTAGAAGTGCGGACTAGAAATTTCTAGAAACGGACTAAAAATTTCTAGAATTACGGACTAGAGATGCGGATGCCCACTTGATATTCACATAAAAAAAAGCAAAGAAGATAAATAAAAATGTTCTGACATTCTAGAAGTGCGGACTAGAAATTTCTGGAAACGGACTAGAAATTTCTAGAATTGCGGACTAGAGATGCGAACATCGACTTTTAAGCGTAGTATTTATATTAAATAAAAAAAGAAAATAAAAAAAGAAATTAAATAAACAGAATAGAAATTAAATAAGAAAGACAGAAGTTAAAATAAAGTGGGTTGTTGCAATGATACCTTGTATTGATATTCAAATCGGCTGATTACATGAAAATAAGAAAGACACGCGAACGGCTAAGTAAAACCATAACCCGACATAACACTGGGTTTGAAGCCCTGTTATCGCGAGGTATGCTAATATAATAGCGCGTTCAGATCTTTCTAAATCTGAAAATAATTGGGCAGAACTTCCTCTTATTTTTGGGCCTAAAGTCCTAGCTAAAAATCCTAACTCTAATTTATTCCGGGTGTCAAACGTTTCACGACTACGGAGTTGAAAAACATTTGACAACGGAGTGATTTTTCTCTTTCGAGGTTTTCGCTCTTGGGAAAATATGTGTGCGACGTCTGAAAAATTAAAAATCTCCAATTTTCCTCTCGCGAAAATGTTCTCTCCCGAAAAAAGTCCTCCTCAAAACAAGTGCGAAGCACTTGCTTTTATAGAAAAATGTGAGGCGGTGGTGAGAGGAGAGAGAGAGAGAGAGAGAAGAGAGAGAACCGGGGGAGAGAGAGAGAGGCGGTTGAGAGGGGAGAGAGAGAGGCGATACGTGTCGCGAGGGGAGAGGAGAGAGAAAACGGAGAGAGAGAGAAGAGAGAGAACCGGGAAGAGAGAAGTGATTGGGTGTGGCTGAGAGGGGAGAGAGAGTACGTGTGGTACAGAGAGAGAGAGACACGTGGGAAGAGAGAGAAAACATGAGTAGACGCCAGCCAATGGGAGAGGTTCACGTCATCGTAGTACCTGCGCACGCCCGCACCAGATCGCGCCACAGTCGTGCACGGCTTTCCCGCCTGACACGGCCCACGCGCCTCACACGGCGTGCTAGCCGTGTGCGGCCGGCTCGTACGCCACACGCGCGCGTGGCTGCACGTTTGGAATGCTGTCGTCAGTTTTTTTTGGGTATTTACAAAAATGCCATTATATTATAAAATGTCTTAGCGTGCTATTTTTTATCTTTGGAGATCCAAATGAACTCGGATTTGATCACGGACACAGCCAATGGACTCGTGTTGTCGAGAGGATCATTTTGAGTTTAATATTTGATTTATGGACATGTCGGCTCGCAAACCTAACTCCCAAATAATCACCGGTACGTTACTACATATTCTTTAAAATGCTACTTCTTGAGTTACCGAACTCAGATTTGACCATGGATACAGCCGATGGACTCGTATTTCTGTGTTGATCAATAACATGTGCCTCTCGATATCTGAACATATCAGCTTATAAATTGTGCTTCCGAGACCCCTTTCTGAACAATAAAAAATTGTTGGCGTTATCCGATTTCACCCTAATCACTGTCACTGGACTCGTGTCGTCATACTGATCAATAGTATGAGGTTCTCATGACTTGATGAAGTGGTCTCGCGAATAGTACTCCCGAACCATGGACTGTGGAGGGGCAAAATAATATTTTTGTGCACAAATTCTTTTGAATCCATTTTGATGGTTTTTTTTATAATAATTTGAGCGGTGGGGCCAAAATCTGGTATCAACATATACTAAATACGTGTATGACATACAAAATTAGGGGCATATATAGAAAATTTGGCTAGTTGGGTCAAGATCTTTACTAAAACCACAAAATAAATTTTCTACTGTTAAAATTTTACAAACATATTAACTTAAGAAAATATATAAAAAAACGTTTATTCATTAAGAAAAATTAAAATATCTTCCGTAAAGTATTATTTATCAGTTAACTTTTATTCATATGTTATAACAATTTTTTGCACAATCTGCATAGTAAAAATACTTATTTTTTTATTTAGATAAAATATTTGGTACATCATTAGGTGAAATATTTAGGATAATTTTTATCCTGGAATGAAATATTGGAACAATTTTTATAACTTTAGATAAATTACATGAGACGATATCATAATTTTAATAGAATTAAATTGAATAATTACATGTCCAACTCCCAAATACACAGCTTCAAGAATCCAGAAGACAACCAAGGGCTTCGGAGTTCCGTGGCCCAAGCTCTTCTTCCATTGTTTCAAAAAATCAAATGCCTTTTCCTCTGCTATGAGCATTTTCCGCTAGGCCTATTGCATGCCTTGTGTATTTGGAACTCTTTTCTTATTATTATTATTTTTTTTGTTGGTGTGTAAAGAGGAGAGAGGGGGCATATAAGAGGGTAAGTCATAGGTGGAAAATCAAAGGGAAAGTTATCAAAATACCCAAAAAAATAAACAAATTGTTCAGTGTATTTTTTAATTGAGTGGGGTGATCACTTGACCTAACACAAATTAATCCGGCCCTGCACGGCATGGTCTTTAATTTTGTACACCATAATCTCTACATCAACATTAATATTTTTCTTCCCTGTTTATTTATTTTTCTACTCAAAAGAAAAAAATTTCAAATTTCTTTTCACGTACAAACTTTCTATTTTTGGATGATTTTTATATTTATTAATATTAAAACGCAATTCGATAAGAGAAATTCGTGTGATTCCGCGTGCAGAGGATAAAAAGCTGTGTTTTAAAACCATGGTGGGATGGGATATTGCATGAAACTAGGGATCATACTGTGGTGGGATTCATGTCGAATCACATGTTTTAAAACCAAAATTGCCCAAATCCTGTTGTTCTCAGAACTTTCAAAAGTGATTAGGTTGTTGACCTCTAGTTGCTTTCAACCTCAGAACTTTCTAAGGCACATCGCACGACAAACACATACAACCTATACCTACCCTCTCATGTTCTGCTTTATTTTGACCGCATATATGTGTACACACACATACATGTGATGCACGTGTAATTTGAATTTTACGAAATCATGATGAGAACCCAAATAAAATTAAAGCACTTGAAAAACTGTAGCAATTAGGCACAGACAATGTGCTTGTAATTTGAAGGTTACAAAATTATGAAGAGAACCCGAAAACAATTGAAGCATTATAAAAGGTAGAAGGGTATTTAGGTATTATAAAGCGTGAGCTAGTTTCAAAAAAGTGTCAAACACCAATTTGGATAGTTGGGTATTCTATTTGGAATATTAGCAGATATGTAACTTTATTACTAAAAAAACACCGAAGTTGATGTGAACACTTTTTGAGGCTAAGTCATACTTTAAGGCCTCGTTTGATAAACTTCTTAGTAGGTTGGGATTCATAAGACGGTGGGATTAGGATGAGATTCATAATACCAAAAGATTATTAAAAACTGTGTTGTATGTTTGTTTATACTCGGGATAGGATTAATAATACTGGGTTGGTGTTTGTTTGCAAAAAGGAAGGGATGGGATTAAATTACATAATTTCCCAAATTGCCCTCGTCTAAATTGTTTAATTATTTATGTTACTCATTCCAAAAGAATTACAAAATAAAGTTCATGGTCCAAATAATAAAAAATGAGCAATCTCTTAATTTTATTTATGCTATTTTCATCAGGATCATTACAATATCCTTTTAATTCTGTAAAGTTGGACCATTACTCAGGAGACTAATATGCAGAAGACTGCTAAAGAGATTAATGTTACAGCAAAATAAGCAGGAGTTCAAGCCCAAATCAAGGGGAGGCATTTTCATGGTCATAAGAACAGAATGTAACACCACTCGGCTAACCCAGGAGATTAGGCTAAACCCAGAAACAACAGAAATGTTCATATGAAGCTAAACCCAGAAATGTTTCAGAATATTCATATGTTCAAGGCCCAACCAACAAAAACAACATATTGCATTGCCACTTAAGGCTAAACCCAGGAGATTAGGCTAAACCCAGGAGTTTTGTTATATGTACAATTCATTATGGTCAGCTAAGAAAATAACGAGGAAGTTTAAATGGAAGCTACTCCAAGTGAATTAGTAGAAATTAATTCATTAGATATAACCAAATTACTTGGTTTCTATTTCTTACATAAAGACAGAATAGTTCAAGTTTACACCTTTTCATTTTCTTTCCATCTGGCAACAGAAAATTACCCATGACCTCTGAAGCCTACTTTCTGGAAATATACAGTTGCGTGAAGCAGATCCAAGAACACAAAAAAAGGACAAAACAAACAAACAAGCAAACCAGGTATGTTTATCCATCATCCCTTCAAGCATGAGAATTACAATTCGAACACGAGCTGCAGACCAAAAAACTCGAACACGGTAATACTTGGTCGAACACGAGCTGCAGATCTGAGGAGTTTTCTTCGCTAGGGCCAAATGGGTCACTCGAGTTCTTCAACGGTGGATGGGATTGCTAATACCTGGTCGAACACGGTATTAGTAATCCGGACTGTTCACCGGCTTCCTCGTCCCAACGCCTTGTTCATCCCAGGTCCAAATGGTTTACCAAACAGAAGCATACCAAACCCATGGGACTAATAATCCCATCCCAGGTTCTTACACGTTTAACAAACGGGGCCTAATAATACTCAAATTAGCATTCTAGCTAACTGCTAAAGTTTTCAAATGCTTTAATTTTATTTGGATTCCCTTCTAGTTACCTTTGAATGTTTCCTTGAGCTTGGCCAAAAACGTAGATTTATTCTCTCAATGAAAACATAATCTGTCACATAAGAAATTATCAAGAACTCTCCACCTAGAGTCTATAATAACCCGGACTTTATAAAAAATTATTTAAAAAATTCATGTTTATTGATGTAATTGCATTTAATTTAAGCGGTCAAGATTAGTTGAGAGATGAATGGTTGAGATTGAGAGAGTAGGATGTACTGAGAACCATGAAATAATATTTTCTTTCTCTCCTCTACCTTCTCAAATTCTTGAACATATTAGACCTTTTGTTTTAGGGTGATCAGTTTTTCTTTTGAGTTAATGAATATGAATGGTGTTGTGATGGGATTTGATAACGGGGTTTTCACACCTTAGTTTATATGAAAGGGCCTGCCTTCATTTTTCTGCGCGTTGAAAAAAATAGTTAATAAATTGAGAGAGAGCAAAGCTTTGAGAGGAAGGAGAAGGCTGCCAAATTTCGAAATTTCCCGGATTGATTTCGATTCTTTGATTTCTTCAATAACCGAGTTAGTAATGTTTACTACCAACCCTTAGAAACATGTTTTTATTTTCAATTTCGTGATTTAAGTATATAATTGGAAAGATTTCAGTTTGTTGAAAATCGGACAAACCTAGAATCCAAAATCACCACGGTTTTGGCCCGGATTTTGATTTCTCTGATTTTTTTTTCTTCGGGCTTCTGCCACTGATTATAAACGACCCCTAGAATTCGTTCACTTGCACAAACATCCACGTTCTTATCTAGCAATGTCTTTGATTCCATAAAATTCTGTGAAGGAATGAAATTAGTATTCGAGATTTTATGTCAAAACCGCACATTGGTAGTAAAAATCATGTTATGTGATGTTACTGATGGAAACCCATTGTTTGATCATAGTTACTCCACTTGTTATGCATGTTAGATATGTTAAGTAAAAATATGGATATGGTCATCATGCCACCATTACATGTTTGGGTGAAAAAAAAAGAAGCTAATATGATAGTTTGTTGCAATGTTCTGAATACCGGATCGGTTTGGGTACCGGTTTTTCTACTGGTACGGTACGTACCGGTACCGGTCATGTACCGGGTACCGTATCGGATTTATCGCAACTATCAATATATATATAAATTATAGAGCGAAAGTTCAAAAAATTTAATTTTTTCCATAATTCTTAAAAAAAAAAACAAATCCGGTACCGGCCGGTACCGGCCGATATGGCCGTTATTAGCCGGTACGACCGGTACCGACCGGTATTGAAGGCGGTACGGTACTAGGAGTACTTGGTACCGTTTTTATGTCAAAACGGTATATACCGGCCGGTACCGTACAGTATTGACAACTTTGGTTTGTTGACACTTCCTTAGCATTACGTGGATAACTATTGGACAGGCCACGTAATGATCAATATGCAAATCTATTAGTCTTAAATTTGAATAACTAAAATACTAAGTATGTCATGTTGCAGCTACCATTCTGATAAGTGAATAGAGTGTGCGAGTTTATCTTATAATTGACATGCCATGCCATAATTAATTTGATGTCATCATTTCGATATTAGACTTGTTTGCAAATGCAAATTGCCTAAAAATAATGAAAGCAAGATAAAGACGAGTGTTGGCATTAACGGAAAATAATGAAAAAGTATTAAAGGTCATCGTGACATTGTGTTGTTTCGGGTTAGATTTTCGAGGTGACTGGTGGTCCAATTCCCTTTCACTTTTGTATTCTGGGTTTGATTCTCAAGTTGTTGCAGGTTAGATTCTCGAGGTTATTGGTTGTTTGATTCTCCTTCACTTTTGTTCCGGGTTAGATTCTCGAGATAGTTAGTGGTTCGATTCTCCTCTATTTTTATATTCCGGGTTTGATTCTCAAGGTGGGTTAGATTCCCACTGACCGCCGTGTCGTGTTGTACATAGGTTTGATTCCCACCGAGCGATCCCGATTAAAAGAAAAAAGGAATGAACCTAAAATATTTTAGTTATCTTTTATAGTTTTTGACATATCAGAATTGGTTATTTAATTATGTTGATTGTGCTTAATTTCATGAAATTTGCTATTATGTCATATATCTTGCTGTATGTGAAATCATCTTTGGGTTCGGTTTTTGGGTAAACTTTCCTACCGAGTTTTATAAACTCATTAGTGCAACTTCTCTGCTTCTGGCATTTCGTGCCAGATGTAGGTGAGTCGGAGGAGAATCCGAGAGAGCAGATGGAGCCGGAGGTCATCGACGAAAAAACCTTCACCTGGCTTCCTTATCCTTAGTTATTCTCCCGTTTCATTAATTTTGGAATAACAATGTATACCCGTAGGGTATTTCAGTCATTTCGCTTTCAAACTTGGTACTTATTTAAATATTCAGTTGCAATAAAGAAGTTATCTTTTAAATAATTGTTTTGACAAATAAAATAGTATTAAAAAGATTTAGTTAACGCTGCTGCCTGTCAGGGCGTTACAATTTGGTATCAGAGCCTAGGTTTGACTACCCTGCGACCTTGGGTAGATGGGTAGATCATGTGATTGAGTGTTTCCGATCGCTAGTACTTTTAACTAAGTTTTAGGATGGTGAGTTAACAGATGATAGGTAGAGGACAATATGTGCGATAGTTGTTGTTTACTTGTCTTACGTCATTCTACCTGTATTTTTTTAACTAATGCACTTGCACTTACGTGTGACTCTTTTTATTTGATAAATGACATAACTCAAACTATCCCTCTTTAATTGGACTCAAAATTATACAGAATGGCTTCCCAAGGTGATTTGAACAACATCAATGGTGATAATGGCAACCAAGGTCGAGTCGTCAATGAGAAACTTGACCAGAGTAACGTCAACAACTAGCTTCCACCTGCCAACACCACTCATCCTAACATTATGCCAGGAGCGGACCAGCTGGCATGTTTGTTTCACACTTTTGTGGCTGCTCAGATGGCAACCCCACCTGAGCCACAGGGAATACCACCACCACCTCCGCCACAAATGCAACCATCGCCACCGCAGCAAGTACCACCACCACCATCCCAAGAACCTGATCAACAATAGGCACCTAACCCACCACACATGGCATATTATCAACAAATGCCACACTACCCATACCCACTGCCACCTATGCCAAATACCTTGCCTAGAGTGCCAATGACTCGGGTATGCTACTGGCAGAATTTGGCAGGCAGTGTCCTCCGGTGTTTAATGGTGAACCCAATCCAGCGGCTGTAGCAGTATGACTGAAACAAATGGAGAAGTTGTACGTTACCATGGAGATCACCGACAACGGTGATAAGATTGCTCTGGCTCACCAGATGAGAGGGGAAGCCAATTTCTAGTGGGATGTCGTAAAAACTCCCTAGGATGTGGTAGTGATGACTTGGGCGCAGTTTGAGGAGCTATTCTTGAGAAAATATTTTCCAGCACTAGTGAAGCAAGCTATGCTTCAGGAGTTTTTGAACCTGAGGCAGGGTAGCTTGAATGTCACCCAATAAGCAGCAAAGTTTGAAGAGTTGTCATGGCACGCCACTGCGCTTGTGCCAACGAATGAAACGAGGGCTAGGCGGTTTGAGTGGGGTTTGAGTCCCACTATCAGAGGGAAGGTGATGTCACAACAGGGGGCATCATATGCTTCGGTGGTAAGCAGCACGCTTGTATTGGAGCATGAGGCGCTGGACTCTCGTCAGCATTGGGAGCAGCGTAGGGAAAGCCGACCAAGGGTTAGGGGGACCCATTAGATCAGGAGGAGGTAGCAGCAATCGGGGTTCCAATTTGGGCAAGCCTTATCAGCAGCAGCAACAGTAAGGGATTGGTCAAACTGATCAAAACAGAAACCAGCAACCGACAGGAGGGTATGAACAAAGGTAGAATTTGAGGTTTGCTCAGAACATGGCTGATATGACCTGCTTCAACTGCAATGAAAAGGGTCACATGAAGAGAGAATGCCCTCACCCTCTGAGACAACAGAATCAACAAGGCCAGCAGGATAGGCCAAGGAATGGAGGTGGGCAGGGCAACCGGCAACCTCATCAAAGGCAAGGAGCAAGTTTAAACAGGGGAGTGAATCAGAATCAGGCCTTGGGTGGAAGGATTTTTGCACTACAAAGGCAAGCGGAGGAGTATGACTTAGTCATCATACAAGGTACACTTATATTGTTCAGTACTTGCGTGCAAGCTTTATTTGACTCGGGTGCCACACATTCATTTATATCTGTTGCATGTGCACAATTACTTAGATTAGAGACAGAAGAATTGAACATAATGATGCATGTCACGTCACTCTTAGGAGAACAGACTATAGTGGGTCGAATTTGTAAAGCTTGTGATATTGAAATATCTGGGCTCCGTCTAGCGTGTGATTTGCGAGTCATTGAGATGGCGGACTTCGATGTGATACATGAAATGGATTGGTTATCAGCCCATAGAGTGCGAATTGATTGCCATCAAAAGTTAGTGACTGTCTATTCGTTAGACGGAACTTGCTGTAAATTTAAGGGGGATAGGCAAGATTCGACTTCTATGACACGATTCAAGTGGGATGATCGACTATCGGGCTGGTTGGCGAGCTTGAAGCTGGGTGAGTCAGATAAAAAGGAATTGGGTTTACCCAAGGTGGTCTGTGAGTTCGCCGATGTGTTTCTTGACGAGATACCAGGGTTGTCTCCGAAGCGAGAACTGAACTTTACTATTGAGTTGCAATTAGGAACGACATCGATATCAATGGCACCCTACCAGATGGCACCAGCAAAGTTGCAAGAGTCAAAAACACAGCTTCGAGAGCTACTCGAGAAGGGTTATATTAGGCCAAGTACGTTGCCGTGGGGAGCACCGGCATTATTTGTGAAGAAGAAGGAGGGAACATTACGGATGTGCATCGACTATCATCTGCTCAACCTAGCCACGACAAAGAACAAGTACCCTTTACCCAGGATCGATGATTTGTTTGATTAACTGAGGGAACCAACTTATATTGGCCTAATATAACCCTTTACTCGAGAAGGGTTATATTAGGCCAAGTACGTCGCCATGAGGAGCACCGGCATTATTTGTGAAGAAGAAGGAGGGAACATTACGGATGTGCATCGACTATCATCGGCTAAACCAAGCCACGATAAAGAACAAGTGCCCTTTACCTAGGATCAATGATTTGTTTGATTAACTGAGGGCACCAACTTATTTCTCGAAGATAGATCTAAGGTCGGGATATCATCAGTTTCGAATTAAGGATGTGGACATTCCGAAGACTGTATTTTGAACTCGTTACGGCCACTACGAGTTTGTGGTGATGCCATTCGGGTTGACTAATGCGCCGGTAGTGTTTATGTGCCTAATGAATCAGGTTTTTGTGTCATACTTGGATATGTTCGTTGTTGTCTTTATCGATGATATACTAATCTATTCTCCGTTGGAGCAAGAACACGAGGAGCATTTGAGGATAGCATTTGAGGATAGCATTGTAAGTATTGAGAAAGAATCAACTTTATGAGAAGGCTAGCAAGTGTGAGTTGTCCAGAGAGGGGATATCAGTCGATAATAGTAAGGTTCAGACTGTCATGGACTGGAAGCAGTCGACGTCTGTTTTCGAAGTTAGGACTTTTCTCGGAATGGCTAGTTACTACAGGAGGTTCATTCAGGATTTCTCCGCAATTGCCAAGCCAATGACTTTGCTTACACAGAAAGGAGTTAAGTTTGAGTGGAATAGGGCGTGCGAGGAGGTGTTTTAGGAGATCAAGAAGAGGTTGACTAGTACTCCGATACTGGTTATACTTAAAAGAGGTATAGGTTATACGGTTTACTGTGATGCATCTAAGGAGGGGTTGGGATGCATCTTAATGCAGAATGAAAGAGTTATAGCTTACGGTTCACTACAGTTGAAGATTCATGAGAAGAACTATCCGACTCATGGTTTGGAGTTGGCAGGCGTGGTTTTTGCGTTGGAATCTTGGAGCCATTATTTGTATGGAGAAGAGTTTGAGGTATTCACCGATCACAAGAGTTTAAAATATCTGTTCACCCAGAAGGAGTTGAACATGAGACAGAGGAGTTGGCTAGAGTACCTTGAGGATTACAAATTCACATTGTCTTACCATCCGGGCAAGGCTAACGTGGTAGCTGATGCATTAAGCCGAAAATTAAGAGCAACAGTGGCAAGTTTGGCTGTTCAGGAGTGGAAACTGATGGACTCAGTAAGCGAGTTCATCTTGCAACCAATAGAGAGCTCAGAGGGTGCTAGATTGAGTGCTTTGGTAGCTACGCCAGAGTTACACCGGGAAATTTTGTTGGTACAGGGATTTGATCAGGAGGCGGCATTTATCAAGCATCGGATAGCAGCAGGTGAGGTTATCACTGGTTGGGAAATCAGAGCTAATGGGGACTTGAGATATCAGTCACGGCTGTTTGTGCCGGACACTGGGACATTAAGGGAGTCTGTGCTGAAGACGTTTCATCAATCTAGTTTTGCTGTTCATCCTGGAGGTAACAAGATGTATAAGGATCTCCAAAGGCAGTACTGATGGAAAGGTATGAAGAAGGACGTCGCTATATTTGTGTCGACATGTCTTATGTGTTAGCAAGTCAAAGTGGAACATCAAAAATCCGGAGGGACGCTTCAACCGTTACCAATTCCGGGTTGGAAATGGGAACATATTATGATGAATTTTGTGACGGGTTTTCCAAAATCGATACGAGGCCATAATGCTATTTGGGTCATTGTCGACAGATTGACCAAGTCGACACACTTCTTGCTGGTCAAAATGTCAGACATAATGGATTCTTACAGTCGACTCTATATTAAAGAAATAGTCCGTTTGCACGGTGTGCCGGTCACGATAGTGTCAGATCGGGACCATCGCTTTACATCGGTGTTTTGATTGAGTTTGCAGAAGGCTATCGGGACGAATGTGCATTTGAGCACAACTTTCCATCCCCAGACTGACGGACAGTTAGAGCAAACCATTCAAATATTGGAGGACATGCTACGAGCTTGCATGCTGGATTTTCAGGATCATTAGTAGCGACACTTGCCTTTGGTTGAGTTCGCTTATAATAGTAGCTATCAGGCCAACATTGAAATGACACCATACGAAGCATTGTATGGACGGCCATGCCGATCTCCGATCTATTGGACGTGCTAGGATTTTATACTAAAAGCCATGACTTTATGTAATGTATTAATATTTGTTTGATTTATTTAAACAATTATTTTCTCTCTTGATGAGAATTTTTATGGGCAAATATTTGCATTATATCTTATCATATTGTGCATGTGTGTCTCTTATTTCACATAATAGATAATCTGGTGTGTAGAGTTTGGTTTACACACAAAGGATCAGATTATCAGTTCTTGTAGAATATAAGTTTTTAGTTCACAGTCTTACGTGAAATTAGACACACTACCAGTAGGACTGTAACACAGTATTTCAGTAGGTCTGTCTTGACTACGGAAAATGGTATAGTTTTAACTCACTGTGTTAGTACACTTTGTGTGTATTGGACAAGACCACTTTGAGGTAATTGTATTTATATTGACAATATAATATAATTTACACCTCATGGATATTACGTGTGCTTGTACTCTTATTCCAAAGATAATTGATCGATGTATACATTTAATGTTATTGACTTTGATTTATTATAGAGTGAGGCCTTGTGCGCCAATAGTCTCGATGAGTTAGGTCACAATATTAAGTGTATGACAACTATTAATTATTAATGGAATCCATGTCTCTTTATAGGGATTGATGATATCCTCTTGAAAAAGCTTACAAGTTTCGATTATGTCAAACCCTGCAGGTGGATATTAGTATTCGACATAACGAATAAGTTAAGTGGAAGGTCTCAAAGAATTTTATAGATGTTGATTAAATAAATTGTCAGTAATTTATTTTAATCAACGGGTATCTATAATCTTAACGCGGGGAGATAATAAGCATTTAATACCATGGAGCGCGAAATATAATTTTAAGATATGGGAGGGGAATACAATTATAATTCTGTAGTGGTATGAATTATAATTTATATAATTCAAAATTAATCCGGGTTGGACCAGGTTCCGAATTATATAGGAAGCCCAGCCCATACTTCTCCTAGGGGTTCCTATCATTGCCTATATAAACACTGTTACGCCTTCTAGGTCAAAAACAACTTGATACTCGAATTGTTGAAAGAAATTTTGTGAAGGCAATGAGATCACGATTTTGAACCCACCCTCAGCAGGTGATCGAGGTATAATAGGATCACGGTAAAAGATCTTGAGGTCAGTCGAGCAAGATCATACCAGCGGTGTTTCAATGTTTAATTAGGATCAAAACTGTTGAAGACAAACGAGATCAAAAGTGTTTGTTCTGGTTTGTAGGAGATCCTCAAATCACACAAGAAATTTCGGTTTAGGATTTTTCAAATCGAAACAAACCAAATTATTTTGGTTTCGGTCTGGTTTGACTCGATTTCCAATTTGATTATGTCAAGTTGAATGTTGAAAAAATAATTGTTTTTGTTAAAAATTAATTATTTGAGCTACTAAAGAGTTAAACCCAATATAAAAATTATATATATTTGACGAAAGAAATACAACTTACAAAAATAAATTATAACAAAAATATCGATATTTTTTATTCCGGTCTTGTTCGGTCCGGTGTTTAAAGCTTGAAAATCAAAACCGAATCGAAATATTCTACGAAAAATCAAATCAAACAAAATCGTTGGTTCAATTTGGTTTTCTAATTTGGTTCGGCTTGCTGGTATTGGCTTACACCTCTAGTTAAAGTTTGGTCTTGTGTGGAAGAGAAGATCCAAAAATTGCATTAAAAAAAAGATGATATACCTACTTTGGCAATTGTCGTCCAACGAGCTTTTCTCGATTAGGGTTTGATATGGTGTGGCCTCTTTCTTGCATAGAGGAAGAACGACAATGGTTTATTTTTCTTCTTCCACAAAATTATATATCATCTTTTTAGAAAATGTGAGGATATTTAGGTAAATTTTCAATTAGTTCAGTACCCTAAATGATCCTGGGATTATTAGTCTCATACCATTCCCCCAGGATTGAATTGTCCTTTCTGGGAAGGATATTTAATTCGGTTGGAATTAACAACCCAAGATAAAAATATACACAAATATAGGATTAAAAGGAGTGGAGGAATTATTAGTCCAATTACACCTTTAATTCCCCCAATCAAACAAGCCCATAGAGGACTGTTTTTTCCTATTGCTTTGGAATTAATATCAATATTTCTAGTTTATATATATATACATATATATATATATATATATATATATATATATATATATATATATTTTAAACTAGACTTATAGTTTGGTTGACGTTTTCATTGGATAATTTTTGTCTTTATTCACAATGATTTGTATTTATTTATTTTATGTCAAATTTTTATAAATTATTAATTTGTCTTAATGAAAGGTGTTACATAAGTAAAAAAATATGAATCAACTTATTAAAATTTTAAAATAAACAAAAATAAAATGAAAAATGTTTAGATTATTTTCTATTTAAGCAATTTTTTAACTTTTCATGATATTTTTTTACTTTTTAAATTTTGTTCGTAAAAATGAACCAATCCCCAAAAATAAGACGCAAAACTAGTAAATGGAAAAACAATTGCCTAGAGACAAAAGATAATAAAAAACCTTCAGGTAGTAGTTTTTTATATTTGATTTTAAAGTTATTACTAACTACTTGATTAAATTGGTTGAGCACTTTTAAAGTTAATCGAAAAATTCAAATATTTTGATTGAAAACTACCCAAAAAAAGAAATAATTAACAATGGCAAAAAAACAAATTAAATGACAAAATAAGTACAGATATAACAAACTCAACTTTACTCTACATTTTTTAGAGGAAAATAATTTAATTATATCCACTATATGTTTGTGTACCAAAATATAGAGGGGCTCAGTGTTACATTTTTGCCTAGGGCCCCAAAATATTCAGGGCCGGTCCTGCCTAAGTCTTCTGAAACTTGATTGACACTCGCCATTCTTAGTCTCCACGAAAGCTCAAACTCCTTTTGTAAGTCTTCCTCATTTGTTGCATTCTTATTCTTTCTATTCGATCGAGGCTATCACCCCTGTAAGGGAAATTTTTATTGTCCCCCTGCAGTACCCTTCTAGAAAATGGTAGAGTTCCATTGCTAGTACAATATTTGGAATGACATAGCCCTAGAACTCCCCGACATAGATGCCATAGGGAATGGTCTACTTGGGAAACACTCTATATCCTTGTGGCATCGATAGTCGGAGGTGGGGTTAGGACCCTCTTCACACCCTTCATAGCGTCCTTCCTTGATATCGGCTTTGTGTCTTTGTGCTTGGGTTGTGAGGGCTCTTAGACACATGGATAGTTTGATACAAGTTTCCATCAATGTCTTGCATCCAATCATGGGTATAACCGAACTGAATAGGATCATAGGCACTAACGTGGCCTTTGAGACATCTAATATAATTACGACATGGTCTGAGCGAATTTAGGGATTTATTACCTTAAGATTTTTAAAATCCGAGAACGCATTATTACTCACCTATTGCGACGACGATGACGATTTCTTAAAGTTATGGTGTCTTGGGAGTTTGGCCCCCAAGGAGAAGACACTACATGTCCTCCACTTGTTTGGGAAACCTCGTTAGTATCCCTTAATTTCTTTCTCTACATCGTGTGCTACTACTATATATGATCACTTGATCAATTTGTTACTATTTCTTTTCGTTCCATCGCAAATTATAAGTGCAACCAGAACAGGCAGGGCCAACGCATAGATGCTTTGAAGAGAGTCCTTGCTTATAAGGGTTCTCCTGAATAAAGAGGCTTTAGCTGTAATGACCCGTAAAATTTTAATCAATTTAAAATATAGTTCAAGCATTTTATTTACACTCCTCATATATTTTCGTTGCGTACGCATATATATATGTGTGCGTGTTATCCTTTTATTTATTTCTAGGATATTATACATGTATATATACTATTTATATAAACTTACTTTATATAGTACTTATACTTTACAGTATGTGTATGTGTGTGTGTGTGTGTGTATTCGTATCTCTCTCTCACCCGTATCTCCGCCCATCCCCTCACCCATTCCCTCCACCTCCCATCAGCCACCACCCTGTAGCTTCCTTTACCCCTTGAGGTTTCAGGCCATCATCAATAGCTACCTGAGTATTGTTTGTTGATGACCCGGGACATCCTCCTCACCGTTGATCAAGCACCCCCTTCCCCTATAAATAGAAGCCCTTTTCTCAGTTCTTAGACACCCCATAACACTCATAAGAGCAAAGAGAAGAAGAAGACGGAGAAAGAAGAAGAATTGCTGAAATTCCGCCGAACCGAGCCATCAACCAAAATCCATTAAAACCTCTTCGAATCTTCAAACTAACTGTAAGGACCCTATCCTTGATCCATTTCGAATGTTTTGGTAGAATATAGAGTCCAACGGAGTTTCGCCAGAGAAGAACCATCAAGTTACACTGTTACAGAGTCTGTCAAAAATTTTCAGGTCTGGATTTCTATCCGGTTTCCAATCCGGACGACCGGATGGACTTCCAGATGGAGTTTTGACTGTAATTAAATTTGGTTTTAATATATACGATTTTACCCTATAGTTTTATTTAATTATATATTAAACCCCTGTTATAAATAAATGATAAATTTATATTATTCATACGATTTTACCTTTTCGGTTGCCTACCTTTTTATTCATTTCAAAAAATCATAAAAATTATAAAATCGTTTTATAAATGTATTTATCTTGTAATATGTGTTATTAAATCAACTTTTATGATAAGTTAATTAGATATTTATTTATTTTATTTACACATCTATCTTATTATTTCATGATTTCTGTTTAATGGTTTAACTATTAGTCGAGCATAAATTACCATGAATATATTCCGATTACTTGGACGATGATCAATTGTTGATACTCAGGGTTTCTCGTGAATACCCGAAAATTTAACACACCAATAATGATATACGATTAGTGGTTGTGGATATATTCCCCGCAAGAATATTTATGGTTGTCTTTAGCCGTGATGCGACCTTAGCCGCACTTTGTGTTTAACCAAAAGGTGTGATAGACCTAAGCATTGTATTATCCAAGCACTATAATTTAGCCGTGTCATGCGTTTAGCCAAATTACACTTCAACCGAAGTTATATCTAGTCCTATCGTGCCCTTTAATCTAACGACCTTCTAGTGTAAACTTTAAACTCATATTGTTCCGGCACGGTAACGGTAGAATATAATGCTAGGGATAGCATATTGATTGGGAACATGGCGATCGAAAAATGGTGCGGTTGGAGAGCAGGGTAGTTGGGAAACATCAATTGGTCGGGTGGTCGGGTTCGTTGTTGTTCGGGAGCATCATTCTTGACTTCATTGATGTTAGAAATGTTAATTCGAAATATATGACGAGTTCATTGATTTAGAAAAAGGCTATTCAAATAAATGACGAGGTTATTCTTGGAACAATTGATGGAATTATATGACGAGGTCATACTTTAGAATACACTAATTCAAGTCGAGAACTCATGAAACTTTTGGAACTGATATTCACCATGATAATTAATCTGATGATTTCAATTATGCTATTTCGAGTTAAAGTATGTACTTACTGTTTATGCACTTATCTTATCGCATGATTTGACTTTGAATTTTGTTATACTCTGTACATTGCACGTCATGTTATTATTCTAAAACATTCAAAAGGAAAGTTAAGGGAAGGGTAACTTATTGAGTGTCAAAACTCATGGCGCAACTTCCTCAGCCCTTGGTGTTTCATACCATGTATCAACGACAATGGAGCTAGACCAGAAGATACACCATACGATGGCACCTATCCTGGTGACGATACGACGGAGCCGTGGTTTAGTTAGATTAGTCTAAACTGCTCTGACTTTAGTTTAAAGTCTTTTTGATGTAAAACAGTCTTTTTGAACATATTTCAACTATCTATTGTATTATACTCGCATTTCAATGGAATAATGGTATTTTGGTTATTTCACTCTTTCAAATTAACATGTCCGAAATTCGAAACGTTACATTAGCCGAGCTATCCACATTCTCCACTGCTACACCCCGAGCTATAAGGGGTTTTCGTTGCTCCATCTCGGTTGCCATCATCGTTGAAGCATCACTGAGCCCAAACATTCAGGAAGGAATTCTTCTTCCTTAATTAGATATGCCAACCATGTCACCATTGCAAGACTGACACCCTCTACTTTATCTTAATCATCCGAAACTTCCTTCATCTTTAATCCTCCATGGTGCAACTCTCCCATCTTCTAGTCTAAGTCCAAATAAACCATGGAAAAAACCTCAACCAACTTGAGTGTTTTTTTAACAAGATAAACCTTATCTGGGCTCTTCGAAGTCAAACATTATCAGGACTGTTAGATTTTAATTTAATCGTTAACTTCTCGTTATAGACAAATAGGCATATAATTTCTCATCATTGTCGGTTAATTTGATCCCAAACTATTCGAGTGTGAAACTTATCCTCTTAATGTTAGAACTTAAACATAATTCTTTGACTGCCTTTCTTAAGTCAGAAAACACATCCTTGTTCAAAAATATCGCCAAACCGACTTCTCATCTGTTCTTCCAAAAAAATCATATTTATTAATTAGGTACATACAGAGTCAAAATTTGATAAGATAGTTAGATACGACTCACAAGCTAAAGAATAACATGCAAATCAAATCCATTTTGAACCTATGTAACATGAATTGGACCCTAATAACCTATTTAGTATGTCTTGTGAACACATTACTATTTCTCCATACATGTGGCTGTGCGTGTTACTCTGGTTATATAGAAGAAATGTGAATTTCTCTGATATGTATACGTTGTTAAATTAGGAAGTGTTATACTGTAGTGGGTTAAACTAGTTGTGTACGTACATGTTTGGGCTACTCTTAAGAATTATGATGAACCCTATATGACACGATTTGACACTATTTTCCACCCACATTAATGTATACATACGTGAAATATCAGTGTCATGACCACAATTAATTAGTACTATATATGAATACCACATGACATTGTTTTGAATGCAAATGAGGGAACCTGGAAATTGTAGTTTAGAAGATTCTTATTATACGATTTTTTGGGTGGTAATTAAGAGTGTTCGTTACAATTCACGCACATTGACTAATGTCTAGAGACCAATCCCACTATTTATTAACGGGAAGACCCATTTAAAGCTGGGGCAAAGCCCCATCTAAAGTATTAACTATTTTAGATATTGGAGTTGATAATATGTGAGAAATTTTAGACCCGAGACTTGAACAGTTTCATTAAAATGATATGAGGTTAGTACAAAATTTTAAAATATTAGAACAATTGAATAACACCTATGAAGCTTTCAATACAAAAATTTAAGATGTGGTTTTTGGGAAAAAACTTTACAAAACATAGAGGCATCTAAAGTCTACTAGTACAACCAAGATTTTCCAATCTCTTATGGCTCGATCAATACCTTCAGCAGCTACGTTAACTAGAAAAACATCTCCATCTTCATCTCGCATTAGATTACTAGGAGCAACATAATACCCGTGGGTTGTGACACTCAGTATGTTAAAGTAAACTGCCCAATTTCCTTACATTAACACAATGACAATTACATAATCCACATAAGTGCAGAAATAGGCAAGTAAGCGATGTATATGAGAGTTTAACAGTTCCTAAATTCCAAATTCAATCCTTGGTCAAGCTAACCTATGACGGTCACATAGCTATGATCTGTCAAGCTAACCTATGATAGATCAAGATGATAACATGGCTCAAGACATAATATGGCTCGATACATAGCACGACACAAGACGTTCACCGAACCTAGGTTCTGTGTCCTCAAACTTTATTGTAATCAGCAATAGTTTGACATGATCAAGCATAAATAATAGTGACATCATGAAAGTAACATTCAAGAACATTTTGAAATCTATAACAATGTTTCATGCATAATTCGCCGAGTGCTAAGTTTCTTGTATGTTCCATACATTCCCTCAATAGAAGTCATCATATAATAATCATACAAGTCTCGAGGGTCAAAACCAATCAAATACATGTATAAACTAAGGTCATCAGTCTACCAAACAATGGGCAGAACAGTGATCGAATTGTGGTCGAACATTATGGTCGAGCAGTGGCCGAATGGCAATTGAGCAATGGCTAAGTTGTGGTGCTGATTGATGGTTGAAAGATATGCCCAAATGGGCCGACAGTGGCCGAGTAGTAGGCTGGATTAGTGGCCGAACTGTGACCAAGCAATAGCCAAATGTTGTGGCTGATTGGTGATCGGGAGTTATGACTGAATGGTGGGTCGATAGTAGCCGAGCAGTGGACAAAATTCTAGGAATATATTGTTAGAAAATTTTACGTGTACTTTTTGTGTTACCGTGACATAAACAACGAAATCAAAGATAACGAAATCATAGAAAGATAAAACTTGAGAATCTTATGAAAATAATCAAGTCTAGTATTAAAACACTATGTCCTTAAGACAAATTTTACCCTCGCTACAGTGCTCACTATTTAAATAGGCGCTTGTCTCCTAGGATAAAATGATCGAATCCCACCGAAGTAGCATTTCAATCGATGGGGCTTAGCGAACCAAATAATGAACTTGTACTCTCTCATATGAAGACTCAAACTCAAAAAGATTCATCTTATCAATGATGGGGAAGTTTGGGTTTCCCCAAAAATGGATCAATTGGATTCAAGAATGTATCTCAACTTGTTCTCTTTCAGTCCTGGTAAATGGATCCCCAACGAGCCAATTTCGCATGGAAAAAGGGCTGAGACAGATCCCCCTATCCCCCTTCCTCTACATTATTGCTGTTGAGGGTCTTAGCTACATGCTTCATAGGGCGAAGGAATTAAAGTTCATTGGAGGAGCAAGAATAGGTTCGGCTTCAGGGAGTTTAACCCATTTGCAGTTTGCTGATGATACCATCCTCTTTGTGAGGGAGGTGAGGAGGAAGTTAAAATGTTAAAAAGAATCCTGAGGGGGTTTGAAGCAATCTCGGGGTTGAAGATCAACTTCAAGAAGTCTGTTATCTGTGGAGTTAGGTGGGAAGAGGGTTTTGTCAAGTCATGTACTCAGATTTTGAAATGCAAACAAGCTTCTCTTCCGTTCATGTACTTGGGAATGCCTCTAGGGGCAAATCCATCAAGAGTCAAGACCTGGAGACCTATTGTGGAGAAGTTTAAATCCAAATTGGCATCTTGGAAAAGGAGATTGCTCTCCTTTGGTGGTAGGCTTGTCCTAATAAGATCCGTGTTGGGAAACCTTCCTATTTATTATTTATCATTGTTCAGGATGCCAAAGGCAGTAGCTAATCTGTTAGATTCCATACAAAGAAAATTCCTATGGGGGGGATCTATGGATAAGAAGAATATCAGCTTGGTAAAGTGGGAGAAAATCACATTGAGCAAATCAAAAGGGGGATTGGGGATCAAAAATATGGCTTCCATGAACTACTGTCTACTTTTCAAATGGTGGTGGAGATTTGCAATGGAAAGGCAAAGCTTGTGGAGGAAGGTTATATGCGATATTTATAGAATTCCTCTCAATTGCTGGGTACCAGAAAGGGTCAACCAGCATCCTAGTTCATCAATTTGGAAAAACATAGCAAACTTAAGGGATTTTAATCAAGGTATCTACAATGTCTACATGAGTAGCACAAGGTTGAGTCTGGGTAATGGAGAATCCATAAGTTTTTGGACAGATCCGTGGTCGAGCTCAAGGCAGCCCCTATGTAATCAGTATCCGAGGTTATACCAGCTAAGTGTGGAAAAGGACATAACCCTAGCTAGTTTTAGACAAGCCAACTCAGAGCATTTCTCAATTTTGTTCAGGAGATCTCTCTACAGTTGGGAACAAGCAGACGTGCAACAAATTCAGACAATGTGGGTTAATGAAGCTTATGTATTTCAAGACAGGGATGACATATTGTTATGGATAAACAATTCGGAAAGAAATGGGACATCATTCTCAGTAAAGTCCTTATACAGAGGTGTGGAAAATTTGAGTGTTAACCTGGATTGCAATCCCCCCTCATGTGTATGGTATCTAGTTGTACCTCCAAAAGCCCAATTCTTCACTTGGCTCGCCTGGAAAGGGAGGATTAAGGTGGCCCAAAGGATGTTCTTCATGGGTATGTTGAGCGTCAGAGAAGCGATGTGCTCTTTCTGCAACAGGGAGTTGGAATCCCAGAACCATCTTCTGCTTCATTGCCCAAAGGTGTGGCGATTATGGTGCAATTTTGTGTCTTTGTGGAATGTCCAATGGGCAACCCCTAAATCATTAGCAGGTCTATTGGATTGGTGGTCAGGGTGGAAATTAGGAAAAAATTCCAGTCAGGCGGCTGTATCTCTATGGAAATCACTCCCTTCAGCCATCATCTACTCCGTCTGGGTCTTGAGGAATCAGGTCAGATTTAGAAGCAAAGTGGTCAATTGGAGTCTGGTGGAGGAAGAAATAAGGTTCAGATGGCTTCGTGGTGCTCTCGATCATCATCAGCAAGACAGAATATCCTTGGCCGGAGTTTTGTACAATCCCTCAGCTGTCGTAGGGAGTACTACGCTCCGGTGATTCTTCGGTGGCTGGAAAGGGGAGGTCTGTAGAAGAAGGGCTGAATACTTTGCAAATTTAGGGTTCAGTAGTTTTAGTAATGAATGTTAGTAGGTAATGGTTTATGGCCGTAGTTTTTTTTTTTTTTTGGTTGGGTTCTCACCAACCAATTTGATTGTCCTTTATTGTTGTTCTCTGTTTTTTAATATATTCCTCTTTTGCTCTTCAAAAAAAAAAAAAAAAAAAACAAAATAGAAAATCAATCCAAAACTCTATATATGTGTCTCCCCAAAATGTCCTAATAACAAATGGAAGGAGCACCCTTATATAGAAGAATTCGTGACTATTTCCAATAGTCACGAAAGGAAGTGACATCACTATTTATCAGAATAAATGTCATCGATTAGACATGACTCTACACTAATAAATAGCCCATTAATAATATATAAAAATTCAATAGAAATAAATCTTATTTGAACTTCCTCAATCAAAATTAATTGGAGTCAATTTTTTTATTCACTCCTTAATGATTTTGAACAAATTAAATATAAGTTCTAAATCATTTTTTCAACAATTCCCCACATGAATAAAAATTGGCTAGATAAACAATGCAAAAAATAATGCAGACGACAGAGAGAGTACAAATGAAAATCTCCTGCATAGGATAGGTAGCTTTTTGTTTTGAACCTTCCCTTGTGAAAGACTATCGGATTTACTCACTAATCAGTGGACGTGATGCCTTGAACTGTTCAGCTTTTTGTGTAAACCAAGACAATAGAATTCACACAGGATCTTTCCGAACATATTTGGTTCTTACGGTTGTCCCATTTTGGCCCTAAGCAATTCCTGTTTTCATGAGTGCTTTAGAGAACTAAGCCTTATTGTTCTCATAGAAGCGGTCCTTTCTCGCTCATATAGGTGACTTCTCATTAAGAGTACCCTGCCATACCCCACTTGGTTTTCAAGATATGAGAATCATTAAAAGTGTAGCTTATCCTAAATAACGTTGCAGGCATCACTGTTGTATCTTAGGAGTGAGTACGAGAGTTATCTCCGCAGAGATACTACTGAATCACACACAACTTCGTTGTCCCTTTGAACCTAGATCTTGGGATCTCCAGTCAACTAGGTAGGGTTCCATTGAGCCAACTCTTAAATAATAGGCTTAAATCTCATTCCCCTCAATACGTCACTTGTTATCTGGTCAACACCCCTCGGGTAACAGATCCGTATTTTATCTTTTGACCTTAGGTATCACATATACCAACTTCAAATGACAACAAATGTTGTATGGAATTATGTCCACGAACATCACTTCGAGACTTACCATACTACTCTATGCCCTTTCAAATTATTGATCAAAGATTATAATTAATGTAAATTCTGGCATAGTTCATAATACAATTGCAGGTAATTATGAAAAACACCTATTCGCCCACAATTATGGGACAATTTAGAATTTGATCACATAACCATCAATATCTGTGACGTTGTTTCTTAAAATCATCCGGACAATTAGCACAGTCACAAGTAATTACCCATACTTGTATTTACTAAAAAATGTAGCTGTGACAACCCATTGTGTCACTCCATCTATTTTGTAAGAAGATGCGAAAATAAGAAATTAGCTCCAATAGATAAATTTCCACATATAGCAATTCATTACTCATATGTTTAACACTTCAAACATTGAATAACAAGTGTTAATATGACCTTTCAATAAAAAAGACCTTACACTATACCATGGAAATTAATTTGCAAATTCTTTCACAATATAGAATGTTGCAATTAAAAAACATTTAAAACAAAAAACACTGTGGTAGTTAAGCCCAAAAAATAACCAGACTCGGTTCAAATATTGGAGACTTTTAAGCATTTTCATTCATTGAACCTTGCAATCAACAATTAATGGTTCTCTCATGGTTAACATCCAACAATTTGGGAAACCAAACCAACTAAGATAGTCGGCTCTCACCGAGAGACCCGACATAGAACCAATGGTTAGAAAATAAAAAATTACAAGCCTTCATAAATAATAATGGCTAGTTAAAAATTCACACCCATCTACATTAAATCGTCTATGACTTTGATTAGAATGAGTCTCACATGTATAAAAATAACTTCCCCAACCGTTCGAAGATACAAACCAAACCACCACAATAAAATATGGCTTTAACTCAAAAGAAAAAATCAATTCAAACCTTAATAAATTTCTTTTTAAACTAAAGCATAGTTTCATTAGAAATCAAAACCCAATATCATAAAGTTGGTGGGATGTAATTGAGAGCCCAAGCATCAATTCACATTCAGAACATATATATATCAATGCATCAGTTCATGATTTCTAGGAAATGATACCGAAACTAAAATTAGTGACTGCACTAAAAAGTATAATAAGAATTTTATCGGAAGAACGAATTAAAACGCACATCCCCTCCCTTGGAATGCGAATTGCCAATGATTGGATTTTGAAAAGCAACGCACTGCTTATAAAATTACTATAAAACTGTTAGGAAAGTTATGACCTTTCCCAACGGGTGTATCGGTTCTCAATAGACACCTATTAACCAAACATTGCATCGCTTTATTTTTAGACGAACGTAACGGTTCGTTCAAAATCAATAAAGAAAATTTATAACTTTTTCCAATGAATACGTGTCAATTCTCAAGGGACACCTACAAAACAAACATTGTATCTCTTACCAAGTAATAATTTTTGTCTAACCATTGCAACTATCACTGTTTATATGCATACCTGTTCCCTTTAATTAACTGTTAGTGCCAAACAAAACAAACGAATACTATTTGAACAACTAGTATACCGATTTTGTGTCTATTTGAAAACCACAAAATCATTCAGTGGTTGTATCCATCAAGTAGACTGACTCGCGTCATAACTAATGATTTGGGTAAACAAATTATATAACAAAAGACCCAAAGTGCACACAGAATCATTTTTATTACGTTGGATTCTTTTTATTTGCAAATTAAGTACCTTTTGATTACAAAGTGCCTTTTGATAACAAATGCAAAATAAGTACTGTTTTGATAGGCACCTTTCAAATTGTTGGTTTTTTGTTTTCTTTCTTTCTTGCCTTACATAATTTAAATTAATTACATATACATATATATACGAAGAAAACGCTACTTGATCGCAAGAACACTATAACTCTAGAGCATGGCTCCCTGATTTGAGAAATCAAAAGTGAACTTTCAGATAATGTAGACAAGTCATGGCCCGTAGAAGTAAAAGACGTCACCAAAAATAAGATTGTCCAAAGGGTTCACATAAATCAAGTAATCATGCAACAGTAAATGGGATACGTGAAACTATAATTTTCCATTACATCCAAAATCTGTAAACTGTGAATAATTATGGCACAGTAATTCAACCACTTGAATCACGTATCATATGATGCATACACATAAAAAGTCAAAACTTGTCTTAAGATTGTTAGAAAAGTTGTGTGCATACTATTTTTTTTTTTACCTTCTTCCCCAACAGATCATTTTGACCCGAAAATTTTACCCAAATCACAAGCACATGTCAAAACATAATGCATATGCATAACACACAAAAAGTAAACGTAGTAAATTTGTCTTAAGATTGTTAGAAAATTTTACGTGTACTTTTTGTGTTACCGTGACATAAAACAATGAAATCAAAGATAACGAAATAATAAAAAGATAAAACTTAAAAACCGTATGGAAAGGATCAAGTCTAGTGTTAAAACACTATGTCCTTAAGATAAATTTCGCCCTCGCTACGGTGCTAACGATTTAAATAGGCGCTTGTCTCCTAGGATAAAATGATCGAATTCCACCGAAGTAGCATTTCAATCGATGAGGCCTAGCGAACCAAATAATGAACTTGTACTCTCTCATATGAAGACTCAAACTCAAAAGAATAAATGAAAAATCAATCCAAAACTCTATATATGTGTCTTCCCCAAAAGTCCTAATAACGAATAGAATGAGCACCCTTATATGGAAGAATTCGTGACTATTTTCAATACTCACGAAAGAAAGTGACATAAATATTCGTCCGAATAGATGTCATCGATTAGACACGACTCTACACTAATAAATAACTCATTAAAAAGTATATAAAAATTCAATAGAAATAAATTCTATTTGAACTTTTTCAACCAAAATTAATTGGAGTCAATTTTTTTATTCACTCCTTAATGATTTTGAACAAATTAAATATGAGTTCTAATCATTTTTCCAACATATATCTCTCATGTACAGATTCAGACGTAAATGTGTTCGAAATAGCTCAATAAATTCACATTATTTTAAAAGGCCCCATGTGCATCGATTAATAGTGGTTCAAGATATATCTTTATTCGTAGATATGGTGCTTCTTGCAAAAACAGCACATGCAAAGTGGGGAGAACTTAAACATCTACCTAATATGAAAGATGTGTGGAGTAATTTATGCCAATCATGGCAAGCAATTTAAAATGGCACTGCAAGAAGATCAGTTGTACATCTTGAGAAGAAACATTGTAGATCAAAGATAAGATCAGTGACCAAGTAATACGGCCGTTCCATTCTTTGGAGGATTTGGTCCATGAAAACACTTGCTGCACGTCACGTTGCAAGTTCTGTTGGAGGATTTGGTCCATCATATTGAATTGGTTGGATTGTCCAAGTTTTGGGTTTCAGACAAATTCTTCAACTTGAAAAGATCTGCTTAGAAAATTATAGTTTTTATGCTGTGACCTGGTCCTTATATGGAAAGTACGATCTGATCTTATACTCATAAGAAAATTATTTGAAAGCTTGTGAAATTTGAGATTTAATAAAAACATGCAAGAATTAGTATTTTGGATCGAAGGTAAATTCAACGTGAAGAAATATTTCAATTGAGGATTTCCAAAGATGCTTAGATGGTATCCAAAAGTTAAAAAATTCGACTTGATAACAATTTCTAGGTGTTTTGGGTTTTTTCTTTTCATTGATGTTTTCAATTTTCTATTGGGTGTTTTTTTTTTCTTGGTTTAGACTTTTGGTTATTGTGGAGTTCTTTAGTTTGTGTAATGATTTAACTCATGAGTCCACTCTGATTCAAACCCTGAGTACCTAAATTTGCAATTACAACTAAAGGTTAGTGTCCATCATCCAGAGGTTGACTGAAAATTACTTCGATGTCTAAGTTAGTACTTGAAGAGAATTAAAGAAGAAAGTACTGATCAGCTAAGATTAAGAGGATTGTGTATACCTCAATCCTCCAAGTACTGTACCTTCTCCTCTTGGCTTGAGTACGAAGTCTAAATTGGAATGTGTGGTGCATACTCCTTGATAACAGTGACCCGTAACTAAATTCTGTTATGACATCATGTAATCACATGAGAATTTCAGTTCATACATCACGTGCTACAACCTATACACCTCTCAGCCAGGTGGACTCTGATTTGCTATAAACGACTCCGGCTCAGTCACACATATCTGGTCTCAGCTCGGACAGATGAAGTGCTCCTTGAACAGTGCAGAGAGCACTATGACTAATGAGTCTGCTTTGAGCTCGGTCCAGCCTGCAGAAGACGTCGACCTTAGACTTGGTCTCAATCCCAGCTTAATACCAACTTGATTCGGATTACTACTTGTCCCGGTTCGATTCTCCACAGTTGCATATAGTTGCCTAAGGTATAAGTGCCAACAAAAACACGTACGTACTATTATGAGTTTTACTATAATTTTTTCTTTGTCGATCATGGACAAAAATAAAACATATCAGGCTCATTATCAAAAAAATTGGCCTAATTTTGTTATTAATTTTACTACTTCTTTAATATTTTTTTTTGTGTCAAAATTTATATATTACTAATTTATTTCGATGAGAAAAATTAGATAAGTAAAGAAATTATGAACTAACCCTGAAAAAATGCACAAAAAGACAAAAATAATTTTAAAAAATCTGTTTTGAATGGATTTTAATTTTAGTGAACTTTACAAACTTTTTGTAATAATTCTATTTTTAAATTTTTAGTGAAGACGATCTAATAATTCATACATATTAGACACATAATTAACAAACATAATTTTTTTTAAAAAAAAGTAATAAAAAATAAAGTCAATGCGAATTGGGATGTCACCTACAACTTGGAGCACAACAAATCAGAATAAGCGGAAGCACGTAGTACGTAGAACATTCATCGTGTAACTTGCCGGACTAATGTAAAAAGCTGTTACTATGAAATGTTCTAAAACCATTGCAATTGTTACGCAGAATTTTTCCAAACTAAAATCAAAACATGGACGACTCCCTGGCATTGACTTGTACTTTGTCTTCTAAGTCTGCGTGGAAAATTCTTGGGGGTCCATTTATATCCAATACAAACTTGAATTCTCCATGCAGCTGTGACCACACAAAACATGGATATTCCAATGTTCATGTGATGCTGCACAATCGACACTATAAATTCTCTCTCTCTTCCTAGCCCCCAGTCACACGAAAGGATAGACAGATAAACTAGAAAATCTCGTTTATTTCTATTATTGATTAATAAAACGAATTCTTATTAAAACTAATCAAAGAGACTTTTAAATGACTAAATATAGATAACATACTGAGGGATATCTCTTAGTAATGGCTAATGGTTGCTCGCATAATTTAGAATAGTGATTTGCAAAAAAAAGAAGAATATGTTCTATGTAAAACATGAAACATTTCCTTCTAAGCACTTCTAATTGAGATATGAATAGACACTAGGTTGCACAAAAAAGTCGTTTTTCATCAATCCAAAGACCAAAAATGGATTTTAAAAGATTAAAAAAGTCCGTTGAGCGCCTCATGTCTATCAGTCTATGTCATAATAGATTCGAACACTTGCCTCGGATCAACTTCCAAATTCTAATTGCTCTAGTGAATAACTAAAGAAAATAAATAGATGGGAGAGAGAAATAGAAGAGAAAGAAACTAATTCTATACTCCACCGCCAACCTTCTGCTCAGTGTTGCATTATGACGATGGCCGCTTCACTGATTTCTGCACCAAAAAAACTACTCCTGTTTCTCATAATAGCAACAATTAGTCCCAGCTCCTGCTACGGAAACCTTGATATGGCTTGTTTGAATAGCGAAAAACAAGCTCTTTTGAGCTTCAAGAAAGGTCTAGAAGATCCTTCAAACCGACTTTCATCTTGGGATGTGGAAGCTGATTGTTGTAAATGGGAAGGAGTTATTTGCAACAACTTAACTGGCCATGTTCATGAGCTACACCTTCAAAATTCCTATGATGCTGACTACGAAACTCTGGCCGAATACGAAGCTTACAAGAAGCACAAGTTGGGAGGTGAAGTGAATCCTTCTTTGCTCAATTTGAAGCATCTGAGTTACTTGGATCTAAGTCAAAATGATTTCGAAGGAATTCCAATACCAAGCTTTTTTGGATCTCTGACAAGTCTTCGATATCTTAATCTATCTGAAGCAGGATTTTCAGGAACAGTTCCTCGTAACCTTGGAAATCTTTCTAGTTTACAATCTCTGGGTCTTAAAGGCCCATCTCCATATGGTGATGTCCGGTTGGATGTTGAGAATCCTGATTGGCTTTCTGGTCTTTCAACTTTGGAACACCTTGATTTAAGCCAAGTGAAACTCAACAAGACACCTAATTGGCTGCAGGTAATCAACAGGCTCCCTCCTTTGGTGGAGTTACGATTATCTGATTGTGAACTTTATAGCATGCCTCCTATAGAGAACGTTAATTTTACATCGCTGGCTCACCTAGATCTTTCTTATAATGTGTTTAATGTCCTGATACCTAGGTGGATCTTCAGTCTTAGTCGTCTGGTTTCTCTTGATGTAGCTAATTGTCGGTTTGAAGGTTCACTTCCTAACCTTTTTTGGAACTTGACTTCTCTCCGAATGTTTGATTTTTCCTCCAATGGTAATAACGCTACGTTACCCGATTCGCTATTTAGTGTCAAGGGCCTCATTTATCTTAGCTTGAGAGATAATGCATTAGAAGGCCCTATCCCGAGCGGTCTCCAAAACATGACCAGCATTAGAGAACTTGATCTGTCGGAGAATGGTTATACAGTTTTAGGTTTCTTGAGCTGCTATGTCCGTGAAACAACACTCGGGTGATCACATTTTCTATTCCTTTTATGGGGGAGAATTCTTAGAGAATGCATTTGTGGTGACCAAAGGACGAGAGGTTCAATATAACTCCATACTTGCACTTGCAACTAGCATGGACCTATCTGATAACAATATATCTGGAGAGATACCTGAGGAAAAAACAAGTTTATTGGGATTGTGCTCATTTAATTTGTCAGGAAATCATCTGACAGAAGTGATCCCAAAGGAGAGTGGAAACATGGGGTCATTGGAATCTCTTGATTTGTCAAGAAACCAACTTTCTGGGGAAATACCCCAAAGCATGTCGGTTTTGAGTTTCTTGAGTTTTTTGAATGTGTCTTATAACAATTTATCGGGGAGAATCCCATCCAGCACCCAGCTTCAGAGCCTCAACGCTTCTAGCTTCATCGGCAACGAACTTTGCGGACCTCCTCTCTTGCGGAATTGTAGCACTGATGGAGCCCCACCTGAAGGAGATGATGAAGATGGTGTTGAATCCGTAATGGAATGGGTCTACCTAACTGCGGCATTAGGATTCGTGATGGGTCTACCTAACTGTTGGTCCTTTGCTATTCATAAGATCATGGAGGTACACTTACTTCCAGTTTCTAGATAAGATGTGGAACAAGATTTGTAATTGTCTTGGCAGATTTTAGATTTAGAAGTAAAAAAAAAAATGTTGTGTCATACGTAGACAACGAAGGGTACCTCTTGGTCTTGAAATTTAAGCTTGAATAGGAGCAAGTTATAAGGGTATGAGGTGTGTGGAATGGAGCTGAGGGACAAAATAATGGCCAAGGGTCCAAACCAACACATGGATGAAGCTGGAAATGAGTAGTTTTACAGTTCTTCTGAGTAATTTGTAGCTATATAATGGTGTGTGTGTATTGTATACAAGTGTTGGAAATTAAAAAATAAAAGAGAGAACGAGTGAAAAAAGCTAAAAGGTTTTCGCCAGGTTTGTGTGTGGCAACGAAGTGCGTGCTTTTTCTCTTACAATTTTGTTTGTGTTTGAGTATGATAATTCTATTCTCTCCCATAAACACATTTGAGGAGAGAAAATCGAATCGTAATCATAATTGAAGAATGAGCATATAATCTTACATTACCCTACATAGTTCACCAGTATTGGCCAAAGAATTACCAAACCCACAAATGTAATAATAAAACACACACAAAAAATTAACAGTAAGTAAATCAAGGTTGGTGACACATGAAAGTAAAAAATAATAATTTTCAGAGTGCTCTGCTTTTTATTATGTCAAAGCTTATTTCACTTGGGTCTGTTGCTTGCAACTCAACTTGTATCCCATCCAATTCCCTCTTGAATCTGTCCTTGGAGCTGGCATACACCATCTTCATTCTCACCCTTGCTGTCTCCGGTGACCTAAAATCCCAAAAAATAAAAACTTGTTCCTCGTACAAAATTTAATATAACACTATCAGTATAATTTTACGTACATATTGTTTTTTTCATAAAAATTATTATTGATTCATATCGGTTTGAATTAAGTAATACAGTCTCTAGAGTTATTCCTCAAACTTATTGTGTTTTTTTTTCCTTATAGAAATTACTAATCACACACCAAACAAAAGTGAATGATGTTAAACGCAAACTATTTATTCTTTGACTTATTCAAGCACATCATATCAAAGTTGGGCCATACCCATTGAGCTTTGTTTGCTGTGGAGATAATGGTGGAAGCTTTAATCAATCTACCATTGTTAGAGCATCCGCATCAGGCTCCCCATCTTTGCTCCTTCCCTAATTTGAGGAGCAAGTCCTCTTAACAACCCACGCATCAGGCTCCCTATTCCTTCTCCCTATTTTGCAAAATGAATAGTGACTCCCTAGTTTTAGGGTGTCACTATTCACTCCTATCATTTTATTTTTAATTTTTTTTCATTTCTTTCTCCTCCCCTATAGCATTTGAATTAAATATAAAAGGAAAAAAATAATATTTTAATAGAATAGGGATAGAATAGAAAGTCTGATGCAGGAGTCATTACAAAATATGAATGCAGGAGTCATTACAAAATATGACTCCCTAAAATAGAAAAGTGAGATTTTCTCTCTAATTTGGAGAAAAAAATAAGGAAGCTGATGCGGATGCTCTTACACTCCAACTTTTGCCTAATATTTAATTCAGAATTTGAAATTTAAAATTATCTAGCCCTGACATTAGATAACTATTTTGTGTATATTACAAGTGTTAGAGACATGATTGTCATTTTATGGTACAAAACTATTTTGTATTGACTAATTATATACATAAATTTTTATGGTTTGGAATCTCAGTTGAATATTTTTATTTATATTATTTTCATTAATGGTTTGATTATAATTTTGGGAGTACAAGTTTATTTTGGTAAAATAATTGTATTGGGTTCTTTATATGTTTTTGGGTGTTAGAGTATTTTTTTTTATTTTATATATGAACAATTATTTCCTATTAGTTATAATTACTTGTCCATTACATAACTAGTCAGGTTTTTTAGTGCATCTATCATTGCATTTTTGAATTTATTTTCATGGACTTAATGTCTCCATTTCTAAGTAAATAATGTGTAATCAGAAAACAGACTTCGTAATTATAACAAAAAGAAAATTTACGTCTCGGTGGTTATGCATTATCGTGGTCTCCAGATTTACCAAGGATTGTTGAACTCAGAACTGTTTCTATATCATTCTGTCAAATCTATCCCTCCTTTTGGGGCCTTATACTTTGTTTGGAACTTAGAGGAAGGAACAAAAAAGGAAGGAAAAAAAACTCTTTGCATTGTTTGGTTTTTGGTTTGTGTTTAAAACTTATAGTCTCAGCCTACATGTATCCTCTGCCATTTTCAAATCTTGTTTTGCTTTGTAAGTTCTTCTTACACCTCTTATTCCTGGCATGTTAAATTAATGTTTTGCTTCTTTTCTTTTTTTTTTTGTCAGTGCGAACTGTTTTTGTAAGGGTAAATAAGAAAGGAAAAAGTAGGATGTGAAGTTTAATTTGGTGATGAGATTTATGTGGAAAGATGTGCATTAATTCTTTGACGGACTGCACAGATAAGACTAAATTAAAACCCGTGCATAACATTGACCTGTAGTCCGTCACTATAAAGTATGAGATTTATGTCGGTAGGTGTTGTTTTAAATTTTTCCACCGCTTTATGTTGACACAAAGCTCGTGACTAAAGGTATGCGATTTACATGGACAGGTTTTGTTTTAACTTTCTCCATTGCGTATGAATTTTATATGAATGTGTGACTACTGAGAAATTTAAAAATTACGTAGAAGTGTTCCAAGAACATAAATTATTTCTTCAAGGGATGTTGTTCCTCCTGATTTAAAGCCCCACATCCCCGTGTTATTCTAGGGGAATGAACCCCACTCTACCCCAAAGGAGGACCAAATGAGACTGTTTTGAATTGTGGTATTTATTATATTATTTTTTAATTTTTATTTCAATTTTTTTATAATTTTTATTTTGTATCAATTTTTTTGTAGTTTATTCGTTCGTTTTTTTGAGTTGTTTTGACTTATTTTTCGTCTCTAGTAACTTTTTTTTTAAACTTTTAATATAATGTTATACTTTTTAGATTCCTTTTGTCGAGACGAATTAATAAATATTTAGAAATCGATGAAAATAACAAACACAATTTTTTTTGAATAAAGATAAAAAAACAATTTAAGTAAATACTATAGCCCCAGTAGACCCTAAATTAAAAACCTATTCATAATATTTGCTGAAGCACTATTTTTAGTTATCCTGTTTATTTTAGACGGTTTATCCTCTGATTTAGTATTCCGGATTTTTTCTTGATGTGTCCTTTATTGATTTGTTAATCTGTTCTGAAAAAAGTCTCAATTATTAAACATACAAAAATAAAAAGTATTTTGAACACAGACATCACACACACAATATACATATGTGTGTGTGTGTTAAAAATCGTTCAAATTCCGATGTGTGTGAACTCACATGTATTGTGTTGATTCTACTTGTATCGCACGTCTCCGAACACGTCTGTATCCGAATATTTGGGTTCCTCACAATTTCTCAGTTTAAAACTATTACTACTATGAAATTTTCTAAAACCATTCCAATTGTCAAGTAGAGTTTTCCAAACAAAAATCAAAACATGGAAAAGACTTGCAGTCTTTAAGTCATCCAAGTCTTTAAGTCATCAGTAGAAAAGACTTGTAGTCTTTAAGTCGTCCGTGGAAAGGACTTGTAGTTTTTTAAGTTTGCGTGGAAATTTCTTGGGGATCCATTTATGTCCAATACAACTTGAATTCATCCTAACCCCTCATCACCAACAGCTCAGTGTTGCATGATGATGATGGCAGCTTCACTGATATCTGTTCCAAAAAAATTCATCATCTTTCTCATAATAGCAACAATTAGTTTCAGCTCCTGCAACGGAAACCTTGATATGACTTGTTTGGATAGCGAGAAACAAGCTCTTTTAAGCTTCAAGAAAGGTCTAGAAGATCCTTCAAATCGACTTTCATCTTGGGATGTGGAAGCAGATTGTTGTAAATGGGAAGGAGTTATTTGCAGCAACTTAACCGGCCATGTTCATGAGCTACACCTTCAGAATCCCTATGAAGCTGACTACTTAACTCAGGCCGAATACAAAGTTGGCTACGTAACTCGGGCCGAATACAAAGCTTACAAGAAGCACAAGTTGGGAGGTGAAGTGAATCCTTCTTTGCTCAATTTGAAGCATCTGAGTTACCTGGATCTAAGTCAAAACGATTTCGGAGGATTTCCAATACCAAGCTTTCTTGGATCTCTGACAAGTCTTCAATATCTTAATCTATCCGAAGCAGGATTTTCAGGAACAGTTCCTCGGAACCTTGGAAATCTTTCTAGTTTACAATCTCTAGGTCTTAAAGGCCCGTTTCCATACGGTGATGTCCGGTTGGATGTTGAGAATCTTGATTGGCTTTCTAATCTTTCAACTTTGGAACACCTTGATTTAAGCCAAGTGAAACTCAACAAGACACCTAACTGGCTGCAGGTAATCAACAGGCTCCCTTCTTTGGTGGAATTACGATTATCTTATTGTGAACTTTATAGCATGCCTCCTATAGAGAAGGTTAATTTTACGTCTCTGGCTCACCTAGATCTTTCTCATAATGTGTTTAATGGCCTGGTACCTAGGTGGATCTTCAGTCTCAGTCGTCTGGTTTCTCTTGATTTAGCTGGATGTTTGTTTAAAGGTTCGCTTCCTAACCTTTTTTGGAACTTGACTTCTCTCAGAATGTTTGATTTTTCCTTCAATGGTAATAATGCTACGTTACCCGATTCGCTATTTAGTGTCAAGGGCCTCATTTATCTTAGCCTGAGAAAGAATGCATTTGAAGGCCCGATCCCGAGCGGTCTCCAGAACATGACCAGCATTAGAGAGCTTGATCTCTCCGAGAATGATTTCAATTCTAGCATACCCAACTGGTTATACAGTTTTAGGTGTCTTGAGTTGCTAGACCTACAGAGCACCCAGGTGCATGGTACGCTCTCAAGTTCCATTGAGAATCTCACTTCTCTTGTCACTCTTAATGTCTCTTACACGAAAATAAGAGGAAGAGTGCCACGAGCAATGGGAAATCTTTGCAACTTGAGGTTTCTTCATATGTCAGGTAACAGAATCGAAGGTGATATATCAGAATTGTTTGAAAGTTTGTCTGGGTGCCTTTCCCGTGGTTTGGTGAGTTTGCAGTGTTACCGGTGTCGACTTTCTGGTCATTTAACTGATCAACTTGAACAATTTAAAAGTCTGAAAGTCCTTTATCTTGACGGTAATTCAATCTCTGGTCCCATCCCGGCGAGTTTAGGAAGGTGTTCATCCCTAGAAGATTTGGATTTATCCGAGAATAAGTTGAAAGGTACTCTTCCGAAAAATTTTGGACACCTTTCAAACTTGAAACAAATCTATCTCGGTGATAATTTGTTAGAAGGGGTTGTGTCTGAAGTTCACTTTGCCAATCTCACAAGTCTCAAAGTACTATATGCATTTGGAAACGGGTTAGTTTTAAAAGTGAGTCCTAATTGGATTCCTCCATTTCAACTCGAAGCAATTGGACTTACATCTTGGCATTTGGGTCCTCAGTTTCCCATGTGGCTTCATTCACAGAAAGGCTTTGAGTACATGGACCTATCAGCCACTGGAATTTCAGACAGCATTCCGCAATGGTTTTGGAACCTATCTTCCCGTTTCACGTATCTGAATCTATCTCACAACCAGATCCAGGGGACGATTCCAAATATTCCTAAAGTCAAAGGTGATGTCTCGATGATTTACTTGGGTTCCAACCAGTTCAGCAGTCCATTACCTCATCTCTCCTCAAATGTAACTGAGCTAGACCTTTCCAGCAATTCATTTTCTGGGGAGCTTTTCCAATTTCTGTGTGATAGGAAAGATGAACCAAACCAATTAAAAATCCTTCATCTCGGGGAAAACCAATTATCGGGTGAAATTCCTGACTGTTGGGAGAACTGGCCAAGATTGAAAGTGATTAAAGTGGAAAACAACCATCTAACTGGAAACATTCCAAGCTCCTTGGGATCTTTACTAAGTCTCGAGTCATTGCACTTGCACAACAACAACCTCTTTGGGAAAGTACCTTTGAGTCTGAAGAACTGCACACAGTTGCTCACAATTGACCTCAGCTGGAATAAGTTTGACGGAAGCATTCCAACGTGGTTGGGAATAAGCCTTTCAAATTTGATGATTTTCAGTCTTCGTTCAAATTATTTTCATGGCCAAATTCCTTCGGAACTTTGTAACCTGACTTCCCTTCAAATCTTGGACCTTGCAAACAATAGTTTCTCAGGATCAATTCCGCGGTGTCTAAAAAATCTAACTGCTATGGTCGTGAAACAACACTCGGGTAATCACATTTTCTATTCCCTTTATGAGGGAGAATTATTGGAGAATGCATTTGTGGTGACCAAAGGACGAGAGGTTCAATATGACTCCATACTTTCACTTGCAACTAGCATGGACCTATCTGATAACACTATATCTGGAGAGATACCTGAGGAAATAACAAGTTTATTGGGATTGCGCTCATTGAATTTGTCAGGAAATCATCTGACAGGAGTGATCCCAAAGGAGATTGGAAACATGAGCTTATTGGAATCTCTTGATTTGTCAAGAAACCAACTTTTTGGGGAAATACCTCAAAGCATGTCAGTTTTGAGTTTTTTGTGTTTTTTGAATGTGTCTTATAACAATTTATCAGGGAGAATCCCATCCAGCACCCAGCTTCAGAGCCTCAATGCTTATAGCTTCATCGGCAACGAACTTTGCGGACCTCCACTCTCGCGGAATTGCAGCACTGATGGAGCCCCACCTGAAGGAGATGACGAAGAAGGTGCTGAATCCGTAATGGAATGGGTCTACCTAACTGCGGCATTAGGATTCGTAATGGGGTTTTGGGTTATTGTTGGTCCTTTGCTATTCATAAGATCATGGAGGCACACCGATTTCCAGTTTATAGATAAGATGTGGAACAAGATTTGTAATTGTCTTGGCAGATTTTAAATTTAGAAGTAAAAAAAGATGTTGTGTCATACGTAGACACCGAAGGGTACCTCTTGGTGTTGAAATTTAAGCTTGAATAGGAGCAAGTAATAAGGGTATGAGGTGTGTGCAATGGAGTGAGGGACAAAATAACGGTCAAGGGTCCAAAGCAGCACATGGATGAAGCTGGAAATGAGTTGGGGGTTGAGTATGGTTGTAGGTTTACAGTTCTTGTGAGTAATTTGTAGCTATATAATGGTGTGTGTGTATTGTATAGAAGTGTTGGAAATTAAAATATAAAAAAGAGAACGAGTGAAAAAAAGCTAAAAGGTTTCCGCCAGGTTTGTGCATGGTAACGAGGTGCGTGTTTTTTCTCTTGCAATTTTGTTTGTGTTTGAGTATTGATAATTCTATTCTCTCCCATAAACACATTTGAGAAGAGAAAATCGAATCGTAAACATAATTGAAGAATGAATATATAATCTTACATTACCCTACATAGTTCACCAGTATTGGCCAAGGAATTACCAAACCACAAATGTAATAATAAAACACACACAAGAAATTAACAGTAAGTAAATCAAGGTTGGTGGTGACACATGAAAGAAAAAAAAAACAATTTTCAGAGTGCTCTGTTTTTATTATGTCAAAGCTCATTTCACTCGGGTCTGTTGCTTGCAACTCAACTTGTATCCCTTCCAATTCCCTCTTGAATCTGTCCTTGGAGCTGGCATACACCATCTTCATTCTCACCCTTGCTGTCTCCGGTGACCTAAAATCCCCAAAAATAAAAACTTGTTCCTCGTACAAAATTTAATATAACACTATTAGTATAATTTTACATACATATTTTTTTTAATCGATTTGTATCACTTTAAACAGTGTTCAATTATAGCAAAGTTATACAAGTGTTAGACATGCATTGCGATATTCAAATACAGAACTGTTGTGGCAGTAAATTAGGGGTTTGGCTCTTTGGATGTTACCAGGCAATGAAGAAAATCAAAATCAAAGACGGCATAGCGACATTCATCGGCAGGGAGTGCGGCATTGAAATCCTCATAGGTTTCCTCAGGGCTCCCAACGTTTTCCACCACCACTTTTTGATCCTCAATTTTGAAAATTATGAAACGGTGGTTCCTCTTTGTTTTCAATTCCAAAAACTTCAGCTTACACTCGTCGTCCACCGCCATTCCCGATGCCGCATTCGCCTACCAGCAAAACAAAAATATTAAGAGCATGAGAGAGCAGAAGAATCACATATTCAAAATCAATGCATGATAAGAACCTGAGGAGCAAAAAACATCGCTAATGATAAAAGTGATGAATATTGATTGCATCAATCGATTGGATAATTCTTAATTTGGTGTGTACAAACTACAAACACGATTTACTTTTCTCATCTTGTTTCGATCACTTACCCCAATTAAAATAATTCAAAGTCATCCACACAACCAGTCCAAACCCAGTTCTAGTTAGCTTATCAGTGTACTACTTCTTGGATCTGCACCGCCAGAACTCGAATCGGCTGTCCCCTGAAGATTATTATTTCTACCACTATTAAGGAGACAAAGATTTGCAACTCAGGTTCTAAAACAGAGAGAGAGAGAGAGAGAGAGAGAGAGAGAGGGGATTGGAGGTATGAGGGAGAGTATGCAGCAGGGATATCAGAGGTATAACTGGTATAGATCAGGCATCCGCAGGCATTTAAGGGAGCCGATCTCTCTTCCATTTTCAACAACCAAGAGGCCATCCGCCAGATCATCTCTTCTCTTCTTCTTCTTCCTCCTCCTCTTCTTTGTCGGCGCTCTCATCACCACGCGCTTACTCGACTTCACCGTCACTGTAAGTTTTATATTCCTTCCTAAATTTCACCTCATGAACTAATAATACTCGATTCAAATGCTTCTTTTTTGCATTTAATTTAGTGTTATTAATTAGTAGTTCCAATTTCGCTTTGCTTTTGATCTGCGAGAAGTGATCTGGAGGAGAGAGAGGTTGTGTTCAATAAAAACGACGTGATCGAAACGTCGGAACTTTGTGTCTTCCGACAAGGATTTAGTATTGCGCTTCATTTTATTTCCTAACGTGCGCCTTGAGTGTCGGTTACCCTTTTCCGACGGAGGCACACAGTGCATGTGGGCCTCTTACCCTTCACAATTTCAGTGATCAATTAGACTCAAATGTAGTATGATAGTTAATAATTTGCATCCGCCTTTTAAGAGCCGTTGGATTGGTGGAATGAAGGGCTAATGTGAAAGGAACTTGAGGAAGCACTACTGAATAATTACTTTCTGCCTCTCCAAACTTGCCCCTTTTTTGTCGCTCCCTTAAATTCGGTCCGTCGATCTTTGTAGACTTTTCGGAAAACAACCTTTGTGGAAAAAACTCGTACATTCATTAGGTTTATTTTGAAGAGAAATAGAATTAAACGAACCAAAAAAATTGTTCTACTTTCCAAAAGTAAAAACGTATTAATAAATTAGAGGTCAGAACTTTAACAATATTTGAAATTAAAGTTCTCTAATTTTAAAAAATAGACAGAATTATGTTTTTGTTACTCGTGATTAAGTTCTTTAAAAAAAAAAAATTATTTGCGGAATATTTTCTTTCCCTGTCATCACTACCACTACCTTACCCACCACCAACAATTTTTACTTGCCACCCAACGATTGGGCGATATCTTTTGGCAATTGTTAGAAAAATTGTGTGTACTTTTTGTGTTACCGTGACATAAATAACGAAATCAAAGATAACGAAATCATAGAAAGATAAAACCTGAAAATCGCATGGAAAGGATCAAGTCTAGTGAAAACACTATGTCCTTAAGACAAATTTCGCCCTCGCTACGGTGCTCACGATTTGAATAGGCGCTTGTCTCCCAGGATAAAATGATCGAATCCCACCGAAGTAGCACTCCAATCGATGGGGCATAGCGAACCAAATAATGAACTTGTACTCTCTCATATGAAGACTCAAACTCAAAACAATAAACGCAAAAATCAATTCAAAACTCTATATATGTGTCTCCCCAAAAAGTCCTCTTAAACAAATGGAAGAAACACCCTTATATAGAAGAATTCGTGACTATTCCCAATAGTCACGAAAGGAAGTGACATAACTATTCATCCGAATAGATGTCATCGACTAGACATGACCCTACACTAATTAATAACCCATTAAAATTATATAAAATTCAATAGAAATAAATTCTAATTGAATTTCTCCAACCAATATTAAGTGGAAATTAATAGGAGTCAATTTTCTATTCACTCCTTAATGATTTTGAACAAACCAATATATGTTCTAAAATCATTTTTTCCAACAATCTACCACATGAATAAAAATTGGCTGGATAAACAATGCAAAAAATAATGCAGACGACAGAGAGAGTACAAATGAAAATCTCCTGCATAGGATAGGTAGCTTTTGGCTTTGAACCTTCCCTTGTGAAAGACTATCGGATTTACTCGCTAATCAGTGGACGTGATGCCTTGAACTGTTCAGCTTTTTGTGTAAACCAAGACAATAGAATTCACACAGGATATTTTCGAACACATTTGGTTCTTACGGTTGTGCCCATTTTGGCCCTGGACAATTCCTGGTTTCATGAGTGTTTTAGAGAACTAAGCCTTATTGTTCTCATAGAAGCGGCCCCTTCTCACTCATATAGGTGACTTCCCATTAAGAGTATCCTGCTATACCCCACTTGAATTTTCAAGATATGAGAATCATTAAAAGCGTAGCTTACCCTAAATAACGCTGCAGGCATCACTGTTGTATCCTAGGAATGAGTAGGAGAAGTTATCTCCGCAGTGATACTACTGAGTCACACACAACTTCGTTGTCCCTTTGAACCTAGATCTTGGGATCTCCAGTCAACTAGGTAGGGTTCCATTGAGGCAACTCTTAAATAATAGGCTTAAATCTCATTCCCCTCGATACGTTCACTTGTTCTCTGGTCAACACCCCTCGGGTAACGGATCCGTATTTTATTTTTGACCTTATATATTACATATACAAATTTCAAATGAGAACAAGTGTTATATGGAATTATGTCTACGATCATCACTTCGAGACTTACCATACTTCTCTATGCCCTTTCAAATATTATTGATCGAAGATTATAATGAATATAAATTCTGGCACAAAATTCATAATACAATTGCAGGTAATTACGAAAAACACCTCTTCCCCCACAATTATGTGACAATCTAGAATTTGGTCACATAATCATTAATACCTGTGACTTTGCTTCTACAAATCATCCAGACAACTAGCATAATCACAATTAATTACCCATACTTGTATATAGTTGTGACAACCCATTGTATCACTTGCCACTCTATCTCTTTTCAAGAAGAGGCGAAAATAAAAAATTATCGCCAATAGATAAATTTCCACATAAAATACTATGGAAATTAATTTGTAAATTCTTTCACAATATAGACTGGTGCAATTAAAAAACATATTAAATAATAAAAACACTCTGATAGTTAAACCCAACAACGTCCAGACTCGGTCCAAATATTAGAGACTTTTAAATGTTTTCAAACATTGCACCTTGCAATTGGCAATTAATGGTTCTCTCATGGTTAACATCTAACAACGTGGAGCACCAAATCAATTAAGATACTCGGCTCTCAGCGAGAGACCCAAGTTCATGTCCCGGCAACGGAACCAACTGTTAAACACAAAATGACAGAAAGCCACTCCCATCTCTAAAATCTTGATTAAAAGGATTCTCACATATATATGAAAATAACATACGTATTTTCTTTTAACACTCAACAAAAATAATATTCCCAATTATGCGAAGAAACAAAGAAAATCACTTTGATTTGAAACCAAATAAAAAATCCGCATGATTAATGCCAGCACAGGCGGCTATCGAATATCGAACACGGAAACCCTTCATAATCAGTTTCTTTGAATGCCTGATTTTATTTTTCCATGTTAGGCTCCAAACAAATTCTTTCAATATGTCTTAAGTTCAGATGAACTTAACCAAAACTTAGTATTGTAAGTTCTTCCAAATTTGAGGTTGTTAACAAACAGTTAATATATATAGTATTTCTAGTATTGCCCTGGCAACCGGTGCCTTTCCAAAATTACCATTTGAAAGATGAGTTAAAAACGTTTTCACTAAGAAGGCCTGTTGTGGTGTGTGTGTGTGTGTGTTTTTTTTTTTTTTTTTTTTTTCAGGTGAGGGTGTATTCGACAAGTCAATATATCATACCATATAGCTCTTTACTAAAAAGCAAACTCTTAAACTATGTTCACTAATGAACCCCCAGTAGAACGTATACAGGAAAAATTACAGAAACTTACAGAAGCCAAATCTTAGGGTTTCGAAAATTGACGAATCGAGGCGAGTAAATACTCTGTCCTTAAAGCAAATTACGTCCCCCACACTGGTGCTAATGGGACAATCGGACGTTTGCTTCCCAGGATACAACGACTATCGACGAAAGGAGGCAGCACTTCGATCCTTTCGACAGGCGAACCAAGAAACTGCGGCGTAATCTCAGAAGGTAATGGGATGCTATGTATGCAAAGAGTGCAGAAGATTTTCGTACTTAAAAAATGAGGCCGACCTCTGTATTTATAAGTACAGAGGTGTCCATTCGGAGGGAACACCCAAAACTCTATATATGTGTCTCCCCCAAAAGTCCTCTTAAACAAATGGAAGGAACACCCTTATATAGAAGAATTCGTAACTATTCCCAACAGTCACGAAAGGAAGTGACATAACTATTCATCCGAATAGATGTCATCGACTAGACATGACCCTACACTAATTAATAACCCATTAAAATTATATTAAGACATTAAAAAGAATCATGACATCATGAAAACATGAAAATATAATGGAATGAGATCAATACGGCGCCCCGGCCGCTAGGGGGCAGATGAAGATTCTAGCGATGAGGTGAAGTAATAAGGGCAGGGATTATTAGCCAGGTAATCCAACGGGTGATATCATGCCGGCTTATATTTGGGGTCGCTCCCTAATTTACTGGTGGGCCATAGATCGTATAATGTTACCATACATGGTTACAGCGTAAGCCTAAAAGCTGAATTCATACGTCACATAGCATGATCACTTGATAGTGTACATGGTTACAGCGTAAGCCTAAAAGCTGAATTCATACGTCACATAGCATGATCACTTGATAGTGTACATGGTTACAGCGTAAGCCTAAAAGCTGAATTCATACGTCACATAGCATGATCACTTGATAGTGTGCATGGTTACAGCGCAAGCCTAAAAGCTGGATTCGTATATTGTATAAAGTTGGCATTTAATTATAATGAATTTCAAGAATACGGGTTATCTTAATACAGAAAGTTAGTAGACTTGTCATATCTAGACTCACACTAGCCTAGTGCTAATGAAGTTGTTGATGCAACAGGTTTTAATTAACAATGCTGACTATGCTTGAATTCTGCAAGTTGTATTGGAATTGAAGTATCTTTTGCAATCTCTAAACTTAGCATGTTTTAATGTAATTCGATCTTGATTGTAATGTATTTGGTTGACCGGTCGGGAATTTGGACCGTAGTCATGGTTTGTAAGCCCATAAGGGTTATATTGTTGCACTTTATTTTATGCACTGAACTCTGGAGTTAATTTTATTTTTCGCACTCTGATATCAGTTATGTTGATAGAAAATCCCTAAACTGGTATATTTTTAATGGGCCTTACGTGTTTCACTCGTGGCCGGTCACGTGCCTTAACCTTTACGGGATGGGTCGTGACAGTATGCATCAGGAAGGCTATGTTCAATAGTTCAACTTTGGACCAGATACGAGGATGATTTTGTGGTGCAGAAAATGATCAACTAGTGTCTAGTTGTGAGCTTTAGCTCTCTGTTTCTTTATTTTCTTTTTTCCTCATTGTTATCAGTTGGCGTCTTGCCAACTATTGTACTCTTTATTTCTAGCTTGCAAGCGGCTTGTGCTTGCTTCTCTCATCCCTTATTAATAAATTTTCTTCGCCAATAAAAAAAGGAGTTCATCTATTTAGTTTTCTTCGCCAAAAATTGATGAACCATTTATACTTTGACATTATGTATTGTTGATGTTATCACGTTTTTCGCCTTAATTCCCTGTCTCGCTTTTAGCTTCGACACAATCTATACAGGCCACATATCACAAATAAGCTATCTTCAAAGCTCTACATCAACTCAGATATTACAATTCATACATATAAGAAAGCCACTAAATTCAATTGAACATAGGCAAGTATCTGCAGCAAAAAAAAACAGAAGTTGAAATATGTTCATTTCTATTACAAAAACTGGAATATCTCCATCTCCATTACAAAAAGGTAGATATTTCCATCTCCATGAAAAGTTATGGGATATAGCCAATTCTCATTACAAACTCTATAAGACCAAAAGATCAAGAGTTGTGATATGTCCATTTTCATGAGGAGTTGCAGAAATCAAAAGCACAAAACGTCAAAACAAAACACTTTTAAGTCTGCATGAAATCTTCATATGCCACCACCCTCTATTCTTTCTTCAATTATATTATCTTTTGCGATCATCATTTCTGTGACAGTTGGATGTTTTGTCCTCAATGATAAAGGGGACAAGATCAATTCAGTTATGTCAATATCAGCTCCCATCATATTTTGCACCATATTTTGTTGCTCGACTTGTGGACACATGAGCGTTCCTTGATAACCCTGTCCTCCAATATTTTGCATTTCTGACTCCTACATTTAGTCCATATCATGTCATAAGTAATAAATGAATCTGTTGTAACCTGTAATACAAAATAATGATGCTTACATTGGAAGCAATACTTTCTTGTGTTCCAATGCCAACAAACTTCATAGTTGAAGTTGTACCATATGCATTTTTAACTTCTTGGACCTCCTGTAAAATCATGTAAAGTAAAAAAAATTAATAACTATCTTGACAAAAGTTTTTTAAAAGAAAATTTATAATACCAACATTAGTATTTGTATTCTTTTTCATGTTTTTTTTCTTCATAACAGCTTTTTCGCTAGAACTTTGCTTCCTTTTATATGGAGGTCTCCCTTTTCGACGAACAATCAATGGGTCAAATATATTAGTGCGCTCTTTCAAAATTTCATGCCTATCTCCATGTGAAGAGGAGTCATTCGGAGTACCGAAAACCTGTTTGGTACCACATACAACTTCATCTTTCTTCAACTCTTCCTTAAGTTTGAGTACCCATGCAATTGTTTTCTCACATCTAGCTTCAGAATCTTGTGCCAAAGTGGCAACCTCGGAGAATATGTTGCACATTTTATCGTAGCGGAGCGCTTCGGGTTTCAAAGACGAGTTGTCATAATTGATTCGAACTTTAGTGTGACTCCTTTGCACGGTTTTGCTCCATCTTCTTATAATGTATTGCTCGGGGGATTCGAAAAATTCCCCTTTCCATGTACACCGTAATTTGATGTCGACACAATATTCCCCTAAACTCTGTCACGCCCCGGATTTTCATATAATAAAATCACAAAATAATACTCATAACTCCACCAATTACCATTTCAAAGTCAAGGGGCACTACCGGCCCAAGTTACATAATCATGATTTTCAAAAGATTAGAAGTTCCACTTGGGTTAACAAAATACATATGGAAGTTATAGTACATCTACCCAAAATATTGTCCATGTAGATGCTAAATAACTTCTCTCCTTAGTCTATTCAAAAGATGCCATGCCACGCAATCCATGCTACTCCTCAGCTACGGTACCTGAAAGATGGAGGGGTTGAGCTACAAGCCCAGTAGGAAAATCTATGCCAAGATTATGTACATGTTAGATGCATGACATGCACAATGAACATGGTATAACAATGCACCACTTTCATATATAGCACACAACCACACGAATAACAATCAACCCATTACTCATATCCCTTGCCAATCAACTACAATCTCACAAAGTCAAGATAAGTCATGCCCTAGCACTTCTCCCAACGGAGGCTAGACGATGCACCAAGCCGTGCCAAACAATAGTCATATGTGTATCCTAGCACATCTCCCAAAGGAGGCTAGCCAATACCAATTCATGGCGTCTCCTAGCACATTCCCAACCGGGAGTTAGTCTCATTATTTTCCTAGCACCACTCCCGACGGAGGCTAGTATTACATTTATCGTTCACAAACAACTTATGCTAAGTCAATTGGATCCGTATCACATTCAATAATCTCAATCATGCATAACAAATCCCAACGGTCCACTTTCACGTCAAACTACCAATTAACGATGTTCCACGGCATAATACGTGACAGAAATAAAATCAGAGAACATAAATGTACGGCCGCCCGGTCCCGTCCGATCCCGTCCGGACGCCGGGCAGGCTCCGTCCGGACGCCGGTCACTCCCGTCCGGATGCCAATTTCACTACCTCTCTGTCCGATTTCCTGGGCCAGCCGTCCGGACGCCCATCTTTCCCGTCCGGACGCCCCGACGCGATCTGCAGAAAACAGCGCGATTCGCAGATTTCGCACTTGGTCCAAATCACACCAAAACAGCAAACTAACCACGAAATAGGCACCAAAACACATCACATACACATAATACAAGGTAGAAATCCCTACCTCAAGTTTCAATGTGGAAGATTTGGTCCAAAGAGTGAAGCCCTAGCTCGGTTTGTCCTCCAAAGCTCAAATCCGCACCTCCCGAGCTTCTAACCACGATCCGTCTTTGGTTCCTTGTCAAGCACAATGCAAGCCTCCTATATCTCCGAGTAATTTGAAAATGGTAAAGAGAAATGGTGGATTTGGCTAGAGAGAAGTGAGAGCACAAAGGGGAGTGAGAGAGAGATTGGGGAAGAAATGGGAGTTCTCCCTCCCTCACCACAAAAATCAGATTTTTAACCCCAAAGGGCACCCATGTAAATAGCCAAGTAAGGATACGCGCGCGAACTAAAACAAGAGACTCCGGGCTCGGGTCCTATGATTATAATCCGATACATAACACACTTAATTAAATTTATTTATCCGAAATAGACTTTCAAATAATTATTTTTAAAACTCAAATTTTCCGAGTCCTTACATCCTCCCCTCCTTAAAGAAATTTCGTCCTCGAAATTTAAAACAACACGTTGACACCGATGCCTCTATTCACAATCAATAAGTCAGACACGGATACTCCAGATACGGACACACCGCTATTATCTCAATCTCTACTATAAACCAATCCGTGCTTTCACAAAGCTCAACGGATGCCGACTATCAAGTCATCCTGTTCAAACAAAATCAACCAAGCACATAACAATCATGCACACACTGTGCTCATTGAGTACATAACAACCAACGCACAATCAAATTCTCAAATTCCATAGCTCATATTATAAACAAGCACATAACTCACGTTTCAACCTCATTCAATAAGCACAAAACATGGTGCCAAACACGCCGCAACCCATCAACCCAATAATAAGCACATAGTAATCAAGGGTCAAAACAAATGCAGGTATTTCTCCCGAACTTCGTCCTCACGTTCCCAAGTAGATTCCTCCTTACCTTGGTTGCCCCATAATACCCGAACCAAAGGTATCGTCTTACCCCTCAACACTTGCTCTCGAGAATCTAGTATACGTATCGGTTGCTCTCCATAAGATGCATCAGCCTCAAGCTCTAATTCGGACCACTCCAAAACATGGGAAGGATCCGGCTCGTATTTTCTCAGCATCGAGACATGAAATACATGATGCACACCCGATAACTTTGGTGGCAAGGCCAAACGGTAAGCAACTTCTCCAATCCTCTCAATCATATCAAACGGCCCGATATATCTCGGTGATAACTTGCCTTTCCGGCCAAAACGCGACAAGCCCCGTCGTGGCGATACTTTCAAGAACACATGGTCTCCCACCTCAAACGATAACGGACGACGGCGTCGATCGGCATAGCTTTTCTGTCTACTTTGAGCAGTAAGTAATCGTTGGCGAATTGTCTTGACTAACCCAGTAGTCCTCTCTTGCGCCCTCGAAAGTTGTTTGCGAATCAACTTCATACTCTCGGTAGTCTCTCCAATCAAATCCGGCCCAACAAGTGTTGTCTCACCCAACTCGGTCCAACATATGGCTAATCTACATGGTCTACCATACAAAGCCTCAAATGGTGCCATCTCAATACTCGATTGATAGCTATTATTGTATGCAAACTCGACAAGAGGCAAGTGATCCTCCCAACTTCCCCGAAAATCCAAAACGCATGCCCGAAGCATATCCTCAAGAATCTGAATTGTACGCTCAGATTGCCCATCGGTCTGGGGATGATAAGCAGTACTAAATAATAGGTTCGTGCCAAGTGCTGCTTGCAAGCTCTGCCAAAATCGTGCCGTAAATCTAGGGTCTCGGTCGGACACAATAGAAACGGGAATCCCATGCAATCGGATAATCTCACGAATATACAATCGACTGAGCTTGCCCATTGAATCGATAACCTGAATCGATAGAAAGTGAGCGGTCTTGGTCAAACGGTCCACTACTACCCATATCGCATCATGCCCTCTCGGCGACCTCGGCAAACCCGTAACAAAGTCCATCGTCACATGTTCCCACTTCCATTCCGCCACTGGCAAAGGTTGTAACTCCCCCGCGGGTCGTTGGTGTTCGGCCTTTACTTGTTGGCATGTCAAACATCTCGCCACGAAACTCACCACATCTCGTTTCATTCCGAACCACCAAAATTGCCGACGCAAATCATGATACATCTTTGTTCCACCTGGATGAACCGCTAAGGGAGAATGATGAAACTCCCGCAAAATTTCCTCCCGACAAGAGATGGGTACAAACAACTTCCCTTGGAAGCGAAGACCTCGGTCCGCATAGATCATCCATCCATCACGTGCGTTGCCACTTAAGAACTTCCGGCGCAACTCTTCCGTCTCCTCATCGTGTTGTTGGGCATCCACTACCCGGGTGGATAAGGTGGATTGAATCGTCATATTGCACAACGTTGCTCCGTCACCAACTTCCTCAAAACACGTCGCATAACTCCCAAACTCCTCTACCATTTTCCATTCACGAATGGCCAAGCTCGCCAATTGAATTGGTTTTCTACTCAAGGCATCCGCTACCACATTTGCCTTCCCGGGGTGATATTGCAACTCAAAGTCATAATCCTTAATGTGCTCCATCCAACAGCATTGTCTCAAATTCAGCTCTTTCTGAGAGAATAAGTACTTCAAACTCTTATGATCTGAGAACACCTCGAACTTCTCCCCGTAGAGGTAGTGTTGCCAGATTTTCAGTGCGAACACAACTGCAGCAAGCTCTAAATCATGCGTTGGATAATTCCGTTCATGAATCTTCAATTGCCTTGACCCATAGGCCACAACTCGTCCTGTCTGCATCAAGACACACCCAAGTCCCTCCTTCGATGCATCGCAATACATCGAGTAACCAATTCCCCTCTCGGGTACAATCAACACTGGTGCGCTAGTTAAACGCCGCTTCAACTCCTCAAACACTGCCTCGCACGCGTCATCCCAAACAAAACGTGTCCCTTTACGAGTCAATCGTGTCATAGGTGCTGCCAAACGAGAAAAGTAAAGCACGAAACGACGATAATATCCGGCCAAACCCAAAAAGCTTCGAATCTCAAAAACATTCTTCGGTCGTTGCCAACTCATCACAGATTCTATCTTTTCCGGATCAACGGACCCCCCTCCTTGCGAAACTATAAGCCCCAAAAACTTGACTTCGGAAAGCCAAAATTCACACTTGCTCAACTTAGCATAAAGACGATGCTCCCTCAAAAGCCCAAGAACGACAGCAAGGTGCGATTTATGATCTTCTTCTGTGCTCGAGTATATGAAAATATCGTCAACAAACACCACCACAAATTGGTCAAGGTACATACGGAAGATACGGTTCATAAGATCCATAAACGTTGCCGGTGCATTGGTCAACCCAAACGGCATCACCACAAACTCGTAGTGTCCATAACGTGTCCGAAAGGCGGTCTTCGGGATGTCCTCACTCCGGACTCTCAACTGATGGTACCCCGACCTCAAGTCAATCTTTGAGAAACACTTAGCTCCTCGGAGTTGATCAAACAAGTCGTCAATTCTAGGCATTGGGTACTTGTTCTTCACAGTTACACGGTTTAACTTCCGGTAATCGATACATAATTGTAATGACCCATCCTTTTTCCGTGCAAACAACGCCGAAGCTCCCCACGGTGACGTACTTGGACGTATAAAATCCAAATCTTGCAACTCCTGCAGTTGAACCTTCAACTCCTTCAATTCGGCCGGTGCAAAACGATACGGAGGCATAGAAATCGGGGTGGCACCCGGAATCAAATCTATTGGAAACTCAATCTCTCTCTTGGGAGGTAAACCGGGTAACTCCTCCGGAAACACATCCGAAAAATCTCGAACCACCAACGGTAACTCGCCACGCGCATGCACATTCTCGTCAAGAGTCAAACCAGCCAACAACGCATAAATAGAGTCTCGCTTCCGGGGTTCATAGAGATAAGGCTCTAATGGTTCTCGGCGTTCTCCAAAGAACTCAAAGCAACCGTCTACCGGTGAACAAATACGGACTCGGCGCTTAAAATAATCAATCATGACACGATGGGTAGACAACTAGTCCATACCCAAAATAACATCAAACCCGGTCATGCTCAACACAATAAAATCACAGGTAAAGCGACGGTCAAGTATCATAAGCTCACAATCTCTACACACCCGGTCAAATAGTGATCTTTCCCCAATAGGTGTCTCAACATACAACGGTGGGTCTAACAAAGTGGTCTCCAAACCCAAAGCACAAGCAAATGATGCAACAATAAATGAATGAGATGCTCCAGAGTCAAATAAAACTCTTGCAAAAGAGTTGAATATGAGAAATGTACCCCTCACGACCGACGAGTCTGGACTCTGAGAAGTCGAAGGTGCCGCTGCAGTAGTAATGTTGTAAGCTCTAGCAGGAATACGATGTCCTTGCATGTACCCGCCTCCTCGTCGAACGAAATTCACTGGTGCCGAAGAACTAGCCCCTTTTTCGGTTTGGGAACCCTGAACCGAAGTGGTTTGGCGAAAATGGGACTGAAATTGCTCCCTCTGGCGCTTACGCCCTTGACTCCCAGAACTCCCTGAAGATGAAGAGTAATCTGGCACCGCACTCGGCTGCCTTGGTTCCCACACTCTGGAACCCCGCTGTGCCTCCTTGGGCAACTCAACACTTCTAGCACACTCAACCACAAAATTCATCTTTCGTTGGCTCACCACGAGCCTCTTAACTGACGAGTGAAGACCCCTCTCAAAACGCCTGCACTTACGATCTTCCGAAGCCACGAGCTCCGGTGCAAAACGAGATAAGGTTTGGAACCTCGCAGCATATTCAGACACGGTCATTGTTCCCTGTTCCAACCTCTCAAACTGTTACGTAGCTGCTCACGATAAGATTCTGGAAAGTATTGGTTCTCGAAGAGAACCTCAAAGTCTGCCCAAGTCAAAGTTTCCACATCCGGTTCATTAGTCCCAGCCGCTCGCCTCGCAGCCCTCCGTGCATCCTTTCGTGACTCAAGAACCGATTTCCACCATTCATTCGCCTCTCCAATCAATTGGCATGCCACAATTTTGACCCTAAGGTCATCCTCCACTATACCCAAAGCATCGAACAGTTTGCATGTAAAGACCCGAAAAATTTAAAATTTTTATATTAATGTTCGGGTTAATAATCATAATTAATGTGGAGCATGTGAAAATTTGTGTTAAAACATGATTTGGGGTCAATGTGATATAAGGTGATAACCTTGGGGACTTGTGGTAGCATGTGTCATACATGAGGGGTGTAAGTGTAATTTTATGGGTTGTATTTGGTCCATATCAGACATATGTTTTTGCCAAACCCATTTTTCTCCTCTCTCTCCCTCACGTTGCTCTCACTCTCCCAAAACCCCTCCGAAAAACTTGCTCCAAACCTCGATTCCTTGGAGATCCTACGCGTTTCCCTCATCCTTGGTTGATATCCGGTGTTGGTTTGCAACCATTTGCTTGGAGGAGGAGTATTTGGTCTTTTTCAACCTTTGGGAGCTAAAGCTTGAAGTTGGAGCTTGGTTTCTTGCACCCGGAAGTTGAGGTAGGGATTTCTCACACCTATTACGCGTGTATAACTTGATTTGGTAGTCATTTGATGTTTTGATGTGGTGTGGAAAAGCCCTAAAACTTAGGGTAGAAACCTGTTGAAATCTGCTTTGTGCGTGCCCGTTACACCGGTGTCAAGTTTTGGTGACACCGGTGTCTCTTGTTCTCTGGATCTTTGTTTCTCTGACTTTTGAGCCTTGACATCGGTGCTTCGATTTTGTTACACCGGTGTCACTTGTTCTCTGTATCTCAGCTTCTGACTTTTGTGCCTTGACACCGGTGCCTTGTTTTGGTGACACCGGTGTCTCCCTTTGAATTTCCCAGACTTTGGACCTTACACCGGTGCCTTGTTTTGGTGACACCGGTGTCAAAAGCTCTCTGTAACTTGTTATTTGGCTAAGCACCGGTGCTTTGTTTTGGGGTACACCGGTGCCTTCTCCCTTGAAACATTCCATAGTTTTGGGCTATGTTTTGGCACTTGATTTGGCGTATTCTCTAGTCAACTTTGGAACCCCGTGAACCCTAAAACGTACTTTCCTTGGACATTAATTGTTGTCTTTTGTTTAATGATTTAGATTGCGTTAAGCGTTGTATCACGCCATAAATGAGAACGTAAGAAGTGAATCATGTAACACACTTTGAGATTGAACCTTATGGATGAAAGTGGTGAATTTTATGACTTGTGTGCATGTTTTGACGACACGGACGTTATGAGACACATGACATATGTGGACAAGGTACTGGAATGCCTTCGGGAGTGCCAGGAATGTACTAGAATGCCTTCGGGAGTGCTAGGAATGTACTGGAATGCCTTCGGGAGTGCCAGGAATGTACTAGAATGCCTTCGGGAGTGCTAGGGATGTACTGGAATGCCTCCGGGAGTGCCAGGAATGTACTGGAATGCCTTCGGGAGTGCCAGGAATGACGCTTGACCCATGATACAGACATATTGGATACACATGACAGTTGTGGACTTGGAATGGAATGAATTAGGAAACCAAAGTACATAAATGGGTTACTTACATGTTCTTTCAATAGAGTATTACTTCCGTTGACTCTATCTCTACTTGTATTGACATACTTGTTCGTGTGACATATCATATCATGTCATATGCCTGTAATACTTGCGTAGACTTTCCTACTGGGCTGTCGAGCTCAACCCTTCTTTCTTTTCAGGTACAACCTTGGAGTGATAACATGAAGTGCTTGGCTTGCATGGATCGACATGCATATTTTTGAAAGCTGCATTGGATGATTTACTTAACATCTTTTATTTACTATTTTTGAAAAGATGTAATGTAACTCGTACCTTATCTATTTCTGTTCAAACGATGTAAACTACTTGACTCTTTTTTGGCTTTGGAGATGATTATCTTGGGTCGAAGCGACCACTTTTGTAATGTATTTCGAACTTATTTCAATTCACTCTATTATTAATGTGTTTTGGGAAATTTGGTGAGATTTTTGAGTCTTTATTAATGGTAAATGTATCATTTATTTATGTTAAAAATTGAGGGCGTGACAACTTGGTATCAGAGCAATAGGTTAGAATACCTAGAGACCGTGGGGAGACTTTTAGTCTCATTGGGTTCAAAACTCGTTGCATTTGAACATGACTTGTGTGTGCTTGTGTGCATAACATGCATTGGCATTGCGTACCACGTTAGTATGATGATATGTGGATGTTGACCCTTCTGTTAGGGATTCCTGTTGGACATTGGCCTTGTGATGGCAACGGTTGTTTGATATTGGTAGTATTGTTTTTATTATTGTAGAATTATGCCTCCGCGACGTGGAGTGAGGTTGGGTGGACCTCGAGGCCGAGGCCGAGGCCGTTACCGTGAGAGACCGTTGGAAGATGTTGTGAGTCAACAGAGAGATGTTCCACGGGCAGAGGAAGTTCACGAGGAAGTGGAACAGAATGTTGAACCGCCGGCCGCTCCGAGCGCGTTTGCAAGAGAGTTTGTGGCGGCGTTAGCCGAGGCAAATAGACTGAATCAGGCTGCTAGTGTCCATCCTAGAGATCGAGCAATTGATGCAATGAGGGAGTTTCGCCGTCTTAACCCTCCTCAGTTTAGCGGAGAGGGTGATGACTTTCTCGCGGCTAGTCATTGGCTTTCCGAGATCCGTAAGTTATTCAAGGCTTTGAGAATAGTGGAGGATGACCTTCGGGTCTCTATTGTGGCATGTCAATTGGTTGGGGAAGCAAACGAATGGTGGGAATCTATCCTTGAAGTAAGGAAGGATGCGCGAAGGGCCGCTAGACATGTGGCAAGAGTTGATGAGCCGGATGTTGATGACATAACTTGGGCTGAATTTGAGGTTCTTTTTGAGAACCGATATCTTCCAGAATCCTATCGCGAGCAATTGCGTATTCAGTTTGAGAGGCTAGAGCAAGGGAATATGACGGTGTCCGAGTATGCTGCGAAATTTCAAAACTTGTGCCGTTTTGCACCAGAGTTGGTGAGTTCGGAAGATCGCAAATGCCGTCGATTTGAGAGGGGTCTTCACTCTTCTGTGAGGAGACTTGTCGTGAGCCAGTGCAAGATGAATTTTGAAGAGATTATTGAGTGTGCTAGGAGTGTGGAGTTGCCTAGAGAGGCACAACGAGGTTCTAGAGTTTGGGAACCGAGACAGTCAGGCGTTATGCAAAATTCGTCATCTTCAGGGAGCTTCGGGAATCAGGGGCGCAAGCGACATAGAGATCAATTTCAATCTCCACAGAGCCACTCTAATCTTAGGCCACCTACTTTCTCCGATTCTAGGAGTAACACTTCGAGACCACCTGTTGTGTGTCATCGGTGCAACCAACCAGGCCATGTTCGTAATCAGTGTACGATGCAGCCGAGGGCTTGTTACTCTTGTGGCCAACCGGGTCATGTGGCTAGAAATTGTCCCCAGGGGACGGGTGCACGTAGTGAAGCAGGTTCCGTTCCGCAGCCAGGACAGGACCGTGGACAGCAACAACAACAGTTTAGGGGTACCCAGAGGCAGCATCAGCCCCACTTCCGTCAAACTACTTCAGTTCGGGGTTCCCATGTTGGTAGGGGTGTGAGTTCGTCGGCACCTACGTCGGGTTCTGGACACCGAGGTGGCTATGCACAGGCTCAGCATACCCAAGGAAGAGTTTTCAATGTCATGCCTGCTGCTGCACCTTCTTCCTCACAGACTCCAGAGGCTTCAGTTGTGAGGGGTACATTCCTATTGTTTAACTCTTTTGCTCGAGTTTTATTTGATTCTGGAGCATCGCATTCTTTCATTGCTGCATCATTTGTGTGTGCCTTGGAATTAGAGACGGACGATCTTGAGTCACCTTTGTTCGTTGAGACTCCTCTTGGAGGTAGATCTTCACTTCGTCGTATTTGTAGAGCTTGTGAGCTTGTCATCCTTGATCGTCGTTTCACCTTCGACTTCATCGTTTTGGACATGTCGGGATTTGATGTTATTTTGGGTATGGATTGGCTATCTACTTTTCACGCCACCATCGACTGCTTTAAACGCCGAGTTCGTATTTGCTCACCTGAAGGAGGTTGTTTTGAGTTTCTTGGAGAACGTCGAGAACCATTGGAGCCTTATTTGTGGGGATCTCGAGAGCGAGAGTCTATTTATGCTTTGTTGGCGAGTTTGACTTTGGATGAGGATGTGTCCGCACGTGGAGAGTTACCTTTAGTGGTCCGTGATTTTCCGGACGTATTTCCAGCTGAGTTGCCTGGTTTACCTCCTGAGAGAGAGGTTGAATTTTCGATTGATTTACTTCCTGGTACCGCCCCGATTTCGATGCCACCTTATCGTTTTGCACCAGCCGAATTGAAGGAGTTAAAGACACAATTACAGGAGTTGCAAGATTTGGGATTCATTCGCCCTAGTACATCGCCGTGGGGAGCGCCAGCCTTGTTTGCGCAGAAGAAGGATGGATCATTGAGATTGTGCATCGATTATCGTAAGCTTAATCGTGTTACTGTGAAGAACAAGTATCCGATGCCGAGGATTGACGATTTATTTGACCAACTTCGAGGTGCGACATGCTTTTCAAAAATTGACTTGAGATCAGGCTATCATCAGTTGAGGGTTCGGAAGGAAGACATTGCCAAAACTGCTTTTCGTACGCGCTATGGACACTACGAGTTTGTGGTTATGCCTTTTGGGTTGACGAACGCGCCTGCTACATTCATGGACCTCATGAATCGTATTTTTCGTAAGTACCTCGATCGGTTTGTGGTGGTTTTTGTGGATGACATTTTGGTTTACTCGCCTACGGAGGAAGAGCACCAGTCTCACCTTACCGTTGTACTAGAGCTTTTGAGGGAGCATTGTCTTTACGCCAAGCTCAGTAAGTGTGAGTTTTGGTTATCCGAAGTGAAGTTTTTGGGACACGTCGTGTCACAGAGTGGTGTATCAGTTGATCCAGGAAAGGTGGAATCGGTGATGAGTTCGCCGCGACCGAAGAGTGTTTTTGATATTCGCAGTTTCTTGGGTTTAGCCGGGTACTATCGTCGTTTTGTCCTAGACTTTTCTCGTTTGGCAGCTCCAATGACGCGTTTGACACGCAAGGGGACACGTTTTGTATGGGATGATGCTTGTGAGGTTGCTTTTCAGGAGTTGAAGGAGCGTTTGACTAGCGCGCCAATTTTGATTGTTCCGGAAAGAGGAGTTGGTTACTCAGTTTATTGTGATGCCTCGAGGGAAGGACTTGGATGTGTTTTGATGCAGACGGGACGGGTAGTAGCCTATGGATCGCGACAGTTGAAGGTTCACGAAAGAAATTATCCTACGCACGACTTGGAGCTTGCAGCTGTTGTTTTTGCCTTGAAGATTTGGCGACACTATCTATACGGCGAGAAGTTTGAGGTATTTTCCGACCACAAGAGCTTGAAGTACTTGTTCTCCCAGAAAGAGCTGAATTTGAGACAACGCCGTTGGATGGAGCATATTGAAGATTATGATTTTGAACTGCAATATCACCCGGGGAAAGCTAACGTAGTGGCGGACGCTTTGAGTAGAAAACCGATGCATCTAGCTAGTTTGGCAATCCATGAGTGGAAGACGATTCAAGATTTGGGGCCTTATGCGTTGTGTTTTGAGGAAGCCCAGGAGGGACTGACCTTGTGCAATTTGACGGTGCATTCAACTTTATCGACTCGGGTGAGTGACGCCCAACAACATGATGAGGAAACGAACGAGTTACGTAAGAGGTTTTTCAGTGGCAATGCACGAGATGGATGGATGATTCATGCCGACCGAAGTTTACGCTATCGAGGGAAGTTATTTGTACCTATTTCGTGTCGGGAAGAGATTTTACGGGAGTTTCATCATTCTCCTTTGGCCGTTCATCCGGGAGGAACGAAGATGTACCATGACTTGCGTAGACAGTTTTGGTGGTCCGGAATGAAACGAGACGTGGTGAATTTTGTGGCGAGGTGTCTTACATGTCAGCAAGTAAAGGCCGAGCATCAACGACCCGCTGGGGAGTTGCAACCTTTACCTGTGGCTGAATGGAAATGGGAGAATGTTACGATGGACTTTGTTTCGGGTCTACCGAAATCGGCGAGGGGACATGATGCCATTTGGGTGATTGTTGATCGTTTGATGAAGACTGCCCATTTCTTACCGATTCAGGTGACCGATTCAGTGGAGAAACTTAGTCGTTTGTATATTCGCGAGATCATTCGTCTTCATGGGATTCCAGTATCCATTGTATCAGATAGAGATCCGCGGTTCACTGCTCGTTTTTGGCAGAGTTTGCAAGCAGCGCTTGGCACGAACTTATTATTTAGCACTGCATATCACCCTCAGACAGATGGACAATCCGAGAGGACAATTCAGATTTTGGAGGACATGCTACGGGCTTGTGTTTTGGATTTTCGTGGTGGTTGGGAGGACCACTTGCCGCTTGTCGAGTTCGCGTACAACAATAGTTATCAATCTAGTATCGAGATGGCACCTTATGAGGCCCTGTATGGGAGACCGTGTAGATCACCCGTGTGTTGGACCGAATTGGGAGAGACGACTTTAGTCAGACCGGACTTGATTGGAGAGACCGCCGAGGGTATGAGAACGATTTGCCAACGACTTTTGGCAGCACAAGAGGAGACAACCGAACAGATCAAGTTGATTCGTCAGAGGTTGCTTACCGCGCAGAGTAGACAAAAGAGTTATGCTGATCGTCGTCGTCGCCCATTGTCATTCGAGTTGGGAGATCATGTGTTTTTGAAAGTATCACCGCGACGGGGTTTGTCACGTTTTGGGCGGAAAGGTAAGCTTTCACCACGATATATTGGGCCGTTTGATGTTATTGAGAAGATCGGAGAAGTTGCGTACCGTTTGGCCTTACCGCCAAGATTGTCGGGTGTACACGATGTTTTTCACGTTTCGATGTTGAGAAAGTATGAACCGGATCCGTCGCACGTGCTTGAGTGGTCCGAACTTGAGTTGGAAGCCGATGCTTCGTATGGGGAGGAACCGATACGTGTCCTTGATTCACGCGAGCAAGTATTACGAGGCAAGACGATACCGTTAGTGCGCGTGTTGTGGAGTAACCAAGGCAAGCAAGAGTCGACTTGGGAACGAGAAGATGAAGTTAGGGAGAAATACCCTCATTTGTTTACTACTTGATTGTGTAATTTGTTGGAACTTGACTGTTGTCGACTTGATAGTCGTTGCATTGTGATATTTGACTTGGCATTGTTGATGCATGTGACGTGCTATTGCGTTTAGCTGATTTCATGGACTTGTTGAGTCATGATTGTGGTATTCTGTTTTGGCATTGTTGATGCACGACTTGTGTTGTTATGTTTATACAATTTCGAGGACGAAATTTCCTTAAGGAGGGAAGGATGTAAAGACCCGGAAAATTTAAAATTTTTATATTAATGTTCGGGTTAATAATCATAATTAATGTGGAGCATGTGAAAATTTGTGTTAAAACATGATTTGGGGTCAATGTGATATAAGGTGATAACCTTGGGGACTTGTGGTAGCATGTGTCATACATGAGGGGTGTAAGTGTAATTTTATGTGTTGTATTTGGTCCATATCAGACATATGTTTTTGCCAAACCCATTTTTCTCCTCTCTCTCCCTCACGTTGCTCTCACTCTCCCAAAACCCCTCCGAAAAACTTGCTCCAAACCTCGATTCCTTGGAGATCCTACGCGTTTCCCTCATCCTTGGTTGATATCCGGTGTTGGTTTGCAACCATTTGCTTGGAGGAGGAGTATTTGGTCTTTTTCAACCTTTGGGAGCTAAAGCTTGAAGTTGGAGCTTGGTTTCTTGCACCCGGAAGTTGAGGTAGGGATTTCTCACACCTATTACGCGTGTATAACTTGATTTGGTAGTCATTTGATGTTTTGATGTGGTGTGGAAAAGCCCTAAAACTTAGGGTAGAAACCTGTTGAAATCTGCTTTGTGCGTGCCCGTTACACCGGTGTCAAGTTTTGGTGACACCGGTGTCTCTTGTTCTCTGGATCTTTGTTTCTCTGACTTTTGAGCCTTGACACCGGTGCTTCGATTTTGTTACACCGGTGTCACTTGTTCTCTGTATCTCAGCTTCTGACTTTTGTGCCTTGACACCGGTGCCTTGTTTTGGTGACACCGGTGTCTCCCTTTAAATTTCCCAGACTTTGGACCTTACACCGGTGCCTTGTTTTGGTGACACCGGTATCAAAAGCTCTCTGTAACTTGTTATTTGGCTAAGCACCGGTGCTTTGTTTTGGGGTACACCGGTGCCTTGTCCCTTGAAACATTCCATAGTTTTGGGCTATGTTTTGGCACTTGATTTGGCGTATTCTCTAGTCAACTTTGGAACCCCGTGAACCCTAAAACGTACTTTCCTTGGACATTAATTGTTGTCTTTTGTTTAATGATTTAGATTGCGTTAAGCGTTGTATCACGCCATAAATGAGAACGTAAGAAGTGAATCATGTAACACACTTTGAGATTGAACCTTATGGATGAAAGTGGTGAATTTTATGACTTGTGTGCATGTTTTGACGACACGGACGTTATGAGACACATGACATATGTGGACAAGGTACTGGAATGCCTTCGGGAGTGCCAGGAATGTACTGGAATGCCTTCGGGAGTGCCAGGAATGTACTAGAATGCCTTCGGGAGTGCTAGGAATGTACTGGAATGCCTTCGGGAGTGCCAGGAATGTACTAGAATGCCTTCGGGAGTGCTAGGGATGTACTGGAATGCCTCCGGGAGTGCCAGGAATGTACTGGAATGCCTTCGGGAGTGCCAGGAATGACGCTTGACCCATGATACGGACATATTGGATACACATGACAGTTGTGGACTTGGAATGGAATGAATTAGGAAACCAAAGTACATAAATGGGTTACTTACATGTTCTTTCAATAGAGTATTACTTCCGTTGACTCTATCTCTACTTGTATTGACATACTTGTTCGTGTGACATATCATATCATGTCATATGCCTGTAATACTTGCGTAGACTTTCCTACTGGGCTGTCGAGCTCAACCCTTCTTTCTTTTCAGGTACAACCTTGGAGTGATAGCATGAAGTGCTTGGCTTGCATGGATCGACATGCATATTTTTGAAAGCTGCATTGGATGATTTACTTAACATCTTTTATTTACTATTTTTGAAAAGATGTAATGTAACTCGTACCTTATCTATTTCTGTTCAAACGATGTAAACTACTTGACTCTTTTTTGGCTTTGGAGATGATTATCTTGGGTCGAAGCGACCACTTTTGTAATGTATTTCGAACTTATTTCAATTCACTCTATTATTAATGTGTTTTGGGAAATTTGGTGAGATTTGTGAGTCTTTATTAATGGTAAATGTATCATTTATTTATGTTAAAAATTGAGGGCGTGACATTGCAAGTCTCAGAAAGCCAATAGTCGGCCGCGAGAAAATCACCACATACCCCGCTAAACTGTGGTGGATTCAAGCGTCGGAACTCTCTCATGGCATCAATTGCTCGGTTCCCAACATCGGCCCTTGCACTTGTATTCAACAAGTTGGCCTCGGCAAGCGCTGCCACAAACTCCCTAGCAAACACACCCGGAGCAACCGGTGGTTCAACACTTTGCTCAACTTCTTCATTTACCTCCTCCCCACGAGGAACCTCCCTTTGCTGACTCACCACATCCTCTAACGGTATCTCACGGTAGCGACCACCGCCTTGGCTTTGGCCTCGGGGTCCGCCCAACCTCACACCACGTCTAGGAGGCATATCTCTACAATGTATAAGCACTAACAAAGTCAAACAACCACATAACACGAGGCCAATGCCTAACACGAAAGTCCAACACATTTCATCAATTCTATATTTGCTCGTAAGAAACAGTTCGTATAATGCATATGAATGTCATGCACACAAGCACACACATGCCCTTTTCAAAAATGCAGAGTTTTGAACCCATGAGACTCTAAGTCTTCATTATCCTTTTATTTCAAGCACTTTGAGGTGATTTGTTGCTTGGAGAGCACTTGGTTGAGCTTCCCTCCACCATTCAAGCTAGAAGTTTCATCATTTGAGCTCAAACCTTGAATTTCTCTTCTTAAAGTAGGGATTTTCTTGCATTTTTTACTTGATTATGACTTGTTATTAGTGTATTGTGCATTTACCCCTTTGTGTTAAGGGTTTGAGTATGTTTGAATATGTGTTGGGTGTTCTTAGCTTGGATAAATGTCATATTGGGTGTTAGATCTCATGTTTATCATCTGAAAGAGTCGTAGTATGATTTCCTTTAGTAGAAATAATGCATCTTATCCATTCGATTCTAAGTCTCAATTGATATATTGAGGGAGTGGAAGTACTCCATTGTTTTGTTGTGCTTGAAAAAGTTGGATGATTTGATATGCGGACTAGACTCCCTAATGGGTATGCTAGGATGTGTGGACTAGGACTCTACGGGGATGCTAGGAATATTTTGAACTAAGTTTTCCGAGAGAATTGCTAGGGGACAAGACTAGGATCCTGTGGGGATGCTAGGAAAGCATTAAACTAGATTCCTCCAGGGGAATTGTTAGGGAACCAGACTAGGATTCGACGGGAACACTAGACCTGAGATATTATTAATGCAAATTTAAAAGCGTTACCTGATGATGATAAAAAAAAAATATTATGAAAAAGGAGCCTAAGAAGAGTTGGTTCCGGTCTGAGAATAATTTGGTAAAAATTCATACCTGTTAACGTATCTTGTAATGTTTCCATTGAAGTTGTGTATTGTTATTTACCTTCTATGTCATGACATTCTATATTCACGTAAGATTTGTATATAATTTCTCTACTGGGCTCGTTCGCTCAACCCGTATTTGTTTTTGAGGTACAACCCCTGACATTTAGCTCGAATTTGGCATGGAGTGCTTAAATTTTTGCATGACATTTTATGAGCTACATCCGTGGAGTTATTTGACATCTTTTATCCGTTTTTGGAAAAAATATATCATAACTCTAGTTGATTACAATGTCTTAATCTCAATGTAATATTTTGAAACTGACCTTCGTGAGCTGCTAGAACTAGGATTATCTTGGCTTCATTAATGGGCATTTTGGGTATTTGGAGAGACTTATGAGGAATTATGCTATAATTAAACATATTATTATTATGTTAAAAATCGAAGGTGTGATAGGCCCAGTCTTACTGTTTTTGCCTAGGGTCCCAAAATATTCAGGGCTGGCTTTGCCTAAGTCTTCTGAAACTCGATTTACACTTGCCATTCTTAGTCTCCACGAAAGCTCAAACTCCCTTTGTAAGTCTTCCTCATTCGTTGCATTCTTATTCTTTTTATTCGATCGAGGCTATCACACCTATAACGGAGATCTTTATGTCCCTCTGCAATACTCGTCCAAAAAATGGTAGAGTTCAATCATTGGTACAACATTTGGAATGACGTAGCCCTAGAACTCCCCGCCATAGATGCCATATAGAATGGTCCATTGGGAAACACTCAATATCCTTGTGGGATCGATAGTCGGAGGTAGGGTTAGGAACCCTTTCTCCCCCTTCGTGGAGTCCTTCCTTGATATCGGCTTTGTGTCTTCGTGCCTGGGTTGTGATGGCTCTAGCCACATGGATAGTTTGGCACAAGTTTCCATCAACGTGGAGCATCCAATCATGTGTATAGCCGAACTAAATAGGATCATAGGCACTAACATGGCCTTTGAGACATCCAATACAATTACAACATGGTCTGAGCGAGTTCAGGGATCTATTACCTTAAGATTTGTAAAATACGAGAACACATTATTACTCACTTACTGCGATGACGACGACGACTTCCTTAAAGTTATGGTGTCTTGGGAGTTTGGCCCCCGAGGAGAAGACACTACATGTCCTCCACTTGTTTGGGAAACCTCGTTAGCATCCGTTAATGTATTTCTCTACATCGTGTACTACTGTATATGATCACTTGATCAATTTGTTATTATTTCTTTTCGTTCCATTGCAAATAATAAGTGCAACCAGAATGGGCAGGGCCAAGGCACACACCCTGATGCTTTGAAGAGAATCCTTGCTTATAAGGGTTCTCCTGAATAAAGAGGCTTTAGTTATAATGACCCGTAAAATTTTAATCAATTTAAAATATGGTTCGAGCATTTTATTTACACTCTGCATATATTTTCATCACGTATGCATGCAATATATATACATATATATATATATATATATTGTTTGTGTCTATTATTCTTTTATTTATTTCTAGATGTATATATACTATTTACATAAACTTACTTTATATAGTACTTATACTTTACAGTGTGTGTGTGTATTCGTATTTCTCTCTCACCCGTATCTCCACCCGTCCCCTCACTCAATCCCTTCGCCTCCCATCAGCCACCACCCTACAGCTTCCCCTACCCTCGGCCACAACCCCCTACCCCCTGAGGTTTCAGGCCATCAATAGCTACCTGAGAATTGTCCATTGATAACCCGGGAAATCCTCCCTACTGTCGATCAAACACCACTCTTCCCCTATAAATAGAAGCCCTTTTCTCAGTTCTTAGACACCCCATAACACCTGAAAGAGCAAAGAGGAGAAGAAGAGGAAGAAAGAAGAAGAACCATTGGAATTTCGCCGAACCGAGCCATCAAACAAAATCCATCGAAATCTCTTCGAATCTTTTAATCAACTGTAAGCACCCTATCCTTGATCCATTTCGAATATTTGGTAGAAAATGGGTCCAATGAAGTTTTGTCAGAAAAGAACTATCGAGTTACAAAGACTGTTAAAAATTTCCAGGTCCAGATTTCTATTCGGTTTTCAATCCGTACGACCGAATGAAGTTTTGACTGGAATTAAATTTAGTTTTAGTATATATGATTTTACCCTATAATTTTATATAATTGCAGATTGAACCCCTGTTATAAATAAATGATAAATTTATATTATTATTAATATGATTATTAAACTTTTCTTAATTAATTGAAGATTATATTAATTTATCAATTATCGTTTAAATTAATTTTGGAAAAATACTTTTTTTAAAACCTTATGCCTTTTCAGTTACCTACCTCTTTATTCTTTTCAAAAATTCATAAAAATTATAAACTCATTTATAAATGTGTTTATCTTGTAGTATGTGTTAATAAATAAACTTTTATGATTAGTTAATTAGATATTTATTTATTTACACATCTATCTTATTATTGCATGATTTCTATTTCATGGTTTAAATATTAGTCGAGCATGAATTATCATGAATATACTCTAATTACTTGGACGATGACCGATTGTTGATACACAGGGTGTCTCGTGGATACCTGAACATTTAACACACTGATAATGATATGCGATTAGTGGTTGTGAATATATTCTCCGTTAGAATATTTATGGTTGCCTTTAGTCATGATGTGACTTTAGCTGAGTATTAACTTTAACCAAAAGGTGTGATAGACCTAAATTTTGTATTATCCAAGAACTGTAATTTACGCGTGTCACACGTTTAGCCAAGTTACACTTCAGTTGAAATTATGGGCTGATTTGGCCAAACTAGATTAATTGGATTGTCTAGATTATATGGGGTTTTAATCCAGCCCATTTGGGATAAATTAAGTACCCAAAGAAGCTAGATTAAGCCCAGATTTCCAGACCACGTGACCAACAAGTGGTGCAATGGAAATGACGGTTTTACCCTTGGTTTGGTGAAGTAGGGTAAACTGAGGCCAAATATGATCTGCCATTCTCCAAAACCATTTCCGCTGCTCCAGGACCAAAACCCTACAGAACCCAGGGCCGCCGTTCCACTGTTTGCGATAGTTCGGCACAAAAAAAAATTCGATGCGAGCTTGCGACGACATTCACGGAAAATAAATTCATGAACCGGGTTCATCCAACAAACTATTGGTGGGCAACTTCGTCTTTTTAACATCAAATTCTAAATAAAAACAACTACATCCAATAATCCAATAATCCACAAATAATTTAGTCCAAACACTTTGAGCTAGATTATTCCCCCCGGCACCCAACATAATCCAACAATCCAATAATCCCATAATCTAGTTACGCCAAATGGACCCTATATCTAGTTCTATCGTACCCTTTAATCTAACGACCTTCTAGCGTAAGTTTTAAACTCATATTGCTCTGGCACGGTAACAACAGGATATAATGCTAGCACTACAACAAAATTGGTCTATCACAATGAAATATTTTTGTCTCAAAAATTACGTTTTTCATCACCAAATCATAGGTGACGAAAATTTTCGTTGCTAATTTTCGTCGCCCAAAATTTTAGGCAAAAGGTCATGGCAATGAAAAATGCAATTCGTCGCCTAATATACTACATTGGTGACGAAATATTTCGTTGGCAAAGGTAGGATATTAGCGAGGAATTTTTTCGTCGTTGATATTGGTATTCCGCGACGAAATATTTTGTCGCTAACTACTGTCATTCACGAGAAATTTATTTTCGCCGTTAATAGCTAGATTTTGAGACGATTTTTTTGTCGCTAAATGGATTTCTAATTCAAAACAAATTACCAAGAAATCTCATTATCTTCCCCTTCTTAGGATTCGAACCTTAGACTTTTACCCCACTAACACCTTCTGTCCACCCTCTTTGGCCACTGTGCCAAACACAATATTCGTAAATTATTTATAATGTTTAATATTTAACATATGTTTAACATCATTTTTTTTAAATATATGTTAAACATAATCTCTCTTTCTCTACTCTCTCTCTCTCTCTCTCTCTCTCTCTCTCTCTCTCTCTCCTCTCTTATCTCTTATCTCCCTCCCTCTCTCTCCCTCACTTAGAACATTAATTCAAAATTATTACACTCTCAATTTCTCTTGCTCTCCTCTCTCTCTCTCTTTCTCTCTCTCTCTCTTTTTAATTAGATATTAAATACGAAATTATTACTTGTTACTTCTTTCTCTTTTTTCTCTATATTTCTCTCCTCTCTCATCTCCTTTTTTCTCTCTCCCCTCTCTCTCTCTTAGAACATTAAATTTAAAATTATTACATTATCTCTCTCATATTTCTTTTTACACTCTCTCTTCCCCTCTCCCTTTCTTTTTACCTGAAATCCTAAATCTTAAATCTATCTATCTCTTAATTCTTAACACTCTCTCTCTCTCTTTCTCTCTCGCAACCCTAAATCTTAAATTCTAAACCTATCTCTCTATCCTTTTTCCCTCCTATTAGTATCCACTTGTAGTTATACCAATTCAACATGTGCATATTCACGTATATATATAAATATATAGGAGATATACATATACACATATATATATATATATACACACACACATACGCATATGTATACAATACATACATACGTGTACATATACATTATACAAACATATATAATACATACATACGTATATATGTACTACATACATACATATACATACATAAGCGTTGATGAGCGCATGTTATTGTGTATTTTACGGCTCAACACGTCTATTTTAACTTGCGTGCACGTATTATTCCATGTTTACACTCGATAATGCACGAAAAGGTATTTCATGTCCCGTGCAGGTCAAACAAAGAAAAGAGGACCCTGAAGTGCCTAAGTCAACTCTTCAAAAGTCAAACGAGGTCCGAATGGTCGAAGCCCGAACTTGGTTGGGAGAAGCAATTTCCAGAGATCAGTGACACCGGTGCTCCATTCCCTTGACACCGGTGTCTCCCCTTTATTCCAGTGAAGAAGCCAAAATACAGAGACTAAGTGACACCGGTGCTCCATTCCTTGACACCGGTGTCTCCCCTTTATTCCAGTGAAGAAGCCAAAATACAAAGACTAAATGACACCGGTGCTCCATTCCCTTGACACCGGTGTCTCCCCTTTATTCAAACTGAAGAGCCAAGATGCAGAGACCAAGTGACACCGGTGCCTCTGATTTCTTTACACCAGTGTCTCTGCCAATCACAACAATACCAGATACAGAGCCATAGTGACACCGGTGCCTCAATTACTTGACACCGGTGTATCAAGTTCGACAAAAGCAAACTTTTGCTTTGGGATGGCTGACTTTTGGGGGACCACCTTGCCTTGATTTGTGTGCCAAATCAGGGGACAAGAAGGCTTTTGGTCTAATGAAAGAATAAGAAGGTTCTTATTATGCCAATTTGAAGGATAGAATTGTAATAGCACCTAGTTTTGTTAGGATATTTTGTAGGTTGTTTTCCTTGGCTAAAGGGCTCTCTCACATACACATTACACATAGAATATACAGAATTCTATCAGATTTTTGAGAGCTCTTGCCTCCTTTTGCCTTAGGATATTTTGTTCTTCATGCATTGTTCTTCAAGTTTTGAGTAAATTGTTAATCTTTTAGTGTTATTCTCTTGTGAATCCTTGTATTCTCTTGGAATCACTCAAGTATTGGTAAGAGTTACTTTTATATTTCCATTAGTATTGCATTTCTCACCTTAAAATCTGATTTTCTAAGAGTTTTCTAGTATAGTTTTGGTTAGATCATTCATGTTTTCTCTTTAGATAAGTTTGTTCATCATGTTTTCTCTCACTTTTCTCATGTTTATGGTAAATATGAATAGCTAAACTAGTGAGGGTTAAGTCTAAATCTGAGGTTTATTCAAAGCTATGTTGGTCTATATCTTCTCAATATGTATCTAATGTCCATTGATGGATCTTTCTAAGTTCTTCCTATTGAAACAAAAATGAAGAGTTAAGTCCTTGCTTAGTTATAGCCATCCTTAGAGTTGGTATATCTAATACTTGGATCGATGTCCTTCATCTTTTGATCCCATTTCCTTGAACTTGAAAGAATCCATCAAACCATTTTATGAGTTAAAATCCTGATTTTCATCGAAGTATTTTCCGATCTAAAACCCGAGACCGGGGGCTAGATTGAGTTTTAAGGAGAAGAGATAGACCAACGGAAGATTTGAATAGACCAAACTTTAGGACTTAACCCCACTCCTTAATCTAGTTTTAATCTCTCACTTAATTAATATCATTGTTAACCACACCAAACAAACTTTGAGGTTGACGTCCGAAATGTCGAAAAAATCAATTTGCGAAATCTTTGAATCCAACTTTCTTTTCCCCGTGGATCGATACTCCGGACTATCCATTATACTTGTTTTTACATATTTTGAGGAAAGTCCTGTTTTAAGAAAGTAAACCATTGACCCGAGGCCGGCGCCCTAACCACGCACACTTTTGCCGGTCCGGTCAAGCGTACATATGTATTATAATACATATATTATAATATACATATGTACACGTATGCATTATACATACATATGTATTATACAGATACGTATGTATGTATTATATATGTGTGTGTGTGTGTATTGTCACTGAAGTGGTACCTTTGACAATGAAATATGTTTTTCCATTAGCGACGAAATTATATTTTTTGTCTCTAAATCTGTTATTTGGCAACGAAATATATATTTTTCCTTGCCAAATATATCCATGTGACGAAAAACTATATTTTTCGTCTCCAAATAGGTACTTTAGGTGAGGAAATATTATTTTCGTCTCTAAACATGTTATTTTGGGAGGAAATATTATTTTTCTTGCAAAAAAATATCTATTTGGAGGCGAAAAATATAATTTGTCGCCACATGTATACATCTGGCGAGGAAAAAAATATTTCATCTTCAAATGACATATTTAGCGACGAAAAATAAAATTTCATCGCTAACATTGTACTTTTGGCGAGGAAAATAAATTCCTCGCAATTGTTTTAAAAATGGCGACAAAATATTATTTTCATCGTCATATATACTCATTTGGTGATAAAATTATATTTCGTCTTTCAATTTCGTCGACATCAATAGTTTTTGTTGTAGTGTAGAGATAGCATATTGATTAGGACTATGATGATCGAAAAATAGTGTGGTTGGAGAGTAGGGTGGTTGAGAACCATTGGTTAGTCGGGTGATCGGGATCGTTATTGTTCAGGAGCACCATACTTTACTTCATTGATGTTAGAATTGTTGATTTGAAATATATGACGAGGTCATACTTTAGAATACACTGATTCAAGTTGAGAACTCATGAAACGTTTGGAATTGATATTCACCATGACAATTAATCTGATGATTTCAATTATCTTATCACATGATTTGATTTTGAATATTTTTATACTCTGTACACTACACATCATGTTATTATGCTAAAACATTTAAAAAAGAACTTATTAAGGACATGGTAACTTATTGATTGTCAAAACTCATGGCGCAATTCTCTCCTGTCCCTGGTGTTTCATACCAGGTATCAATGACAATATAGCTGGACAAGAAGATACACCGTACGATGGCGCCTATCCCGATGAAGATACGGTGGAGTCGTGGTTTATTTAGATTAGTCTAAACTGCTCTGACTTTAGTTTAAAGTCTTTTTGATGTAAAACAGTTTTTTTGAACGTATTTTAACTATCTCTTGTATTAAACTTGTATTTTAATGAAATGATGGTATTTTGATTACTTCATTCTTTTAAATTAACGTGTCTGAAATTTGGGGCATTACATTAGCTGAGCTATCCTCATTATCCACTGCTACACCTTGAGCTATAAGGGATTTTTGTTGCTCCCATCTCAGTTGCCATTGTCGATGAAGCATCATTGAGCACAAACATTTAAGAAGGAATTCTTATTCCTTAATTAGATATGCTAGGCGCGTCACCATTGCGAGACTGACACCCCTACTTTATCTTCATCATCTGTGACTTCCGTCATTCTTTAATCCTCCATGGTGCGGCTCTCCAATCTTCTGGTCTAAGTCCAAAGAAACCATGGAAAAAACCTCAACCAACTTGAGTGTTTTTTTTAACAAGATAAACCTTATCTATAGGGCTCTCCGATGTCAAACATTATAAGGACGATTAGATTTTAATTTAATCGTTAAATTCTCGTTATGAACAAATAGACATATAATTTCTCATCATTGTCGGTTAATCTGGTCCTAAACTATTCGATTGTGGAACTTATCCTCTTAATGTTAGAACTTAAACATAATTCTTTGACCGCCTTTCTTAACTCGGAAAACCCATCCTTGTACAAAAATATCGCCAAACTGACTTCTCATCTGTTTGTCCAAAAAAAATTATATTTATTAACTAGGTACATACGGAGTTAAAATTTGATAAGATAGTGAGATACGACTCACAAGCTAAAGAATAACATGCAAATCCCATCCATTTTGAACCGATGTAACATGAATTGGACCCTAAATAACCTACTTAGTATGTCTTGTGAACACATTACTATTTCTCCATACATGTGGCTGTGCGTGTTACTCTGGTTATATAGAAGAATTTGAATTTCTCTGGTATGTATACGTTGCTAAATTAGGAAGTGTTATACTGTAGTGGGTTAAACTAGTTGCGTACGTACGTGTTTGGGCTACTCTTAAGAATTATGATGAACCCTATATGACACAGTTTGACACTATTTTCCACCCACATTAATGTATACATACGTGAAATATCAATGTCATGACCATTTCTTATTATACGTGAAGATTCTTATTATACGATTTTTTGGGTGGTAATCAAGAGTGTTCGTATCAATTCACGCACTTTGACTAATGCCTAGGGACCAATCCCACTATTTATTAACAGGAAGACCCATTTAAAGCTGGGGCAAAGCCCCATCTAAATTACTGACTATATTAGATATTGGAGTTGATAATATGTGAGAAATTTCAGACCTGAGACCTGAAGAGTTTCATTAAAATGATATGAGGTTAGTACAAAATTTGAAAATGTTAGAACAATTGAATAACACCTAGGAAGCTTTCAATACAAAAATTTAAGATGGGGTTTTTGAGAAAAAACTTTACAAAATATAGAGGCATCTAAAGTCTAATAGTACAGCCAAGGTTTTCCAATCTCTTATGGCTCGATCAATACCTTCAGCAGCTACGTTAACTAGAAAAACATCTCCATCTTCATCTCGCATTAGATTACTAGGAGCAACATAATACCCATGGGTTGTGACACTCAGTATGTTAAAGTAAACTACCCAATTTCCTTACAGTAACACAATGACAATTACATAATCCACATAAGTGTAGAAATAGGCAAGTAAGCGATGTATATGAGACTTTAATAGTTCCTAAATTCCAAATTCAATCCTTGGTCAAGCTAACCTATGATGGTCACATAGCTATGATCTGTCAAGCTAACCTATGACAGATCAAGACGATGACATGGCTCAAGACATAATATGGCTCGATACATAACACGACACAAGACGTTCACCAAACCTAGGTTTTGTGTCCTCAAACTTTATTGTAATCAATAATAGTTTGACATGATCAAGCATAAATAATAGTGACATCATGAAAGTAACATTCAAGAACATTTTGAAATCCATAACAATGTTTCATGCATAATTCGCTGAGTGCTAAGTTTCTTGTATGTTCCATACATTCCCTCAATAGAAGTCATCATAAAATAATTGTACAAGTCTCGAGGGTCAAAACCAATCAAATACATGTATAAAATAAGGTCATCAGTCTACCAAACAATGGGCAGAACAGTGACCGAATTGTGGCCTAGCAGAACATTATGGCCGGGCAGTGGCCGAATGGTGATTGAGCAAAGCTAAGTTGTGGTGCTGATTGATGGTTGAAAGATATGCCCAAATGGGCCGACAGTGGCCGAGTAGTAGGCTGAATTAGTGGCCAAACTGTGACCAAGCAATAGCCAAATGTTGTGGCTGATTGGTGATCGAGAGTTATGACCGAATGGTGGGTCGATAGTGGCCTAGCAGTGGACGAAAGTCTAGGAATATATTGTTAGAAAATTTTACGTGTACTTTTTGTATTACCGTGACATAAACAACGAAATCAAAGATAACGAAATCATAGAAAGATAAAACTTGAGAATCGTATGAAAATAATCAAGTCTAGTGTTAAAACACTATGTCCTTAAGACAAATTTCACCTTCGCTACAGTGCTCACTATTTAAACAGGCGCTTGTCTCCTAGGATAAAATAATCGAATCCCACCGAAGTAGCATTTCAATCGATGGGGCCTAGCGAACCAAATAATGAACTTATACTCTCTCATATGAAGACTCAAACTCAAAAAACTAAATAGAAAATCAATCCAAAACTCTATATATGTGTCTCCCCAAAAAGTCCTAATAACAAATGGAAGGAGCACCCTTATATAGAAGAATTCGTGACTATTTCCAATAGTCACGAAAGGAAGTGACATCACTATTTATCAGAATAAATGTCATCGATTAGACATGACTCTACACTAATAAATAGCCCATTAATAATATATAAAAATTCAATAGAAATAAATCTTATTTGAACTTCCTCAATCAAAATTAATTTGAGTCAATTTTTTTATTCACTCCTTAATGATTTTGAACAAATTAAATATAAGTTCTAAATCATTTTTTCAACAATTCCCCACATGAATAAAAATTGGCTAGATAAACAATGCAAAAAATAATGCAGACGACAGAGAGAGTACAAATGAAAATCTCCTGCATAGGATAGGTAGCATTTTGCTTTGAACCTTCCATTGTGAAAGACTATTGGATTTACTCACTAATCAGTGGACGTGATGCCTTGAACTGTTCAGCTTTTTGTGTAAACCAAGACAATAGAATTCACACAGGATCTTTCCGAACATATTTGGTTCTTACGGTTGTCCCATTTTGACCCTAAGCAATTCCTGTTTTCATGAGTGCTTTAGAGAACTAAGCCTTATTGTTCTCATAGAAGCGGTCATTTCTCACTCATATAGGTAACTTCTCATTAAGAGTACCCTGCCATACCCCACTTGGTTTTCAAGATATGAGAATCATTAAAAGTGTAGCTTATCCTAAATAACGCTGCAGGCATCACTGTTGTATCTTAGGAGTGAGTAGGAGAGTTATCTCCGCAGTGATACTACTGAATCACACACAACTTCGTTGTCCCTTTGAACCTAGATCTTGGGATCTCCAATCAACTAGGTAGGGTTCCATTGAGCCAACTCTTAAATAATAGGCTTAAATCTCATTTCCCTCGATATGTCACTTGTTCTCTGATCAACACCCCTCGGGTAACAGATCCGTATTTTATCTTTTGACCTTAGGTATCACATATACCAACTTCAAATGAGAACAAATGTTGTATGGAATTATGTCCACGAACATCACTTCGAGACTTACCATACTACTCTATGCCCTTTGAAATTATTGATCAAAGATTTAATTAATATAAATTCTGGCATAGTTCATAATACAATTGCAAGTAATTATGAAAAACACCTATTCGCCCACAATTATGGGACAATTTAGAATTTGATCACATAATCATCAATATCTGTGACGTTGTTTCTTAAAATCATCCGGACAATTAGCACAGTCACAAGTAATTACCCATACTTGTATTTACTAAAAAATGTAGTTGTGACAACTCATTGTGTCACTCCATCTATTTTGTAAGAAGATGCGAAAATAAGAAATTAGCTCCAATAGATAAATTTCCACATATAGCAATTCATTACTCATATGTTTAACACTTCAAACGTTGAATAACAAGTGTTAATATGACCTTTCAATAAAAAGACCTTACACTATACCATGGAAATTAATTTGCAAATTCTTTCACAATATAGAATGTTGCAATTAAAAAACATTTAAAACAAAAAACATTGTGGTAGTTAAGCCCAAAAAATAACCAGACTCGGTTCAAATATTGGAGACTTTTAAGCATTTTCATTCATTGAACCTTACAATCAACAATTAATGGTTCTCTCATGGTTAACATCCAACAATTTGGGAAACCAAACCAACTAAGATAGTCGGCTCTCACCGAGAGACCCGACATAGAACCAATGGTTAGAAAATAAAAAATTACAAGCCTTCATAAATAATAATGGCTAGTTAAAAATTCACACCCATCTACATTAAATCGTCTATGACTTTGATTAGAATGAGTCTCACATGTATAAAAATAACCTCCCCAACCGTTCGAAGATACAAACCAAACCACCACAATAAAATACGGCTTTAACTCAAAAGAAAAAATCAATTCAAACCTTTATAGATTTCTATTTAAACTAAAGCATAGTTTCATTAGAAATCAAAACCCAATATCATAAAGTTGGTGGGATGTAATTGAGAGCCCAAGCATCAATTCACATTCAGAACATATTTCTAGGAAATGATACCGAAACTAAAATTAGTGACTGCACTAAAAAGTATAATAAGAATTTTATCGGAAGAACGAATTAAAACGCACATGCCCTCCCTTGGAATGCGAATTGCAACAAAAATCACATATGGCGACAAAATAGAAGACGGAATTTAATTTTGTCACCAAATGGGTATGTATGGCGACAAAAAAATAAATTTGTCGCCGTTTTTAACACAATTGTGAGGAAAATAATTTCGTCGCCAAAATGAACTATTTGGCAAGAAAATATTAATTTTCCTCGCCAAATATGTACATTTGGCGAGGAAAAATTTCCCTCGCCAAATGGGTACTTTTGGCTACGAAACTTTTCCTCGCCAAAATTACCATTTTTGCCGAGGAAAAGTTTCGTCGCTGTAATTTTGGCGAGGAAAAGTTTCGTCGCCAAAATTACCTATTTGGCGAGGAAAATTTTCAAATTTTTCTCGCCAATAATCAAACTTTAAGTTTGAATACGTATTTATAAGTTATTATGTTAATAACGTAATTTATTTAGCACGAAAATTAAATAAAACTCTACAATTATTAGGGTACAATTGTAATTTCAAAAAAACTCTATAAAACTCTGTAATTTATTATGTTAATAACGTAATAGTTTTATATTAGTTTTGAAATTACATTTGTACCCCAATAATTATAGAGTTTTATTTAATTTTCGTGATAAATAAATTACGTTATTAACATAATAACTTATAAATACATATTCAAACTTAAAGTTTGATTATTGGCGAGAAAAATAACATATTTTTTCTCGCTAAATTGGTACTTTTGGTCAGGAAAATTTTCCTCACCAAACTACGGTAATTTTGGTTAGGAAAATTTTCCTCGCCAAATAGGTACTTTGGCGAGGAAAAACTTTCTAGCCAAAAGTACCTATTTGGCGAGAAAAAATATGTATGTTTCCTCGCCAAATAGGTAGTTTTGGTGAGGAAAATAATATATTTTTCTCGCCAATAATCAAACTTTAAGTTTGAATACGTATTTATAAGTTATTATGTTAATAACGTAATTTATTTAGCACGAAAATTAAATAAAACTCTATAATTATTGGGGTACAAATGTAATTTTAAAAAAACTCTATAAAACTCTGTAATTTATTATGTTAATAACGTAATAGTTTTATCTTAGTTTTGAAATTACATTTGTACCCCAATAATTATAGAGTTTTATTTAATTTCCGTATTAAATAAATTAAGTTATTAACATAATAACTTATAAATACGTATTCAAACTTAAAGTTTGATTATTGGCGAGAAAAATAACATATTTTTTCTCGCTAAATTGGTACTTTTGGTGAGGAAAATTTTCCTCCAAATAACCTATTTGGCGAGAAAAAGATTTTTAGTAAGGAAAATTTTCCTTGCCAAATAACCTATTTGGCGAGGAAAATGTTTTTGGTAAGAAAATTTTTCCTCGCCAAATAGGTTGAAAATTTTCCTCCAAATAACCTATTTGGCGAGAAAAAGATTTTTAGTAAGGAAAATTTTCCTTGCCAAATAACCTATTTGGTGAGGAAAATGTTTTTGGTAAGAAAATTTTTCCTCGCCAAATAACCTATTTGGCGAGGAAAAAGTTTTTGGTAAGGAAACTTTTCCTCGCCAAATAACCTATTTGGCGAGAAAAAGGTTATTTGGCATGAAAAATTTTCCTCACCAAAACAACCTACTTGGCGAGGAAAAATATATTATTTTTCTTGCCAAATAAGTATTTGGCGAGGAAAAGTTTTCTCACCAAAATTACCGTACTTTGGTAAGAAAAATTTTTCTCACCAAAAGTATCTATTTGACGAGAAAAAATATGTATGTTTTCTCTCCAAATAGGTACTTTTTGCGAAAAAATAACATATTTTTTCTCACCAAATAGGTATTTTTTGCAGCAAATTATCTTTTTTATCTCCAAATAGGTACTTTTGGTAAGAAAAATAATATTTTCTCGCCCAATTTATACGTTTGGAGCGGAAAATAAAATTTTATCTCCGAACGACATATTTTTGACGAGAAACTATTGTTTTTCTTACCAAAAGTAGCTATTTGAGGACGAAAAATATAATTTCGTTGCTAACATAAACATAAATTTTGTTGTCAAAAATGTGTGTGTGTGTATATATATATGTACATATACACGTGTTCAATTGGTGCAATACAAATAGATATTAATAGGGGAGGGAGGGAGGGAGAGAGAGAGTGTGTTAAGAAAAAGATAGATTTGAGATGAATTTAGAATTTTAAATATATTTTGGATAGAGAAAAAAGGATAGGAAAGAGAGGGAATGAGGGAAAGAGAAAGGGAGGAGAGAAATGGAAGAGAAAGTGGAGAAAAAGAGAGATACGAGCACGAGAGATATAAGTTTTTGATTTTTAGAATTTAGAATAGAGATGGAGAGGAGAGAGAAAGAGGAGAGATAGAGAGAGTGAATAAAAAGATAGCTTGCATATATATATGTTTAAGGTTTAAGATATTAGATTTTAGAGAGGAAGAAAGGGAGAGAGAGAGAGAGAGAGATCTACAGAGAGGAGAGGAAAAAAAGAGATGTGAGAGAGAGAGAGATATGGGAGAGATAGATGTAGGATTTAACGTTAAGAAAAAGGAAAGAGATAGAGAGAAAATAAATAGATATGGAAAAGGGTGAGAAATAAGACAGATAAGTTTAGGGTAGTGAGAAAGAGAAAAATAAAAAGAGTAAATTAAATCAGGATCCTATTAACACTTACATCGTAGAGTTTCATCCCATCCACTCTTTAAAGTTATGTTTTCATCCTATTTTTATAAGGTTTGACATTTTTGCCATTACGTTTGAATTTTTTTTACCCTCTTATCCTTTTTTAAGTTAGAACATATAATTCCTGATTTGGTAGGTTTAAAATTGTAGCACTAAATTAGGCTTCAAGTATGAAATCTAATATGGTAATTATTTTTCACTGAGTATTAAGAATATTGACCAAAATTTTAAATAACTGGAATGGTATTTTGCTAATGGTAAATTTGATGCTACATATTTCTCTTGGAACTTGAGATTAAATCACCAGATTTCTAGTGATTTATTATAATATTTATCATATCTTCGAATTTTTTGCACGAAATCACATAAAAATTTTAGTGATTCATTGAAATATTGACCTATCTTTGGATTTTTTTGCACGAGATCATATAAAATTCTATTCTTGTATTACTCATCATATATCATATAGATCCGGCACTTTTATATCCTTGGTCACCAAAAATCGAGTGTTGTGAGTTAGGAGGAAGATTTATTGTCAAATCTAAAGAATTTTTTTTGAAAATTGTTCGAATTGCACGGTGAGTGAATAATATTTTATTTATCGTTCTTATTTTGTAGTATTCATTTTGAGTTTGTAAATTTTACATTATATGTGTTTTGAACCTTGATGGTCGCAAAAAAATAAAATATTTTTGGATTTGCAGAAATTTACCATCATCTGAAAATTTACCATAATCTGCAAATGGTCGTTCTTTATTTGTTTCATTCCATTTTGAGCACGAAAAATTTACCATAATATGCAAATTGACTATCGCCAAAGATTAAAAAAATTAAAATTGTAGGAATTTACCATAATATGCAAATTTACCATGATCTGTAAATTGCTATTGCAAAATAGAGATTAAATTTACCATCGTAAAATGTAAAATTTTATCGTGAGCTGCCAATTTACCATGTATTTGGTAATTATAGTGTACATGCCTACAGAACATGGTAAACTAACGATCTCAAATTTACCATCAACGGTAGAAACGAGCTGTAAGTTTACCATCACTATTTATCTTCACCAAATGTACCATGATTGAATTTGAAATGATATTGTTAGGGGTGCAAACTAAAAAGGAAAGGATTGATTGTATCCCTTTTTTCTTGGGAGGAAAATTGCTGAAATTAGACTAAATTAGAATACAGGGCAATTCGGGTATTTTTTAAAAAATAGGACCAAAACTTAAGTTCCAAAAGTGTATAGGATGAAACACTAGTTATAACTTATAAAAAGGACCAAACAATAAGTAACCCAAATAAAAAGATAGAAATGTGCGAGAGAGAGAGAGAGAGAGAGAGAGAGGAGTTTAAAGTAGTGATAAAGGGAAGGGGAGAGAGAGAGGGACAGAGAAATGAGAGAGATAAATTTAGGATAGTAATAGAGAGAGAGAGAGAAGAAAAAAGAAAGGAGAACGGGGAAAAAAGGGAGGGGGAGAGAGACAGAGAAGAAAGAAGAAAGGAGAACGGGGAAAAAAGGGAGGGGGGAGAGAGAGAGAAAGGGAGAGAGAGAAAAAAATTATGTATAACATCTATTTGTTGAACAAAAATATTAAACATATGTTATATATTAGATATTGTAAAAAAACTCATGAATATTATGGTTGGTGCAGTGGTTAGTAGGAGTGTGCATAAGGTGTTGGTTGGGTGGAAGGTTTAAGATTCAAAACTTGGGAAGGAAAGAAAATGGGAAGAAAAAAAATGGTGTTGTGAGTGTATTTTTTGGTAGTTGAAATCAATTTAGCGACAAAACTTTTTTTCGCCAAATCTAATTATTAATGACGAAATTAAATTTCTTGCGAAATAGTTATGAATAGAGACAAAACTTTTCGTCTCCACAACAGATATTGGCAACGAAAAAATTCCTCCGATTATGTATTTTTTGGAGACAAAATATTTCGTCTCTAAAATCTGGTATTGGCGACGAAATAATTCCTCGCCAAATATATTCTATTGAGTGTATTTTTTGGAAATTTTTTTTTCGTCGCGAAGAGTTTTTTGTGTGAAAGTATAGGCGACAAAAATTTGTGACGAAAAATTTCGTCGCCTAATGGATTGGTGACGAAAAATGTAATTTTTGCGACGAAATTGTTTCGTTATTATAAATCAATTTTGTTGTAGTCATGCCAATGATTGGATTTTGAAAAGCAACGCACTGCTTATAAAATTACTATAAAACTGTTAGGAAAGTTATGACCTTTCCCAACGGGTGTATCCGTTCTCAATAGACACCTATTAACCAAACATTGCGTCGCTTTATTTTTAGACGAACGTAACGGTTCGTTCAAAATCAATAAAGAAAATTTATGACTTTTTCCAATGAATACGTGTCAATTCTCAAGGGACACCTACAAAACAAACATTGTATCTCTTACCAAGTAATAATTTTTGTCTAACCATTGCAACTATCACTGTTTATATGCATACCTGTTCCCTTTAATTAACTGTTAGTGCCAAACAAAACAAACGAATACTATTTGAACAACTAGTATACCGATTTTGTGTCTATTTGAAAACCACAAAATCATTCAGTGGTTGTATCCATCAAGTAGACTGACTCGCGTCATAACTAATGATTTGGGTAAACAAATTATATAACAAAAGACCCAAAGTGCACACAGAATCATTTTTATTACGTTGGATTCTTTTTATTTGCAAATTAAGTACCTTTTGATTACAAAGTGCCTTTTGATAACAAATGCAAAATAAGTACTGTTTTGATAGGCACCTTTCAAATTGTTGGTTTTTTGTTTTCTTTCTTTCTTGCCTTACATAATTTAAATTAATTACATATACATATATATACGAAGAAAACGCTACTTGATCGCAAGAACACTATAACTCTAGAGCATGGCTCCCTGATTTGAGAAATCAAAAGTGAACTTTCAGATAATGTAGACAAGTCATGGCCCGTAGAAGTAAAAGACGTCACCAAAAATAAGATTGTCCAAAGGGTTCACATAAATCAAGTAATCATGCAACAGTAAATGGGATACGTGAAACTATAATTTTCCATTACATCCAAAATCTGTAAACTGTGAATAATTATGGCACAGTAATTCAACCACTTGAATCACGTATCATATGATGCATACACATAAAAAGTCAAAACTTGTCTTAAGATTGTTAGAAAAGTTGTGTGCATACTATTTTTTTTTTTACCTTCTTCCCCAACAGATCATTTTGACCCGAAAATTTTACCCAAATCACAAGCACATGTCAAAACATAATGCATATGCATAACACACAAAAAGTAAACGTAGTAAATTTGTCTTAAGATTGTTAGAAAATTTTACGTGTACTTTTTGTGTTACCGTGACATAAAACAATGAAATCAAAGATAACGAAATAATAAAAAGATAAAACTTAAAAACCGTATGGAAAGGATCAAGTCTAGTGTTAAAACACTATGTCCTTAAGATAAATTTCGCCCTCGCTACGGTGCTAACGATTTAAATAGGCGCTTGTCTCCTAGGATAAAATGATCGAATTCCACCGAAGTAGCATTTCAATCGATGAGGCCTAGCGAACCAAATAATGAACTTGTACTCTCTCATATGAAGACTCAAACTCAAAAGAATAAATGAAAAATCAATCCAAAACTCTATATATGTGTCTTCCCCAAAAGTCCTAATAACGAATAGAATGAGCACCCTTATATGGAAGAATTCGTGACTATTTTCAATACTCACGAAAGAAAGTGACATAAATATTCGTCCGAATAGATGTCATCGATTAGACACGACTCTACACTAATAAATAACTCATTAAAAAGTATATAAAAATTCAATAGAAATAAATTCTATTTGAACTTTTTCAACCAAAATTAATTGGAGTCAATTTTTTTATTCACTCCTTAATGATTTTGAACAAATTAAATATGAGTTCTAATCATTTTTCCAACATATATCTCTCATGTACAGATTCAGACGTAAATGTGTTCGAAATAGCTCAATAAATTCACATTATTTTAAAAGGCCCCATGTGCATCGACTAATAGTGGTTCAAGATATATCTTTATTCGTAGATATGGTGCTTCTTGCAAAAACAGCACATGCAAAGTGGGGAGAACTTAAACATCTACCTAATATGAAAGATGTGTGGAGTAATTTATGCCAATCATGGGTGGAGACATTCACATGGAAAGCAATTCAAAATGGCACTGCAAGAAGATCAGTTGTACATCTTGAGAAGAAACATTGTAGATCAAAGATAAGATCAGTGACCAAGTAATACGGCCGTTCCATTCTTTGGAGGATTTGGTCCATGAAAACACTTGCTGCACGTCACGTTGCAAGTTCTGTTGGAGGATTTGGTCCATCATATTGAATTGGTTGGATTGTCCAAGTTTTGGGTTTCAGACAAATTCTTCAACTTGAAAAGATCTGCTTAGAAAATTATAGTTTTTATGCTGTGACCTGGTCCTTATATGGAAAGCACGATCTGATCTTATACTCATAAGAAAATTATTTGAAAGCTTGTGAAATTTGAGATTTAATAAAAACATGCAAGAATTAGTATTTTGGATCAAAAGTAAATTCAACGTGAAGAAATATTTCAATTGAGGATTTCCAAAGATGCTTAGATGGTATCCAAAAGTTAAAAAATTCGATTTGATAATAATTTCTAGGTGTTTTGGGTTTTTTCTTTTCATTGATGTTTTCAATTTTCTATTGGATGTTTTTTTTTTTCCTCAGTTTAGACTTTTGGTTATTGTGGAGTTCTTTAGTTCGTGTAATGATTTCACTCATGAGTCCACTCTGATTCGAAACCTGAGTACCTAAATTTGCAATTACAACTAAAGGTTAGTGTCCGTCATCCGGAGGTTGACCGAAAATTACTCCGATGTCTAAGTTAGTACTTGAAGAGAATTAAAGAAGAAAGTACTGATCAGCTAAGATTAAGTGGATTGCGTATACCTCAATCCTCCAAGTACTGTACCTTCTCCTCTTGGCTTGAGTACCAAGTCTAAATTGGAATGTGCAGAGCATACTCCTTGATAACGATGACCCTTAACTAAATTCTGTTATAACATCAACTAATCACATGAGAATTTCAGTTTATACATCACGTGCTACAACCTATACACCTCTCTGCTAGGTGGACCTTGATTTGCTATAAACGACTCCAGCTTGGTCATACATATCTGGTCTCGGCTCAGACGGATGAAGTGCTCCTTGAACTATGCAAAGAGCACTATGACTAATGAGTCTGGTTTGAGCTCGATCCAGCCTACTAAAGATGTCGACCTTAGACTTGGTCTCAGTCCCAGCTTAATACCAACCTGATTCGGATTACTGCTTGTCCCGGTTCAATTCTCCACAGTTGCATATATTTGCCTAAGGTATAAGTGCCAACAGAAGCACATAATATAAATCTTTGTCGATCATGGACAAAAATAAAACATATCAAGCTCATTATCAAAAAAATTGGCCTAATTTTGTTATTAATTTTACATTTTTAAAATTTTTTTTTGTGTCAAAATTTATTTCGATGAGAAAAATCAGATAATTAAAGTAAATATGAACTAACCCTGAAAAAATGCACAAAAAGACAAAAAAAATTTAAAAAAGTCTGTTTTGAATGGATTTTAATTTTAGTGAACTTTATAAACTTCTTGTAATAATTCTATTTTTAAATTTATAATGAAGACGAACTAATAATTCATACGTATTAGACACATAATTAACAAACATAATTTTTTTTAAAAAAAGTAATAAAAAAATAAAGTCAATGCGAATTGGGATGTCACCTACTATTCGGAGCACAAGAAATCCGAAAAAGCCGAAGCACGTAGTTGAACATTCATCGTGTAACTTGCCCGACTAATGTTGCTTTTGACTTAATCATTCCAAAGACCATTGCTCCATATGATGCCTAAATTATTTAGCACCTAATTATCAATCATAGACAACTCATACCCCACTCTCACTACACTTTTGACTTGCAATCCTGAAATTTCTATACTGGATATATTAAAGGGTTAATTATATTTTACCCCTCCAACTATGACCTTTTTTCAAGGTACCCCTTTAACTTTGTTTTGATTATAACTTAATACCTTCAACTATGGGAGTTTCTAGAACACTCTACTGTGTCAGGAAGAGGTCAAAATAACCATGTTCGGTTGATAGTTTGTGAATCGACTTTTAGTAAAATATACCCTCAAATGTTGTTTGATATAAGTGTTTCAAAAAAAAACTCAGGGTTAGATTTTTTTGATATTTTTAGGTCTCTCTCTCTCTCTCTTGAAAGATGAGTATTGTGTATAAAATAAAACTTCTTTTATGTGATTTGTGCACATATTTTGTTAACAATTTTTTATTTTAAAATTTCGAGTTTGTAGTTAATCTCAAAATATTTTTTGAAGTCCACAGTGAATTTAAAATTTTTTTTTTGAAAATAAAATTTAAAGACCACGATCAAAAGAGAATCAAATAAACTATGTCGAACACAACCAAAAAGGGATCATATATGATGATTTAATGCATTAATCATTAGCAAACATGATGATTCAATGTTAGTTAATAATTGGCAAACAAACCAAATAATATTTGTGAAGTTTTTTCCAAATATAGTTCACAAACATTACTCTAAAAAAAATACAAAAATATTCAACCGAACATGGCCTTAATGTACCTATTTATTTTTGAGGGATATAAGGTGAATACCTAAAGAACCTCTCATAACCGATGTTGAAGGTATTCATCCCATATCCCTAAAAAATAAAAAGGCACTTGGGGTATTTTAACCTCTTCTGTTAAGACTGTAGAGTGTTATAGAAGCTCTCATAGTTGAAGGTGATAAGTTGTAGTAAAAAAGTCAAAGAGGATAAGTTAAGAGAGGGTCATAGTTGAAGGGGTAAAATGTAATTAACCCATGCATGCATATACATTTTAGGAAGCCAAAGAAGAACAGGTCATATTATTTGCATATATCTAGATTGAACTTTAGCTACGCGGTGCAGCAGAAAATTGCGACCTGAAAAAACTTTATGCCCGCACATCCCCCCTATAAATTCATGCAAATTCCTTAGGCTTTCTCAATCATCCTCAATTTGTTCCTAATAACCTCTTAATCACTTCCATTTTCAGAGTTTTTTGCCCCCTTGCCTGTTAGTACTTGTAAATCAAAAGAATACAATTTATTTACTAGCCATGAGTTCACCAGTGAATTCTCGGAATCTTTGTTCAATTAGTGCTTATGCCCTGCTCTTGATTTTGCTATGGAACACACCTAGTAATGCACAATTGTCTTCTACATTTTATGACAGTACCTGCCCTACTGCACTCACCACCATTAGAACCTCCATTAGACAAGCTGTGTCAAGTGAGCGCCGGATGGCAGCTTCCCTAATCCGTCTCCATTTCCATGATTGCTTTGTTCAGGTAATTCATCACGCAATTACCACATAATAATCTCAAGTTTCATGCTTTGTGTGGATATTTTACTAGAAGAATAACGGTATTATTTAATATACTATTTTTGGGTGCACAGGGTTGTGATGCGTCAATCTTACTTGATGAAGCCGCAACCTCCACGAGCGAGAGGGCTGCGTTGCCTAATGCGGGATCTGTAAGAGGTTACGAAGTCATAGAGGCCGCCAAGGCTGAGGTGGAGAAAACATGTCCTGGAGTCGTTTCTTGTGCCGACGTACTTGCAGTTGCTGCACGAGACGCCTCGTTCGCTGTAATTTAGCTAGCACATATATTTTTCCTGAGTAACAAAGTAAATAGACTTCATTTCCATGCAATGGAATTAAAGCCGTGCTAATTGGGTTTCGCTTAAAATAATTAGGTGGGTGGTCCATCATGGACTGTGAAGCTTGGACGTAAAGATTCTACCACGGCAAGTCGTGCCCTAGCAGAGTCCGACCTTCCTAGTTTCCAAAGCAGTCTCGGGGAACTTATTTCCAGATTCTCCGGAAAGGGTCTTAGTACAAGGGACATGGTCGCTTTGTCGGGTAATTATTTCTATAATATCATTTTTTGTTTTTCTTTTGGCCAATAATTATTTGAAATCGTAGATATATATAAATGTTTGTATTTGATATGCAGGGTCGCACACTATAGGTCAGGCTCAATGCTTTACATTTAGCAACAGAATATATAGTAACGGGAGCGACATTGATGCCGGTTTTGCTAGCACGCGCAGACGCAACTGCCCTGCTGCCGGAAATGGAAATTTAGCACCTCTTGACTTGGTAACACCCAATTCATTCGACAACAACTACTTCAAGAACCTGATTCAGAAAAAGGGTCTTCTCGAATCTGATCAAGTACTTTTTAGCGGAGGATCAACGAACAGTATTGTTTCGGAGTATAGTAACAACCCCGCAACATTTAAGTCCGATTTCGCCTCCGCCATGATCAAAATGGGAGATATCGTCGATTCAGCCACCGCTCAAAATGGAGTTATAAGGAGGATTTGCAGTGCTCTAAACTAGTTTGTTTCAAGTCACAGTACCATCTGTTAGGGCAAGAAAACTCTTCTCCTTTCAGTATATCGTCGGTCCATCTGATTTTCAGTTTTTTTTTTTTTTTGTTTTCCTCTTTCGTGGCGAGTTTTGGTCTTCCATGTGTAAGTGTAGATGAATGCTGTAATCTTTCTCTTATATTTTTTTGTACCAATATTTCAAATGTCAAAAGGTAATAACAATGGTTCGGTTGATTTAATAACTCGATTATTTTTAAGTATATTTTGTCTCTATTCAATTTTTTTCGTATTTGTTGTTTTGGTCTCAAATTTTTGTGAATTAGTAGTCTGTCTTGATAAGATAAATCTAAAAAATATAAAATTATGTTCAAAAGCTTAAAAAAATTATTAAAGACGACGAATGAACGCAAAAGACCATTTTTACATTATTTTTGTTTTTTCTTATTTTTTTTCAAAGTTGGTTCATCTTTTATAATTTTTCTGAAACCTCTCGTTCGAGATGAACTAGTAATTCAAAAAAAGTTGATGAAAGACAAAAAATTACAAAAAAAATTCACATATGAACGAAAAAATAATGAAATTATAAAGTCAGGCCAAACCCTACAGCCCAAGTTTGCCTAATTTTTCTAGATTATTTTTTATTTTTATTTAATATTATTTATTTGTTAATTTTGCGTCAATTTTTTTTTTCTAATGGATAACTAGTTCATCTTGACGACAACATGTAAAGAGGAAAAATTATGACATAAAATTTTAAAAACTCTAATAATGATAAAAATAATTCAAAATAAACAAAATAAAACTAAAAATTCTTTTTAAAATTTTAGTTCATATTTTAATTGAAAATCTATCCATTAGCATTAATTTTGTAATGGACAGATGACACGGCACATGTATGGGAGTTGTGTTGGAATGTGCCACGCCATAATATTTTCTCTTTCTTCTTCTTCTTTTATTTTCCAACCGTTAGAAATCCTTTGATTTTAAATAAAAAATAAAAAAACAGTTTTTATTTGGATTTTGAATGATATCTTTATGGGTTTTGGTCTTTGTGGTCTATAAAAAAATCCAATTGTTTTTCCACTTTGTTGTTCACGAGAAAAATCATGGTGGGGGGGGGGGGGGGGGGGGGTGCGCGCAAAACTCAACCAAACAGCCGCCGGATCGCAATCGAATCACGCATTATAGGTAGGATCTACTACCTACAACCCATAGATTAGGTAATTTTTAGATAAATGCATGAATTAAAGATCTTTGTTTACTGTTCAAGAATCCAAAGAATTAAGCGCTCCGATTTCTTATTCTTGCTTTGCTAGCCGTTGATTATGGTTTGTGCTTCAATTCTATAGTATTGATTTGGCCATTTTCATTTTGCTTGTGCCGCTACTGTCGATTGTGCTCATAACTTTGGTACGAGACCATTTCCGGTTTCTATGATGAATTTGTGAATATGTTTAAAGAGAAAGTATGAGATATGATTGCATTGGTTTAGTTAAAAAAAAAAAAAAAACCATATGGACGATAGCGGAGCTACTCCGTATCCTCTACTACTTTTAGTAACACTATAAGGAAGACAAAAGAGAAGCTAGGAACAAGATCCTCATTGTGTTGTGTAATTTGTAATATAATTCTATTAGAAATGAGTTATTTTATAATATTTTTCAAAGCCTTTGGAAAAAATAGTTTGTATATTAACTCATTGTTTGTTAATTTTGTCCGGTTATTAAGTACTGTTTCAAAGTTGCAATTAAATTTTTTATTTTTATTCCATTAATGCATGTTTCTAAACATTGAGCTTAACATCTTTTTGAGAAGCAAATCGAAGGAGTTATGTATCATCTTTATGAACTTATTTTTGGAAGATATATTGTAACTTTTAATTGAATTTTGGGTGAAGATAAATGGAGCCTTCTACTTTTGAGATCATGGGCATTGTATTTTGGGCCGGTCCATTTCTTTTGAAAACTGAAGGATACTTACCGTTTTGGATGCCACATCTATGAAATATTTTGGGTTATTAAACGGTATTTAGTGAGAATTGTGAAAGATATATTGTGATTTATTATATTTGGAAATCAGGGAGTGACAGTCGTTTATTGTGATAGTCAAACTGCTATACATTTGACTAAAAATCTTATGTATCATGAGCGGACGAAGCACATTGATATTAGGTATCACTTTATTCGAGATATTATCTCTCAAAAACAGGTTGAGGTGAAGAAGATAGGCATGGTAGAAAATCCAACAGATATGATGATTAAACCAATTCCAGTTGTCAAGTTCAAACTTTGCTTGGACTTGATTGGTGTTTGGAGTTGCTGATTGCCCTTCGGTGCTTTGGAGAAGAGAGAGGTGCAAGATGGTGGATCCTTGTTGATTGAGTTCGTTGGAATTCATGAAGTCAAGGTGGAGATTTGTTGAAAAGTGCCTTGAATTTGAAGAATGAAAGATTTTGGGTAGTAGCTAGTATTATCAGTAATAGTATTAGAACTATCGGTAATAGGAAATTCAGATTTTGGGCAGTGGCCAGCAGTACCAGTAGTAGTGTTGGAACTATCGGTACTAACACTACAAGAAAAAACACAATTCCCGACTACACGTTTAGTCGCCAATAGTCCACTATTTAGTCGCCAAAGGTATTTGCCGACTAAAAAATTTAGTCGCCATTTTAGTCGCCGAATCGAGGGCGGGAAAGATTTTTGCCGACTAAATATTTTTTTGTCGGCAAAAGTCGACTTTTGCGCCGACTAAACTATTTAGTCGGCAAAAGTCGAGACTTTCGCCGACTAAACTATTTTAGTCGGCAAAAGTCGATACATGTGCCGCTGACATAAGCAAAAAATTCCACATACATTGCCACATAAGACCTCTAACATCCACGTGGCACTTACTATATCAGAATTGTGATAATATATAAACTACAAATGTATCACTACCAAGATTCGAACTCACCACCTCTTCCATAATCACCAAACACCTATCCACTAGACCACTTACACACTTCTGTTTAGTAATGAAAATACAAATATTTATTATATCAAATGAACTCTCGAATTATTGTATATATATATCCGTATATTCGTATATCATATAATATATATATATATATATATATATATCCGTATACATATGTAGTATACACATATATATACATGTATGTGTGTATATATATGTATATATATATGTGTATATTCATATACAGAGTATACATAATAATTGTATATTTGAATACATACATACATACATATATGTATACATGTGTATATATATCTGTATATTCGTATGCGGATATACATACATAGATGTAATATATATAACATATAATATATACATACATACATACATACATATATATCCGTACATACATATATACATACGTACATAGATATTATATATATATATATATATACACACATGTACATATATATATATATATATATATATATATATATATATATATATTATCCACATATTCATATACTATATATAATATATGTACAAATACGAATAGTATATGTATGTATATATCCGTATATTAGTATACTATATATAATATATGTATATATATGTATATTCGAATACATACATATATGTATATATGTGTGTGTGTGTGTGTATATATATATATATATATGTGTGTGTGTGTGTGTGTGTGTGTGTATATATATATATGTGTGTGTGTGTGTGTGTGTATTATATATATATATATATATATAACATATGTGTGTGTGTGTGTTATGTGTGTGTGTGTGTATATATATATATATATATATATAACATATAATATATACAACATATATATGTAATATATATAACATATAATATATATATACACACACACACCTACATATACATACATATATATATATCCATATATTCGTATACTATATATAATATATGTACAAATACAAATAGTATATGTATGTATATATATGGATACATGTATATATAGAGTACATGTAGTTTGTATATACCTTGCAACCCTAAATACTCTATAATATATATGCATACATGCTTACATACATATACATATATTATATGTACAAATACAAATAGTATATGTATATATATGTATATTCGTATATAATAATATGTATATATATACATATATGTGTGTGTGTGTGTGTGTGTGTGTACAATATTCGTATATTATATATTATATGCATACATGTATATATATATATATATATACATGTATATATATATATACATGTATGTGTATATTCGTATACGGAGTATATATAATATATGTATATTCAAATATATATATATAAACACAATATATATATATTCAAATATATGTATGTATATGTATTATATAGATATATATGTTATTTGCGGACTAAATGTGTTTTTGTCACCAAAAGTTGTGATTTTTACCAACTAAACCAAAGTTGAGTCGGTGAAAGTTGCGACTTTTGGTGACCAACCTCTGTTTAGTCGGGAAAAGTCGCCACTTTTGGCGACTAAAACGAGTTTAGTCGGGAAAAGTCACGACTTTTGGCGACTAAACTCGGTTTAATTGCCAAAAGGTGACTTTTCCTGACTAAATAAAGTTTAGTCGACAAAAGTTCAAAATTTTAGCGACTATAAAGTTTAGTCGCCAAATACACGACTTTTAGCGACTAAGTTTAGTTTAGCCGCTAATTTTAGTTGCCAAAAGTGTATTTTCTTGTAGTGTAAAAGTTTTTGATTTTTTGGACAGCTTGCAGTAGTACCGGTAGTAGGTGCAGTACTACCGGTAGTAAGGAGATGAGCGAAAATCCTAGTGTTGAGATTTAGGAGATTTGTTTCCCTAATCTATTTTGAATGATGCATATCCTTACCTATTCTTTAGAAGCTTTATTTTCCTATTCTGTAGGGATTTTTATTCTTTTCTATTATTGGGTTTCCTATAAATATAAAAGATACGGTTCCCTAAAAGATATCCCAAAAGAAAGAAGCTTGAGATGTAATTGATTGACCACCTCACATTAGGGTTTCGAAACAAGTTGGCCCTTGTAATCTCTCTTGATCATAGTGAAATTTATCTCTCTCCTCCCGTGGATGTACGTTTAAGCTATTACTTATTCGAAATTACGTAAATATCTGCATCTTTCTGTTTTCTTGTTGATTACTTCTTCTTGTTTATCGTATTTGTCATAACAGTATATATATAACTTCAGATTCAGATGTGACAAAACTAGACAAAACACCTAAAGTTAGGCTCTACGATGTTCAAATATGTACTAGATATTATGAGAAAATGTAGAAAAGAATAAAATAAAACATAGGTAAAATTAGGTATTTTAGTGGTATTAGTTTAAGAGAGTATTTGATTGGTGGTTATTGTTCTCATTGATGTTTATTTTTTAAGTATAAATGTGTTACACCAAGTTGAAAAAAATACATTATAAAGTTTATTAAAAATAAAAATAAACTCGTTATGATATTTTATCCGAGAGAAAAAAATAGGAAAGGAGAGTAATAGATTTGTGATAGGGGCAAAAGCGACACTTAGTGCAATTATTTTGCTGAAAATGATCAATTTTTGTTAGCTGACTAATGGCTAATTAGCAATAGGAGGGTATTTGCATCGGAAAGCTAAAGCAGAGGGGAAGTTGGTTTAATTTAGAAATCTCAAGAGAGGTGTCTGTAATTATTAAAAATTTCGAGGGAGGTAAGTAAAATTTCCACTAGGAGCCAATGAACCATATGTAAGCAAGATGTACCAGTTGTTTGTTTTGAAAATTTCTTCAAGTCAAAAGAGAAGTAAGCCGTTTTAGATAGTTGACCTTAGCTAATAAAGAAATGAAACACTTATTAATAACAAAACAAATATTAAATTTCTAAGTCCCAAAACTTTGGGGTCTAGATTTTGCTCCGTCTTCCGTGCTGTGAGTTCAAAATGAGTTTTCGTATTATTCACATTATAAAACTCAACAAGAAAAAGATTTTTTTGTAGGCAATTCAATAGATCGGACATTAATAACTCAATGGTTGATGTACATTGTTTTAAAAAATTAAAAGAAAGAAATTTTTCTAAAATTACACTTCAAAATAAATTTCACCCGATCACATAGTTGATGACATTAGATCGACTTGATATTTTCTATTTCCGGAGAAGTTCTACTCGTAGAGCTCCATACTGTAAAATTAAAAAGAAATATATATATATATATATATATATATATATATATATATATATATATATATATATATATATATATATATATATAAACATTAGGACTTTTATTAGTCTAAGCATTATGCATTAAATGCATGGCCGACTAAAATTGCTTTGTTGACAAATGCTACACAAAGTTTAATAGTAAATAAAGACTAGGCGTATGCATAATGCTTAGACTAATAAAAGTCCTAATGTTTATCCAAACAAATAAAAATAAAAATAAAAATAAAAGTCCCAACCATCATTAACAGCTAATGCACCCACTCTAATCATTTGTTTCCTTTCACCTTCGGTTTTAAAGGCACTTCTGAAGGCAGCCAAATATGATAAGACTATTGAATTTTCCTTAAATTTTAAAATTAGAGATGAGCTCGATTCATTTTGGAGGTACACTAGGGTCCGTAGGTCTCAAAATTTTGCTTTTTAGGCTCTAATGGGCATACGATTTACATGGGCAAAGGTGCCAGCTTAGTTAAGATTTTTACCCAGCGTGTTAATGCTTAGTCATGGTCCTCGATTTTGGATGTGTTATGTTATTAATAACGAAAATTCCGGGCTCATAAAATTTAAAAAAGACATAAATAATATTGCACATGCCCGATTAAAATTGCTTTTGTTTGACAAATATTACACAAAGTTTAATCGTAATAAATGACTACAGTGTCTGTAATTATCAGAAATTTCAGGAAAGGGAGGTAAAATTTGCAATAGGAGTCAATAAGGATGAGCCATGTAAGCTGGGTGTACTAGTTGTTTGTTTTGAAAATTTCCAAAAGCCAAAAGAGAAGGAAGCAGTATTCAATAGTTGACCATATCTCCCATCTCACCCTTAGAAATTTCCAAGGCTCTTAGGTAATAAAGAAATGAAACATTTATTAATGGGGAAAAATTGAAAGACTAAATTTTCAATTCCCAAAAGTTTGGGTGTGGGTTTTGCTTGAGTCTTTTGTATGGGTATGGGTTCTGCTGAGTCTCTAGTTCTATTAATTTTTAAAGTAAAAATGTGTTTCACCAATTCAACTTGAAAAAAATACATTATAAAAGTTCACGTCTAAGACAAAAAAAATTAAAATAAACTCGTTACGAATTTTACTCGAAGAAGGAAATAGAAATTGAGGGTAATAGATTTGTGAGAGGGACAAAAGCAACACTTAGTACTGCAATTTTTTGTTGAAAATCATCAATTTTTGTTAGCTGACTAACAGCAAAATAGCGGCAGAAGGGTATGGGAGGTCAGTTTAATTTGAGAAATCCCAAGAGAGGTGTTTGTACTTACAAGAAACTTCAAGGGAGGTAAGTGAAATTTCCACTAGGATAGATAGAGCCAATGAGCCATGCAAGCTGGACGTACCAGTTGCTTGTTTTGACAATTTTCAAAAGTCAAAAGAGAAGGGAGCGGTTTTAGATAGTTGACTGCATCCCATATCAACCTTAGAAATTTCCTAGGCCCCCAGGTAATTAAGAAACTAAAATTTTATTAAGATTAAATTTCCAAGTCTCAAAACTTTGGGTATGGGTTCTGCTACGTCTCGGGTGTTGTCCGTTCAAAATGATCAGTTTCATTATGAATTTTGAAGTTTTAACTGAACTGTTCACATTATAAAACTCGATAAGTAAAAGATTCTTGTAAGAAATCTAGTCCATCCAACATTGGAAATTACTAAACAATCTAGTTACAACAATTTTAAAAAATTGAAAGGAAGAAAAAATTAAATTCAACAATTTTAAACAATCTAGTTACAACTTTGGGTATGGGTTCTTCAAAGTCACAATTTAATGGAGTCATTATATCAAGACTAAATTCAACATATCATGCTAACTTATTTAATCTTTCTTAAATAATCAGGTAGGTGGTCCGTCGTGGACAGTGAAACTTGGAAGGAAAGATTCTACCACTGCTAGTCGTGATCTAGCAAACTCTGACCTACCCTTTTTCCGAGGTAACCTTAACCAACTTATTTCGAACTTTGCTAGGAAGGGTCTTAGTGAAAGGGACATGGTCGCTTTGTCAGGTAATTATCACTGAATCACAAAAAGAATCCTTTTTTTTCCTTCTGATGATAAAAACAAAATTTAATCTCATACATATGTTATGCATATGTGAAATGCAGGGGCACACACCATAGGACAAGCACAATGCTTTACATTCAGCGACCGGATAAATAGCAATGGGACTAACATTGATGTAGCGACAGTATTGTCCTGCTGGTAGGAATTCAAATTTAGCACCTCTTGATTTGGTGACACCCAATTTGTTCAACAACAACTATTTCAAAAATCTAATTCAAAGAAGGTTCTTCTTGAGTCGGACCAGGCACTTTTCAGTGGAGGATCTAGCGACAGTATTGGCTCGCAATATAGCAGCAACCCTGCAACATTTAAGTTTGATTTTGCTTCTGCCATGATCAAAATGGGAGATATTATTGATCCTGCTACCATTCAAAATGGGGTTATAAGGAAGATTTGCAGTGCTCTAAACTAGGACCATATCTTCCAGCCATTAGAGAATTCTTTTACTCTTTTAAAAAATTGGTCAATTTGCATCGATGTCATTTTGTTAAACTCTTTGGTCCTTACCATGTTTTGGTTACTTCTTCAAGTGTTGATGAGTAGTCAAATCCTCTTAATTTTAATTGTTATCTGTTTCATTCTTTTGTAATGAATTTGTGGCAACTGTGAATGAATATTCTGATTTTGGTATCTACTTATGCTTTCATCAATTTGCTTGATTTCTACGATCTGGAAGGAGATTATACTTCCGTGTTGTCTTCAAAAACTCAGTTAATAAACATGAATGAAGGGCAAAAGAAGGAGATATATACTTATGCTTTCATCAATTTTAATTGTTATCTGTTTCATACGTTGGCTTCCATTCAAAGCCATCCATCCGAAAATCTTCCTCCAAACTTCAATTCCTTCAAGATTCTACGCAAATTTCCCTCACACTTGGTTGATATCCGGTGGTGGTTTGCAACCATTTGCTTGCAGGAGATGTATTTAACATTCTACAATCTTTGGAAGTTAGGGCTTGAAGTTAAAACTTTGATTTCTTGAATCCAAGAGTTGAGGTAGGGATTTCTCACTCTTATTACGAGTATAGAAATTGATTTGGTTGGCATTTGATGCCTTTGAAGTTGAGTTGAGAAGCCCTAAGTTCATAGTCAAAATCTGTTGAAAATCACCCTTGTTTGTGCACGATACACCGGTGCCTTGGCTTTTGATGTACTAGTGTCATCTGCTTTCTGTAACTTGATTTTTGGTTGTTACACCGGTGCCTCCCCTTGTTTGTATTACGCCCTTCTGAAATTTGCCTAGTTACACCGGTGTCAAGGTTTTGGTTACACCGGTGCCTCCATTATTTGTATCTCAGATTTTAAAACTTGTATAGTTACACCGGTGCATTCATTTTGGTTATGCCGGTGCCTCTACCTTGTAAAACTTCAACTTTCTATTGGTGTAACCTAACCACCGGTGCCTTATTTTTGGGCACACCGGTGCCTTGAACTTCAAAACTTTCCATCAGTTTAGCCTTGCTTGGACACTTGTTATGGTGTATTCTTCTACTTAAATTGGAACTCCATGAAGTCTAAAACCTACTCATTTGGGACACAAAAATGTGACTTCTATTTATTGTTTTAGATCATGCTAAGCATTGTATCATGCCATCAATGAGAACAAATGAAGTGAATCACATGACATATATTGAGCTTGAACTTGAGGAATGAAAATGATAAATTTTATGACTCTTGTGCACATCTTTACGATACGACACAAACATTATGAGACACGTGACGTACGTGAACACCGTACTAGACTCCTTCGGAAATGCTAGGCAGGGCCATGAAATGAAATACCTTCGGGAGTGCCAGGAACGAACTGGAATGCCTCCGGGAGTGCCAAGAACGATTTTGAACTGGAATTCTTTATGAATGCCAGGAATGACACTTTGATACATAACGAGAATAGATGGTGACACACGTGATTCGTGGAATTGAACTGAACGGATTAAGGAATCATGGTACACAATAGAGTTATCTATACTTTCTCTCAATCTAATATTGCTTTCGCTTACTCTATCTCTCTGAGTGTTATTATAAATGTTTGTATGGCTTATCATATCATGTCATATGCATGTAATACTTGCGTAAATTTTTCTACTGGGCTGTCGAGCTCAACCCTTCTTTCTTTTCAGGTACAAACTTGGAGTGATAGCATGGAGTGCCTGGCATGTATGGATTGACATGCATACTTTTAAAAGATTCATTGGAGGAGTTACTTAACATCTTTATATTTTATTTTTGAAAAGATGTATTGTAACCCGTACTTTATTTATTTTGATTCAAATGATGTAAACTACTTAACTTCCTTTTGGTTTTGGAGGTGATGATCATTGGTTGAAGCGATCACTTTTGTAATTCATTTCAAACTTGTCTTACTCTACACTCTTCAATGGACCTTCTGGTGAGATTGTGAGTCTTTACAAATGTGTATAATTTTATTATGTTGAAAATTGGGGGCGTGACAACTTGGTATTAGAGTTCTAAGTTACAATACCTAGAGACCGTGGGGAGACTTTTAGTCTCATTGGGTTCAAACTCGTTGCATTTGGACATGACATGTGTGTGCTTGTGTGCATAGCATTGCATACCATGTTAGTATGATGATATGTAGATGTTGACCCTTTGTTTAGGGATTCCTGATTGACATGGACCTTATGATGGTAATAGTTGTTTGATATTGATAGTGTTGTTTTTATTGTTATAGAATTATGCTTCCACGATGTGGGGTGAGATTGGGTGGACCTTGAGGCCGAGGCTAAGGCCGTTATCGTGAGATACCGTTAGAAGATGTTGTGAGTCAACAGAGGGAGATTTCATAAGCAGAGGAAGTTCATGAGGAAGTAGAACAGAACGTTGAACCGCTAGTCGCTCTGAGCGCGTTCGCAAAAGAGTTTGTGGCGGCGCTAGCCAAGGCCAATAGGCTAACTCAGACTACTAGAGCACATCCTGGTGATTGGGCGATCGATGCTATGAGAGATTTCGCCGTCTTATCTCTCCTCAGTTCAGCGGAGAGGGTGGTGATTTTCTCGCGGCCAGCCATTGGCTTTCCGAGATCCGTAAGCTATTCAGTGCTTTGAGAATAGTAGAGGATGATCTTCGAGTTTCTATTATGGCATGTCAATTGACTGGAAAAGCGGACAAATGGTGGGAGTCAATCCTTGAAGCAAGGAAGGATGCGCGAAGGGCCACTAGGCATATGGCAAGAGTTGATGAACCGGATGTTGAAGACATGACTTGGGCTGAATTTGAAGTTCCTTTCGAGAATCGATATTTTCTGGAATCCTATCGTGAGCAATTGCGTATCCAGTTTGAGAGGCTAGAGCAGGGAAATATTACGGTGTCATAATATGCTGCAAAATTTCAGAACTTATCCCGCTTTGCACCGGAGCTAGTGACTTCGGAAGATTGTAAGTGTCGTCATTTTGAGAGGGGTCTTCACTCTTTTGTGACGAGGCTCGTCGTGAGCCAGCACAAGATGAATTTTGATGAAATTATTGAGTGTGCTAGGAGTGTGGAGTTGCCCAAGGAGGCACAACGAGGTTCTAAAGTTTGGGAACCAAGATAGTCAGGTGCTATGCAAAATTCGTCATCTTCAGGGAGCTTTGAAAGTCAGGGGCACAAGCGACAGAGAGATCAATTTTAGTCTCCACAGGGTCATTCGAATCTTAGGCCACCTACTTTCTCCGATTCTAGGAGTAACATTTCGAGACCACCTGTTGTGTGCCATCAGTGCAACCAACCCGGCCATGCCCATAATCAGTGTACGGTACAGCCGAAGGTTTGTTACTCTTGTGGCCAGCCAGGCCATTTGGCTAGAAATTGTCACCAGGGATGGGTGCACGTAGTGAGGCTGGATTTGTACAGCAGCCAGGAAAGGATCGTGGACAACAACAACAGCATTTTAGGGGTACTCAGAGGCAGCACTAGCCCCATTTTCGTCAGACTACTTCAGTTCAGGGTTCCCATGTTAATAGGGGTGCGAGTTCGTCGGCACCTACATCGGGTTTAGGACAACAAGGTGTCTATAAGTAGGCTCAGCATACCCAAGGAAGGGTTTTCAATATCATGTCTACTACTGCACCATCTTCCTTACAGACTCCAGAGGTTTTAGTTGTGAGGGGTACATTCCTATTGTTTAACTCTTTTGCTAGAATTTTATTTGATTCTAGAGCATCACATTCTTTCATTACTGCATCATTTGTGTGTGCCTTGGAGTTAGAGACCGATAGTCTTGAGTCACCTTTGTTTGTTGAGACTCCTCTTGGAGGTAGGTCTCCACTTTGCCGTATTTGTAGAGCTTGTGAGCTTGTCATCCTTGACCGTTGTTTCACCTTTGACTTCATCATTTTTGACATGTCGGGATTTGATGTCATTCTGGACATGGATTGGTTATCTACTTTTCATGCCACCATCAATTGTTTTAAACACCGAGTTCACATTTGCTCAGCTGAAGGAGGTTGTTTTGAGTTCTTTGGAGAACGTCGAGAATCATTGGAGCCTTATTTGTGGGGATCTCAAGAGCAAGAGTCTATTTATGCTTTGTTGTAGAGTTTGACTTTGGATGAGAATGTGTCTGCATGTGGAGAGTTACCTTTAGTGGTCCGTGATTTTCCGGATGTGTTTCCAGCTGAGTTGCCTGGTTTACCTCTCGAGAGAGAGGTTGAGTTTGCGATAGATGTACTTTCGGGTACCACTCCAATTTCTATGTCACCTTATCGCTTTGCACCAGCCAAGTTGAAAGAGTTAAAGACACAATTGTAGGAGTTGCAAGACTTGGGGATTTATTCGCCCTAGTACATCACCGTGGGGAGTGCCAGCCTTGTTTGCGTAGAAGAAGGATGGATCATTGCGATTGTGCATCGATTATCATAAGCTTAACCATGTTACCATGAAGAACAAGTATCCGATGCCGAGAATTAATGATTTGTTTGACCAACTTTGAGGTGCAACATGCTTTTCAAAAATCGACTTGAGATCAGGCTATCACTAGTTGAGGGTTCGGAAGGAAGACATTGCCAAGACCGCTTTGCGTACGCGCTATGGACATTACGAATTCATGGTTATGCCTTTTGGGTTGACGAACGCGCCAGCTACATTCATGGACCTCATGAATCATATTTTCGTAAGCATCTTGATCGATTTTTGGTAGTCTTTGTTGATGACATTTTGATTTACTCGCCTACGGAGGAAGAGCATGAGTCTCACCTTGTTGTTGTACTAGAGTTTTTGAGGGAGCATTGTCTTTATGCCAAGCTCAGTAAGTGCGAATTTTGGTTATCTGAGGTGAAGTTTTTGGGACACGTCGTGTCACAGAGTGGTGTGTTTGTTGATCTGGGAAAGGTAGAATCTGTTATGAGTTGGCCGTGATCGAAGAGTGTTTTCGATATTTGCAGCTTCTTAGGGTTAGCTAGGTACTATCGTCGTTTTGTCCTTGAATTTTGTCGTTTGGCGGCTCCAATGATGCGTTTGACACGCAAGGGACACGTTTTGTATGGGATAATACTTGCAAGGTTGCTCTTGAGGTGTTAAAGAAGCGTTTGACTATCGCGCCAGTTTTGATCGTTCCGAAAAGGGGAGTTGGTTACTCAGTTTATTGTGATGCCTCAAGGGAAGGACTTGGTTGTGTTTTGATGCAGACGGGACGGGTGGTAGCATATGGATCGCGAAGTTGAAGGTTCATGAAAGAAATTATCCTACGCACGACTTGGAGCTTGCAGTCGTTGTTTTTGCTTGGAAGATCTGGCGACACTACCAGTATGGTGAGAAGTTTGAAGTAGTTTCCAACCACAAGAGCTTGAAGTACTTGTTCTCGCAGAAAGAGTTAAATTTACGACAACGTCGTTGGATGGAGCACATTGAAGATTATGATTTCGAGTTGCAATATCACCCGAAAAAGGCTAACGTAGTGGCAGACGCTTTGAGTAGGAAACCTACACATCTAGCGAGTTTGGCGATCCATGAGTGGAAGACGATTCAAGATTTAGGGCCTTATGCGATGTGTTTTGAAGAAGTCCGGGAGGGAATGACTTTGTGCAATTTGATAGTACATTCAACTCTATCGACTCGAGTGGGTGACGCCCAACAGCACGATGAGAAAATGAACGAGTTACGCAAGAAGTTTTTCAGTGGCAATGCACGAGACGAATGGATGATTCACGCAGATTGGAGTTTACGCTACCAAGGGAAACTATATGTACCTATTTCATGTTGGGAAGATATTTTACGGGAGTTTCATCGCTCTCCTTTGGCTATTCATCCTGGGAGAACGAAGATGTACCATGACCTGCATAGACAGTTTTAGTGACCCGAAATTGAACAGGACATGGTGAATTTCGTGGCAAGGTGTCTTACATGTCAGCAAGTGAAGGCCGAGCATCAATGACCCGTTGGGGAGTTGCAACCGTTACCTGTAGCTGAGTGGAAATGGGAGAATATTATGATGGACTTTGTTTCGGGTCTAGCGAAATCGCCGAAGGAACATGACGCCATTTGGGTGATTGTTGATCGTTTGACGAAAACTGCCCATTTCTTACCTATTCAGATGACCGATTCAGTGGAGAAGCATTGTCGCTTGTATATTTGCGAGATCATTCGTCTTCATGGGATTCCCGCATCCATTGTATTAGATAGAGATCCACGGTTTTTGGCAGAGTTTGCAAGTAGCGCTTGACATAAACTTATTGTTTAGCACTGCATATCGCCCCCAGACGAATGGACAATTAGAACAGACAATTCAGATTTTGGAGGACATGCTACGGGCTTGTGTTCTGGATTTTTGTGGTGGTTGGGAGGACCACTTGCCGCTTGTCGAGTTTGCATAAAATAATAGTTATCAATCCAGTATCAAGATGGCACCTTATGAGGTCTTATATGGAAGACCGTGTAGATCATCCGTGTGTTGGGCAGAATTGGGAGAGACGATTTTAGTTGGAACGGACTTGATTGGGGAGACCATCGAGAGTATGAGAACGATTCACCGATGACTTTTGGCAGCATGAGAGGAGACAACCGAACAGATCAAGGTGATTCGTCAGAGGTTGCTTACTGCACAGAGTAGACAGAAGAGCTATGCTGATCGTCGTCGTCGCCCTTTGTCATTCGAGGTGGGGGACCACGTGTTTCTGAAAGTGCCACCATGACGGGATTTGTCACGTTGGAAGGGTAAGCTTTCACCACGATACATTGGGCCGTTTGATGTTATAGAGAAGATCGGGGAAGTTGCGTATCGTTTGGCCTTACCGGCAAGATTGTCAAGTGTACACAATGTTTTTCACATTTTGGTGTTAAGGAAGTATGAGCTGGATCCGTCGCACGTGCTTGAGTGGTCCGAACTTGAGTTGGAAGCCGATGCTTCTTATGGGGAGGAACCAATACGTGTCATTGATTCACGCAAGCAAGTATTACGAGGCAAGACAATACCGTTAGTCCGAGTGTTGTGGAGCAACCAAGGCAAGCAAGAGTCAACTTGGGAACAAGAAGATGAAGTTAGGGAGAAATACCCTCACTTGTTTACGACTTGATTGTATAGTTTGTTGGAACTTGATCGTTGTGGACTTGATAGTCATTACCTTGTGATATTTTGATTTGGCATTGCCAATGCATATAGCATGTTAATACGCCTCGCTAATTTGACGGACTTGATGAGTCGTGAGTATTGTATTTTGCTTTGGCATTGTTATGCATGACTCGTGTTGATATGTTTATATAATTTCGAGGACGAAATTTCCTTCAGGAGGGATGAATCTAAAGACCCAGAAAATTTTGAACTTTTATATTAATATATGGGTTAATAAGCATAATTAATGCGGAGTATGTGAAAATTGGTTTAATAACATGATTTGAGGTCAATTTAATATAGTGTGATAAACCTTAGGGGCTTGTGGTAGCATGTGATATACTTGAGGGAGGTAAGTGTAATTTTTGGGTGTTAATTTGGGGGGGTTGGGGGGGGGGGGGGGGGGGGGGCGCAAACACAAACCCTTTTCTCTTCTTTCTCTCTCATACGTTGGCTTCCATTCAAAGCCATCCATCCAAAAATCTTGCTCCAAACTTCAATTCCTTCAAGATTCTACGCATTTCCCTCATCCTTGGTTGATATCCGGTGGTGGTTTGCAACCATTTGCTTGGAGGAGGTGTATTTGACATTCTACAATCTTTGGAAGCTAGGGCTTGAAGTTAAAACTTTGATTCTTGCATCCAAGAGTTGAGGTAGGAATTTGTCACTCTTATTACGCGTATAGAATTTGATTTGGTTGCCATTTGATGCCTTGAAGTTGAGTTGAGAAGCCCTAAATTCATAGTCAAAATCTGTTGAAAATCGCCCTTGTTCGTGCATGATACACCGGTGCCTTGGTTTTTGATGCACCGGTGTCATCTGCTTTCTATAACTTGGTTTTTGGTTGTTACACCGGTGCCTCTATATTTGTTACACCGGTGTCTCTCCTTATTTGTATTACACCCTTCCAAAATTTGTATAGTTCCACCGGTGTCAAGGTTTTGGTTACACCGGTGCCTCCCTTCTCTGTATCTCAGATTTTAAAACTTGTATAGGTACACCGCTGCATTGATTTTGGTTACACCGGTGCCTCTACCTTGTAAAATTTCAACTTTCTATTGGTGCAACCTAAGCACCGGTGCCTTATTTTTTAGCACACCGGTTCCTTGAACTTTGAAACTTTTCATCAGTTTAGCCTTGCTTGGACACTTGTTATGGTGTATTCTTCTACTTAAATTGAAACTCCATGAAGTCTAAAACCTACTCATTCGGGACACAAAATGTGACTTGTATTTATTATTTTAGATCATGTTAAGTATTGTATCATGTCATCAATGAGAACAATGAAGTGAATCACATGACATATATTGAGATTGAACTTGGGGAATGAAAATGATAAACTTTATGACTCTTGTGCACATCTTTACGATATGACACGAACAATATGAGACATGTGACATACGTGAACACCGTACTAGACTCCTTCGGGAATGCTAGGTAGGACCATGAACTGTAATGCCTTCTGTCACGCCCTCAATTTCAAACATATAAATAATACATATCCTTTAAGAAAATCTCACAATTCTCACCAAAGCCCAAATATTTTGCTCATAACCAACTATCCAATCAACATGAAGCCTATAGTGTACATGGATTTAAAAAAATAATATTTCAAAAGAGTTTACAAGACTCAACATGAAATCTAGAGTGTAGCCCTCCAAAATGATGCAGCATCTCATGCACTTCAAACACTCCATGCAAAACCCCAACAAGGTACCTGAAAAGAATAGGGTGAGCTATACAGCCCAGTAGGAACATCTACACTAATATTATGAACATATGAAATGAATTGGCATCCTACACAATACTCAATGATAACATAAGTACGAACTTACGCAATATATCTCAAATTATGCATGCACAACATATCCACCCATTGCCCCATCAACCTATCCATTGCTCCACATAATATCCACCCAAGACTTTCAGATCTCGTCATCAAAACTTTGTCATCTATTCCTTTTATAAACTTAGGACTTTCTCGTGCTAAGTATTTCACATTTACTTAATTCTCACTACTCGTATCGACTCGAAGATTATCTCTCCAACTAGCACTTCACCCCACGGTAGCTAGGAAACATCGAAAGATAACTAGCACGTATCCGAATGGAAGCCAAACAATATTAAGATTTAACAAGCACATCTCCCGCCGGAGACTAGAAACTATAAAGATTCACCTAGCACATCTCCCACCGGAGGCTACTCAATGTTAAAATCCACCTAGCACATCTCCCACCGGAGGCTAGTCATGTTAAGATTTACCTAGTACATCTCCCACCAGAGGCTAGTCATGTTAAGATTTACCTAGCACATCTCCCTCCGGAGGCTAGTCAATGATAGTATATATTTCTCATTTAGTTTCTTTCGTTCATACTTTACCATCCAATGTCCAAGGTTACATAAGAATGATCCATAAATCCCATGCAGTTCAGCAATTTACGGAAAACAACACTATACGGTATTAACACAATTGTCCGTTCTAGCAATAAAGGAAATGAACGACAAAGCACATAATAGCAACCGTGCACCACACGTCATATGCTGACAAACTAATGTCACTTTCACATGTAATCCTCATAATACGTTTCACAATCAAGTCGTTCCGTTAGAACTCATCATCAACTCACATACGCGGGTCAATCACGACAGACAAGACATATCAACATGCCGGGATATCAACCGTACTCTACTCCAAACTACATTCATTCTAAAGTCTCAAGGCAAGCCAACATTACCATCCTCTCAGGGATCGGAAGAGCTAGACAAAGTATTTCATATGCCAGGGCCAATAACCCACACGCTAACCCCAAACTCCTCATGGCACAATGATGACGAGGAGTATAAACTCAAGGAAGAAGAATCTCTCCCACGAACACCTCACAACCCGATTCAACCCACAGTCAATAGTACGGTACCTTGCAAACAAAGTCTCGGCCTAAGGATAGGTAAACAATTTTCATATGAGGGATACAAGGATGATAGTAATCTCGACGCGGGTTCACCTCAATACAAAGGCATACTTGTCAGCTCAACTCGCCTTTCACCGAATGATAGTAAAACCAATCCCAAGTAATCCCGTTGTCAGGGGTATCCCACCTCATAGTTCCAACTCTTATTTCTTACCAGACTTAGGTAGATTTTCGTTAAAACTTTCAAAACGTTCATGTCATAAGTCAAAAATTTGATTCATATCCAATTCTAGCATTATCCGATAACTTCAATAAATATAAGATTTTCTCTCAATAAAACACCATTGATTCTTGTTTAAAATTCTAAAATAACTTTCATCTCGTAGGTCAAAACATCGTCCTTACCTTACTCCCGACTCAACCCAACCATCCTCAAGATGTTATAGAATTCTTCCAATCTCTCAAAGTCCGTTATATAATTTCTTCAAATCATAAGTTATACCGAACAAATGTCATTCGACACTCTCTAATCGTGCACAACTAACCCAAACTCATAAACGTGACGTGACGTGACGTGACGTACAAGCGATGGCCCAAAACCATAAACACATAACCCTAAGGTCCAACGAAACGTGTTACATACTTTATCCTCACTTCCTCACCCCCACTCATACACGATAGATTCAAGGGTAACGATGACCATATAACCGTTAAAAGGGGTGTCCAAGACTACATATAAGATAACCCAAACCACCAGAAGAATGTTTCACCACTTCCGTCCGGACATGTCCTGTCCCGTCCGGACGCCAGACCATCCCGTCCGGACGCCAAGCCATCCCGTCCGGACGTCCACACAATACACTCTCTGTCCAAATCTCTGGGCCAGCCGTCCGGACGCCCATGGTCCCCGTCCGGACACCCCTACGCGATTTGCAGAAAATCAGCGCGATCTCCATTTTCGCAAACTCACCAAATCACTTCCAAACCTCAAAATATACTCGAAACAAAGACCAAAACACATCATATACACATAATACAAGGTAGAAATCCCTACCTCAAGCTTCAAATGTTGGATTTGATCAAAGGAGATGAAAAGCCCTAGCTTGATGATCTTCCAAGCTTCAAATCCATACCTTCCGGGCTTCGAACCAACGATCAAGTCTCGGATACTTGTCAACCATGATGCCATCCCGCACTATCTTGAAGGAATTTGAAAATGAAGCACAACCCCATGAGATATGGTAGTGAGAAGGGAGAGCTCACTATAGAGAGAGAAAGGGAAGTGAGCCCAATGAATGGGGTGCCTCCTCTCCCCCGTCAAAATCTGATTTTTAAGGCCCCAAAAGGGCTCGCACGTAATAAGTCAAGTAAAGAGACGCGCGCGAAATAAAGCAAAAGACTCCGACTCGGGTCCTATAACTAAAATCCGGTACTTAACATAATAAATCAAATTATTTACCCGCAATAAATTTTTCAAATAAATATTTTTTTTAAAAACTCAAATTTTCCGGGTCCTTACATCCTCCCCTCCTTAAAAGAAATTTCGTCCTCGAAATTTAAACGAAAGTGTCGACACGGACACCTCTGTAGCCAATCAACAAACCAGACACGGATACTCCGTCAAAGTCCAATGCTATCAAATAAGACACCGATACTTCTAATAATACCACATTTCAGATACGGACACACCGTCATCATCTCAATCTTCACTATAAATAAATCCGTGCTTTCACCAAGCTCGACGGATGCCAACTATCAAGTCATCACGTTCAAACAAATCAATCAAACACATCAATTGGACTCATGCATACACCATGCTTAATGAGTATCTAACAACCAACGCACAATCAAGTCATCAAAATCAACATTTCACATCCACGATAATCGTGACCCCACAAGTCCACGACTACCTTGATTGTGACATCACAAGTCCACGAAATCAAATTAAACATGCTAACACAACTCACACATCCACATCTAACTATCATGACTATCAAGTCCAGGAAATCAACAAAACGTGCCAACGCGGCTCATGCATCACAATGCAAAACTAGCACATTACAGTCAATCGTCATCAAGCATATGAATACCATGTCCGCACGACCCACAATACTCAAGCCAAAAACAAGTGCAAATCTTAAACGGATACAACACATATGGATGTCACATAAACAGATAAATTCAACAGCCACAACGGCTCACCGTAATAAAAGTAAACTCGCACGCCTTCCTGTTAAGGAACTCGAACACAATCCTTCGCTTCTAGTCAACTAGTCGAGTCTCACTTCCTTGAATCGATATCATCGATTGAGCCACCAAACCGCATAAGGACATCCTCTTTCCAAACTTCTCAAAATCAAATGCTTCAAAACTCCAAGTCTCACAACTCTTACAATCCTCCTCGTTGAATGCTCCCAATTTCGTAATCGTGGAACAACGAAAACATAAGGCGATAATGGTACCGGCAAACAAGTCTATCGATGACTCAACCCCTCTCCCCCGGAGACGAACCACGTAATGCTCTCATCAACACATACCAACTATCGTAAGCCATCCACATAATACTCCACATGTAGACATCAGCATACACATCTAACGTTAAACTCACTAACAAATCTTAAAAGAATTCGGACTCCCATCGTTCTCCATGTTCTCCAATAAGATAAAAACACCTATCTATGGTGAACAACCACGATCCCAAATCCAAAATGCATGTAAAGACGCGGCGACGATAGTAAGGTCACGCTCTATGACCGGACCGGCAAAGTGTGTGTCGTTAGGGTGCCGGCCTCGAGGTCAGTGGTTTAATTTCATAAAACAAGATTTTTCCTCAAAATATGTAAAATGAGTATAATGGATAGTCCGGAGTATCGATCCATAGGGAAACGAACGTTGGATTTAAAGAATTCGCAAATTGGTGTTTTCGACGTTTCGGACGTCAACCTCAAATTTGTTTGGGGATTTTGTTAACAATTATACTACTAAAAGACGGAAAAACTAGATTAAGGAGTGGGGTTAAGTCCTAAGGTTTGGTCTATTCCAATTCTTCCGTCGGTCTATCTCTTCTCCTTATAACTCAATCTATCCCCCGTGTCGGGTTTTAGATCGGAAAATACTTCGATGAAAATCAGGATTTTACTTCACAAAATGGTTTGATGGATCCTTTCAAGTTCAAGAAAATAGGATTAAAAGATGAAGGACATCGATTCAAGTATTAGATATACCAACTCTAAGGATGACTATAACTAAGGAAGAACTTAACACTTCATTTTTGTTTCAGTATGTAAAACTTAGAAAGATCCATCAATGGCATTAATACATATGGAGAAGATTTAGACCAACATGGTTTTGAAATAGACTTCACATTTAGACTTAACCCACACTAATTTAGCTCCTCATATTAATCATGAACATGATATAAGTAAAGGAAAACATGATAAAACAAACTTATCTAAGGACAATAAGAAAGATTTAATCAAAACTATACTAGAAAACACTAAGAACAATCAGATTTTAAGGTAAGAAAAAATACTAAAATAGAACTATATGAGTGAAACTTACCCAAAACTTAAATGATTCCAAGAGAGTACAAGGATCTTCAAGCATAAAACAATAAAGATTAACAAACTTACTTTAAAACTTGAAGAACAATGAAGAACAAATATAAAAGGCAAAAAGGGAGGCAAGAAAAGCTCTCAAGAAGTTAATAATCTGGTATATTCTATATGATTGTTATGAGAGAGAGACCCCCTTAGCCAAAAGTAAACAACCTAATTAAAAATATCCTACCAAAAACCTAGGCTATTACAAGACTACCCTTCAAAAAGGCATAATGGAAGCTTCTTATTCCTTTCCCCAGGCTAAAAAATCCCTTTTGTCCCCTGATTTGGCACACAAATCAAGGCAAGGTGGTCCCCAAAGGTCAGCCATCCCAAGGCAAAAGTTTGCTTTTGTCGAACTTGATACACCGGTGTCAAGGTATTGAGGCACCGGTGCCTCTGGTGCTCTGTATCTGGTATTGTTGTGAAAGGGGTGACACCGGTGTAAAGGAATTGAGGCACCGGTGTCACTATGGCTCTGTATCTTGATCTTCCTTTGCATTTGGCAGAGACACCGGTGTAAAAGAATTTGAAGGCACCGGTGTCTTGGACACTCTGTATCATCCTCCTTTCATTGCCATTGGCATAGAGACACCGGTGTATAGAACTCAGAAGCACCGGTGTCTTGGACACTCTGCATCTTGGCCTTCACTTGGAATAAAGGGGAGACACCGGTGTCAAGGTATTGGAGCACCGGTGTCACTGAGCCTCTGGACATTGCTTCTACCAACCAAGTTCGGCTTCGACCATTCGGACCTCGTTTGACTTTTGAAGAGTTGATTTAGGCACATCAGGGTCCTCTTTTCTCTGTTTGACCTGCACGGGACATGAGATACCTTTTCGTGCAATTATCGAGTATAAACATGGAATAATACGTGCACGCAAGTTAAAATAGACGTGTTGAGCCGTATAATACACAATAACATGCGCTCATCACACCCCCCAACTTGAAGGTTACTAGTCCCTAGTGACTAATCAGGCAATCATGTCTCCCCAATGATGCAAGTGAATGATCATATGCTTTTTGTAGTTTCCCAAGCGATTAGGATCATCGGGCACACATCCAACTCGTGCATAGTGTTATGAACCCAAGTTGAACAATTCCGATCATTAGATGTGTGCAAAGTGTATGGTTTCCGATCTCTCTCACTCTCATAAAAGGATTCTCTCCAGAATATGGCAATAGTCACTCCCCCTTAGTGCGCACAATGATGCAAAAGCGAACAAGAGGCTAAGTATTCCACAGAATTCAATAGGCAAACAAGAGAAGTATGTACGCACACAATTCACAAGGAATGAGAGAAGAAACGGTTACCATACATTCTACACTACAATGCATATAATTGGGAATCCAAAACACGCTTAAGATAAAAAAGGACTTTAAAGCTTATATTGATTCGGTTTTCAAGAAGATGTGTACAAAAATAGTGCCGGCATACAATGAATGGTTCAGGTCATAACTACCCCAAATTTTTGCCGGCACTACCCACTACTCAATGCTATATATGTGATAACGCAAAAACAAACAGGAAAATGACAAGTAGAAAACCACCGACTCCAATCTGGCATATGAACCTAAGCTATCTCTCCCAAAACCAAGTCGGGTGTGTGTAGTAAGCAATCACTGCTCCGGTGGTGGGGGCACATACACAACCAATGCCTTTTCTAACCCTGCATCAGCTTCAATAGATCCACCCTCTGCTGAATCACTCAAATAGATCACATCAGTACCGACAGGAGATTCAGAAGCATGGGTGGAGGGTGGATTAGTGGCATGTCTCACAGAAGGCCCAGTGGTTGTATCATCCCCAACCTCTTCAGTCTCGGATAGCACCGGTGTCATCACTTTCTTCTTTCCTTTTCCCCTTTCTCTGTTTTTCAGCTCTAGAGCGTCATGAGAAGCCTTGGTGCGATGCTCCGGGAGATTTCTAGCAAAACTCTCCCTTTCTCCCTCCTTATCCCCCTCATCTGTGATTCTCTGTTTCTTGCTCCTAGACCCACTCTCTTCCCCTTGATTTTTTCGTTTTGAACCACTCGGGGTCTTTGAAGCAGGGGATTTCCTAGGAGTTGGCTTAGTTTTTGATTTAGAGCGCGAAGTAGAGGACATAGGGGCTTTCCCCTTGCCCTTTGGAATGGCCATGGATGCGTTCTCAAGTTCCTTCCATATGGGATCGTCATTATCCGAGTCGGATTGTGGCGGGGTATCATTCGGATTGGGCTCTCTAATGGAGATCCCCTGATTCTTACGTCTAACCATTTTGAAACACAGAGGGAGAAGATCAAACTTACCCGGAGTGATTCACACAAAGAGATGGAGCCCTGGTCACTTTTGAAACCAAAACCCCAACACCCAAACCCTGAACTGCTCTGTTGCACCCGAACCAGGAAGAGGAGAGAGAGAACCAGGCGGTGGAGAAGGAGGAGAGGTGCGGTGGTTGGTGGGAGAGAGATGGACGGCAGAGGGAGAGAGAGAGATGGACGGCAGAGGGAGGTAGAGAGGTGCGGTGGTTATGCGGTAGTTATAGGAGAGGGAGAGGGATGAACCGGTGTGAGGAGAGAGAGGGAGGCGAAAAGGTGGGAGAAGAACTGGTGTAACCCTCCCCAATCGTTATAACGATTGGGGTTTTATAACCCTGATATTTTTTTTTAAACTTTTCTCACGAGACACCGGTGTAATGGTTTTGAGGCACCGGTGTCATGGAGACTCTGTATCTCAGTGGGTTGTGCTTGGGTAGAAGAGACACCGGTGTCATGGTTTCTGAAGTACCGGTGTAATATGCTCTCTGTATCTCAATTTTTCCTGTTTTGAAGAAGAAGTACCGGTGTAACCATTTCAGGGGCACCGGTGTCTTGACCTCTCTTCATTTCAGTTTCTCTTGTGGAACAAAGCGAGGCACCGTTGTAACAAATTGGGGGCACCGGTGTCTTTACCATTCTGTATCTCTTGAATTCTGATCTGTAGTGGAGAGCACCGGTGTCATGGAAATGAGGCACCGGTGTCACTTGAGCTCTGTAAAATTCCTTTTTCTGAGATATTTCCTCCCGATTGCAATACAACACACACACGAACAACAAAACCCCATCCGACCTTATCTCATCCGGTTTCCTAAGCTTGTTTCAATGGATATAAATTGGACAAGGATCAAATTAAGGTCGATGAGACTCATATGTGGTACGGAGCATGGAAGATGGCCTTTTATCATTTCTCAAATGTTTCATGGATTCCACAATGATGCACACAAGTGTAAAACATGAGTAAACACGCAGTTGTAGAAACAAGAGATAGATGAATTCAACTCTGTGGCATAGAATGGTTTAACATTGGATCTCCGCTCACAACTTATGATTCCAAATTGTTCAACAAAGTTCATGGTTAATGCACGTGTAGTGAAATATCAATTCTTGTTCAATGGTTTGGTTATGGGAACATATGTCAAGTTACTTGCAAGCATTTCAGGAGAGGATTGCCTAATACAAAGATATGCCAATTTGTATTTATTTTTTTCAAAATTTTTCAAAATTTTTCATGCTAAAAAGGGACTAAAACAACTAAAACAACAAAGGGCTAACACATTAATGAATCTTTCTCCCCCCCCCCCCCCCCCCCAACTTAAAGTTTGCATTGTCCTCAACGCAAAGAGATAAGTCATCTTAAAGCATAAAGAGAGGGAAGATCATACCCGTGAGGTGGAATGTCAACCACCATATACCTCGACCAAGTTTGAGGATTTCTCGTCACGTGCACTGTTTGTCATTGGGAGGGCTTCCAAGGTGTACTCTTTCGGCTCCAACTTGTGGACCATAGCTAGTCACATAGGATCATCGCCGGAGCTTTGTTGGACTAACAACCGTAGCACATAGCTACACCCATGACTTTGGGCTCTTGAATGCCGCAATCACCCCGTACTTAGACCCAAACTACCAAGGCTGATGTGGTAGCGTGTACACCTTGCGAAGACTGAACCACCAACTACCTACTAAGAGCAAACATAACTTCATGGAATACAAAATTTCATTAGTGGGTTAGTCCAAAAATGACAATAAATGAAAGTAAGCAATAAATCCACCAACTTCTTCACGCGAAGGACACGAGTACTACTTTTATTTCTTGTCGAAGGCTGTGTTTCCCTATTGTTGGAAGGACAGTATGCGTGGGGTTCAACAATATATTGAGAAGTAGCGCCATCATCTAATAGGCTACCACTCCCTTTGGAGGGGGTCCCCCCAAATTCCTTACCCCTTCATTCTGCTTTGAAGCAATCTCCACGGAACTTGACACTAAAGCCGAAAGGGTTCAGACAGATTTCTCATTGTCCACGCGCCTGCCGTCAGACCCAACCTCAAGGTACTACATACGTAGCTTGACAAGGTGGCTATACCAGACCGTCGGATGCCGTTCGAGCACGGCAAACACTGGAGGTATCACATACTCCAAGGATTTATAGTCTCCTAGACTTCAAATAAAGCTCACGGACCCAAAGGATTGGGGTCCACATGGTCGACATTGGACCCATCATAGACCGGGTCTCTCAATTCCTCAACGGATTCCTCAGGATCAAATTTCTCAATGTAAGGCTTTAACCGGTGACCATTCACCTTAAAAGTTGTTCTATTCTTGGGGTTCTCAAGTTCAACTGCTCCATGAGTGGAGACGGTTTTCACAATGTAGGGACCTCCCCACCGGGATCGCAATTTACCCAGAAATAAATGCAACCTCGAGTTGTACAATAAGACCTTTTGGCCCGGGGTGAATGTTTTCCGGACAATGTTCTTGTCGTGAAAGGTCTTAACCTTACACTTGTATATGTGGGCATTGTCATAAGTATCCCGGCGTATTTCTTCAAGCTCATCCAATTGGAGCTTGCGGTGGGCACCGGCTTCGGGCATCCGATAGTTTAACTGTTTGATAGCCCAAAAAGCCTTGTGCTCCATTTCCACCGGTAAGTGGCAAGCTTTGCCATATACCAAGCGGTAGGGAGACATGCCCAACACGGTTTTGTAGGCAGTATGGTAAGCCCACAAAGCATCAATTAGTCTAAGAGATCAATCTTTGCGATTCGGGTTCACCGTTTTTTCTAAGATGTGCTTGATTTCACGGTTGGCCAATTCAGCTTGGCCATTGGTCTGTGGGTGGTAGGCAGTGGACACTTTGTGGTTGACCCCATATTTCTTGACTAAGGCTTCCATAGGGCGATTGCAGAAGTGTGTGCGTTGATCACTAATAAGGGCTTTAAGCATCCCAAACCGGGAGAAGATGTTCTCCTTAAGGAATCGGACCACAACAGAGTGGTCATTGGTTCGGGTTGGAATTGCTTCCACCCATTTGGACACGTAATCCACGGCTAACAGAATGTAAAGATTCCCAAAAGAATTGGGAAAAGGACCCATGAAATCGATGCCCCAACAATCGAAAACTTCAATGATTAAGATAGGTTGGAGGGGCATCATGTTACGCCGTGATAAAGCACCCAACTCTTGACAGCGCGGGCAAGCCTTGCAGAATTCAAAGGCATCCTTGAAGACGTGAGGCCAATAGAAGCCACACTGCAAAATTTTAGCAGCTGTCTTCTTTGAGGAAAAATGCCCGCCACATGCCTCGGTGTGGCAAAAGGTCAAGATTGACTTTTGTTCATCATCGGGCACACACCGCCGGACAATCTGGTCCGGGCAAAATTTAAAGAGATAGGGATCATCAAAGACGAATCTCCTCACCTAAGCCAGAAATTTTCTCCTATCTTGAGGAGTCCAATGTGATGGGAGTTGTCCCGTGGCCAAGTAATTGGCAATATCAGCATACCACGGGCAACTTGAAATGGCCAAGAGTTGCTCATCAGGAAAGGAGTCGGGAATGGGTATGTTAGAGGTATGATCCTCAAACTCGAGGCGAGACAAATGGTCCGCCACGACATTCTCAACCCCCTTTTTGTCTTTGATGGTCAAGTCAAACTCTTGCAACAGAAGTACCCACCGAATGAGCCGAGCCTTGGCATCGGGCTTAGTGAGCAGATATTTAAGAGCTGAATGGTCGGTGTAGACTATTATAGGTGATCCGATGAGATAGGATCGAAACTTGTCTAAAGCAAAGACAACCGCCAACAACTCTTTCTCAGTGGTCGTGTAATTCATTTGAGCATCGTTCAAGGTCTTGCTCGCATAAGAGATTACACAAGGAACTTTGTCTCTCCGTTGGCCAAGTACAGCGCCTATAGCATAGTCACTGGCATCGCACATGAGCTCAAAGGGCAGGTTCCAATCGGGTGATCGCACAATTGGAGGAGTAGTGAGGCTGATTTTTAGTTGTGAAAAAGCCTCCTCGCAATCTTGTGTCCACTCGAAAGGTGTGTCCTTCGTAAGTAAACGACACAACGGACGAGATATGGCGCTAAAGTTCTGAATAAAGCGCTGATAGAATCCAGCGTGTCCAAGGAAAGAACGGATATCCTTGACACACTTAGGGGTAGGTAACTTAGAGATGAGCTCTATTTTTGATTGATCCACCTCAATTCCCCTTGAAGAAATGATGTGACCGAGGACAATACCGTGAGTGACCATGAAATGGCACTTCTCCCAATTTAGAACCAGATTTTTCTCCTCACATCGAACAAGAACCCTCTCAAGGTTCTCCAAACAAGACTCAAAGGAGTCCCCGAACACAGAAAAATTATCCATGAACACCTCTACAATTTTCTCAATCATGTCGCTAAAGATGCTCGTCATACACCGAGAGAAGGTGCCAGGGGCATTACAAAGCCCGAAGGGCATGCGACGATATGCAAAGGTGCCGAATGGACATGTGAAAGTTGTCTTTTCTTGGTCTTCCAGAGAGACCTCTATCTGATTATAACCTGAATACCCGTCTAGGAAACAGTAGAAAGCATGGCCAGCCACCCTCTCTAACATTTGATCAATGAAGGGAAGAGGGAAGTGGTCTTTCCGGGTGCCGGCGTTGAGTTTTCTATAGTCAATGCAGACGCGCCAACCAGTGACCACTCGAGTGGGAATCAACTCCCCATTCTCATTAGGCACAACAGTGACGCCAGACTTTTTTGGCACAACCTGGATGGGACTGACCCATTTACTGTCAGCAATCGGGTATATGATACCCACATCTAGTAACTTTAAAACCTCATCTCTCACCACATCTCGCATGATCGGGTTCAAACGCCGTTGAGGTTGGCGAGATGGCTTAATATCATCCTCTAGATAGATGCGGTGAGTACACAGTAGCGGGCTGATCCCGTGAATATCAGCAATGGTCCACCCTAAAACAGATTTGTGGGCTCTCAGAATTTTCAGTAAAGCAGCTTCTTGGGAATTGTCCAGGCTGGATGAGATCACAACCGGGAAAGTTTCAGAATTTCCCAAGAAAGCATACTTCAAGGTAGATGGTAAACTTTTGAGCTCGGGCTTGGGTGGTTTAACAGAAGATGGTAGAGCCCGAGCTGTGAGTGGTGGTAGTTTTTCAAAGGTGGGCACCCACTTTTCAGTACCCAACACCTCTTCTTCATTCAGGAGGGAGTAAATGTACTCAACCTCGGGAGAATCTAAAAATTCAGTCTCTTCTACAGTAAGCATAGCCTCTAGGGGGTCGGTGAAGAGATGACAATCGACGTGCTCTTGAACAAGTGCGTCAATAACGCTCACATCACGGATGTCATCATCATCCCCCATTTGGCTCCCAATGTTAAAAATGTTGAGCTCAAGGGTCATGTTCCCAAACGTCATTTTAAGTAGCCCATTTCGACAATGGATCACTGCGTTGGATGTGGCCAAGAAAGGCCTTCCAAGTATGATGGTCGTTTGGGCTTGTAGATTTGACGTGGGACAAGTATCAAGGACTATGAAGTCCACCGGGTACACAAAGTTGTCCACTTGGACAAGCACATCTTCCACCAATCCCCTCGGTACCCGGACACTACGGTCGGCTAATTGGAGGGTCACCGAGGTTGGTTTCATGTCCCCCAACCCAAGTTGCTCATACACCGAGTATGGCAACAAATTTACACTAGCCCCCAAGTCAAGTAGGGCTTTCTCCACTATCTTCCCCCCAACCCTCACAGAAATTGTAGGACAACCGGGGTCCTTGTACTTAGGTGCAATGGGGGTTTGGATAATCGAACTCACTTGTTGAGTCAAGAACACCTTCTTTTGCACGTTGTGCTTGCGCTTGATTGTGCACAAGTCCTTCAAAAATTTGGCATAAGAAGGTATTTGCTTGATTGCATCAAGCAACGGGATATTGATTTTAACCTGCTTGAACAGTTCAAATATCTCGTTCGAGTTCGTCAACTTGGGTAGAGGCCTCAATCTTTGTGGGAATGGGGCCGGCATTGGGCAAGTTGAAACCATGGGTTCTCCCGTAGGAACAGATGTGGAAGTGGAAATGGGGGAAGATGGAGGCAAGACAGTCACCGGGTCATCATCTTGGGATTGTGGAGTAGGCACTGGAGGAGGAGTGGGGATTGTTTTTGGGAGAATGGTCTTATCGACCTCTTTCCCACTCCTCAAAGTGGTGATTGCCTTTGCTTGTTCCACATTTGACCCCGAAGGAGAATCCCCTTGTACAAAATGTTGACCTTGGGGGTTTGCTTGAGGTTGGGCTGGAAATTTCCCTTTCTCGTGTTGCATGGTCCCCAATGTGGTGGTCAATTTGGTGAGTTGGGAGCGGATGTCCCCAATGGCTTGAGTGTTCTGTTCATTAACATTTGCTTGCCCTTGCATGAACATTTGCAAGGTATCCTCCAAGCTTCGCCGGTTAGGCGGTTGGTAAGAGTTGGGACCCATGGAGGGACCCGGAGGATTGTAGGCATTTGGTGGATACCGCGGTGGTGCCGGCCCTTGTGCATTTTGATGGGCTGGGTATTGTCCTTGGAATCCCGGGGGTCCTTGGGTTTGTGCACCCGCCTCATTGTTCCTCCAACTAAAATTGGGATGATTTCTCAATCCCGGATGGTAGTTGTTGTTGTTGAAGGGCACGTTGGTAGGCTTTTGCCCTTGGTGAAGGGCGTGGACCTCAGCATGGTCCGGACCATGAAGTACCTTTTTGAAAGCAGGTATGGTTGGACAGATATTGGTAGTGTGATCCATGGTGTCACAAATGGCACAAGCCTCCCCGGGCTTTGAAATAGAAGAGACCTCATTCACCCTATTGATTTCCAATTTCTCTAGTTTCCTAGAGAGGTGGTCGAGGCGCTTACTGATGTCATCCTCGTCCCTAGGCACGTGTTTGCCCATGGTTCCGTGACTAGTGGGAGGCTTATAAGAGCGGTCATTGGGATCCGAATAATCCCATGATTGGTTATTCTCCGCTAGCTCATCTAGATAAGTTAGAGCCGCGGAGGCTCCTTGGTTCAGAAACTCCCCACTAGTCATTAGGTTGATGAACTGGCGATTGCGAACCGATATGGCTTCATAGAAAAAAGCCACAATCTGCCAATCCTCATACCCGTGATGAGGCACAGCGAGGAGACGATCTTTATATCTCTCCCAACATGAACAGAAAGATTCGTTGGGGATTTCCTCGAAATTTTGAATTTTCTTTTTTAAGGTGGTGGTACGGTGAAGTGGGAACCATTTTTTGTGGAATTCTACCTGCATTTCCACCCAACTTGTCACCGAATGAGCTCTCAAGGAGAGAAACCATCGCTTGGCTTTATCCTTGAGAGAAAAGGGAAAGAGTTTCAGACGTGCCGTCTCAAGGTGGGCGGTCACGTTGGTGAAAGTGTTCACCACCTCCTCAAACTCTTTGATATGCACATAACAGTTCTCCGATTCCATCCCATAGAAGGTAGGTAACATGCCAAGCATGTTAGGCTTAACATGGAATTGTTGCCCTTCGGGAGTATCGGTTGGAAAGCGTATGCACGAGATGGTGGTGGTGTGAGTGGGGTGCAAGTAATCCCACATGGTGCGTCCCATGGGTGCGTCATTGGCCTCATGATGTTCGGCCATTGGATTGAGAGGAGGATGTTCTTGGCGAATTAGCCGATGTGTCGTGTCACGAGTGTAAACACTCATACACCAAAGACAGTCTCCTAACAATCAAGTGTGAGTTAAAAGAAAAGTAAATAAAAAACTGCAAATTACACGTCCCTTTGGCTTGCGTTACACCTTAGGTTTACCAATATGGGTAGGTAAAAGGTTTCCGCCAAAGAAACTTGCACTTTGCAAAATCTACGATTTTTTTTTAAAAACAACTATTCAAGATATCCCCGGCAACGGCGCCAAAAACATGACCGGACCGGCAAAGTGTGTGTCGTTAGGGTGCCGTCCTCGAGGTCAGTGGTTTAATTTCATAAAACAGGATTTTTCCTCAAAATATGTAAAATGAGTATAATGGATAGTCCGGAGTATCGATCCACAGGGAAACGAACGTTGGATTTAAAGAATTCGCAAATTGGTGTTTTCGACGTTTCGGACGTCAACCTCAAATTTGTTTGGGGATTTTGTTAACAATTATACTACTAAAAGACGGAAAAACTAGATTAAGGAGTGGGGTTAAGTCCTAAGGTTTGGTCTATTCCAATTCTTCCGTCGGTCTATCTCTTCTCCTTATAACTCAATCTATCCCCCGTGTCGGGTTTTAGATCGGAAAATACTTCGATGAAAATCAGGATTTTACTTCACAAAATGGTTTGATGGATCCTTTCAAGTTCAAGAAAGTAGGATTAAAAGATGAAGGACATCGATTCAAGTATTAGATATACCAACTCTAAGGATGGCTATAACTAAGCAAGAACTTAACACTTTATTTTTGTTTCAGTATGTAAAACTTAGAAAGATCCATCAATGGCATTAATACATATGGAGAAGATTTAGACCAACATGGTTTTGAAATAGACTTCACATTTAGACTTAACCCACACTAATTTAGCTACTCATATTAATCATGAACATGATATAAGTAAAGGAAAACATGATAAAACAAACTTATCTAAGGACAATAAGAAAGATTTAATCAAAACTATACTAGAAAACACTAAGAACAATCAGATTTTAAGGTAAGAAAAAATACTAAAATGGAACTATATGAGTGAAACTTACCCAAAACTTAAATGATTCCAAGAGAGTACAAGGATCTTCAAGCATAAAACAATAAAGATTAACAAACTTACTTTAAAACTTGAAGAACAATGAAGAACAAATATAAAAGGCAAAAAGGGAGGCAAGAAAAGCTCTCAAGAAGTTAATAATCTGGTATATTCTATATGATTGTTATGAGAGAGAGACCCCCTTAGCCAAAAGTAAACAACCTAATTAAAAATATCCTACCAAAAACCTAGGCTATTACAAGACTACCCTTCAAAAAGGCATAATGGAAGCTTCTTATTCCTTTCCCTAAGCTAAAAAATCCCTTTTGTCCCCTGATTTGGCACACAAATCAAGGCAAGGTGGTCCCCAAAGGTCAGCCATCCCAAGGCAAAAGTTTGCTTTTGTCGAACTTGATACACCGGTGTCAAGGTATTGAGGCACCGGTGCCTCTGGTGCTCTGTATCTGGTATTGTTGTGAAAGGGGTGACACCGGTGTAAAGGAATTGAGGCACCGGTTTTCTCCGTGCATCTCTCAGCAACTCAACACTCCAAGCGTACTTGATCTTCTCCAAAATCTCACCTAACATTGGCTAACCACAAGCCTCTTGACCAACAAATGAAAACCCTTCTCGAGACGGTGAAACTTTTTCTCTTCTGAAGTCATTAAATCCGAAGCGAAATGGGATTAAGATTGAAACTTCAAAGCATACTAAGAAATGCTCATCATACCTTACTCTAACTCCTGCATTCAACAAGTTGGATTCGGCGAGTGCTGCGACAAACTCCCTTACAAATATACCCGGGACAACCAGTGGTTCAACTTTCCGTTCGACCCTCACATTCGCATCTCCATATGAGCTCCATACTCACCGACTCACCTCGTCACCACAAAACGCCTCGCGATTACAGGGACGACCTCGTTGCTGTTCCCGCCTAATCTCATGCCTCAGAAGCGTCATACCACAATATAAAGAAATATAAATGCAAGTCACACGATTACTGTCATCAACCAACACAAAATCAACGGCTAGAACAACTCCCCAACACGGGTCCACAAGTCAATGCAAAACCAACGCCTAGAGCGATTCCACAACACGGGTCCACAACATTACACTACTCTTAAGCAATAGAGAATGCAATGTCAATCGATGCTATGCACATAAGCACACTCATACCATGCCAAATGCAACCAATTTTGAACCCACGAGACTAAGTGTCTCCCCACGGTCTCAAAGTATTCAAACCTATCGCTCTGATACCAAGTTGTCACGCCCTCAATTTCAAACATATAAATAATACATATCCTTTAAGAAAATCTCACAATTCTCACCAAAGCCCAAATATTTTGCTCATAACCAACCATCCAATCAACATGAAGCCTATAGTGTACATAGATTTAAAAAAATAATATTTCAGAAGAGTTTACAAGACTCAACATGAAATCTAGAGTGTAGCCCTCCAAAATGATGCAGCATCTCATGCACTTCAAACACTCCATGCTAAACCCCAACAAGGTACCTGAAAAGAATAGGGTGAGCTATACAGCCCAGTAGGAACATCTACACCAATATTATGAACATATGAAATGAATTGGCATCCTACACAACACTCAATGATAACATAAGTACGAACTTACGCAATATATCTCAAATTATGCATGCACAACATATCCACCCATTGCCCCATCAACCTATCCATTGCTCCACATAATATCCATCCAAGACTTTCAGATCTCGTCATCAAAACTTTGTCATCTATTCCTTTTATAAACTTAGGACTTTCTCGTGCTAAGTATTTCACATTTACTTAATTCTCACTACTCGTATCGACTCGAAGATTATCTCTCCAACTAGCACTTCACCCCACGGTAGCTAGGAAACATCGAAAGATAACTAGCACGTATCCGAATGGAAGCCAAACAATATTAAGATTTAACAAGCACATCTCCCGCCGGAGACTAGAAACTATAAAGATTCACCTAGCACATCTCCCACCGGAGGCTAGTCATGTTAAGATTTACCTAGTACATCTCCCACCGGAGGCTAGTCATGTTAAGATTTACCTAGCACATCTCCCTCCGGAGGCTAGTCAAAGATAGTATATATTTCTCATTTAGTTTCTTTCGTTCATACTTTACCATCCAATGTCCAAGGTTACATAAGAATGGTCCATAAATCCCATGCAGTTCAGCAATTTACGAAAAACAACAGTATACGGTATTAACACAATTGTCCGTTCTAGCAATAAAGGAAATGAACGACAAAGCACATAATAGCAACCGTGCACCACACGTCATATGCTGACAAACTAACGTCACTTTCACATCTAATCCTCATAATACGTTTCACAATCAAGTCGTTCCGTTAGAACTCATCATGAACTCACATACGTGGGTCAATCACGACAGACAAGACATATCAACTACATTCATTCTAAAGTCTCAAGGCAAGCCAACGTTACCATCCTCTCAGGGATCGGAAGAGCTAGACAAAGTATTTCATATGCCAGGGCCAATAACCCACACGCTAACCCCAAACTCCTCATGGCACAATGATGACGAGGAGTATAAACTCAAGGAAGAAGAATCTCTCCCACGAACACCTCACAACCCGATTCAACCCACAGTCAATAGTACGGTACCTCGCAAACAAAGTCTCGGCCTAAGGATAGGTAAACAATTTTCATATGAGGGATACAAGGATGATAGTAATCTCGACGCGGGTTCACCTCAATACAAAGGCATACTTGTCAGCTCAACTCGCCTTTCATCGAATGATAGTAAAACCAATCCCAAGTAATCCCGTTGTCAGGGGTATCCCACCTCATAGTTCCAACTCTTATTTCTTACCAGACTTAGGTAGATTTTCGTTAAAACTTTCAAAACGTTCATGTCATAAGTCAAAAATGTGATTCATATCCAATTCTAGCATTATCCGATAACTTCAATAAATATAAGATTTTCTCTCAATAAAACACCATTGATTCTTGTTTAAAACTCTAAAATAACTTTCATCTCGTAGGTCAAAACATCGTCCTTACCTTACTCCCGACTCAACCCAACCATCCTCAAGATGTTATAGAATTCTTCCAATCTCTCAAAGTCCGTTATATAATTTCTTCAAATCATAAGTTATACCGAACAAATGTCATTCGACACTCTCTAATCGTGCACAACTAACCCAAACTCATAAACGTGACGTGACGTGACGTGACGTACAAGCGATGGCCCAAAACCATAAACACATAACCCTAAGGTCCAACGAAACGTGTTACATACTTTATCCTCACTTCCTCACCCCCACTCATACACGATAGATTCAAGGGTAACGATGACCATATAACCGTTAAAAGGGGTGCCCAAGACTACATATAAGATAACCCAAACCACCAGAAGAATGTTTCACCACTTCCGTCCGGACATGTCCTGTCCCGTCCGGACGCCAGACCATCCCGTCCGGACGCCAAGCCATCCCGTCCGGACGCCCACACAATACACTCTCTGTTCAAATCTCTGGGCCAGCCGTCCGGACGCCCAGGGTCCCCGTCCGGACGCCCCTACGCGATCTACAGAAAATCAGCGCGATCTCCATTTTCGCAAACTCACCAAATCAATTCCAAACCTCAAAATATACTCGAAACAAAGACCAAAACACATCATATACACATAATACAAGGTAGAAATCCCTACCTCAAGCTTCAAATGTTGGATTTGATCAAAGGAGATGAAAGCCCTAGCTTGATGATCTTCCAAGCTTCAAATCCACACCTTCCGGGCTTCGAACCAACGATCAAGTCTCGGATACTTGTCAACCACGATGCCATCCCGCACTATCTTGAAGGAATTTGAAAATGAAGCACAACCCCATGAGATATGGTAGTGAGAAGGGAGAGCTCACTATAGAGAGAGAAAGGGAAGTGAGCCAAATGAATGGGGTGCCTCCTCTCCCCCATCAAAATCTGATTTTTAAGGCCCCAAAAGGGCTCCCACGTAATAAGCCAAGTAAAGAGACGCGCGCGAAATAAAGCAAAAGACTCCGGCTCGGGTCCTATAACTAAAATCCGATACTTAACATAATAAATCAAATTATTTACTCGCAATAAATTTTTCAAATAAATATTTTTAAAAACTCAAATTTTCCGGGTCCTTACACCTTCGGGAGTGCCAGTAATGAAATGGAATGGATCCGGGAGTGCCGGGAATGATTTTGAACTGGAATTCTTTATGAATGCCAAGAATGACACTTTGATACATAACGAGAACAGATTGGTGACACACGTGATTCGTGGAATTGAACTGAATGGATTAAGGAATCATGGTACACAATAGAGTTATCTATACTTTCTCTCAATCTAATATTGCTTTCGCTTATGCTATCTCTCTGAGTGTTGTTATAAATGTTTGTATGGCTTATCATATCATGTCATATGTATGTAATACTTGTTTAAATTTTCCTACTAGGCTATCTAGCTCAGCCTTTTTTTTCTTTTCAGTTACAAACTTGGAGTTATAGCGTGGAGTGCTTGGCATGTATGGATTGACATGCATACTTTTGAAAGTTTCATTGGAGGAGTTACTTAACATCTTTATATTTTATTTTTGAAAAGATATATTGCAACCCGTACTTTATTTATTTTGATTCAAATGATGTAAACTACTTAACTTCTTTTTGGTTTTGGAGGTGATGATCATTGGTTGAAGCGACCACTTTTGTAATTCATTTCAAACTTGTCTTACTCTACACTTTTCAATAGACCTTTTGGTGAGATTGTGAGTCTTTACAAATGGTATATGTATAATTTTATTATGTTGAAAATTGACGGCATGAAAATCTCCATAGCCACTTCGATAGTAGAGCCTTGTTTTGGATTAGTAGCCTTTTAATCCCTAAACCTCGATCGATTGTGCTCCTCCTAATGGCCTCCCAATTAAGATAATGCAGCTTCCTCTTATCAACCTTATCCCCTCAGAAAAAATCCCGTTGCATCTTTTCTAATAGGTTAGCCACAACCACATGAAGTTTGTAGATTGATAAATAATAGAGTGGCATGCTAGAGAGTGTGTATTTAATGAGTGTAAGCCTTCCAGCCCGGGATAACAGGCCCATTTTCCAGTTTTCCAATCTACCACTATATCTATCAATCATCAACATCCAGTTAGATTTCATCCTAGAGTCAATCCTAGAGTCATACCCAAGTAAGTAATTGGGAGCTTGGTCCATTTGCAGCCAGGGAAGTGCCTAAGTCCAGTAATACCTACTCCAGATATAACTGATTTGTGAAGGTTGACTTTGAGGCCAAATAGATAATGGAAACATCTAAGTATTCATTTGATTGCTCTAAGTTCCTCAATATTGTAGTTCACAAAGATGAGAGTATCATCTGCAAACTGCAAATGGGTAACAATCTTGCCATCGTGACCCACATTAACACATGAGATTAAACCTACCTCCTTAGCTCTTTGAAATAGGATGTTGAGAGCTTCCACTACAATGTTAAATAGAAAAGGGCATGAAGGATCCCCTTCTCTAAGGCCTTTGGAGGGCCTGAATTGGCTAGAAGGAGATCCATTTATCAATATGGAAATTGGAAGAGGTAGAAATGCATGCCTTGATCCAACAAACCCATATGCGACAAAATCCAAGATTACTCAGCATGCCAAGCAAAAAATTCCAGTTGACATTATCAAAAGCTTTCTCAAAGTCAAGTTTTAGAATGATACTTGACCTGTTAGAGACTTTCCACCGATGGATAGTTTCGTTGGCAATCAAGATAGCATCTAGAATTTGTCTTTCGTAAACCCAGCCTGAGGGATCCCTATAATAGATGTAAGTTTTAATCTCCCTCTGAGTACCTTTGATAGAAGCTTATACATGCAGCCTGCCAAACTAATTGGCCAAAATCAATTAGGTCATTAGCTCCAGGCTTTTTAGGAATCAGAGTAATGAAAGTACAATTGAGTCCAAAAACTAGCTTGGCATTGGAGTGGAAATCTTGAAAAAATTCCAAAATCTCCTCTTTCATGAAACTCCAAGAGGCTTTAATAAACTTGAAGTTAAAGCCATCTGGGCCTGGTGCCTTGAGGCTGCGGCAAGACTTTAAGGCTATAAGAATTTCCTCAACTGAAAAATCATCCTCAATAGAGTTGGATACAGCTGAAAATAAGTTTTGCCGTAGCCTCAAGGCAAGACTTGTTTTTGGTGTTTTTGATCTTTGTTGATGACTATTGTAGTCCTTTTTTTGTGGCTTGTCCATGTTGCCATCTTGCCAACATTGCTATAGCTACATTGTGTTACTCCTAGCATACATGGCATTTTTTCGAATGGGACAAGTTCATATCATTCCTAGCACTCTCGTGAAGAAGTCTAGTACGCTCTTCGCTTATCCGGAGGAATCCAGTACATTTTCAGTTTACATTTCTACCATTCTGAGAGGGAGTCTAGTACACTCCTTCTAACATTCCTAAAGGAGTGTAGTTCAATCCTTTTAGCATTCCTAAAGGAGTCTCGTAAAATGTTCACGTGTCTCACAACATTCATTCCATATCATATCGATGTTCACATAAGTCATGCACCACATAACTATTGTCTATCTTCATTTAAACATCATCAACATCAGCAATTTAGTTCCACGATGTGCAGACCCAGAAATTTTTTTGTTTTTAATTATGCCCAAGATATTTGTTAATGAGATATATTGTCATAGAATGTTTGATTTGGGTTCGGGTAAGTTAGAATTCGATCTGGAAAACTTACTTCGTCTAACTGGTGAGAGAGGGACATTTTGGTCTTTTGACCAACCCCTTTAATTTACCATAAATCAAATTTTCTGGGTGTTTTGAGCTCATTTTTTGAGAAAAGCTCAAGCTTCCTCTTTTCCTCTAGCACTCCCTCTCTCTCTCCCTTCTCTCTATAATTGACACTAATCCAACCGATGGATTTTGAATTCCTTTGGGATATGGAGTGACCTATGTGTGCTTAATGCATACCCGAATATGGATTGTCGATTCAAAGTTTGAAGAAGGATTATCGAAGCTCTTGAGGCCATCCGAAGCTAGGGTATCATCTTCTTCGCCAAATTCATCATTAACCTTGAGGTACGGACATAATACTCTACTTATGTGTGTGAGAGTGTTACATATGGTTGCAATGCATGATTTAGTCATTTTAGAGTCGAAATTGGCTTTTGGTTCGTGTTCTTGAATCTGCTAGAAAAATTCAAAAACCGACCTGACCGCTCGAGCAGCCTTCAGCTCGCTTGAGAGACCTCCACAAATTTTGACACCGCTCGAGAAGTTGTCAAGCAGCCTGTCAGGCGGTGTTGTTTAGCTCACTGGAAATTTTGTGCAACTAGACCGCTCGAGCGGCCTCCAGCTTGCTTGAGCGACCTTCCCAGAATTTTGAAAATTTTGTTGATTGTTTTAGACAGACTCCTTTATGTTTGGACCATTGTTAGATATCTTTTAGTGACATTCCGAGAACCAACACATGTTTAACCCAATGTGAACTAGTTAGAATGAATTATGTCAATATTTACACTGTGGTCCATTACGTGTTTCACAATTGAACACGAGGTTATACTTGGATTTTTACTAGACTCCTTTGGGAATGCTAGGAAAGCACTACACTCCTTCGAAAATGCTAGAAGGGTACTAGCCTCCTTCGGGAATGCTAGAAATGTACTGTAACCTTAGGAAACATGCCATTAAGGTGTCAATATTATTCTTGTGGTTAAATTGGGATGAAACCCTTATGTGTTCTATGAGCTAACTTACCAATTGTTAATTCATATGTTTATTTGAATCTCTTAGAACTTGATGTAACAGATCCATTACTTGGGATATTACATTTTGGTTGATTAAATCTCCATCATGTTATAATGCACATCTATGTGCAATAGTGGTATCGATGTTCCTACTGAGCTTGTAGCTCACCCCCTCTTCCTTTACAGGTACAAATCTCGGGAAGTAGATAGATGGACATGGCATGCCCGAGTGTGTGCATCTTTTGTAGACTTTCATATAGAGTTATTCAACATCTTTTGACTTAGTATTTTTGGGAAGATGTAATATAACTCTATTTTTTATCAAACCCAACTCTTGATGTAATCCTCTAACTTTGTAAATTCGTAAACGGCCAAATTGGGTATGGACGACCTATTTTAAGATCATTGTGTTTCCTTTAATTTCAGGGTCCCATATTTTCTTGATATTTGGGTTATGGTTTCACTACTTAAATGATATCTTTTGAGTATAACGGCTTATCAGGATTTATTTGAAATTGAGGGCGTGACAACTTGGTATCAGAGTTTCTAGGTTAGAATACCTTGAGACTGTGGGAAGGGACTTTTAGTCTCATTGGGTTCAAAACTCGTTGCATTAGGACATGATTTGTGTATGCTTGTGTGAATGACATGCATTGGCATTGCATAACATATGAGTTAGACAATATGTGGTTGTCGACCCTTACTAGGGATTCTCTGATTTGGCGTTGGCCTTGTCATGGAAATAATTGGTTGATTTTGTTAGTGTGCCTTGATTTATTATAGTGTTATGCCTCCGAGACGTGGGGTAAGATTGGGTGGACCTCGAGGCTGAGGTTGAAGTCGCTACCGTGAGATACCGTTGGAGGATGTTGTGAGTCAACAATGGGAGGTTCCGCGGGTGGAAGAAGTCCATAAGGAAGTAGAACAAAATGTCGAGCCGTCGATCGCTCTAGGGCGTTTGCAAGGGAGTTTATGGCGGTACTTGCCGAGACAAATAGGTTGAATTAGGCTGCTAGAACCCATGCCGGTGGCCGGGCGATCGATGCGATGAGGGAATTTCATTATCTAAATCCCCCTTAGTTCAGTGGAGAGGGTGGTGATACTCTGGTAGCCAACCATTGGCTTTTTGATTTTCATAAGTTGTTCAAGGCCTTGAGGATGGTGGAGGATGACCTTAGGGTTAATATTGCGGCATGTCAATTGACCAGAGAGGCAAATGAATGGTTGGAGTAAATTTTTGAAGCGAGAAAGGATGCGCGAAGGGCTGCTAGGAAAGTGACTAGAGTTGACGAGCCGGATGTGGAGGACATGACATGGGCTGACTTTGAAGTACTTTCGAGAATCGATACTTTCTTGAGTCTTATCGTGAGCAATTACATATACAGTTTGAGAGGTTGGAACAAAAGAATATGATAGTATCGGAGTATACTGCAAAGTTTTTGAATTTATCCCCCTTCGCACCAGAGCTGGTGACTACGGAGGATTGCAAATGTCGTCGTTTTGAGAGGGGTCTTCACTCCTGGGTGAAGAGGCTTGTCATGAGCCAGCACAAGATGGATTTTGCTGAGATCATTGAGTGTGCTAGAAATGTGGAGTTGCACAGGGAGGCACAACGAGGTTCTAGAGTTTGGGATTTGAGGCAATCGGGTGTTATGCAAGATTCATCATCTTTTAGAAGCTCTGGGAGCTAGGGACGTAAGCGATAGAGAGAGCAATTTCAGCCTCCATATGGCTATTCAAATCTTAGGCCATCCAACTTCTCTAATGCTAGGAGCAATACTCCGAGACCATCAATAGTCTGCCATCGGTACAACCAATCCGGCCATGTACATAGTCAGTGTACGGTGCAGCCAAAGGTCTACTAAATTTGTGGCCAGCCTAGCCATTTGGCTGGGAATTATCCCCAAGGGACGGGTGTGCACAGTGATGCAAGTTCTATTTAGCAATCGGGGCAGGGTCGTGGACAGCAAAAACAGTAGTTTAGGGGTACTCAGAGGCAGCAACAGCCCCGCTTTCGTTAGACTACTTCGGCTCAGGGTTCTCATGTTGATTGGGGTACAAGTTTGCCAGCACCTACACCAGGTTCAGGACAGCGTGGCAGTTATACGCAGGCTCAGTGTACCCAAGGGAGGGTTTTCAATATCACGTCTATTGCTGCACCATCTCCTTCTCAGGCTCCAGAGGCTTCAGTTATGAGGGGTATTTTCCTCTTGTTTAACTCTTTTGCAAAGGTTTTATTTGATTCTGGAGCATCTCATTCTTTTATTGCTGCATCTTTTGCACATGCTTTGGAGTTAGAAACTGATTTGCTTAAACCTTCGTTGTTTGTTGAGACTCCTCTTGGAGGAAAATCACCACTTAGCCATATTTGTAGAGATTGCGAACTCACTATCCTTGATCGTTGCTTCACATTTGATTTCATTGCATTAGACATGTCGGGGTTTGATGTCATTCTGGGTATGGATTGGTTATCCATGTTCTACACCACCATTGATTGTTTTAAATGCCGGGTTCACATGTGTTCGCCCACAGATGGGTGCTTTGAGTTCTTTGGAGAGCGTCGGGAGCCGTTAGAATCCTATTTATGTGAGCCACGAGAGCGGGATTTGATTTATGCATTATTGGCTAGCTTGACCTTGGATGAGGATGTAGTTGTGCGTGGAGAGTAACCGGAGGTGGTTTGCGATTTTCTGGATGTATTTCGGGAAGAGTTACCTGATTTACCTCCCAAGAGAGAGGTTCAGTTTATAATAGAGTTGCAGTCATGCACTACTCCCATTTCTATGACACCTTACCATTTTGCATTGGCTGAGTTGAAGGAGTTGAAAATGTAACTACAAGAGTTGTAGGACTTGGGATTTATCCATCCTAGTATATCGTCGTGGGGAGCAACGACCTTGTTTGCACAAAAGAAGGATGGTTCTTTGCGTTTGTGCATTGATTATCAGAAGTTTAATCGTGTCAAAATGAAGAATAAGTATCCGATACCGAGGATTGCTGATCTCTTTGATCAACTCCGGGGTGCTACATGTTTTTCGAAGATTGTCTTGAGGTCTTATTATCATCAATTGAGAGTTCGAAATGAGGATATTCCGAAGACTACCTTTCAGACGCGTTATGGACAATATGAGTTCATGTTTGTTGTGGTTTTTGTGGATGATATTTTGGTCTATTCACTTTCAAAGGAAAAACACAAATCCCATCTCGCCATTATTTTAGAACTTTTGAGGAAGCATCAACTGTACGCCAAACTTAGTAAGTGCGAGTTTTGGTTATCCAAGGTGAAAGTTTTGGAGCACGTGAAGTCTAGGATTGGTGTGTCCATCAACCCTGGGAAGATTGAGTCTGTTATAAGTAGGCAACGATCGAAGAATGTGTTTGAGAATCGTAGCTTTTTGGGCTCGGCCGGATACTACCGATGCTTTGTTCTTGACTTTTCTCGATTAGCGGCTCCAATGACTTGTTTGAATCGTAAGAGGACGTGATTCATGTGGGATGACGCATGTGAGACAGCCTTTGAGGAATTGAAGAAGTGCTTGACTAGTCCTGTCACACCCCAAACTTCTAGGGTATGAAATAATCAATGAAATAATTCAAACCAAAACTTAACATAAACATAACTCCAATAAACTGAGATAAATCCCTAATAGCTGATAATCAACTATCAAATAACAAATAATTGATCCTAATTAATCTGAATATAAACTAATCAAAACAGGCCCACAATGCCCAAACAAATAAATAAACAAAGTCTGAAAACCTCCAACTGAACATCTAAACATAAATATTGTGAAAAATATAAATTCTATCTAGCATGCCGAAACATCTTCATACACGAGGTCTAATTCATTAAGTCCACGTCATCACCTGTAAATTGTTAATTTATAGAAAAAACATAAGACAGAGCTCGAGTAGGAAGTCATATTGAAAACGTCAACATATTGAGTAAAGTATGCTCGCATCAACAATATAATATGCATAACGACAATATAAACCATCGACTAAACATTCATAACACTATTATGCTCTCATGCGACTCATGCATAATTTTACGGTCTTGCACCGCGGGCAGCCCACATTGGGGAGCCTATCATAGAGTTCACGGGCTGCTCTGACCGTCGGGTCACCTCTTTACCCAGTTGTTTCACGGTCTTTCACCGGAGGAATCGCAAAGACTCCCATGTCGAGTTTACGAGTTTTCATATCGAGGGGCCATCCCTTACCCGAAGTTCAATGTCCATGCATATTCATATGTATCATTACCAGTCAAAACTAGACTCAAACAGTAACTCTATGTGGAATGAAAGGCAAGAAACAGGCCGAGTGTATACAAATCCAAATTCTGTTTTTCAATAGATTACTCGAGTGGATAAAGCTATATAGTCAGGTTTACCCTTAAAAATTCTAAAACATTCTAATTTATAAGTAGAGACATTGGGTCTAATGTCAATGGAAACTATACTCTTTAAGCTTTCAAACGATACGTAATAGGTTAAAAATAGAATTTGGACAATATATTCGTGTCGGTTTAAAGTTGGATACCTTATTTTGAGACACCAAAACTATTTTGTCAAATTCAATCGAAAAATTGATTTTGCTGGAATAAAAATAAGATGCAAAATATATATTTTTTTGAAGCTCTATGTGTCTAGTTTTCAACAAAACAAACGGTGCGTAATTCTGATACCCGTACTAAAAGTTATGCTCGTTTTACCAAAGTGCTCAGTGCAGCCTATACAGGTGCGAATCTACTGCAGCTCAATCAAGGATTCTTGTAGAATTATGTACGTTCAATTAGGCTTTGAAATTTTAACCCAACATAGTAGACACATAATCCAACACTCAATAAATGTTTAGAAATTTTAGAGTTTTAGAACCACTCTAACGAAATTTTCCAAAATCAGATTATCGCAGTGCTCAGTTTTTTTTAGATTCCGTTCTTTACAAAATAACTTCATTTCGGCCTTCGTTTCTATGACCTAATCATCCAAATCATCCCAAAATCTACACAAAACATGTCCAACTCGATCACACATAAAAAACAACATATATATATCATTGAATTAAACATAATATACGCAATATCTCAATGTAAATCAATATGAAATCCTACCTTTAACGACAAAAATGCAGAAACGGTAAAGTAGTCGAAAAGCCTACAAATACTCCGTGTATAACGCTGTTCTCGGACTCTATGCGAAGCTCTCGATATCCTCTACAACTTTCCAATTGATCGCGTTACACGAATCTTACACGAATCCTTAAGAAAAAAGCTGCCTATTTTTAATATAAATTGATTTTATGATTTCATAATCCTTTTATACTCATAATTGGATTAATTACATTAGCCTCCCTCGAACTACTACAACTCTCGCATCGAGTCCCAACGTTCTAATTCATTACGGTTAAGCCACAATTAAATATTAAACTCAAAACTACGCATTCTAAAAACAATAAAAAAAAGATGTCGAATCTCAAGTTCTGACAAGTCCACCAATTTTGACTGTGCTCGAAAGGGGAGCCGGATATCCCGTGTATTGTGATGCCTCGAGAGAAGGATTGGGTTGTGTGTTGATGCAAGGGGGAGAGTGGTAGTATATGGGTTGAGACAGTTGAAAACCCACGAGCGAAATTATCCAACCCATGATTTAGAACTCTTAGATGTGGTTTTTGCTTTGAAGATTTGGCGGCATTATTTGTATGGTGAGAAATTTGTGGTTTTCTTTGACTATAAAAGTTTGAACTACTTGCCCTCTCAGAAGGAGTTGAATCTACGACAACGCCATTGGATGGAGCATATTGATTATGATTTTGATCTACAATACCACCCAGGAAAAGCCAATGTGGTCGCGGATACTTTGAGTAGAAAGCCTACACACTTGGCAAACTGGCCATTCATAAATAGAAGGCGGTTCGAGATTTGGGAATTTATGCGTCACGTTTTGAGGAAGTCCAGGAAGAGGTGACTTTGTGCACCTTGACGATTCAGTCTACTCTATCTACTTGAGTGATTGACATCCAATTAAGTGATGAGAAAACAGATGAGTTACGGAAGAAGTACTTCAGTGGCCATGCTGGAGAGGAGTGGATGATGCACACCGATTGGAGTTTACGCTTCGAAGGAAAGTTATTTGTGCCCGTTTCATGTTAGGAAGAAATTTTAAGAGAATTTCATCACTCACCATTGGGCGCAGGGAAATTGCAACCTTTGCCCGTGGCTAAGTGGAAATTTGAGAATATTACAATGGACTTTGTTTCGGGATTGTCAAAGTCACCAAGGCGACACGATGCTATTTGGGTGATTGTAGATCGTCTGACTAAGTCTACCCATTTCTTACCAATTCGAATGACCGATTTCGTGGAGGAGCTTAGCCGTTTGTACATTTGCGAGATCATTCAAATTCACGGGATTCCAGTGTCTATCGTATCCGATCGAGGTCCGTGGTTCACTGCACATTTTTGGCAGAGTTTGCAAGCTACACTCGGTATAAATCTTTGTTTAGCACAGTTTATCACTCTCAGACGGATGGACAATCTAAACGGACGATTCAAATATTGGAGGATATGCTTCAGGCATGTGTTTTGGACTTTCGAGGAAATTGGGGAGATCACTTGCCCTTCGTTGAGTTTAGGTACAATAATAGGTATCAGTCAATGTTACGCCCTCAATTTTTAACATGACAACTAATGTATTTATCAAAAGCAAGTACTCTCAAGGGCCACCAAACACCCAAAAGTTCATTCACCATAATCGAAAATATTTTAAAATTCTTGTAGTTAATTTACAAAGAAATCCTCTTGCGCAAAATTCATTATCACAAAAATGAAGGATCAAAAGAAATATTACGTCTTTTCTAAGAAACAAGTAGTAATGAAAGTTGAACGACCGTTCCATGCATTCGATACACACCATCTCTACTCCAATGTGGTACTTGAAAAGAAAGAAGGCTGAGCTACACAACCTAGTAGGAATGTCTACTGCAATATCATGTGAATATGATGAAACTAGGCAAACAATATGATTATTAAACAACAACACAAGATATATGTGAATAACACACTCACCCATCTTTCCGCACTGTCCATTTCCTATCTGCCCCTTTCTTAATATTGCTTCGTTTTCCATTCCATAACTTATGTTCTCTCCTCAATATGTCACCCGCTACTGCCAAGCCACCACTACCATCTATAGTTCTCTCACTAAGTCATTCATCATCTCACTCATAAGAGTAGTCAATGCATCGCATCAAATGTCCAAACCTCAACATACCAAGGTCACTAGAACATACTCGAGACTCATGCTAACAAGCCCATCGAATAGATCGACTTACCATTGCACGAATTGTTCAACCGATACCCAACTCACGTGTATCATCATCTCTTTATTCCAGTGATTTAGTTGTCCTTCCTAATACGACACCCAAAGGTAACAAACATAGCATTGCCATTCCCTTCAATACCAACGTATGTTTATAGCATAACACACGCCCGGTGGAGACCTGACAAGTCATCCTTGTGTTTCATGATTTCGTAGATGTATATCTATATCTTACATTTCAACACCAATATATATAGCACAAGTGAGTTCACAAGAGTAAAACAATAACAATCCAAGGACGAGCATTCAATAGCTTCGTAATAATTATTCATAATCCTTTGACTCATTAAATGCACACCATGACTCGTGTGTACCTATGCCATATTCTCATCAAGTGTCAAGCTGTCATACCTGGCTTTCTCCCGAATGGGACCAGTCTGTGTCATTCCTAGCTCTCCCATGAAGGGATCTAGTATACTCCTGGCATACCCAGGGGATCCAGTACATGTTTAAATCACCACCCTAACTTTTTCGAGTGGGAGTCTAGTTCACATCTTCTCCTAGCATTCCCAAAGGAGTCTAGTACAATCCTCCTAGCATTCTGGAAGGAGTCTAATTTGATATTCATGTATGTCACGTGTCCCATGTCAATCATCTCATATCGTATCGGTGGCCCCCTATGTCATGCATCACATAACCATAATCTAGTTTCATTTAAGCAACATCATAGATCACATGTTCCATAACTTTTCTTGTGCCTAATCCGTCATTGTCCTGACCCTCATAATTCACATCACATTTTTATCTAACAGTATATCACAAAGATAATCTGTGTCATATCATGACACATCATACTGCCATCATTCAAATATACCATAGGGTTCTGTGCAATCCCAATAACCAATGAAAACTAACAATGAAGATGCAAAAGCAACAACACTGTAAAATGTGATAGAAACCAGAAAATGAGTCACTTTTTAACCACTCCATGTTATTTCATGACCAACTCAGATCATGACCATTTTCGGTCTATTACAGCATATCATCTAGTTTTGTTACTATTTACCTCCAAGAAAGGATTAGGTAAGTTAATCTTACAGACTACTCCTACGGCATCTCCACCGCAAATCACTTTTGGTGTAATGTCACATGATAGGACAGGGCCAAACACCACCCTTTGGAAACAAAGAAACTCCTCACGACACTAGAGTAACATGAAGCTATTTTTCATAAGCCACTTTGCAAGAAGTTGGCCTATAGGAGAGAAGACCTCTCATACTGTTACCTCACCATGTAACTCAACCATGGTTGAACACAAGACTTCCCATTATCTAAGTCTCGACATCATACTAGAAAAAATAGGTTCTTTGTACGAAGAGGACAAGACTGTTGACACCGTGATACGGTAGCTCCCACACTAATATGTATTCCATGTCTTAAATCAACCTTATTTCATTCACAACATGTCTTAGAATTCCATTAAAAGTCCATAACTCAGGACAATAGGTATTTGAAACACAAGATATGTCATTTTACTTCACACCATGGCCCAAAATCATACACCACCACTTTATGCCCAAATCATGAAAACGTACCAAACCACATGTTGAGTTGGAACCCCAGGATGTACCCAAGGAAATGAGTACTTTACGAGATCAAAATGGGGTATCATCAAAGGTTGAAGTATTTCAGTATAAAACAAACTAAAAGACGCATGTCTACTTCAATATTCGGAAAGAAAACTCAAAACCATGAATGCTCACCACAAGATCAAGGGATGCGTTCTTCTCAAACCTTCATGAACTCTCAAATAGACCAAATAACAAATAAACCATAGAAGATGGACTATATCAAGCAATAAACGCATAAAAAAGGTGAAATATCCCTACCTCAAAGTGAAAATCCAAGACTTGAGCTCCAAGGTAAAACCTCAGCTTTAGTGGAGGAAGGGAGCTTCTCCAAGTCTTCTCTAAGTGAAATACTCACTTCCAATAGCAAGATCCCAAGGTATATGACGGATCCTTGAAAGAATTAGAGAGATATTGAAGAGATCAAGTATTTGGGTGTAGAGGGAGTGGGAAAGAGGGTTTCTTAGAGAGGGAGTGAAAAAATTCGAGTTGGGGCTTTTATGTTATCTTCAAAAAAAATCTTATTCATCCCCTATAAATTCGCGTTTCTACCCACCTGACTGGTCACGGGATAAATGCTTTGAAGCTTGACCGGCCACGGCTGGGCACTGTCTAAAATTTGCCCAAAAAGCCAAGGTGTGATTAGTAGCGTGATTGGTCACGGCTGCGTACCTACTCGCGTGACTAGTCATGGCCACCTTCTGTCCAAAATTTTAAGCTTCTCACCATCAATTCTCTTTTCCAACAACACTAAAACTCTCTCGACATTCCGAACATTAACATAAAAGCAAAAACAGTTCCGATCCTTACTGTCAAGTATCGAGATGGCACTGTATGAGGCCCTGTATGGGTGACCATTAGATCACCCGTGTGTTGGACTAAGTTGGGTGAGATGACTACTGTGGGGTCGGACTTAATTGGGGAGACTACTGACAATATGAGATTGATTTGCCAGTAACTATTGGCCGCCCAAGAGAGAACAATAGAACAAATGAAGATGATTCGTCAAAAGTTACTTATAGCGTAGAGCCGACAGAAGAACTATGTTGATCGTCGTCGTCGTCCTTTGTCGTTTGAAGTGGGTGACCATGTGGTTTTAAAGGTATCGCCACAACAGGGTCTATCCCATTTCTGGCGAAAGGGGAAGCTTTCACCTTGATATATCGGACCCTTTGACATCCTCGAGAGGATTGAAAAAGTTGCATATCGTTTGGCTTTACTACCAAGATTGTCGGGTATTCATGATCTATTTCATGTCTCGATGTTGTGAAAGTATGAACTGGATCAATCACATGTGCTTGAATGGTCCGAACTTGAGTTTGAAACTGATGCCTCTTATGGAGAGAAATCGATGAGCTCGTGAGCAAGTGCTAAGAGGTAAGACGATCTCTTTGGCTCGGATTTTGTGGAACAACCAAGGTAAGGAAGGATCGACGTGAGAGCGGGAGGATGAAGTTCAAGAGAAGTACCCGCACTTGTTTACATCTTGACTATGGCTAGTTTCTTTCGTAAACTTGATGATAATTAGACTCGTGAGTTGTTTTATGTAGTGTATAAGGCTATTGTTATGAATTAGCATACACTTAACTTGTTTACGGTTGATATTCATGGGACTTACTTGGTCGCACTTGTTATATGCTTGTTGGCATTGTTTTGATGCACTTGTACGGTTAAGATATTCGGACTTCTTAAATTTATCGAACGTTATTGATTTTGGACTCGTTGAGTTTTGCTTATGCACGAGGTAGATAGTGGAATATTGTTAGTGGTGTTGGATTAATCGACAAGTATCTGTGTCATAGGTGTGGATAAATAGAGAGGTATCCGTGTCGAAATACTTCGCTTTAAATTTTGGTGGACGAAATTCCTTTAAAAAGGGATAATGTGAAGACCCGAAAAGTTTCTTGTTTCTAATTATGCTTGAGATATTTGTTAATGAGATATATTATCATATAATGTTTGATTTGGATTTGGGTAAGCTAGAATTTGATCCGAAAAATTTATTTCAATCTAATTGGTAAGAGAGCGACATTTTGGTCTTTTGACCAACCCTTTTAATTTACAACAAATCAGATTTTTTGGGTTGTTCTTGAGCTCATTTTTGAGAAAAGCTCAAGCTTCCTCTTTTCCTCTAGCACACTCTCTCTCTCTCCCTTCTCTCTATAATTGCCACCAATCCAATCGACGGATTTCGAATTCCTTTGAGATATGGAGTGACCTACGCATGCTTAATGCATACCCAAAGACGGATCATCGATTCGAAGTTTGAAGAAGGAGAATCGAAGCTCTTGAGGCCATCCGAAACTAGGGTATCATCTTCTTCACCAAACCCATCAGTTTAACCTTGTGGTAGGGACATAATACTCTACCTATGTGTGTGTGAGTGTTAAATATGGTTGTAAAGCATTATTTAGTTGTTTTAGAGTAGAAATTGGCTTTTGGTTCGTATTCTTGAATCTGCCAGAAAAATGAAAAAATCGACCCGATCGCTTGAGCGGCCTCTAGCTCACTCGAGAGACCTTCACAAATTTTGGCACCACTCGAGCAGCTGTCAAGCGGCCTGTCAGGTGGTGTTTTTCAGCTCATTAGAAATTTTGAGCAACTAGACCGCTTGAGCGGCCTCTAGTTCGCTTGTGCGGCCTTCACAGAATTTTATAAATTTTGACAGACTCCTTTATGGATTTGGGCCATTGTTAGATACTTTTTAGTGATAGTCTGAGAACCAACGCATGTTTAACCCAATGTGAACTGGTTAGAATGAATTGTGTCGATATTTACGGTGTGGTCCATTATGTGCTTGACAATTGAACAAGAGCTTATACTCGGATTTGTACTAGACTTCTTCGGAAATGTTAGGAAAGCGCTAAACTCTTTCAGAAATGCTTGGAAAGTGTAAGGACCCGGAAAATTTGAGTTTTAAAAATAATTATTTAAAAAATTTAGTGTGGATAACTAATTTGATTTATTATGACATGTATCGGATTTTAGTTATAGGATCCGAGCCCGGAGTCTCTTGCTTTATTTCGCGCGCGTATCTTTACTTGGCTTATCACGTGGGTGCCCTTTTGGACCTTAAAAATCTGACTTTGTGGGGCTAAGGGGAGGAGAAACCCCATTTCCCCCATCTCCCTCTCTCTCTCTAACCATGGCTCTCCCTTCTCTCTAACCTCTCCACCAATCCACTCCACCATTTTCGAATTCCTTGGAGATATAGGAGGCTTACATCGTGTCTAACGTGGAATCGAAGACGGATCGTGGTTAGGAGCTCGGGAAGTGCGGGTTCAAGCATTGGAGGGCCACCAAAGCTAGGGCTTTCACCCTTTGACCAAATCCTCCACTTTGAAGCTTGAGGTAGGGATTTCTACCTTGTATTATGTGTATGTGATGTGTTTTGGTTCATATTTCGTGATTATATTGTTGCCTTTGTATGATTTGGAGAGTGGGCGAAATCTGGAAATTGCACAGATTTCTGCAGATCGCGTCGGGGCGTCCGGACGGGGACCATGGGTGTCCGGACGGTTGGCCCTGGAAATCGAACAGAAAGCTAGTGTTTTGGGCGTCCGGACGGGACTGTCCGGCGTCCGGACGGGACCGGGCGGGCACGCTATTTTGTCCTTTGATTGTGTATTTGTTTCTTATTATGCCATGAACCATCGTTTAATTGATAGTTTGACGTGATCGTGGAACGTTGGTATCTTGTTAGAGTGAATGATATAAGTGCAATACTAGCCTCCATCGGGAGTGCTGATAGGAAAACTAAGAAACTAGCTCCCATTTGGGAATGTGCTAGGAGATGCCATGAATTGGCTTGGCTAGCCTCCGTTAGGAGATGTGCTAGGATACAAGTATGACTATTGATTGGCACGACTTGATGATTTGTCTAGCCTCCATGGGGAGAAGTGCTAGGGCATAACCTATCTTAACCTTGTGTGATTGTATTCGATTAGCATTGGATATGGGTGATGAGTTAATTGTGAGGTGTAGTTGTTGGATGTGTATTGGCAAACCGTGGATTGTTATTCGTGTTGTAGTGCATGACATGTGGATGTATCACATTGTTATACTATGCTCATTTATGCATGCCATGCATCTCACATGCACATAATCTTGGCATAGATTTTCCTACTGGGCTTGTAGCTCAACCCTTCCATCTTTCAAGTACCGTAGCAGAGGAGTAGCATGGATTGCTTGGTGTGACATCTTTTGGGTAAAGAAGTTATTCAACATCTGCATGAACTTATTTTTGGGTAGATGTATTATAACTTCCATATGTATTTTGTTAATGAAAAGTGGAACTTCTTATCTTTTGGAAATCATGGCTATGTATCTTGGGCCGGTAGTGCCCCTTGTCTTTTGAAAACGGTTGGACACTTATTATTTTGGGTATCACAATTATGAAGTAAATCGGGTTATTAAACGGTGTTTGGTGCAGTTGTGGATATTATATTGTGTTTTTATAATACGGAAATTCGGGGCGTGACAACTTGATATCAGAGCGAGAGTTGGAATACCTTGAGACCGTGGGGAGACTTAGAGTCTCATGGGTTCAAAACTCTGCATTTTTGAAAGGCATGTGTGTGCTTGTGTGCATGACATTCATATGCATTATATGAATTGTTTCTTACGAGGAAAGGTAGAATTGATAAACTGTTTTGGACGTTTATGTTAGGCATTGGCCTCGTGTTATGTTGTTGTTTGACTTTGTTAGTGATTGCACATTGTAGAGATATGCCTCCTAGACGTGGTGTGAGGTTGGGCGGAACCCGAGGCTGAAGCCGAGGCCGTGGTCGCTACCGTGAGATACCGTTAGAGGATGTTGTGAGTCAGCAAAGAGAGGTTCCTCGTGCGGAGGAGGTGAATGAGGAAGTGGAGCAAAACATTGAACCGCCGATTGCTCCGGGTGTGTTTGCTAGGGAGTTTGTGGCGGCGCTCGCCGAGGCCAATTTGTTGAATACATGTGCAATGGCCAATGGTGGGAACCGAGCAATTGATGCCATGAGAGAGTTTCGACGCTTGAATCCACCACAGTTTAGCAGGGAAGGTGGTGATTTTCTCGCGGCCAACCATTGGCTTTCTGAAATTCGCAAACTGTTCAATGCTTTGAGTATAGTGGAGGATGACCTTAGGGTCAATATTGTGGCATGCCAGTTGACGGGGGAGGCGAACAAATGGTGGGAGTCGATTCTTGAGTCACGGAAGGATGCACGGAGGGCTGCTAGGCAAGCGGCTAGAACCAATGAACCGGATGTGGAGACATTAACGTGGGCAGACTTTGAGGTTCTCTTCGAGAACCAATATTTTCCGGAATCCTATCGTGAACAACTACGTGAACAGTTTGAGAGGTTGGAACAGGGGACCATGACCGTATCTGAATATGCTACAAGGTTTCAAACCTTATCCCGTTTTGCACCGGAGCTTGTGGCTTTGGAAGACCGTAAGTGCCGGCGTTTTGAGAGGGGTCTTCACTCCTCAGTTAAGAGGCTCGTGGTGAGCCAGCACAAGATGAGTTTTGCTAATATTGTTGAGTGTGCAAGGAGTATTGAATTGCCCAAGGAGGCACAGCGAGGTTCCAGAGTTTGGGAACCAAGGCAGTCGAGTGCGATGCCTAACTACTCATCATCTTCGGGGAGTTCGGGAAGTCAAGGGGGTAAGCGCCAGAGGGAGCAGTTTCAGTCTCAAAGGAGCCATTCCAATCTTAGGCCACCTGTTTCGTCGGACTCGCGGAGCACTACTTCGAGGCCTCAGAGTGTATGCTTTCGATGCAATCAACCTGGTCACATCTGTACTCAGTGCCCGGTACCTCCCAAGGTTTGCTATACTTGTGGTAAGGAGGATCACATTTCGAGGAATTGTCCTCAAGGGGGAGGAACACATAGTGAGGTTGGCTCGGTGTAGCAACCGAGGCAAGGGCAAGGACAAGGGCAACAGTCTCATGGGGCTCCACAACGACAACAACAATCCCATTTTCGCCAAGCCAGTTCGGTTCAGGGTTCTCAATCCGAAAAAGGGACTAGTTCTTCGGCACCGGTGAATTTTGTTCGACGGGGAGGCAGGTATATGCAAGGACATCGTGTTCCTGCTAGAGCTTACAACATTACTTCTACAGTGGCACCTTCAACTTCTCAGAGTCCAGACCCGTCGGTTGTGAGGGGTACATTTCTTGTATTCAACTCTTTTGCAAGAGTTTTATTCGACTCTGGAGCATCTCATTCATTTATTGTTGCATCATTTGCTTGTGCTTTGGGATTGGAGACTACTTTGTTAGACCCACCGTTGTAGGTTGAGACACCTATTGGGGGGAGATCACTACTTGATCGTGTGTGTAGAGATTGTGAGCTCGTTATACTTGACCGTCGCTTTACCTATGATTTTATTGTGTTGAGCATGACCGGGTTTGATGCTATCTTGGGTATGGACTGGTTGTCTACCCATCATGCTATGATTGATTGTTTTAAGCGCCGAGTCCGTATTTGTTCGCCTGAGGATGGTTGTTTTGAGTTCTTTGGAGAACGCCAAGAACCGTTAGAGTCTTATCTTTATGAACCTCGGAAGCGAGACTCTATTTATGCGTTATTGGCTAGTTTGACTCTTGACAAGAATGTGCATGCGCGTGGTGAGTTGCCGTTGGTGGTTCGAGATTTTCCGGATGTGTTTCCAGAGGAGTTACTCGGTTTACCTCCCAAGAGAGAGATTGAGTTTGCAATAGATTTGATTTCGGGTGCCACATCGATTTGTATGCCTCCGTATCGTTTTGCACCGGCCGAATTGAAGGAGTTGAAGATTCAATTGCAGGAGTTACAAGATTTGGGTTTTATACGTCCAAGTACGTCACCATGGGGAGCTTCGGCTTTGTTTGCACGGAAAAAGGATGGGTCATTGCGAATGTGTATCGATTACCGAAAGTTAAACCGTGTGACCCTGAAGAACAAGTACCCAATGCCAAGAATTGACGATTTGTTTGATCAACTCCGAGGAGCTAAGTGTTTTTCAAAGATTGACTTGAGATCGGGGTACCATCAGTTGAGAGTCCGGAGTGAGGACATCCCGAAGACTGCTTTTCGCACACGATATGGACATTATGAGTTTGTGGTAATGCCGTTTGGGTTGACCAATGCACCGGCAACATTTATGGACCTTATGAATCGGATCTTTCGCATGTACCTCGACCAGTTTGTGGTGGTGTTTGTTGACAATATTTTGATATACTCGAGTACAGAAGAAGATCACAAATCGCACCTTGCCATCGTTCTCGGACTTTTGAGGGAGCATCGTCTTTATGCTAAGTTGAGCTGTGTGAATTTGGCTTTCCGAAGTCAAGTTTTTGGGGCATGTCGTTTCGCAAGGAGGAGTGTCCGTTGATCTGGGAAAGATAGAATCTGTGATGGGTTGGCAACGACCAAAGAACGTTTTTGAGATTCGGAGCTTTTTGGGTTTGGCCGGATATTATCGTCGTTTCGTGCTTGACTTCTCTCGTTTGGCTGCACCTATGACCCGATTGACTCGTAAAGGGGCACGTTTTATTTGGGATGATGCTTGTGAGGCAGCTTTTGAGGAGTTGAAGCGGCGTTTGACTAGCGCACCAGTGTTGATTGTACCCGAGAGGGGAGTTGGTTACTCGGTGTACTGTGATGCATCGAAGGAGGGACTTGGGTGTGTCTTGATGCAGACAGGACGAGTTGTGGCCTATGGGTCAAGGCAATTGAAGATTCATGAACGGAATTATCCCACGCATGATTTGGAGCTTGCTGCAGTTGTGTTCGCACTGAAAATTTGGCGACATTACCTCTATGGGGAGAAGTTCGAGGTGTTCTCTGACCACAAAAGTTTGAAGTACTTATTCTCTCAGAAGGAGCTAAATTTGAGACAACGCCGTTGGATGGAGCACATTGAGGATTACGATTTTGTATTGCAGTATCATCCGGGGAAGGCGAATGTGGTAGCGGATGCTTTGAGTAGAAAACCAATTCAATTGGCGAGCTTGGCCATTCGTGAATGGAAAATGGTAAAGGAGTTGGGGAGCTATGCGACGCGTTTCGAGGAAGCTAGTGATGGAGCAACGTTGTGCAATATGACGATTCAATCCACCTTATCCACCCGAGTAGTGGACGCTCAACAACACAATGAGGAGACAGAAGAGTTGCGCCTGAAGTTCTTAAGTGGCAATGCACGTGATGGATGGATGATTCATGCGGATCGAAGTCTTCGCTTTCAAGGGAAGTTGTTTGTACCCATCTCTTGTCGGGAGGAGATTTTGCGGGAGTTTCACCATTCTCCTTTAGCCGTTCATCCAGGGGGAACGAAGATGTATCATGATCTGCGTCGGCAATTTTGGTGGTTCGGAATGAAACGAGATGTGGTGAGTTTCGTGGTGAGATGTTTGACATGCCAACAAGTGAAGGCCGAACACCAACGACCTGCGGGGGAGTTACAACCTTTGCCAGTGGCGGAATGGAAGTGGGAAAACGTGACGATGGACTTTGTTACGGGTTTGCCGAGATCGCCGAGAGAGGGCATGACGCAATATGGGTAGTAGTGGACCGTTTGACCAAGACCGCTCACTTTCTACCGATTCAGGTTACCGACTCAGTGGAGAAGCTCAGTCGATTGTATGTCCGTGAGATTATCCGATTGCATGGGATTCCCGTTTCTATTGTGTCCGACCGAGACCCAAGATTTACGGCACGATTTTGGCAGAGCTTGCAAGCAGCACTTGGCACGAACCTATTATTTAGTACTGCATATCATCCCCAGACCGATGGGCAATCCGAGCATACAATTCAGACTCTTGAGGATATGCTTCGGGCATGCGTTTTAGATTTTCGGAGAAGTTGGGAGGATCACTTGCCTCTTGTCGAGTTCGCATACAACAATAGTTATCAATCGAGTATTGAGATGGCACCGTTTGAGGCTTTATACGGTAGGCCTTGTAGATCACCTATATGTTGGACCGAGTTGGGTGAGGCAACACTTGTCGGACCGGATTTGATTGGAGAGACTACCGAGAGCATGAAGTTGATTCGCAAGCAACTTTTGATGGCGCAAGAGAAGACTACCGAGTTAGTCAAGACGATTCGCCAACGACTACTTACCGCTCAAAGTCGACAGAAAAGCTATGTCGATTGACGCCGTCGTCCGTTATCGTTTGAGGTGGGAGACCATGTGTTCTTGAAAGTATCGCCACGACGGGGCTTATCGCGTTTTGGGCAGAAAGGAAAGTTATCGCCAAGATATATCGGACCGTTTGATATCATTGAGAAGATTGGGGAAGTTGCTTACCGTTTAGCCTTGCCGCCAAAGTTGTCGGGGATGCATGACGTATTTCATGTTTCGATGTTGAGGAAATACGAGCCGGATCCTTCTCATGTTTTGGAGTGGTCCGAGTTAGAGCTTGAGGCCGATGCATCTTATGGAGAACAACCGATACGTATTTTAGATTCTCGAGAGCAAGTGTTGAGAGGTAAGACGATACCTTTGGTTCGTGTATTATGGGGCAACCAAGGCAAGGAGGAATCTACGTGGGAGCGTGAGGACGAGGTTCGGGAGAAATACCCGCATTTGTTTAATCCTTGATTTCTATGCACTTGTTATTGGGTTGATGGTTTGGGGCGTGTTTGCCACCATGTTTTTGTGCTTATTGAATGTGGTTGAAACATGAGTTATGTGCTTACTTATAGTATGTTCTTGAACTTGTGGATTGTGGAACGTGTTATGCATGTCAATCTCTTGAATATGAGCTATGAAATTTGAGAACTTGATTGTGCGTTGGTTGTTATATACTCATTGAGCATGCTGTATGCATGAGTCAAGTTGATGTGCTTGATTGATTTTGTTTGAATATGATGACTTGATAGTTAGCATCCGTTGAGCTTTGTGAAAGCACGGATTAATAATATAGATTGAGATAATAGCGGTGTGTCCGTATCTGGAGTGTGATATTAGTAGAGGTATCGGTGTCTTGCTTTATAGCATTGAACCTTGATGGAGTATCCGTGTCTGACTTGTTGATTGTGTACATAGGTGTCGGTGTCAACATGTTGGTTTAAATTCGAGGACGAAATTTCTTTAAGGAGGGGAGGATGTAAGGACCCGGAAAATTTGAGTTTTAAAAATAATTATTTGAAAAATTTAGTGTGGATAACTAATTTGATTTATTATGACATGTATCGGATTTTAGTTATAGGACCCGAGCCCGGAGTCTGTTGCTTTATTTCGCGCGCGTATCTTTACTTGGCTTATCACGTGGGTGCCCTTTTGGACCTTAAAAATCTGATTTTGTGGGGCTAAGGGGAGGAGAAGCCCCATTTCCCCCATCTCCCTCTCTCTCTCTAACCATGGCTCTCCCTTCTCTCTAACCTCTCCACCAATTCACTCCACCATTTTCGAATTCCTTGGAGATATAGGAGGCTTACATCGTGTCTAACATGGAATCGAAGACGGATCGTGGTTAGGAGCTCGGGAAGTGCGGGTTCAAGCATTGAAGGGCCACCAAAGCTAGGGCTTTCACCCTTTGACCAAATCCTCCACTTTGAAGCTTGAGGTAGGGATTTCTACCTTGTATTATGTGTATGTGATGTGTTTTGGTTCATATTTCGTGATTATATTGTTGCCTTTGTATGATTTGGAGAGTGGGCGAAATCTGGAAATCGCACAGATTTCTGCAGATCGCGTCGGGGCGTCCGGACGGGGACCATGGGCGTCCGGACGGTTGGCCCAGGAAATCGGACAGAAAGCTAGTGTTTTGGGCGTCCGGACGGGACAACCCGGCGTCCGAACGGGACCGGGCGGGCACTCTGTTTTGTCCTTTGATTGTGTATTTGTTTCGTATTATGCCATGAATCATCCTTTAATTGATAGTTTGACGTGATCGTGGAACGTTGGTATCTTGTTAGAGTGAATGATACAAGTGCAATACTAGCCTCCATCGGGAGTGGTGCTAGGAAAACTAAGAAACTAGCTCCCATTTGGGAATGTGCTAGGAGATGCCATGAATTGGCTTGGCTAGCCTCCGTTAGGAGATGTGCTAGGATACAAGTATGACTATTGATTGGCACGCCTTGATGATTTGTCTAGCCTCCGTGGGGAGAAGTGCTAGGGCATAACCTATCTTAACCTTGTGTGATTGTATTCGATTAGCATTGGATGTAGGTGATGAGTTAATTGTGAGGTGTAGTTGTTGTACGTGTATTGGCAAACCATGGATTGTTATTCGTGTTGTAGTGCATGACATGTGGATGTATCACATTGTTATACTATGCTCATTTGTGCATGCCATGCATCTCACATGCACATAATCTTGGCATAGATTTTCCTACTGGGCTTGTAGCTCAACCCTTCCATCTTTCAGGTACCGTAGCAGAGGAGTAGCATGGATTGCTTGGTGTGACATCTTTTGGGTAGAATAATGGAAGAAGTTATTCAACATCTGCATGAACTTATTTTTGGGTAGGTGTATTATAACTTCCATATGTATTTTGTTAATGAAAAGTGGAACTTCTTATCTTTGGAAATCATGGCTATGTATCTTGGGCCGGTAGTGCCCCTTGTCTTTTGAAAATGGTTGGACACTTATTATTTTGGGTATCACAATTATGAAGTAAATCGGGTTATTAAACGGTGTTTGGTGCAGTTGTGGATATTATATTGTGTTTTTATAATACGGAAATTCGGGGCGTGACAGAAAGCACTAGACTCCTTCAGGAATGCTAGGAGGATACTAGACTCCTTCGGGAATGCTAGAAATGTACTATAACCTTTGCAAACGTGTCATGAAGGTGTCGATATTATTCTCGTGGTCAAATTGGGATGAAACCCTTATGTATTCTATGAGCTAACTTACCAATTGTTAATCCATATGTTTATTTGAATCTCCAAGAACTTGATGTAACACATCCATTACTTGGAATATTACATTTTGCTTGGTTAAATCTCCATCATGTTATAATGCGCATCCATGTGTAATATTAGTATCGATGCTCCTATTGGGCTTGTAGCTCATCCCTTCTTCCTTCACAGGTATAAATTTCGAGCAGTAGATAGATGGACATGGCATGCCCGAGTGTGTGCATCTTTTGTAGACTTTCATATAGAGTTATTCAGCATCTTTTGACTTAATGTTTTTGGGAAGATGTAATATAACTCTATTTTTGATCAAACCAAACTCTTGATGTAATCCTCCAACTTTGTAAATTCGTAAATGGCCAAAATGGGGTATCGATGGCCTATTTTGAGATCATTGTGTTCCCTTTAATTTTAGGGTCCCATATTTTCTCGATATTTGGATTATGGTTTGACTACTTAAATGATATCTTTTGAGTATAATGGCTTATCAGGATTTCTTTGAAATTGTAAGGACCCGGAAAATTGTGAACTTTTTATAAATAAAATAAATTTATATTTGGGGTTATTCGATCGATTGGTTAACACGTGTTTCACAATTTTAGTTATAAGACCCGAGCCCGGGGTCTTTGGTTTTATTTCACGCGCGTTACGTACGTAGCATTTTATGTGGGAGCCCATGGGGGGCCTTAAAATCAGATTTTGGGGAATAAGGGGAGGGAAGAACACATCTCTCTCTCTCTCTCTCTCCACCATATCTCTACCTTCTCTCTACCACCACCATCAAACCACCATTTTCGGATTCCTTCGGGATAGAGGAAGCTTGGATTGTGCTTGACGTGGAATCGAAGACGGATCGCGATTTCGAGCTCGGGAAGAAAAGATCCGAAGCTTGGAACCTAGGGCTTCTACCTCTTCGCCAAATCTTTTGATTCAAAGCTTGAGGTAGGGATGTCTCACCCTTATTATGTGTTTATTCATGGTATTGGTAGTTGAATTCGTGTTTAGATTGAGTATTGTTGCGTTTTTTACCGATTTGGACGAGTTGCGAACTGTCTGTGCGAAACCAGAGATCGACCAAGTCGCTGGGTGTCGCTCGAGCGACCTTGATTTTATGGAAGTCGCTCCAGCGACTTGTCTAGCAACCATCTAGCGACCTTTACTGATTTTTGGCGTGTCCAGCGACTTTTTAGCCGCTCCAGCGACTTGTCGGGCGACCCTTACTGACGGCTTTCACCCTAATTTGAGATTTATGGACGTTTAAGAATATTTTCACTCATATATGTGGTAGGTGGGATGTGTGACACAAGCAAGATCTTAATGTGGCAATAAATTTTGTAGGACTCGATGATGTTGAAATTATATCATGTGGTAGGTGGGATGTGTGACGCATTTATTCATATTTTCGTTTTTCTTTCACTATGAGATTAAACTGTGATTGGCGTGATATGTGAATGGCCGGTAAAGGGTCAAACTATGAATTTGTGTTGCATTGACATGATGCGATTTCTAGCCTCCAACGGGAGTTGTGCTAGTTATGTGATGTCTAGCCTCTGACGGGAGATGTGCTAGTTATATAAATGGTCTAGCCTTCGACGGGAGATGTGCTAGCATGTTTCAATATTGTCTAGCCACCAACGGGTGATGTACTAGTTGGAATATGATAGCTGAGTCGATATGAGAACCGCAAATTGATCAAAACGGTTGACATACAGTATTGCGTTCTAGACTAATGGATTAATTGTCATCCACATGTTGTTATGAACTGTTCATGAAGCATGCCATATCATTCATATTCATATAATATTGGCGTAGATATCTCTACTGGGCTTTTAGCTCACCCCTTCATTCTTTCAGGTACAGATCCGGAGGCTTGACATGGATTGTATGGGTGCATGGTGGTGCATGTTTTGTGAAGACTTTCATATTAGGAGTTACATAGCATCTTTAGAACTATTTTTGAAAGATGTAAACTAACTCCTCTTTTGTTCCTTCTTTTGTATTTGAAAGCAAATGGTATTGTACTTGTTTAAAACTTATATTTTGGGGTGACAGGCCGGGAGTGCCACCCAAGAATTGTAATATTTGAAACACTTTATCAATGGTGGATTATGGGAACTGTGTTTTGAGAAATTGTGAGGTTTTAAAATGATAAATAGAGTTATGCCATATGTTTGAAAAGGAGGGTGTGACAGAAATTGAGGGCGTGACACACGAAATTCCAATAAACAGTGGATAATTGACAATTAAGGCATAAAGGCAACAACAATATAGAGCATACTTGAAGCAAACAATAAATTCATATGAATGATCATCCGTCAACGTGTCATTTACCAATCACTCCGCATCATTTAAAGAACAACGCATCTCATGACCATTTCCTTTCTATTATGATGCACCATACGATTTAGTGTCATAAATCAAGGGTGGATGGGACAAACTCAAACATAAAGATTAATCATCGTACATCTCCACTTCAAACCACAACTTGACCTAATGCCACAAGACAAGACAAGGCCCGACATTAACCTAGGGACCAAATGAACTCTTTACAACAATAAAATAGGGTGAAATCATTTTTGTAAGAACCCACAAAATTTTGTTTTTTTAATTAATTATTTAAATTTATATTGCAAGATACACAATTGCATTATTTTTATGTGTTTCAGGATATTTTAGTTACGGGGCTTGAGTCCGGAATTTTATCTAGACACGTGCGCGTTGTGAGGTGTGCTTAGACCATTTGGGGGACCTTTAGACTTAGTTAAAACTCTAATTATTTGAGAAGGGTTGGAGTTGAGAGCAACACACTACAACCCCTTTTTCTTTTTCTAGGCTTTGCTCCTCCTCTCCCTAAAATCCCCTTGAGATTTCTTTCACTATTTTCAAATCCCTTTGAGATATGGGAAGCTCGGAACATGCTTAAGTGATATTCGAAGATGGATCGTGATTTGGAGTTCGGGAAGCAAGGATTTGAAGCTTGGAGATCTACCAGCACCTAGGCTTTGCTCATTTCACCAAATTTTTCGATTCGAAGCTTGAGGTAGGGATGTTTCACCTCTATTATGTGTTTATAGCATGTTTATTGGTCCAAAAACTAAATTTGCTAGTTTTTGGGAAAAGTGTAGAAATCGTCAAAGTAGCTAGAGCGAATTTGAAGTAGCTTGAGCGACTTTGTGGTCATTTGAGCGACTTATTGAGCGACTGTCAAGAGACTTCTTCTATCCAAAAATGCATCAAGCGACTTTTGGTCGCTCCAGTGACTTGTTAGGCGACTTTCACTGATGGTCACCTTATTTTGAGATTATGGGCTAGTTGACTTTAGTTATGTGCCATGGTTATAAATATATGATAATTCTATTACTTTGGACATTTATTTAATGAATTGCGCGTGTTTATAGAATTAGCCTTACGTTGTGAACATTATGGATTGGATTGTTGAATTACAGTTGTATACCGTATCGACATGTGCGACGTCTAGCCTCCAACAGGAGATGTGCTAGTAATGATATATCTAGTTTGTATTCAGAAATGTGCTAGTTGATTCTGACATTGTCTAGCCACTGTTCGGTGAAGTGCTAGTTGGAAAGATGGATATGAAATTGGAATACGATATGTGGGTTGTGTGATATGAGTAGCGTAGATTTAGAGTAGTGAGAAAGGGAGGAGAGAGAGTGTGTATAAAGAGAGAGATGGGAGAGATAGATTTGAGATTTAGTGTAGATAAAAAGGAAAAGAAGTAGAGAGAAAATAGATAGGTTTAGGGTAGTGAGAAAGAAATAAATAAAAAGATAGAAATGAGAGAGAGAGAGAGAGAGAGAGAGAGAGAGAGAGAGAGAGAGAGAGAGGGAGAGGTTTAAGGTAATGATAGAGAGAGGGAGAGAGAAATGAGAGAGATAAATTTAGGGTAGTGATAAAGAGAGCTTGAGAGAAATAGAGAGAGAGAGAGAGAGAGAGAGAGAGGGAGGGAGGGAGAGAGAGAGAGAGAAAAAAAATTATGTATAACATTTATTTTTTGAAGAAAAAATATTGAACATATGTTATATATTAGATACCAAACCAAACCAAACTGAGCCTTATGTCCCAAATCAATTGGGGTCGGCTACATGAATCCTTTTCCTCCAAAGAGTTCTGTCAAGTGCTGCTTGCTCACTTAGCCCTAGTAGACTTAAATCCTTGCGCACTACCGCATCTAATGTCAATTTGGGTCTTCCCCACCCCGAAGCCTTGCTATGCAAAGCTATCCTATCCGCTCTCTTAACTATTGCATCCGTAGGTCTACGATAGACATGCCCAAACCACCTAAGCCTATTTTCCCTCAACTTCTCGTCTATAGGTCCTATGCCTACCATCTCACGGACTGTTTCATTTCTAATCCTATCTCATCTAGTCTTACCACACATCCACCTCAACATTCTCATTTCCGCTACACTCATCTTGGTCACCTGTTGTTTCTTCATAGGCCAGCATTCTGTCCCGTAAAGCATCGCTGATCTTATCGCTATTCTATAGAATTTTCCCTTCAACTTTGTGGGTACCCTCTTGTCGCACAGTACGCCAGTAGCACTTCTCCACTTGAGCCACCCCACTTGGATCCTATGGGTCACATCATCCGTAATCTCTCCATCTTGACTAATAATAGAGCCTAAATATTTAAAACAGCACTCTTTGGTATCTCCTGGTCTTGAATCATCACTTTTTCTTCGTACGCACTTCTGGTATCACTAAACTTGCAAACCATATACTCAGTTTTACTCCTACTTATCCGAAAGCCCTTAGACTCTAGTGCATCCCGCCAAATTTTTAATTTAGTATTAACGCCGCTAGCAGTATCATCGATAAGGACGATATCATCTGCAAACAACATACACCATGGAATATCCTCTTGAATCTGACTAGTCAATTCATCCATAACTAAAGCGAAAAGGTAAGGGCTCAAGGCTGACCCTTGGTGCAATCCTACTGTGATGGGAAATTCACTCGTCTCCCCTGCTGGTGATCTAATGGCAGTGACAGCACCTTCATACATGTCTCGAACAACATCGATATACCCTTTGGTTACTCCCTTTCTCTCCAGAACCCCCCATATAATGTCTCTGGGCACCCTATCATAAGCCTTTTCTAGGTCTATGAAGACCATATGAAGGTCCTTCTTCAATGACCTGTGTTTCTCTACCACTCTTCTTAGAAGGTAAATAGCTTCCATGGTCGATCTCCCAGGCATGAACCCAAATTGTTTCTCCGACACCATAGTCTCCATCCTCAAACGATGCTCCATAACTCTTTCCCACAGCTTCATCGTATGACTCATCAACTTAATACCTCTATAGTTGTTGCAATTTTGAATGTCCCCTTTGTTCTTGTAGATAGGTACTAAGGTACTCCTCCTCCATTCGTCTGGCATCCTCCTAGATACAATAATTTTGTTGAACAACTTTGTCAACCAAGTCACCCCCAAATCACCTAGGCTTTTCCACACTTCAATAGGAATGCCATCTGGTCCTAAGGCCCTACCCGGTTTCATCTTCTTCAAAGCCTTGGCCACTTCGGACTTTTGTATCCTCCGATAAAACTCGTATTCCATTTTCTCGCTAGGAACATCAACTTCCTCCTCACCAAAACCTCCTTCATATTTCTCGTTTAACAACTTCTCGAAATACGTCCTCCACCTATCCTTGATATCCTCATCTTTCACCAACACTACTGAATCGCTACCTTTTATACACTTAACTTGAGAGAAGTCTCTAGCTTTCCTTTCTCTCAGCTTGGCGAGTTTATAGATATTCCTCTCCCCATCTTTACTATCAAGTCTAGCGTAAAAATCCTCATAGGCTTTCAACTTAGCCTCTCTAACGGCTTTCTTAGCTTCCTTGTTAGCCTGCTTGTACTGCTGAAAATTTTCCACCTTCCGGTCCTTTTGCCACTTCTGAAAACATTCCTTCTTGGCTTTTACCATGGTTTGAACCTCGTCATTCCACCACCATGTCTCCTTAGAAATTGGACCTTTCCCCTTTGACTCTCCGAGAACTTCTTTCGATATCCTTCTAATACCATCGGCCATTGTCCTCCACATACTATCACTATCGCCTTCCATTCCCCACTCCATTTTTTTTTTTTACAATATCTATGTTATATATTAGATATTGTAAAAAAATTCATGAATATTATAGTTGGTGCAATGGTTAGTGGGGGTGTGCATAAGGTGTTGGTTGGGTAAAAGGTCTAAGGTTCGAAATTTGGGAAGAAAAGAAAATTGTATTGTGAGCAAAGTTATCAATCTCGTACCGGCGATGGTATCGATTTTGTTACTGGTATCGATTTTGTTACTAGTATCGTACCAGAGTATCATTGCGGATTTATTACTAAAAAATAATATAATTTTTTTTAACTAATATTCTTTACAAAAAATTATATTTGACATATAAGTAAACCCCACAACTTAAAAATAACTCACAAAACATAATATTGTCAAAGGACAATAATAAACCAATGATATTTCAATATCATTTAATTCACCAAATTTATAAAATTAGTTAGCATATGCTAGATTAGAAAGAAAAATTAATATTTATTTTAATATTAATATATGAAAAGTGAAAAAAGAAAAATTAACGTTCATTTTCTTGTCTAGAGAAATTGAAAAGGAAAATTAACATTCCTAAAGTATTGAAAGTGAAAAAAAGAAAAATTAATATTTATTTTCATGTATGTATGAAATTATAAATGGGGGTTAAGATTTATTTTTATTTTAAAATGAAAAGCAATGTTAAGTTTAAAAAAAAAAGAATGTTAACATTCATAAAAAGGAATGCTAACTTTAAATTAAAAAAATTCTAATTTTTTCTTTTCAATTTCCATAAAAAATAATATTAACTTTCCTTTTTGCATTATAAATTTTCATACCTTAATTATGAGTATTTACAAGGAAAGTGAAAAAAAAACAAAGGTATGTAAATGTAATTAAAAAATACATAAAAAGTAAAAAAAATTAAAAAAAAAAAGAAAAACCGGTACCGGCAGAGATCCGGTACCTGGCCGGTACCGCCGGTATTGGCCGAAACCGGTCGGTACTAACCAGAACCACCGGTATTCTCACCGGAATGGTACGGATGTTCGGTGGTATCGTTTTTGGTCCAGTACGGTACGAGATTAATTACTTTGATTATGAGTGCATTTATTGGTATTTGAAATTAATTTAGCGACAAAATAATTCGTCGCCAAATCTAGTTATTAACAACGAAAATAAATTTCTCGTGAAATGATTATGGGTAAAGACAAAACCTTTCGTCTCCAAAAGCAGATATTGGCAACGAAAAAATTTCTCACCGATTATGTATTTTTTGGTGACAACATATTTCGTCTCTAAAATCCGATATTGGCGACGAAACAATTCTTCGCCGAATATATTCTATTGGCGATAAAATATTTTGTCGCTAAAGAACATATTAGGCGAGTAAAATTATTTTTCGTTGCTAAGAGCTTTTTGCGTGAAAGTATAGGCGACAAAAATTTATGACGAAAAATTTCGTCACTTAATGAGTTAACGACAAAAAATATAATTTTTGAAATAAAATTGTTTCGTTATTACAAACCAATTTTGTTATAGTGATAGACTTTTATGATTAGTTAATTAGATATTTATTTATTTACACATCTATCTTATTATTATGTGATTTCTATTTAATGGTTTAAATATTAGTCAAGTGTGAATTACCATGAATATACTTTGATTACTTGGACGATGATCGATTGTTGATACTCTGGGTGTCTCATGGATACCTGAATATTTAACACACTGATAATGATATGCGATTAGTGGTTGTGAATATATTCATGGTGAGAATATTTATGGTTGCCTTTAGCCGTGATGTGACTTTAGCTGAGTTTTTATTTTAATCAAAACGTGTGATAGACCCAAATTTTGTATTACTCAAGCACTGTAATTTAGGCGTGTCACACGTTTAGCCAAGTTACACTTCAATCAAAATTATATCTAGTCCTATTGTACCCTTTAATCTAACGACCTTCTGATGTAAGTTTTAAACTCATATTGTTCCGGCACGGTAACCGCAGGATATAATGCTAGAGATAGCATATTGGTTGGGAACATGATAATCGAAAAATAGTGTGGTTGGAGAGCAGGATGGTTGGGAAGCATTGGTTGGTCAGGTGGTCGAGATTGTTATTGTTCAGGAGCACTATACTTGATTTCATTGATGTTAAAAATATTGCTTTTAAATATATAACGAGGTCATTGATTTAGAAAAGACTATTCGAATAAATGACAAGGTGATTCTTAAAATAATTAATGGAATTATATGACGAGATCATACTTTAGAATACACTGATTCAAGTCGAGAACTCATGAAATATTTAGAATTGATGTTCACTGTGATAATTAATCTGATGATTTCAATTATATTATTTCGATTTAAAGCATGTACTTATTGTTTATGCACTTATCTTATCGCATGAGTTGACTTTGAATATTTTTATACTCTGTACACTACACGTCATATTATTATGCTAAAACATTCAAAAGCGAACCTAAGGGCAGGGTAACTTATTGAGTGTCAAAATTAATGGCGCAACTTTCTCCTGTCCCTGGTATTTCATACCATGCATCAACGACAACAGAGGTGAACCAGAAGATACACCGTACGATGGCACTTATCCCGATGAAGATACAATGGAGCCGTGGGTTACTTAGATTAGTCTAAACTGCTCTGACTTTAGTTTAAAGTCTTTTTGTTGTAAAACATTTTCTTTGAATGTATTTCAACTATCTCTAGTATTAAACTTGTATTTCAATAAAATGATGGTATTTTGGTTATTTTACTCTTTTAAATTAACGTATTCGAAATTCGGGGCGTTACATTAGCCGAGCTATCTGCATTCTCCACTGCTACACCCTGAGCTATAAGGGATTTTTGTTGCTCCCATCTCAATTGCCATTGTCGTTGAAGCATCATTGAGCACAAACATTCAGGAAGGAATTTTTCTTCCTTAATTAGATATGCTAGCCAGGTCACCATTGCGAGACTGACACCCTCCACTTTATCTTCATCATCCGAGACTTCCTTCATCTTTAATCCTCCATGGTGCAGCTCTCCCATCTTCTGGTCCAAGTCCAAAGAAACCATGGAAAAAACCTCAACCAACTTGAGTGTTTTTTTTTTTTAACAAGATAAACCTTATCTACTGGGCTCTCCGAAGTCAAACATTATAAGGACTGTTAGATTTCAATTTAATCGTTAAATTCTCGTTATGAACAAATAGGCATATAATTTCTCATCATTGTTGGTTAATCTGGTCCCAAACTATTCGAGTGTGGAACTTATCCTCTTAATATTAGAACTTAAACATGATTCTTTGTCCGCCTTTCTTAAGTCGGAAAACGCATCCTTGTACAAAAATATCATGCTGCCAAATTGACTTCTCATCTGTTCGTCCAAAAAAAATCATATTTATTAATTAGGTACATACGGAGTTAAAATTTGATAAGATAGTGACATACGACTCACAAGATAAAGAATAACATGCAAATCACATCGTTTTGAACCTAGCTATGTAACATGAATTGGACCCTAAATAACCTATTTAGTATGTCTTGTGGACACATTACTATTTCTCCATACATGTGGCTGTGCGTGTTACTCTGGTTATATAGAAGAATTTGAATTTCTCTAATATGTATACGTTGCTAAATTAGGAAGTGTTATACTATAGTGGGTTAAACTAGTTGTGTACGTGCGTGTTTGGGCTACTCTAAAGAATTATGATGGACCCTATATGACACAATTTGACACTATTTTCCACCCACATTAATGTACACATACGTGAAATATTAGTGTCATGACCACAATTAATTAGTACTATATATGAATACCACATGACATTATTTTGAATGCAAATAAGGGAATCTGGAAATTGTAGTTCAGAAGATTCTTATCATACGATTTTTTTGGTGGTAATTCACAGTGATCGTACCAATTCACGCACATTGACTAATGTCTAGGGACCAATCCCACTATTTATTAACGGGAAGACCCATTTAAAGGTGGGGCACTGCACATGGATCATTTCCGTTAAAAATATAGACGGAACCTGACGGATGGACGAGATTGAACCAAATGTCAAAGTCTGGGGGGTTTAGTGTTCAAATTAAAACAAGAAGGACCAAATCGAAATTGAACATAAAGTCGAAGGGATATAAAGGTAATTTACCCAAAAAATTAATTATCCTGGGAGTTGGAGCTCCATCATGTGATGCCCTTATATCTTTCTCAACACAAGTTAGCAAAAAAAAAAACACAAGTTTTTATACAAATTGATACATTTAGTATTGTCGTTTTTGGTCCAGTACGGTACGAGATTAATTACTTTGATTATGAGTGCATTTATTGGTATTTGAAATTAATTTAGCGACAAAATAATTCGTCGCCAAATCTAGTTATTAACAACGAAAATAAATTTCTCGTGAAATGATTATGGGTAAAGACAAAACCTTTCGTCTCCAAAAGCAGATATTGGCAACGAAAAAATTTCTCACCGATTATGTATTTTTTGGTGACAACATATTTCGTCTCTAAAATCCGATATTGGCGACGAAACAATTCTTCGCCGAATATATTCTATTGGCGATAAAATATTTTGTCGCTAAAGAACATATTAGGCGAGTAAAATTATTTTTCGTTGCTAAGAGCTTTTTGCGTGAAAGTATAGGCGACAAAAATTTATGACGAAAAATTTCGTCACTTAATGAGTTAACGACAAAAAATATAATTTTTGAAATAAAATTGTTTCGTTATTACAAACCAATTTTGTTATAGTGATAGACTTTTATGATTAGTTAATTAGATATTTATTTATTTACACATCTATCTTATTATTATGTGATTTCTATTTAATGGTTTAAATATTAGTCAAGTGTGAATTACCATGAATATACTTTGATTACTTGGACGATGATCGATTGTTGATACTCTGGGTGTCTCATGGATACCTGAATATTTAACACACTGATAATGATATGCGATTAGTGGTTGTGAATATATTCATGGTGAGAATATTTATGGTTGCCTTTAGCCGTGATGTGACTTTAGCTGAGTTTTTATTTTAATCAAAACGTGTGATAGACCCAAATTTTGTATTACTCAAGCACTGTAATTTAGGCGTGTCACACGTTTAGCCAAGTTACACTTCAATCAAAATTATATCTAGTCCTATTGTACCCTTTAATCTAACGACCTTCTGATGTAAGTTTTAAACTCATATTGTTCCGGCACGGTAACCGCAGGATATAATGCTAGAGATAGCATATTGGTTGGGAACATGATAATCGAAAAATAGTGTGGTTGGAGAGCAGGATGGTTGGGAAGCATTGGTTGGTCAGGTGGTCGAGATTGTTATTGTTCAGGAGCACTATACTTGATTTCATTGATGTTAAAAATATTGCTTTTAAATATATAACGAGGTCATTGATTTAGAAAAGACTATTCGAATAAATGACAAGGTGATTCTTAAAATAATTAATGGAATTATATGACGAGATCATACTTTAGAATACACTGATTCAAGTCGAGAACTCATGAAATATTTAGAATTGATGTTCACTGTGATAATTAATCTGATGATTTCAATTATATTATTTCGATTTAAAGCATGTACTTATTGTTTATGCACTTATCTTATCGCATGAGTTGACTTTGAATATTTTTATACTCTGTACACTACACGTCATATTATTATGCTAAAACATTCAAAAGCGAACCTAAGGGCAGGGTAACTTATTGAGTGTCAAAATTAATGGCGCAACTTTCTCCTGTCCCTGGTATTTCATACCATGCATCAACGACAACAGAGGTGAACCAGAAGATACACCGTACGATGGCACTTATCCCGATGAAGATACAATGGAGCCGTGGGTTACTTAGATTAGTCTAAACTGCTCTGACTTTAGTTTAAAGTCTTTTTGTTGTAAAACATTTTCTTTGAATGTATTTCAACTATCTCTAGTATTAAACTTGTATTTCAATAAAATGATGGTATTTTGGTTATTTTACTCTTTTAAATTAACGTATTCGAAATTCGGGGCGTTACATTAGCCGAGCTATCTGCATTCTCCACTGCTACACCCTGAGCTATAAGGGATTTTTGTTGCTCCCATCTCAATTGCCATTGTCGTTGAAGCATCATTGAGCACAAACATTCAGGAAGGAATTTTTCTTCCTTAATTAGATATGCTAGCCAGGTCACCATTGCGAGACTGACACCCTCCACTTTATCTTCATCATCCGAGACTTCCTTCATCTTTAATCCTCCATGGTGCAGCTCTCCCATCTTCTGGTCCAAGTCCAAAGAAACCATGGAAAAAACCTCAACCAACTTGAGTGTTTTTTTTTTTTAACAAGATAAACCTTATCTACTGGGCTCTCCGAAGTCAAACATTATAAGGACTGTTAGATTTCAATTTAATCGTTAAATTCTCGTTATGAACAAATAGGCATATAATTTCTCATCATTGTTGGTTAATCTGGTCCCAAACTATTCGAGTGTGGAACTTATCCTCTTAATATTAGAACTTAAACATGATTCTTTGTCCGCCTTTCTTAAGTCGGAAAACGCATCCTTGTACAAAAATATCATGCTGCCAAATTGACTTCTCATCTGTTCGTCCAAAAAAAATCATATTTATTAATTAGGTACATACGGAGTTAAAATTTGATAAGATAGTGACATACGACTCACAAGATAAAGAATAACATGCAAATCACATCGTTTTGAACCTAGCTATGTAACATGAATTGGACCCTAAATAACCTATTTAGTATGTCTTGTGGACACATTACTATTTCTCCATACATGTGGCTGTGCGTGTTACTCTGGTTATATAGAAGAATTTGAATTTCTCTAATATGTATACGTTGCTAAATTAGGAAGTGTTATACTATAGTGGGTTAAACTAGTTGTGTACGTGCGTGTTTGGGCTACTCTAAAGAATTATGATGGACCCTATATGACACAATTTGACACTATTTTCCACCCACATTAATGTACACATACGTGAAATATTAGTGTCATGACCACAATTAATTAGTACTATATATGAATACCACATGACATTATTTTGAATGCAAATAAGGGAATCTGGAAATTGTAGTTCAGAAGATTCTTATCATACGATTTTTTTGGTGGTAATTCACAGTGATCGTACCAATTCACGCACATTGACTAATGTCTAGGGACCAATCCCACTATTTATTAACGGGAAGACCCATTTAAAGGTGGGGCAAAGCTCCATCTAAAGTACTGACTATATTAGATATTGGAGTTGATAATATGTGAGAAATTCAGACTTGAGACTTGAATAGTTTCATTAAAATGATACGAGGTTATACAAAATTTTAAAATATTAGAACAAGAATAACACCTAGGAAGCTTTCAATACAAAATTTAAGACAGGGTTTCTCAGAAAAAAACTTTACAAAACATAGAGGCATCTAAAGTCTACTAGTACAACCAAGGTTTTCCAATCTCTTATGCCTCTATACCTTCAACGGCTACGTTAACTGAAAAAACATCTCCATCTTCATCTCGCATTAATAGATTACTAGGAGCAACATAATACCTGTGAGTTGTGACACTCAGTAGGTTAAAGTAAACTACCCAATTTTCTTACATTAATGATATGACATAATGAGAAATACATAATCCAAGTAAGTGCAGAAATAGACAAGCAAGCGATGTATATGAGAGTTTAACAGTTCCTAAATTCCAAATTCAATCCTTGGTCAAGCTAACTTATGACGGTCACATACGCTATGATCTGTCAAGCTAACCTATGACAGATCAAGACAATGACATGGCTCAAGACATGATATGGCTCAATACATAGCACGACACAAGACGTTCACCAAACCTAGGTTCTATATCCTCAAACTTTATTGTAGTCAGTAATAGTTTGACGTGCTCAAGCATAAATAATAGTGACATCATGAAAGTAACATTTAAAAACATTTTGAAATCCATAACAATGTTTCATGCATAATTCGCTGAGTGCTAAGTTTCTTGTAAGTTCCATACATTCCCTCCATAAAAGTCATCATATAATAATCATACAAGTCTCGAGGGTCAAAACCAGTCAAATACCTGTATAAACTAAGGTCACAGTCTACCAAACAATGGCCAGAACAGTGACCAAATTGTGGCCAAACAATGTAGCCGAACATTATGGCCAAGCAATGGCCGAATGGAAATTGAGCAATGGCTAAGTTGTGGTGCCGATTGATGGTTGAAAGATATGCCCAAATGGGCCGATAGTGGCCGAGTAATAGGCTGAAGTAGTGGCCGAACTATGACCAAGCAATAGTGAAATGGTCTGGCTGATTGGTGATCAAGAGTTATGGCAAAATGGTGGGTCAATAGTAGCCGAGCAGTGGACGAAAGTCTAGGAATATATCTCTCATGTACAGATTCAGACGTAGATGTGTTCGAAATTGTAATGCCCTGAATTTCGGAGACGTTAATTTAAAACAATTTATCAAAAGTCGACTACATTTTCATTTCTTAGTCAAAATAAAGTTTGATTACAATCATCCAACTTTAAAGAAATTACATTAAAGATTTGAAATTAAGAGCTCAAAATGAATCTAGGTGAACCACGGGGCTACGACATCCTCCTCGAAAGTACCGTCATTGGTATCTAGATAAACGGGCTCAGCAACGTCATGTTCGACACCTAGTATGAAAGGCCAGGGGCATAGAAATTGCACCAGATGAGCGATTAACGGTCAGCAATTAAAACTACCCTAAATCTCAAATCTATGCAATGGATCATATGACGCATGATCATGAAGATAGTATGAGCAGTTAATCAAGTATTATGAACAGAACAAAATAATCAAAGTTGACATAATTGGATTAAATAGTCAGCGGAAGTATTAAACAATTAAGTGCAGTAAATAAATGAAACGTCGACAATATAACCTCAAGTCAAACCGTATGACTTGTTTCTAAGTTTTTGACACTCGCAACCGACCCATATACATAAGTGTCCACCATTGTTAATAAGTGTCCAAAATTTCTTTCCAAATACAAAATTTGGGTCGACACAAGCGTTGTTCGTCATCAAAATTTTATTTTCCAAAGTGGTGTTATGATGTTCCAGACCAATATGGTCTCGACCCCTACGCTGACCTCGTATCCGACGCTAGTGTACCCAAACATTGGCTCCCGTATCCCATGCTCCCAATCGTTATACTCCCAGCATTATGTCTCTCAGATGTCGTGCCTTGACTTAAAAAAAATATCTAACTCCTCCCCTTCAACTATGTTTTATTTTTGAAAAGACACGATACGGCTTACGAACATAACCGGCTCACGATATAACTTGGCTAAATACATGAGACGTGACCAACTTGGCTCCAAGACACAGCCCAGTGGTAACATAGTTCGGCTAAAATTCATATCTCGATTAAAGACATCCTAACACGTCTCCCCAAGGAGTAAGTCAACCTTCGAGTCACCAAACATAAGAGTATCAAATTCTCGATTTTCGTTATAAAGCTCGTGACTTTTTATGACTCTTGTCAAAACCTCGGGTGTCATTTCCACTAACCTCAAACGTTTCTCATTGACTCCATTTAAGTTTCATTCAAACGACTAGACTCGTGGTAGCATGATGATACGTTGAAAATGCAAGTTTAACAAATGAATAAGATAATACATTAACGTGAGTAATTATCATATAGACAAAATTTTATGATCATAATTTCATAGGAAAATGCTTAGCACAATAATAATCGAATATGGTATCATCTTACAATAATGGATAGTACCTAAGGTTCAACAAGATATCTAAGGTTGGTTATGGTTAGATAGTCATTAGGTAAAAGTTGGAAGCATTTTCTTATATTCTGAAAATTATCATTGTCTGAAAATTTTTCTAAATACAGAAAAAGTTAATTTTTTTTCAAGTTTCGTTTTAGAGGATAAAAAGTCCCAGAAATGATTCCTTGACTTTCCTAAGCACAATGGTATATTCATACGCCTCAAACGCATAAGTTTAGGGTGAGTTTCGGGCCAAAATATAAAAAAAAACGGGTGATTTTTCGATTTTGTACTAAAATAGGGAGGGCGACATTTTGATTCAAATGGAATTTTAATTTTCTGTAAATGCCATAAACTAAGTGTCAAGATTTTACAACAGAGGCACTGGTGTAAGATTTTTAGAGGCACTGGTGTAAGGTCAGTTCTGTAGTGTACTAATAAGATACAGAGAGGTAAGGCACCGGTGTAAGGTTTTTAGAGGCATCGGTGCTAAATCAAGTTTACATGCAAAATAGAAGTACTGCAAGGGGAAGACACCGGTGTAACCAAAATTGAGGCACCGGTGTAAGTATGAAAATCCAGAACATTGTAAACTACAGAAAGCAAAGGCACCGGTGTATCAAAAACTGAGGCACCGGTACTAACTTCATCTTCTACGAAATACAATACTGGGTTTTGTTTTCTCCGAGCTCCGTGGAGCTCAATGTAGATCAATGGCATAAATTAAAGGTTAGGGATAGATTTATTCACCTTAGTATTGAAGAAACTAAGCTTGAATCGAAAGATTGCAACTTGGATTTGGATGATTGAAGTTCAAAGGAAGTTCTTCCTCCTTTTTCTCTCTACTGTTATTTCCAAACTTCTCTCCTCTAATCCACAACCATGGCACTCTCTCCACTCTCTGAAGAACTGAAATTCATTTAAGTGAAGGGAGGAGGAATACAATGGTGTATAAACAAGGGGATTGAGTGTAGGAATGCCCCTTTGCATGGATTTCCATTGGAGAAGAAAGCTTATTGCAATAGATTTTGATGGAGTGAAGTGATTCCATTGCTCAGTCATTATGAGATTTAGAAGGGAGATTTGTGACAAAACTAGGGTACAAGGTGGTTTGGCTAGGGAAAAATGAGTGGCCTCCAAGGATCAGGTTTTCAATGGAGGAAGAGGGTAGCAGAGGTAAACGTATGTTTTTGGAGAAGAGGCATGTGGATGAATGATGACTAAAGGAAAATGATCCCATGTAACAAGTTCCATAGGAAATGGCTGATGTAATGGATTTTGGGTCAAGCCAAAATGATTTGGGTTGTGGGCTAGATAAAACCAAGTTGGGCTTGGGTCAAGGCTTAAGTCAAGTTTCATGCATTGCTAATGGGTTAAGGGTTGGACTCAAGGATAAAGGGCCTGACGGGTTAGGTCCAAACACACACATGCACAAATCCATGAGTATAATGTAGGACTAAAAATAAAAATGCGCAAAACTAATTAAATCAATTAATGATTTCATACATTAAAATTTTAATTTTTTATTATTATTTCAAATTTAGAAATTTAGGGTCTTTACAACCTATCCCCTTTAATAAATTTCGTCCGCGAAATTACATAGTAGAAGTTTCAAAAAGGTAGGAGTGGTTGGCACGCATAGTATCCTCTTGCTCCCAAGTGGATTCCTCCACGTTTCAGTGACACCACAAAATTCTGACTAGCCGTATAGTCTTCCCTCATAGAATCTTCTCGCGTGATCAAGGATTCGTACTGGTTGCTCTTCATACGTTGTGTCTGCTTCAATGATGACTTCTTTCCAATCGATGATGTGAGTCGGGTGAGTTAGGTACTTCCGAAGCATAGATACATGGAAGACATTGTGGACTCGATCAAGCTGAGGTGGCAAAGCTAAGCGGCAGGTGGTCTCCCCAATGCATTGTAGAATCTCGATAGGCCAACGAATCTTGGTGAAAGCTTTCCTCTCTTGCCGAATCGGATAATTCCACGTCGAGGGGAAATCTTCAAAAATACATGATCGCCAACGTTGAAAGTCAGAGGTCTGGTTCGCTTGTCAGCAGTCAGCATAGCTCTTCTGTCGGCTCTATGCTGTCAGTAGTCGTTGTCGGATGATCTTGAATTTCTCTGTCGTCTCTTGCACAATCTCAGGTTCCAACAAACTTGTCTCTCCCACTTCGGTCCAACAAATTGGTGATCAACACGGTTGTCCATAAAGTGCTTCATATGGTGCCATCTCAATGCTGACTTGGTAATTATTGTTGTAAGCGAACTCGACAAGTGGCAGATGTCTCTCCCATCCTCCTTGAAAATCTAGTACACAAGCTCGAAGCATATCTTCTAGAGTCTGGATCGTTCTCTCAGATTGTCCGTCTGTCTGTGGATGAAAAGGCGGTGCTTAAATAAAGCTCGGTTCCTAAGGCCTTCTGTAAGCTCTTCCAAAAAGATGACGTGAAACGCGTGTCTCGGTCAGATATGATAGTTATAGGCACACCATGTCATCTGATAATCTCCTTGATGTAAAGGCGGCTGTAAGAATCCATTGTGTCAGATACTCTAATCGGTAGAAAGTGTGACGACTTGGTCAGGCGATCCACTATTACCCAAATGGCATCGTGTCCCTGATGCAATCTTGGTAGTCCTGTCACAAAGTCCATTGCAATGTGTTCTCATTCCCATCCCGGCACAGGTGAAGGTTGAAGAGTCCCTCCCGGTCTCTGATGCTCGGCTTTGACTTGCTGACAGGTGAGACAAGTAGCAACATACTTAGCTACATCATTCTTCATCCAACTCCACCAATAAGATCGTCTCAAGTCCTTGTACATCTTGTTTCCTCCGGGGTGTACAGCGAAATTTGATCGGTGAAATTCCTTCAGAACTGATTCTCGCAATGTCCCAAAATCAGGCACAAAGATCTGTCCTAAATATCTTATACCCTTATCGGTGCCAATTGTCCAACTTGCTGCTACTTCTCCCTTGGCTAATCGACATTTGATGAATTTTGATTCCTGATCAAGCATCTGAACTTTCAGAATCTCAGCGTGCAATCCTGGTGTTGCTATCAATGTGTACAAACATGCTCCTCCTTCTATCTTGTTGTGCTGGAGACCAAACTCCTGAATCTATCCCAACATCTTCCATTCCCGTACTGCTAGGTGGCGACATGTCCTCGAGACTTGCGACTGAGGGCGTCAGCCACAACGTTAGCTCTACCTGGATGATAAGAAAGCGTGAAGTTGTAATCTTCGAGATACTCCATCCAGTGTGTCTGCCTCATATTCAAGTCTTTCTGTGTGAATATGTACTTGAGGCTCTTATGATCTGTGAATACCTCAAACTTCTCCCTATACAAGTAACGACGCCATGACTTCAGGGTGTGAACCACGGCTGCGAGTTCCAAGTCATGCATTGGATAGTTCTTTTCATGTGGCTTCAGTTGTTGTGATCCATAAGCAATGACTTTATCGTTCTGCATCAGTACACATCCCAATCCATCCTTGGATGCATCACAATACACGACATAACCCACATCTCGTTCTAGAATGGTGAGTATCGGTGCATTAGTGAGCTTATTCTTCAGCTCCTGAAATGACTTCTCACAGGTTTCATCCCAATCAAACTTGATTCCTTTCTGAGTCAATCGAGTCATTCGTGTAGCCAATGTCAAGAAATTCAAAATGAATCGTCTATAGTATCCTGCAAGTCCCAAGAAACTCCGAATCTCGAATACTGTAGTAGGCCTCTTCCAATCTTGAATCGCCTTAATCTTGCTATTGTCCACAGAAATTCCTTTCTCTGACACCACATGTCCCAAAAACATCACTTCTCTTAGCCAAAACTCACACTTACTGGCTTTGGCATACAGCTGGTTGTCTCGTAAAGTTTGAAGTACGATCCTCAAGTGCTGCTCGTGAGCTTCTTCTGATGCCGAATATATCAAAATATCATCAATGAATACTACAACAAACTGGTCCAAATATGGCTTGAAAATCTTGTTCATCAAGCACATAAAGACTGCCGGCGCGTTGGTTAAACCAAAAGGCATCACTACAAACTCGTAGTGACCATAGCGAGTTCAGAATGCCGTCTTAGATATATCCGATTCTCTAACTCGCAACTGGTGATACCCAGATCTCAAATCAATCATAGAGAACCAAGTGGCTCCTCTGAGTTGGTTGAACAAATCATCAATTCTCGGAAGTGGATAGCGGTTCTTGACTGTCACATGGTTGAGCTGACGATAGTCGATACACAATCTAAGTGTTCCCTCCTCCTTCTTCATGAACAAGGTTGGTGCTCCCCATGGTGACGTGCTCGGTCGAATAAATTCCTTATTCATAAGTTCCTGCAACTGCGTCTTCAGTTCTCTGAGTTCCACGGGTGCCTTTCTGAAAGGGGCCATGGAGATCGGTGCAGTCTCGGGTACAAGTTCTATGGTGAAGTCCAGCTCTCTCGATGGTGGTAGTCCTGGAAGCTATTCGGAAAAACGTCGGCATACTCGCACACGACACGTGGTAATCCCAACTCCGTACGACCTTCATTGTTTAGTGTCAGGCTTGCTAGCCATCCAGTCAAACTATCGTGCCATCTAGATCGTGCCTTCAGCAACAATGAAGGTTCCTGCCTATCCCCCTTAAATTTGAAACATGTTCCATCTAAGGAGTAGGCGGCTACCGTCTTCTAATGGCAGTTGATAATTTCTTGGTGGGCATATAGCCATTCCATTCCCAAAATAACATCAAAGTCTGCCATGTCTATAACCCACAAGTCGCATGTCAAGCGTAAATCCGAAATCTCAATCTCGCACCCTCTACATACTAATCCCACAGATACGATACCTCCCATGGGTGATGTAACATTCATGAAAGATCCAAGGGGTTCAGTCTCTAATCCCAAAGTGTCAGCACATGCAACAGATATGAACGAGTGCGATGCTCCAGAATCAAATAATGCCTTGATGCAAGAGTTGAATAGAATCAGGTTTCCTTAGATTACAGAAGGGTCGAAAACTTCCTCGTCTTCAGCTTCTCCTTGGAGTGCAAAGATCCTGCCTCCATTATTATGGTTTGGTCCAACTGGTCCCTTAAACTTTCCATTCTGCTGATTCTGACCAGGTTTGGTCTGGTTCCAAGTGTTCTTTTGCATCTGTCCCCCGGTCAGGGCCTTTCCCAAAGGTTGCTGGTTCACTCCTATAGCATTCTGAGGGCACTGGCTGCGGATGTGACCTTCTTTTCCACGTCCATAGCACACAACTGGTGTTGACCTTGTCTGCTGCATATTGTTCTAATTCTGATTCTGATTAGGGTACTGGTTACCCCTTTGTTGTTGATGTTGGTGCTGCCATTGTGGCTGTTGTGAGCGACTGTTGCTGTTGTTATACGGCTTCTGGTTGTGGTGGTTGGAGTTGTTTCTGATTGGTCCTCCTAGAGTCTGCTTGTTGCGTTTCTGATCCCATATCCTTTTGGAATCAGGAGATTCTCTCTCCATCATTAGTGCTCCACCGACGACACCAGCATAGGTCTCCTCCTTCAATGACATGACATTCCTTCAGATATGGGGGCTCAATCCCCACTCAAATTTTCTTGCTCTCGAAGCATCGGTTGGCACAAACTCAGGTGCATGACGAGACAGCTTGTCGAAGTGTGCAGTGTACTGGGTCACTGTCAGTCCTCCCTGCTTGAGGTTCATGAGCTCTTGAATAAGTGCCTGCTTGACAGGTGTTGGAAGAACTTGGCCAGAAAGAGAGTCTTGAAGGCAGTCCAAGTTATTGTCTGCACATCTTGTGTTGTCTTGACCACATCCCACAGTGGTCAGCCTCGCCTTGCATCTGGTAGGCTGCTAGTGCCACTCGATCACTCTTGTCTCGAACTTCCATGATTTCGAGTAGTTTCTCAGTCTGTTTCATCCAGGTCTCCACTATAGCTGGGTTCGTCTCACCAAAAAAGATTGGAGATCGGCGTTTGCAGAATTCATTGAGTAGTACACTCTGGTTTGGTTGAGCATGATGCTGAGGTTGGGGTCCAAACTGTTGGGGGTTTCGTGCAGCATTGAAGAAAGCTCGCATGAACTGGTTAAAGTCGTTCAAACCAGGTGCAACGTGAGGTGGGGGTGGAGGTGGCCGATTAGCGTGCGCGTTGCTGGATCTGGCTTGGTTACCATTGTTAGCCTCGTTTCATGTCTCAAGCATCTACAGTTAAGTAAATATGCTAAGTTTAGGAACAAAAATAGATGGCAAAAGTTCTTTTCCATTAATACTAGGAATATCATATCATCTTAGCATCATTACATCATAAGTTAAAACATGCTAGTACATTCGAAATATGCATGTATACAGCAAAATGGCACATGACCTACATTCAAACAAAAAGCCTATCCGACTAAGGGTGCATCCTACGTCATCTAATGTCCCACAAAATAATCACCCTACTATTACCCTGCTAACGCTGCTCAAAGAAAGAGGCTCGGATAATCGCGTCGGAGCAAGTACTCCCGCTCTAGGGTGGCCTCGACAATCCCTTAGCACCTCCAGTAAATCTTGTAACACCATGAGTCTGGATCCTAGGGGTTGACTTGTCGTCGATCCTCAAGTTTGAAAGGGGTGTCAGTGTAGTTGTCAATGTCGAAGAAGTTTAGGTTGCCCCGTGGGTTGATGATTCGCTGGCGGTCCAATGGTGGATGTTTCTGCAGCATGTGTCTTGACACAGAGTTTCCTACATTCTTCAAAAATTCGGCCGGTACGTTGAGTAGGTACCTTTGATCTTGAAGTTGCTTAATGATGGCCAATGGTCCTAGGTAGTAAGGCTCTCCTCTAGCTTTCCAATGGCAACGGATTGCTGGGGCAATCCTCTCATAAATCATCGTGCCCGGCGCATACCAAACTGGGCCATCCCAAGTACTCCAGCCTGTCACATCCAAGTGCACTCCAGTCGGCTCTAGGGTCGGGGAGTGCTCTATGTCACTCTCCGGGTCTTCCTCTAAGGGCTCTTCTCCCTCAATGTCAACCTCATCGAACACCGGCTCCTCGGGGTCTTCTTCAACCTGTCCCATGATCAAATCATCGAAGTCGTTATCATCCATATCCGAATCTACCTCGTCATCAGTATGGTTTTCCTCGGGATCATCATCATCCTCATCTCAATCTAGTAGCATGTCACCCTCAAAAGGTGGTAAGGGTGCAATAATCTCAGGTGGTGGTAAAGCCAATGGTGCGGGTAATAACGCATCAACTTTGTCTAACTCCTCCTCGGAAAGGTCAACAAGGTAAGTGCTCCACAGGATCGAAGTCAGAGTTAGAAGACATCTACAAGAAAAATATAAGTATATGCGTTAAACGTATGTTATATGATATCGGTCAAGATAATTAATCGCATAATAGTAACTATCCTGGTATTCGACGCTCGAAATGTGTGCTACCCATTCTACCCTAGGTCTCAAAAAAAGGGGAACCTAGAGCTCTGATACCACTCTGTAACGCCCCGAATTTTGGAGACGTTAATTTAAAATAATTTATCAAAAGTCAACTACATTTTCATTTCTTATTCAGAATAAAGTTTGATTACAATCATCTGACTTTAAAGAAATTATATTAAAGATTTGAAATTAAGAGCTCAAAATAAATCTAGGTGAACCACGGGACTATGACATCCTCCTCAAAAGTACTGCCGTTGGTATCTGGATAAATGGGCTCAACAACGTCATCTTCAACACCTGACATGAAAGGCCAGGTGTCACGCCCTCAATTTCAAACATATAAATAATACATATCCTTTAAGAAAATCTCACAATTCTCACCAATAAGCCCAAATATTTTGCTCATAACCAACCATCCAATCAACATGAAGCCTATAGTGTACATAGATTTAAAAAAAAAATATTTCAGAAGAGTTTACTAGACTCAACATAAAATCTATAGTGTAGCCCTCCAGAATGATGTAGCATCTCATGCACTTCAAGCACTCCATGCTAAACCCCAAGAAGGTACCTGAAAAGAATAGGGTGAGCTATACAGCCCAGTAGGAACATCTACACCAATATTATGAACATATGAAATGAATTGGCGTCCTACACAATACTCAATGATAACATAAGTACGAACTTACGCAATATATCTCAAATTATGCATGCACAACATATCCACCCATTGCCCCGTCAACCTATCCATTGCTCCACATAATATCCACCCAAGACTTTCAGATCTCGTCATCAAAACTTTGTCATCTATTCCTTTTATAAACTTAGGACTTTCTCGTGCTAAGTATTTCACATTTACTTAATTCTCACTACTCGTATCGACTCGAAGATTATCTCTCCAACTAGCACTTCACCCCACGATAGATAGGAAACATCAAAAGATAACTAGCACGTATCCGAATGGTAGCCAAACAATATTAAGATTTAACAAGCACATCTCCCGCCGGAGACTAGAAACTATAAAGATTCACCTAGCACATCTCCCACCGGAGGCTAGTCAATGTTAAGATCCACCTAGCACATCTCCCACCTGAGGCTAGTCATATAAAGATTCACCTAGCACATCTCCCTCCGGAGGCTAGTCAAAGATAGTATACATTTCTCATTTAGTTCTTTTCGTTCATACTTTACCATCCAATGTCCAAGGTTACATAAGAATGGTCCATAAATCCCATGCAGTTCGGCAATTTACGGAAAACAACACTATACGGTATTAACACAATTGTCCGTTCTAGCAATAAAGGAAATGAACGACAAAAGCACATAATAGCAACCGTGCACCACACGTCATATGCTGACAAACTAACGTCACTTTCACATCTAATCCTCATAATACGTTTCACAATCAAGTCGTTCCGTTAGAACTCATCATGAACTCACATACGCGGGTCAATCACGACAGACAAGACATATTAACATGCCGGGAGATCAACCGTACTCTACTCCAAACTACACTCATTCTAAAGTCTCAAGGCAAGCCAACATTACCATCCTCTCAGGGATCGAAAGAGCTAGACAAAGTATTTCATATGCCATGGCCAATAACCCACACGCTTACCCCAAACTCCTCATGGCACAATGATGACGAGGAGTATAAACTCAAGGAAGAAGAATCTCTCCCACGAACACCTCACAACCCGATTCAACCCACAGTCAACAGTACGGTACCTCGCAAACAAAGTCTCGGCCTAAGGATAGGTAAACAATTTTCATATGAGGGATACAAGGATGATAGTAATCTCGACGCAGGTTCACCTCAATACAAGGGCATACTTGCCAACTCAACTCGCTTTTCACCAAATGCAACCACTCCCAGGTAATCCCGTTCCCCGGGGGTATCCCACCTCATAATTCCAACTCTTATTTCTTACCAGACTTAGACAGATTTTCGTTAAAGCTTTCGAAACGTTCATGTCATAAGTCAAAAATGTGATTCATATCCAGTGCCGGCATTATCCGATAGCTTCACACAATATAAGATTTTCTCTCAATAAAACATCATTGATTCTTGTTTAAAACTCTAAAATAACTTTCATCTCGTAGGTCAAAACATTGTCCTTACCCGACTCCCGACTCAACCCAACCATCCTCAAGATGTTATAGGATTCTTCCAATCTCTCAAGGTCCGTTATATAGTTTCCTCAAATCATAAGTTATACCGAACAAGTATCATTCGACACTCTCTAATCGTGCACAACTAACCCAAACTCATAAACTTGACGTGACGTACAAGCGATGGCCCAAAACCATAAACACATAACCCTAAGGTCCAACGAAACATGTTATTTACTTTATCCTCACTTCCTCACACCCACTCATACACGATAGAGTCAAGGGTAACGATGACCATATAACCGTTTAAGGAGTGTCCAAGACTACATATAAGATAACCCAAACCACCAGAAGAATGTTTCACCACTTCCGTCCGGACATGTCCTGTCCCGTCCGGACGCCAGATCATCCCGTCCGGACGCCCACACAATACACTCTCTGTCCAAATCTCTGGGCCAACCGTCCGGACGCCAAGGGTCCCCGTCCGGACGCCCCTACTCGATCTGCAGAAAATCAGCGCGATCTCCATTTTCGCAAACTCACCAAATCACTTCCAAACCTCAAAATATACTTGAAACAAAGACCAAAACACATCATATACACATAATACAAGGTAGAAATCCCTACCTCAAGCTTCAAATGTTGGATTTGATCAAAGGAGATGAAAGCCCTAGCTTGATGATCTTCCAAGCTTCAAATCCACACCTTCCGGGCTTCGAACCAACGATCAAGTCTTAGATACTTGTCAACCACGATGCCATCCCGCACTATCTTGAAGGAATTCAAAAATGAAGCACAACCCCATGAGATATGGTAGTGAGAAGGGAGAGCTCACTATAGAGAGAGAAAGGGAAGTGAGCCAAATGAATGGGGTGCCTCGTCTCCCCCATCAAAATATGATTTTTTAAGGTCCCAAAAGGGCTCCCACGTAATAAGCCAAGTAAAGAGACGCGCGTGAAATAAAGCAAAAGACTCCGGCTCGGGTCCTATAACTAAAATTCGATAACATAATAAATCAAATTATTTACCCGCAATAAATTTTTCAAATAAATATTTTTTTTTGAAAACTCAAATTTTCCGGGTCCTTACACCAGGGGTACAGAAATTACACCAGATGAGCGATTAACGCTCAACAAATAAAATTACCCTAAATCTCAAATCTATGCAATGGATCATATGATGCATGATCATGAAGATAGTATGAGCAGTTAATCAAGTATTATCAACAGAACAAAATAATCAAAGTTGACATAATTGGATTAAACAGTTAGCGAAAGTATTAAACAAGTAAGTGCAGTAAATAAATAAAATGTCGACAAGATAACCTTAAGTCAACCCTATGACTTGTTTCTAAGTTTCTAACACTCACAACCGACCCATATACATAAGTGTCCACGATTGTTAACAAGTGTCCAAAATTTCTTTCAAAATACAAAGTTCGGATCGACACAAGCGTTGCCCGTCATCAAAATTTCATTTTTCAAAGTGGTGTTATGATGTTCCCTACCAATATGGTTTCGACCCCTACGCTGACCTCGTATCCAACGCTAGTGTACCCAAACATCAGCTCCCGTATCCCATACTCCCAACCGTTATGCTCCCAGTATTATGTCTCCCATATGTCGTGCCTTAACTTAAAAAAATATCTAAACTCCTCCCCTTCAACTATATTTTATTTTTGAAAAGACATGACACGGCTTACGAACATAACCGACTCACGGCATAATTTGGCTAAATACATGAGACGTGACCGACTTGGCTCGAAGACACAGCCGGTGGTAACAGACGTAGTTCGGCTAAAATCCATATCTCGGCTAAAAACATCCTAACACGTCTCCTCAAGGAGTAAGTCAACCCTCGAGTCACCAAACATAAGAGTTTATCAAATTCTCGATTTTCATTACAAAGCTCGTGACTTTATATGACTCGTGCCAAAAGCTCGAGTGTCATTTCCACTAACCTCAAACATTTCTCAATGACTCCGTCTATGTTTCATTCAAACGACTAGACTCGTGGTATCATGATGATACATTGAAAATGCAAGTTTAACAAATGAATAAGATAATACATTAACGCGAGTAATTATCGTATAGACGAAAATGCTTAGCATAATGATTATCGAATAGGATATCATCTTACAATAATGGATAGTACCTAAGGTTCAACAAGATGTCTACGGTTGGTTATGGTTGGATAGTCATTAGGTAAAAGTTGGAAGTGTTTTCTTATATTCTGAAAATTTTCATTGCCTGAAAATTTTTCTAAGTATAGAAAAAGTTAAATTTTTCAAGTTTCGTTTTAGAGGATAAAAAGTCCCGGAAATGATTTCTTGATTTTTTCTAAACACAATGGTATATTCATACGTCTCAAACGCATAAGTTTAGGGTGAGTTTCGGATCAAAATATTCGATTTTGTACTAAAATAGGGAGGGTGACATTTTGATTCGAATGGAATTTCAATTTTCTGTAAATATCATTGTTTCCAAATGGGGGGTACTTCCTTATTTTTATTAAAGAAAATTAAAGTATTTACTTAAATTTATTTATAGAAAACAAGTATATTGTCATATAACATACCCTGGCTTAACAAGCCTAAGTCAGAAACTAAGTGTCAAGATTTTACAATAGAGACACCGGTGTAAGATTTTTAGAGGCACCGGTGCAAGGTCAGTTCTGGAGTGTACTAATAAGATACAGAGAGATAAGGCACCGGTGTAAGGTTTTTAGAGGCACCGGTGCTAAATCAAGTTTACATGCAAAATAGAAGTACTGCAAGGGGAAGACACCGGCGTAACCAAAACTGAGGCACCGGTGTAAGTATGAAAATCTAGAACATTGTAAACTACAGAAAGCAAAGGCACCGGTGTATCAAAAACTAAGGCACCGGTACTAACTTCATCTCCTACGAAATAAAGTACTGGATTTTGTTTTCTCCGAGCTCCGTGGAGCTCAATGTAGATCAATGGCATAAATTAAATGTTAGGGATAGATTTACTCACCTTAGTGTTGAAGAAACTAAGCTTGAATCGAAAGATTGCAACTTGGATTTGGATGATTGAAGTTCAAAGGAAGTTCTTCCTCCTCTTTCTCTCTATTGTTATTTCCAAACTTCTCTCCTCTAATCCACAACCATGGCACTCTCTCCACTCTCTGAAGAACTGAAATTCGTTTAAGTGAAAGGAGGAGGAATACAATGGTGTATAAAGAAGGGGATTGAGTGTAGGAATGCCCCTTTGCATGGATTTCCATTGGAGAAGGAAACTTATTGCAATAGATTTTGATGGAGTGAAGTGATTGCATTGCTCAATCATTATGAGATTTAGAAGGGAGATTTGTGACAAAACCAAGGTACAAGATGGTTTGGCTGGGGAAAAAAGAGTGGCCTCCAAGGATCAGGTTTTCAATGGAGGAAGAGGGTAGCAGAGGTGAACGTATGTTTTTGGAGAAGAGGCATGTGGATGAATGATGACTAAAGAAAAATGATCCCATGTAACAAGTTCCATGGGAAATGGCAGATGTAATGGGTTTTGGGTCAAGCCAAAAGGATTTGGGTCGTGGGCTGGTAAAACCAAGTTGGGCTTGGGTCAAGGCTTAAGTCAAGTTTCATGCATTGCTAATGGGTTAAGGGTTGAGCTCAAGGATAAAGGGCCTGACGAGTTAGTTCCAAACACACACATGCACAAATCCATGAGTATAATGTAGGACTAAAAATAAAAACGCGCAAAACTAATTAAATCAATTAATGATTTCATACATTAAAATTTTAATTTTTTTAATTATTATTTCAAATTTAGAAATTTAGGGTCTTTACAGAAAACGTTCAATAAATTCACATTATTTTGAAAGGCCCCATGTGCATCGATTAGTGGTTCAGGACATAGATATGGTGCTTCTTGCAAAAATAGCATATACAAAGTGGGCAGAACTTAAACATCTACCTAATATGAAAGATGTGTGGAGTAATTTATGCCAATCATGGGTGGAGACATTCACATGGCAAGCAATTCAAAATGCCACTACAAGAAGATGAGTTGTACATCTTGAGAAGAAACATTGTTGATCAAAAATAAGATCAGTGACCAAGTAATACGACCGTTCCATTCTTTGGAGGATTTGGTCCATGAAAACACTTGCTGTCACGTCGCAAGTTCTGTTGGAGGATTTGGTCCATCATATTGAATTGGTTGGATTGTTCAAGTTTTGGGTTTCAGACAAATTCTTCAACTTCAAAAGATCTGCTTAGAAAATTATAGTTTTTATGCTGTGACCTGGTCCTTGTATGGAAAGCACGATCTGATCTGATACGTACTCAGAAGAAAATTATTTGAAAGCTTGTGAAATTTGAAATTTAATAAAAACATGCAAGAATTAGTATATATTTTGGATCAAAGGTAAATTCAACGTGAAGAAATATTTCAATTGAGGATTTCCAAAGATGTTTAGATGGTATTCAAAAGTTAAAAAATTCGATTTGATAATAATTTCTAGGTGTTTTGGGTTTTTTCTTTTCATTGATGTAACATTCAATTTTCTATTGGATGTTTTTTTTTCGGTTTAGACTTTTGATTACTGTGGAGTTTTTTAGTTCGTGTAATGATTTCACTCATGAATCCATTCTAATTCGAAACCCGAGTACCTAAATTTGCAATTACAACTAAAGGTTAGTGTCCATCATCCGGAGGTTGACCGGAATTACTCCGATGTCTAAGTTAGTACTTGAAGAGAATGGAAGAAAAAAGTACTAAGCTAGAATTAAGAGGATTGTGTATACCTCAATCCTCCAAGTATTGTACCTTCTCCTCTTGGCTTGAGTACCAAGTCTAAATTGGCATGTGCAGAGCATACTCCCTAATAACGGTGACCCGCAACTAAATTCTATTATGACATCAGCCAATCACATGAGAATTTCAGTTCATACATCACGTGCTACAACCTATACACCTCTCAGTCAGGTGGATCCTGATTTGCTATAAACAAATCTGGCTCGGTCATACATATCTGGTCTCAGCTCGGACGGATGAAGTGCTCCTTGAACTGTGCAGAGAGCACTATGACTAATGAGTCTGCTTTGGGCTCGGTTTAGCCTGCTGAAGATGTCGACCTTAGACTTGGTCTCAATCCCAGCTTAATACCAACTTGATTCGGATTACTACTTGTCCCAGTTCGATTCTCCACAGTTGCATATAGTTGTCTAAGGTATAAGTGCCAACAAAATCACGTACTATTATGAGTTTTACTATAATTTTCTTTGTCGATCATGGACACAAATAAAACATATTAGGCTCATTATCAAAAAAAAATTGGCCTAATTTTGTTATTAATTTTACTATTTCTTTAATATTTTTTTATGTCAAAATTTATATATTATTAATTTATTTCGATGAGAAAAACCAGATAAGTAAAGAAAATATGAACTAACCCTGAAAAAATGCACAAAAAAAAGACAAAAATAATTTTAAAAAAAATCTGTTTTGAATGGATTTTAATTTTAGTGAACTTTATAAACTTTTTGTAATAATTCTATTTTTAAATTTCTTATGAAGAAGAACTAATAATTCATACATATTAGACACATAATTAACAAACATAATTTTTTTTTAAAAAAGTAATAAAAAATAAAGTCAATGCTAATTGGGATGTCACCTACTACTTGAAGCACAAGAAAGCCGAAGCACGTAGTACGTAGAACATTCATCGTGTAGCTTTACTGGACTAATGTTGCTTTTGACTTAATCATTCCAAAGACCATTGCTCCATATGATGCCTAAATTATTTAGCACCTAATTATCAATCATAGACAACTCATACCCCACTCTCACTAATTTACAAAATGCCAAAAAGACCCCCAACTAGGACCAAAACACACTTTTGACTTGCAATCCTGAAATTTCTATACTGAATATATTTAAGGGTTAATTATATTTTACCCCTCCAACTATGACCTTTTTTCAACGATACCCCTTTAACTTTGTTTTTAGAAATACTATATTAGTCAAGAATACCATAGGGAACCCCCCACCGATCCCGTGGCTGGGGGGCCTCCCTTTTGACGTAGGAAAATTTTCACTCCTCCCCACTTTCTCTCTCTCTCTCTCTGAAGGATAATAAGTGATTTTTTTTGAAATTTTTTATCATTATTTATTTATTTTAATTTTGTTAGTTTTGCGTTAAAACTTAAAATTATTGATTTGTCTATTAAATTATTTAAAAATATTCACATTCATCACATGTCTCAACAAGCTCAACGTTAGAGAAGAAAAAGTGACAAATACTGATCATTTGAACCCCTTTCGATCGTGCTTTCTGAATTTTATTCTTTAAAGAATAATAAAAATTTACCATTGATGTAGAAAATTATTTCAGATTAACTGTGAACTCGAAAGCTATTGATAAAAGGTTGTTGAATTATGATAAGTTTTTTGTTGATTAAATTTTATCATTTTTTTGTTAATTCATAAAACAAAGTTAAAAATTGATTAAATCATTCAAAAATATTCACATTCATCACATGCTTCAATGCTCCTAACTTTGGATAAAAAAAAAAGTCAAATACCGCTCATTCGAATCTCTTTCAATCGTACTTTCTGAATTTTATTATAAAAAAATACTAAAAATTTACCATTAACTAAAGAAGTTATTTCGACCGCGATCTCAGAATATTTTGATAAGGGTTGTTGATGATTTAAGATATTTTTAGATGATTTGAGATATTTTTAACCTTCTTGTAAATAATAATAACAAAATATAAACCAATAAATATTTTACAATAATTCAACAACTCTCTGTCAATACATTCCGAGCTCGCGGTTAATTTCAAAATAATTTTTTAAGTTAATGGAAAAATTTTAGTATTTTTTCGAGGATAAAGTTTAAAAAACATGACCGAAAGGAGTTTGAATGAGCTATGTTGGCACCTTTTTTCTCAAAAATTAGATTCATTAGGGCATGCGATAAATGTGAATTTTTTGGATGATTTAAAAAGATTTTTAACTTTATTATATAAACAAATAAATAAAAAGAATTTATGGTGTGCAATTTGCCCCTAAAATGGATAGTGCCATGGCACCGTAATTTTTTTTTGTTGGTTATTGATTCGTTTGGACAAGAGATTTTCAAAAACTAAAAAATTATGTTCAAAATTTTAAAAAAATTTAAAAAGACATAATAGAATTTATTTGTGCTTATTTTTTTTATCTTTAGTAATTTTTTTAACTTTTGAACATAATTTTTATATTTTTTTCATTGAGATAAACTATAATAAATTAAAAAACCGATGAAAAATTACAGTGTATAATTTTTCTGAATAAAAACAAAATATTAATTTAATTTAATTAGGTTAGGTTAAAAAATAATACTTTATTTGTAATTGTAGGGAGAGAGAAGAGAGAGAGATGGAGAGAGAGCTAGAGAGTCGAAAAGCGCAGGGCCCCGCCTGCCACCTAATCAGTAGGTGGTTCGGTGGGGCAATCGTGACAAATAGCAAAATTGTTGTTTTTATTACAACTTAATATCTTCAACTATGGGAGTTTCTAAAACACTCTACAGTTTCAGGAAGAGGTCAAAATAACCATGTTCGGTTGATAGTTTGTGAATAAATTTTTAGAAAAAAATACCGTCAAATGTTATTTAGTGTAAGTGTTTCACAAAAAAACTCAACGTTAGATTTTTTTGACATTTTTAAGTCTCTCTCTCTTGAAAAATGAGTATTGTTATGTGCTTTGTGCACATATTTTGTTAACAATTTTTTTTATTTAAAGTTTTGAGTTCGCAGTTAATCTCAAAATATTTTTAAAGTCACTAGTGAGTTTAAAATTTTTAAAATTTGAAGACCACGATCAAAAGGAAATCAAATAAACGATGCCGAACACAACCAAAATGGGATCATATATGATTATTTAATCCATTAATCATTAGCAAACATGATGATTTAATGTTAGTTAATAATTGGCAAATAAACCAAACAATATTTGTGAACTTTTTTCCAAATATAGTTCACAAACATTATTCTAAAAAAGTACAAAAATATTCAACCGAACATGGCTTTAATGTACCTATTTATTTTTGAGGGATATGAGGTGAATACCTAAAGAACCTCTCATAACCGATGTTAAAGGTATTCATACCATATCCCTAAAAAATAAAAAGGCACTTGGGGTATTTTGACCTCTTCGGTCAAGACTGTGGAGTGTTATATATAGAAGCTCTCATAGTTGAAGGTGATAAGTTGTAGTAAAAAAAGTCAATGAGGATAAGTTAAGAGAGGGTCATAGTTGGAGGGGTAAAATGTAATTAACCCATGCATGCATATACATTTTAGGAAGCCAAAGAAGAACAGGTCATATTATTTGCATCTAGATTGAACTTTAGCTACGCGGTGCAGCAGAAAATTGTGACCTGAAAAAACTTTATGCCCCCACATCCCCCTATAAATTCATGCAAATTCCTTAGGCTTTCTCAATCATCCTCAATTTGTCCCTAATAACCTCTTAATCACTTCCATTTTCAGAGTTTTTTCCCCCCTTGCCTGTTAGTACTTATAAATCAAAAGAATACAATTTATTTACTAGCCATGAGTTCACCAGTGAATTCTCGGAATCTTTGTTCAATTAGTGCTTATGCCCTGCTCTTGATTTTGCTATGGAACACACCTAGTAATGCACAATTGTCTTCTACATTTTATGACAGTACCTGCCCTACTGCACTCACCACCATTAGAACCTCCATTAGACAAGCTGTGTCAAGTGAGCGCCGGATGGCAGCTTCCCTAATCCGTCTCCATTTCCATGATTGCTTTGTTCAGGTAATTAATCATGCAATTACCACATGATAATCTCAAGTTTCATGCTTTGTGTGGATATTTTACGAGAAGAATAACGGTATTATTTAATATACTATTTTTGGGTGCACAGGGTTGTGATGCGTCAATCTTACTTGATGAAGCCGCAACCTCCACAAGCGAGAGGGCTGCGTTGCCTAATGCGGGATCTGTAAGAGGTTACGAAGTCATAGAGGCCGCCAAGGCTGAGGTGGAGAAAATATGTCCTGGAGTCATTTCTTGTGCCGACGTACTTGCAGTTGCTGCACGAGACGCCTCGTTCGCTGTAATTTAGCTAGCACATATATTTTTCCTGAGTAACAAAGTAAATAGACTTCATTTCCATGCAATGGAATTAAAGCCGTGCTAATTGGGTTTCACTTAAATAATTAGGTGGGTGGTCCATCATGGACTGTGAAGCTTGGACGTAAAGATTCTACCACGGCAAGTCGTGCCCTAGCAGAGTCCGACCTTCCTAGTTTCCAAAGTAGTCTCGGGGAACTTATTTCCAGATTCTCCGGAAAGGGTCTTAGTACAAGGGACATGGTCGCTTTGTCGGGTAATTATTTCTATAATATCATTTTTTGTTTTTCTTTTGGCCAATAATTATTTGAAATCGTAGATATATATAAATGTTTGTATTTGATATGCAGGGTCGCACACCATAGGTCAGGCTCAATGCTTTACATTTAGCAACAGAATATATAGTAACGGGAGCGACATTGATGCCGGTTTTGCTAGCACGCGCAGACGCAACTGCCTTGCTGCCGGAAATGGAAATTTAGCACCTCTTGAGTTGGTAACACCCAATTCATTCGACAACAACTACTTCAAGAACCTGATTCAGAAAAAGGGTCTTCTCGAATCTGATCAAGTACTTTTTAGCGAAGGATCAACCAACAGTATTGTTTCGGAATATAGTAACAACCCCGCAACATTTAAGTCCGATTTCGCCTCTGCCATGATCAAAATGGGAGATATCGTCGATTCAGCCACCGCTCAAAATGGAGTTATAAGGAGGATTTGCAGTGCTCTAAACTAGTTTGTTTCAAGTCACAGTACCATCTGTTAGGGCAAGAAAACTCTTCTCCTTTCAGTATATCGTTGGTCCATTTGATTTTCAGTTTGTTTTTTTTTTTTTTTGTTTTCCTCTTTCGTCGCGAGTTTTGGTCTTCCATGTGTAAGTGTAGATGAATGCTGTAATCTTTCTTTTATATTTTTTGTACCAATATTTCAAATGTCAAACGGTAATAACAATGGTTCGGTTGATTTAATAACTCGATTATTTTTAAGTATATTTTGTCTCTATTCAATTTTTTTTGTATTTGTTGTTTTGGTCTCAAATTTTTGTGAATTAGTAGTTTATCTCGATAAGATGAATCTAAAAAATATAAAATTTTGTTCAAAAGTTAAAAAAAATCATTAAAGACTACGAATGAACGCAAAAGATCATTTTTACATTATTTTTGTTTTTTCTTATTTTTTTTCAAATTTGGTTCATGTTTTATAATTTTTCTGAAACCTCTCGTCGAGATGAACTAGTAATTCAAAAAAAGTTGATGAAAGACAAAAAATTACAAAAAAAAAAATTCACATATGAACGAAAAAAATAATGAAATTGTAAAGTCGGGCCAAACCCTACAGCCCAAGTTTGCCTCATTTTTCTAGATTATTTTTTACTTTTATTTAATATTATTTATTTGTTAATTTTGCGTCAACTGTTTTTCCTAATGGATAACTAGTTCATCTTGATGACAACATGTAAAGAGGAAAAATTATGACATAAAGTTTTAAAAACTCTACTAATGATAAAAATAATTCAAAATAAACAAAATAAAACTAAAAATTCTTTTTAAAATTTTAGTTCTTATTTTAACTGATAATCTGTCCATTAGCATTAATTTTGTAACGGACAAATGACACGGCACAACTTTGTCTGTAATTATTAAGAATTTTAAGGGAGGTAAGTAAAATTTCCACTAGGAGCCAATGAACCATATGTAAGCAAGATGTACCAGTTGTTTGTTTTGAAAATTTCTGCACGTCAAAAGAGAAGGAAGCCGTTTTAGATAGTTGACTTTATCTCCCATCTCAACCTTAGAAATTTCCAAGGACCTTAGCTAATAAAGAAATGAAACATTTATTAATTACAAAACAAACATTAAATTTCTAAGTCCCAAAACTTTGGGTATGGATTTTGCTGCGTCTTCCGTGCTGTGAGTTCAAAATGAGTTTCATACTGTCCATATAATAAAACTCAACAGGAAAAAGATTTTTCTGTAGGAAATTCACTAGATCGGACATTAATAACTCAATGACGTACATTGTTCTAAAAAATTAAAAGAAATAAATTTTTCTAAAATTACACTTCTAAATAAATTTCACCCGATCACATAGTTGATGACATTAGATCGATTTGTTATTTTCTATTTCCGAAGAAGTTCTACTCGTAGAGCTCTATACTGCAAAATTAAAAAGAAATATATATATATATATATAGATGTAATGCATGGCCGACTAAAATTGCTTTGTTGACAAATGCTACAAACTTTAATCGTAATTAAAGACTAAGCGTATGCATAATGCTTAGACTAATAAAAGTCCTAATGTTTATCCAACAAAATAAAAATAAAAGTAAAAGTCCCAACGATCATTAACAGCTAATGCACCCACTCTGATCATTTGTTTCCTTTCACCTTCGGTTTTAAAGGCACTTATGAAGGCAGCCAAATATGAATAAGACTACTGAGTTTTCTTTAAATTTTAAAATTAGAGATGAGCTTGATTCATTTTGGAGGTACACCAGAGTCCGTAGGTCTCAAAATTTTGCTTTTTAGGCTCTAATGGGGATACGATTTATATGGGCAGAGGTGCCAGCTTAGTTAAGATTTTTACTCAACGTGTTAATTCTTAGTCATGGTCCTTGATTTTGGATGTGTTATGTTATTAATAAAGAAAATTTGGGGCTCATAAAATTTAAAAAAGACATACAGAGTATTGCACATGCCCGACTAAAATTGCTTTTGTTTGACAAATATTACACAAATTTTAATTGTAATTAATGACTATGGTGTCTGTAATTATCAGAAATTTCAGGGAAGGTAAGTAAAATTTCCAATAGGAGCCAATAAGGAAGCGGTATTCAATAGTTGACCATATCTCCCATCTCACCCTTAGAAATTTCCAAGGCTCTTAGGTAATAAAGAAATGAAACATTTATTAATGGGGAAACATTAAACGACTAAATTTTCAAGTCCCAAAAGTTTGGGTTTGGGGTTTGCCTGAGTCTCTAGTATGGGTATGGGTTTTGCTAAGTCTCTAGTGCTATTAATTTTTAAAGTAAAAATGTGTTTCAATGTATACTAGTCAATATGAAAAAAGAAGAATAAAATATTAGATTAGATTAGGTATTTTAGTGTTACTGTTTTAAGTGTGTACTTGATTTGGTGCTTAATTGTATCTCACTGATATTTATTTTTAAAGTAAAAATGTGTTTCACCAATTCAGCTTGAAAAAAATACATTATAAAAGTTCACATCTGAGACAAAAAAAATAAAAATAAACTCATTACGAATTTTACTTGAGAGAAGGAAATAGAAATTGAGGGTAATAGATTTGTGAGAGGGACAAAAGCGACACTTAGCACTTCAATATTAGTACGGGAGGTAAGTGAAATTTCCACCAGGATAGATAGAGCCAATGAGCCATGCAAGCTGGATATGTACCAGTTGTTTGTTTTGACAATTTTCAAAAGTCTAAAGAGAAGGGAGCGGTTTTAGATAGTTGAGCATATCCCATATCAACCTTAGAAATTTCCTAGGCCCCCAGGCAATTAAGAAAGTAAATTTTTTTTATTAAGATTAAATTTCCAAGTGTCAAAACTTTGGGTATGGGTTCTGCTACATCTCAGATGTTGTCCGTTCAAAATGAGTTTCATTATGAATTTTAAAATTTTATAAACTGAACTGTTCACATTATAAAACTCGATGAGTAAAAAAATTCTTGTAAGAAATGTAATCGATCCAACACTGGTAGTTACTCAACAATCTAGGTACAATAATTTTAAAAAATTGAAAGGAAGAAATATTTTTGGAATTACACTTCTCAAAATAAATTTCACTCCATCATGTAGTTGATTACATTGGATCGATAAACTTGATATTTTTAACTTTTAGAGAAATTCTACTGGTAGAGCTTTGTACTATAAATTGTTTGAGTTAAATTATGGACTAGAGATGAGCTTGATCCATTTTGGAGGTATAGTAGGGGTTTGTAGTCTAAAAAATTTGGGTTTTATGCTCCAATGATTTTTACTCAATATTATGGTAATGCTAAATCATGGTCCTGGATGTACGTATTATGTTAAATTATTAATAAAATATTACTAAAATTGCTTTGTTGACAAATGTTTACGCAATTGTAATTAAAGAGTAATAAAATATATAAAAGTCTCAAGCATGCATCATTAACAGCTAATACATGCACCCACTCTCATTCATTTATTACAAGACAAAAAGCATCCAAAACTATATATAACCCACTTAGTCACATTTCCTTTCACCTTCGGTTTTCACACTTTTAAAGGAAGGCAGTTCTGAAGGCCGCCAAATATGAATAGGAAAAGGACCTATTCCATTCCAGCTATATGATTGTTTGAACTTTAGCTACGCGGTGTACTTATTGTAGCAGTAAAATAGTGACCTAGCCAACCCTTAATTATATCCATGCATTCCCACTCCCATTAATTAATTAAATATATTTCCCTATAAATTGACTCAACCCTTCACGCTTTCTCAATCATCTTCACCACATTCCCATTTCTTCCTTCTTAGTGCAAGCCCTTATTTCAGAGAGAGAGAGAGAGAGAGAGAGAGAGAGAGAGAGAGAGAGAGAGAGAGAGAGTTTGAATATATACCACAGCTAGCTAGCCATGAATTCTCCAAGGAATACTAATTATCATTCAGTCCACATTGCTTCTGCTTCTGCCTTGCTCTTGTTTTTACTAGTACTGTTGAATACAGCTTCTACTAATGCACAGTTGTCTTCTACCTTTTACGACAATACCTGCCCAAATGCACTCACCACTATTCGAACTTCCATTAGACAAGCCGTCTCACGCAAACGCCGCATGGCCGCTTCCCTTATTCGACTCCATTTCCATGATTGCTTTGTTCAGGGTTGTGACGCATCGGTCTTACTTGATGAGGCCGCTACTCCAACGAGCGAGAGGTCTGCATTGCCTAACGCTGGATCTGCAAGAGGTTTTGAAGTCGTAGAGTCTGCCAAGGCCGAGGTCGAGAAAATATGTCCCGGTGTTGTTTCTTGCGCCGATGTACTTGCAGTAGCTGCTCGAGACGCCTCGTTTGCTGTAAGTAATTAATTAAATACAATCTAGCTAGCTTAATTCTTAAAATTTTGAACTACTCTTCTTTAAAGTCACAATTTAATGGAGTCATTACATCAAGACTAAATTCAACATATCATGCTAACGTATTTAATTTTTCTTAAATAATCAGGTGGGTGGTCCGTCGTGGACAGTGAAACTTGGAAGGAAAGATTCTACCACTGCTAGTCGTGATCTAGCAAACTCTGACCTACCCTTTTTCCGAAGTAACCTTAACCAACTTATTTCGAACTTTGCTAGGAAGGGCCTTAGTGAAAGGGACATGGTCGCTTTATCAGGTAATTATCACTGAATCACAAAAAGAATCATTTTTTCCTTCTGATGATAAAAACAAAAATTACTAAACTCATATGTATGTTATGCATATGTGAAATATTGCAGGGGCACACACCATAGGACAAGCACAATGCTTTACATTCAGCGATCGGATAAACAGTAATGGGACTAACATTGATGCTGGTTTTGCTAGCATGCGTAGGCGTGGTTGCCCTGCTGGTAGGAATTCAAATTTAGCACCTTTTGATTTGGTGACACCCAATTCATTCGACAACAACTACTTCAAAAATCTAATTCAAAAGAAGGGTCTTCTTGAGTCGGACCAGGCACTTTTTAGTGGAGGATCGAGCGACAGTATTGTCTCGCAATATAGTAGCAACCCTGCAACATTTAAGTCTGATTTTGCTTCTGCCATGATCAAAATGGGAGATATCATTGATTCTGCTACTAGTCAAAATGGAGTTATAAGGAGGATTTGCAGTGCTCTAAACTAGGACCATATCATCCGGCCATTACAGAATTCTTTAATTTATTCTTTTAAGAAATTGGTCAAGATGTGTCCATTTCATTTTGTCAAATTCTTTGGTCCTTATCAAGTTTGGTACTACTTCAAGTGTAAATGAGTAGTCAAATCCTCTTAATTTTCATTGTGATCTGCTTCATTCTTTTGTAATAAATTTTTGGCAACTGTGAGTGAATATTCTGGTTTGGTCGCTACTTATGCTTTCATTAATTTGCTTGATTTCCACGATTTGGAAGAGATACCTCCATTGTCTTCAACAACTCAGTCAGTAAACATGAAGGAAGCGTAAAAGAAGTGATCAAACGTTATGATCTAAAGCCAAAATATATTCCCTGGCCAAAAAATTGAGATTTTATATCGATCACTAGATGAATTTACATAACTTTTCATTTTTTTTCGGGACTTCCAGTCCACATCATAATTAACTCTCGCAGATTGATATTAATAAAGATGTGGATAAAAAAAGTACATTTTACTTGAAGGGTTAATATTGTTTTGATCGTCTTTTAGCCATTAGAGAATTCTTTTGTTCTTTTAAAAAATTGGTCAATTTGCCTTTCAAAAAAAAAAAAAATGGTCAATTTGTGTCCATGTCATTTTGTTAAACTATTTGGTCCTTACCAGGTTTGGTACTACTTCAAGTGTAGATGAGTACTAGCTAGTCAAATCCTCTTAATTTTCATTGTGCTTGGAATGTTCTGCATTTCATCGCACGATTTGCATCCGTGGAGTTATCTAACATCTTTTTATTTATTTTTTTGAAAAAAATGCATCCTAACTCTACACTTAGCCTGAATATTTTGATTTCAATGTAACCTTTGAAATGACCTTGTAAACCGATAGGACTTGGAACTTTGGGTTATCTATCGATGGCTTTTGGGATGATTAACATGTTAATTAAGAATTTTATTTATGTTATATATTGAGTGCGTGACAGGCCCGCCATATCAAATGTAATATCCAATTGATTTATGATACATTGTCTGATTATCCAAGTAGACAAAGGCTATATAATTTACATAAAAACCTTTCAAAAAGTTTATGAAACAATATGTGAAATCAATCAATGTGGCTCCCAAACACTACAACAAAGTTGGCCTATTGCAACGAAAACTGGAGATGAAATTTAATTTTGTCTCTAATTAAAGATAATTAGCGAGGAAACAAATGATTTCCTAGCCATTTATATATGATATTCAATATCAGGCGACGAAATTGAATTTCCTTGCCAAAAATAAAAATTTAGAGACGAAATTTTAGTTTTCGTAGCGAAAGGTAAGAAATATATTCCAAATAGGTGAGAAATTGAAGCAATTCGTAGCAAAAAAAGAAGCGCGAAAAATTGATGTCCGCGCCAAATTGGAAGAAGAAAGAGGCGACAAATTTTTTTGTCGCAAAAACTTTTTTGTAGGCGAGGAAATTTATTTTGTCGCCCTTGGTAGGTGAAATTTCGCGCGGCTTCACTTATTCGGGTGGCGGGATTCTGAAATGATCTGGCGACAAATTTTTTTGTCGCAAAAATGTTTTTGTAGGCGAGGAAATTTATTTTGTCGCCCTTGGTAGATGAAATTTCGCGCGACTCCATTTATTCGGGTGGCGGGATTCTGAAATGATTTGGTGAGGAAATAGTTTGTTGTAAAAAATATTGGATAAGATTTGGTGAGGAAATATTTTGTCTTTAACAAATGCAAAATTATTTTAATGCCCTTATGATATTCTTTTAGGTTTAAGTAAAATCACTTTCTCTCTCGTTACCTCACTGCCTCTGCATCAGTTGGGTGTTGCAGAGCAAGATACGAACACTCTCTCTCTCGTTCACATCTCGCCCGCCTCTCACCTCTGCATCAATTGGGCGTCGGAGAATAGAGACGCCGGCCGTCGATTCATAGAAGAGACAGGAAGCGGTGCACTGTTGAGCCCTTGAGCGCATCCCATCTTAGCTCACCGGTGCTCTCATTGTTTGACTCCTCCAGCGGCGGCTCATTTACCCTTCTCTGGTTGCGTATGTGTTACCTACACTCGGTAGTTTTGATTTTACCATTTCTATTCATTTACGATGGATTTGATTTCCTATCTTTTGTTGTGTTTTTCATAGCGGAAATCAGGGATTTAGAAAATTTAGGGCTCGAATCCATGAGGTTTCATTTGAGTACTAGTGCTAAGTTTCTCGATTTCAATTTTTGTTTATGCTTTTGGAAGTGTATTCTACGTGCGTCTGACTAGTTATACAAATGTCGGGTGCGGGAATGTGTAATTCATATAATTGTATCTCAAGGAGACACGAATACGGCACAATGTTTGCTTGCTTCATCTGCATATGGGATCTACTGCTGCATGTACCTAGCCATTTAGTTTGCTTGCTTCATCTGTTCATATATATTACAGCAGCTGTTGCTAAACATGCATTTGTGCCTTACTTACATTTGTTTCTTTTTACATTTTCTAGAGTTGTGGCTGCATCTGTTTACGTTTCTGCATATGTTCTGCAGCTATTGTGCATATATGTTGGAGGTCTGTATGTAATATTTCTTATGCTCTAATTTTAAGGTTTGTTGCTTGGACACAACGCAAGTTATGTTTGAGTACTAGATGTAACTTATGTTATCCTATCCAAATTTACTTGCATTTAGATTTCACTCCATTTCTCTAGTTGGCAGGTATCATATGAATTTTAAGGTCTATTGCTTGGACACGACACTAGTTATGTTTGAGACTTGGTTTGAAGTCTAGGTCTAAGACTTGGTCATGTTGTACATTGGTATGGCATGGTAGTTGCTATCAATTTTTTGTATGGGTACCGGTCTAGAGTCTACACACCAATATGCTGCCTAGAAGGCTTTAAGCAATTTAACAATTTTAAGCATAGGCATAGAAGAAAATTAAGAAATATTTGGAAAGCTGAAATAATCGAACAATATGGCAAAGAGATATATTGGAGAAGAAAATGCATCGCCTAATCCATATGATATAGTTGTGAAAGTGAAAAAAAGTATCTTCATAGGTTTTAAAGTCAGTTGCCACTGTTGTAGAAGAGACATTATGTATTGTACCTATAATCACCGTCGACCAACTGAAATATCGGTCTGAAAAGTGTATGAAGCATGGCTACTTCTAAAATAATCTTGTATCCAAGGGGTGACTTTGCTATCCCTTTCTGCTTGACACTCATTAGGTGGTCTGATAGGTAGAAAACCCATAACCGAGAAAGTCTTCTCAGCTCTTTTTAATGTGGTCTTCTTGATTGCTCTGTTTGTACTCCTAGTTGGCTAGAGCGGTTTTTGAATGTGGTCTTCATGATTTAAACTCAAGACACGATACTTTGACAAGTCATTATTGAAAAATTAGCATAGGACACTACAGGGAGACATGAATAAAGTATACATTTCATCTGCACACATGAAGGTAGTAACAACTTGATTTGTTAGATTAGGATTAAATTAACATAATCATATCAAAATAGGAATCATTTCAATCTAAAAACTACAAATAAAAGTATGGGCTGCTACTATTTTCGTTATAAAGCTGTACTGCAGTTTTTGTAGGGCTCTTAGCAGTTCTTTAGATCATTTTCATAAGTCAGAAAATGCATTGAATTGCTTCTGCGATTTATGGGTAGGCCTCTGCTGCATTTGATATTTGGTTGGTTACCTAGTCTTTGGTCAGTTCATCCTACTGCTGCAGCTGTTTGTAGGCCTCTACTGCATCTGTTTTCTTTCTAGGATCACTTATCGTAGCGAAAGTGGGAAGTAACAGTGCCAATTTGGGCTGATTTTATGAATAGATATGGGCTGTAGCTGTTGCATAATGTGTCATTATGGCAACGTTTGAAATGGCTTTGCTATGATTTGATTACTAATTTAGTCTTTGAACTTAGAACCACGCATATGTAAGATTGCTTGGTCTAATCCTTACATTGGTTACCCACTGCTAATGTTACTGCAGTTCATGTATGGGTTGCGTAAGTTTATCCAATCTACTACAGAATGTGACATGTGTTCACTGCATAAGTTGTACTTAATACACCTGCTATCAATCATGTAATCATGTGTTTTGCACTAGTGTTTGCATGTCTGCTATAGTTTACTGTTGGTGTAACTTTTGTGTGTACCACGTACATGAGAGACGCAACAATATTTTTTTTTTTCTTGTTTCCTAGAAGTAACCATTATATGCCCAAGAGTACCCATCCAAAAAAGTTTTTTATCATTATACATAGATGATGGTAGCTTATATAAGATTTTTTATCATTATAAAGTAAGATTATGCAAGTATATGCATATTTAATTTGTGAACTGTTTGCATGGTATGAGATAGGTTATGTGCCTTTCTTACCTCAAATTTGACCCTTTTTTAAAGGCTGTAGTGGGGTTGCCTCATTTTATTCCAAGTGTTCTTCTTTTTTGCTAAACTTATTCCAAGTATTAAGACTGCCAACATAATAGCAATCAGATAAGGAAGAAATGTGCTTGCCTGGTTTTGAATTATTCTTTCCTTCTCATTTTTCTACCTTCTTCCCGAGCACCATAATTTTTTTCTCCACCTGCACACAAGGCGTGACCGAATGAAATTTTGAATTTTTTCAATGTTTAGACTACAATTGGGACACGTGGTCCAACAATTGCGTAGCTGCATTTAAATACAGTGAACTTGTAAGTCCAATTCCGAAAAGAAATTGAAACATGGTGGGTTGAGTAGGGGTAGGAGTAGAGTTAACACAAAGTCTTATTCAGAAAGATGTTTAGTCAATGTTAGGTTATTGATATTTAATGCTGCGTAGCTGCATTTAAATGCATTGAATTTTTTAGTCCAATGTCTATAAAGAAGTAGGGGTATAGGGGTAATACAAATTCTTCTAATAAGTGACAAAAAGATGTTTTGCCAACGGTGGGCTATTGAACATCCAAATACTCTAACCTTAGGAGTCGGCATTTGCTTGATTCTTGTTTGGGTTGATATGAATTTACTCTTGCTTGTCCGAAGTTGCTGACATTTGAAAAACGTTTGTTTTTTCATTGATGTTTACAGTATGTAGAAGCAAAAATATTCTGCGTCCTTTTGGTTTATATCGTGATTTAATTCTCGATGAGTAAGATCTGTCACTATTTTTCCATCAAAATGATTCACGCTTTCCTTAACGTTGCAAATCCGTCTCCTCTTTTCTCCTCTCTGTCCACAGGGATGATTTGATAGACCCTTCTGAATTCTGATACAAATCCATAACTAATTGAAGCAGTTCGTAGGAGCAGTACTTCAGAGTTTCATTTTAACGAGCTTCTTGTTTATTTACTTTCTCTGTAAACGGATACTTGGGAACCATTTGTACTATGTAATTCCAATTTGATACCCATGCCCCCTCCTGTGAAGCTAGGGCTTACGATAAAATCTTTTTGTTTGGGTGTATTAAATTGTATCATGTGGGTATACTATTTTTGTTGCAGAACTGACTTCTCTCTAAATTATTTGGAATGATTTTCTGTTTCTTGGAAGGGAGTCATTATAATTACTTATACTAGTCCAACTCGTGGTTAAATGTAATCGCTATCGACATATCTATTAGGCAACATATTGTTACTTTCCTGTGGTCCTTTTGTTTTATAATTTACTATTACATCAGAACTTGTGTCATGCATGTGCAATAAAATGTTTTAAGTATAAATTTTTTAGGTTACACTTATCATTTTGTTCATTGTATCTATTGTTGGGACACGTTAAGACATGTTTGGAATGTATTGGGTAAGCAGATCATCCTCATACATCATTTGGACTACATGCACTGCTTGCTTAGGGTTTTTGTGTGAAACTATAGGGATGTAGTGATATAAAATGATAATTTTGACTTTAACATCTCCTTGAACTTGATGATTAAACCTAATCTTGCATTTATGAACAGAAATGGACAAGAGTTGGATGAAACTAGGCATCACAGTTGATGGTAGAATGAGTGAGCCATATTATGATGGTGTCAATTCGTTTCTTAATTTTGCAAAGGTAGTTGCTGACCCACAAGGTAATATTCTGTGTCCGTGTCGGAAGTGTGTGAACTATCGTCGGCATAATCCTCGAGATGTGCACTTTCATTTGATGAAGCATGGGATTATGCAAAGTTACACTATCTGGCAAGAGCATGGAGAACAACGTGCATCAAACCGAGCTCAGGCTCGTGAAACGGGAAACAACAAGGATGCAGATCTAAATGGTATCAATGCCTTGGTAGAAGACCGAATATGAGGGGAATCAACGGATACAACCCAAAGGGAGGAGGTTCAAAACTTCAACAAATTGTTGGACGATGCCAAGCGTGAAGTGTACCCAGGATCTACAGATTGTTCATTGTTGAAGTTCGTCATTGAGTTACTTAATATGAAGGTAATGAACAATTGGAGTAACAATTCCGTTGACACATTGCTAAAGTTCTTGACTAAACTCTTACCAAAAGTTAACTTGGTTCCTAAGTCAACTTATGACGCCAAAAAGATACTTCGTGACTTGGGCTTATCGTACGAGCTCATTGATGCATGAAAAAATGACTGCACACTCTACTGGAAAGAGAATGAAGGGCTTGATAAATGTCCGAAATGTAAGGTATCTAGGTACAAGATCAATCGTGGTAGGGGTAAGAAGATTCCGCATAAGGTTTTGCGTTACTTCCCATTGACACCAAGGTTAAAAAGATTGTACATGTCGAGGAAGAGAGCTGAGGACATGAGATGGCACAAAGAAAAACGCGTGGATGATGGTGAATGGAGGCATCCAGCTGACAGTCAAGAGTGGAAAGATTTTGATATGCAACATACTGAGTTTTTCAAAGAACCTCGCAATGTGAGACTTGGGCTAGCAGTTGACGGATTGAACCCTTTTGGGAATATGAACAACTCCTATAGCATGTGGCCTATCATTCTTACTCCTTATAACCTCCCACCCTGGTTAGCTATGAAAGAGTCATTTTTGATGTTGACACTACTTATCCCGGGAGATAAGCAACCGGGAATAGATATTGATGTATACATGAGACCTTTAGTGGACGAATTAAAGGAGCTATGGCAAAGTGGTTCTCTAACTTACGATGCTTCAAGTGGTGAGACTTTTCAAATGCGTGCAGCTTTGTTGTGGACAATACATGATTGGCCTGCATTTGGTGATTTGTCTGGGTGGAGAACAAAGGGTCATTATGCTTGTTACACTTGCAATGATGAACCTTATTATCAATCTTTGAGAAATAAAACTGCATACATGAATCATCGTTGCTATTTGCCTGAGAACCATCCGGAACGGCGAAAGAGGGGGGCCTACAATGGTAAGCAAGAGAAGCGAAAGAGATCTTTGGAGATACCATTGGAAAAAATACAAAAGCAATTGGATTCTATTGAGGGTTTTAGTTTGGGAAAGGATTCATTCAACAAAAAAAGACCTCGTTTTGAACCAAATTGGACAAAGGTAAGCATTTTGTATGAGGTACCATACTGGAAGAAACGTAAGCTAAAACACAATACTGATGTCATGCACGCAGAAAAAAATTTCTGTGAAAATGTAATTGGAACAATGTTGGGCATTGATGGAAAGAACAAAGACACAGACAAGGCACGTAAGGACTTGGAAGATATGGGTATACGGAGAGAGTTGTGGTTGCAAGAACTTCCTAATGGAAAATATACGAAACCGCGGGCGAGCTTTTCATTGACTCCTAAAGAGAAGGTGGCTTTCTTTGAATTCCTAAAAGCAGTCAAGTATCCTGATGGTTATGCGGCAAATCTATCCAGGACTGTGAATTCAGCAAATGGTAGATTGACTGGCTTGAAAAGCCATGACTGTCACGTACTCATACAAAAAATTCTTCCAATAGGCATGCGGGGCTTTGTGGACAAGGAGATTAGTACAACACTATTCGAGTTAGGAGGTTTCTTCCAAGACTTGTGTTCTAGGACATTGAGGCAGAGTGATTTAGAGAAGCTAGAGGAACGTATCATCCACATACTATGCAAGCTTGAAAAGATTTTTCCTCCAGCTTTCTTTGATGTGATGGTGCACTTAGCTATTCATTTGCCGCGTAAGGCCATTCTCGGAGGACCGGTGCACTATCGGTGGATGTATGCGATTGAAAGGTAAATGATCACAACCTAAGTGTGAATTGAAATGTAATTGTGTCGCATGTATAATCTTAGTCTAAACTTGTTTTAGGTTTCTTGGAAAATTAAAAAGCTTTGTTTCCAACCGAGCTCGACCCGAAGGTTCAATCGCAGAAGCTTACATTGTGAAGGAGTGTATTACTTTTTGCTCAATGTACCTAGACGGGATTCAAACAGTGCATAGTCGATCCGAACGGAATGAAGATCATGGTGAACATCGACAAGGGTTGACAGTCTTCATGGGAACAGCTCGTCCTATTGGGATGGGCACAAGGGACGGTGACCAGCCACAGGAGCTTCGTGATATTGCTCATTGGTTTGTGTTGTACAACAGTCCTGAGTTGGAGAAGTATTTAGAGACGTACTTCTAATATTTAGGCATGTTTGTCCCAGTAACACAAAAAGTATAATCATTTTTCTAATAGTTGTATTTTATCTATTTCTCACATTCTTTGTGTAGAGAACACAGGAGTTTGTTAAATGTTTCAAGTGGACAACAACTAACAAATACACAACGAAAAGAATTTCCCAATTGGTTCAAAGAGAGAGTAAGACTTTTTAAATTTCGCGATAGGCTAAATACTATAAAACTGATATAGAGTTGTGTTTAACTAACTTAATTATTTTGTTATCTTGCTTGTGGTTGTAGATAAATAGGTTGAGGCTTCATGAGTCACCAGAGGCAACCGACGAATTATGGTCCTTGGCAAATGGTCCCAATTTGCTAGTGAAACAGTATTCAGGTTGCATTATTAATGGTGTGAGGTTCCATACTAGAGAACTTGATAATCGTCGTACAAGTCAGAATAGTGGGGTGCTTGCAGAAGGAGACCATGAGGGAGAGATGCACAATTTTTACGATCATTTGAGCAATGTTTGGGAGATTGAGTATATGTTTGGTAATAAAGATGTTTTGTTTCAATGCGAATGGTATAACACGAACAACAAAAATGGGAGAAATAGAACAATACGCACGGATACGTATTGCACAAGCATTGATGTCACCAGTCGTTGGTATCAAAATGATCCGTTTATTCTACCGAGTCAAGCCAAATAGGTATTCTACGTAAATGATACAAAATGGGGTGAACCTTGGCAAGTCGTGCTACCAGTCCAACATGGGGGTGTATTTGACGTACCAGAAATGGGTGATGCAGAAGGATTGGATACCTCGGAATCTAGTGATGCGTTCCAGCAAGAATACATGACATCAGCTGTCCCAATTAACATTGAAGATGATATTCGATGTTATAGGGATGACATTGAAGCCGAGGATATTTTGGGGACTGGGCCATTAGATGAAGCAATGGAAGGAAAAACGGACGACGAACTTGATAAAGAGCATGAAATACCTGATGATATCGATCCCGATATGGATTATGATATGTAGTTCTCTTTTATGTGATGTATATGTACGGCGTTTGTTAGTATTTGAAATACCTGATGACTGTTCTTAAGTTTTGAAGTCCTTTATGTAGTTCTCATTAATGTGATGTATTTGAATGCATTTTATTTGCACCGTATGGTTAAGCCTCCTATTCCATTAGTTTAGTACTTTATTTCTGTGGCATAAAGTATATGTTTAGTTAGTCAGTGAATAAGATGACATTGTAGCATACTAAACATTTTATTAATGACTGAATGATTCTTCCTTTTTGTTTTTGAAGATCTTACGCATTCATTTATGTAGCGTTGTGCAGGTAGTAATTTTTCAAGTGCTTAGCTTTCTTATATGTCATTCTTGAATTCACTACCCATCTTAACCGCAATGTACAGATTGTGTGATTTTAATAAGTATTATTTCTCAGATTGTGAGATTTTCATAAGTATTTGTTTCTGTATTTTTTTATGTCAATTTAAGGTTCAGAGTTGTGAAAAATGTCCAAAAGTGGAAAACAATGCCTCAAACCAGGTTTTCTAGCCACTAAGAGCAAACTAACAGAGTATGAGAGACAAAGAAATAGGAATATCAATGCCAACAATAGAAAAATGCAAGAGTTGCGCTTGAAGCAGACATCATGTTCTTTGATGGTTTTGAGTGAGCCGAATCATACAAATGAGAATGGAAAACGAACAAGGGTTGAGGTGGATGATGGTGATTATAGACCATCGGATGATGAGGATGAGAGTGAGGATGACTCTGTTGGTTCTTTTCAAAATGAGGTATGTACTATGAAAATGACTAATAGTAGAAAGGCGTCTGTCTATTTCATATATGTATATGTCTGAATGACGGGTGCAAAATAGTTTGTGCTTCTTTTGAGTTCTGTTCTATTCATACTATTTCATCTTTTGTGTTAGGTCACAAGGATGCCACCCAATGAGTAGCCTGAACCTTCACTTCTTCAGCCACAACATGATGCAACTCTTGTCCCTGAAAGGCTAACAAGGTCAACTACAAGTCTAGAAGTGGGTGCCCAACCTTCACTGTTGCTTAATGTTGAACTACAAAGTGAGGCAGCGCCAATTATCCAACCCTCACCATCTGAAGGTCAGATTGTAGTAGACTGAACGTCTAATGACGTTTAGTTTTTTTCAAGTCTGACTTGTAAAAGAATTTATAATGATGTATAGTTTTTTTATTTTATTTATATCTAATTGAAGCTTGTTCACTTAATTGATATGATGTCATTACACTAGAAGTCGATAGACGGGGTCGTGGACCAACGCGGGGCTTAGAGGTGCAGGAATTAGTTGAAAAAAGAGGAAAGTTGCCTGTTCCCATCCCACAGGAATTTCGTGCGCCCGTAGGGAACTATGCTGCTAAATTGGCCTCGAGGTCCGAACTCATTTGGCAAATCTTAGTGTCCCCAAGTGGAATGCAGTGGACGAAGCTATTAAGGCTCCTATGCTTCAACGTATAGAGGTAATCCACGTACTTTCTAACAAGTTTTTAACATTGTTTGTGTCTTAGCCAATAATAAATCAGCTTCCATATTTTGCTTCTTTACCATTTGTAGTTGCAATGTCTAAGTATTTGTTTCTTTCATAAATGTACGATATTCCTGACTTCTAGTATTGTCTTTGGTAGGATCAATTTGACTTGCAGGGTGATCCTATTGATGTTAGTAAGGTGCTGACAACACACTTTGGACGGAGATTGAGTGACTTCTCCCACAGACTTTACAGAAAATACAAGGAACTTAAGAAAGTTAAGGGTGAGGAGTATGCTAGAAACCACCCACCACCTCAAGTCAACCTCGAGCAGTGGACAAGTCTAATTGATGATAAGTGGAATAGTACAAAATTTCAGGTAACCTCTTCGACCAATGAAACTCGTCCTTTAAAATTTTTAAGCACCAAAAAAGGAACATTAAAAACATTATATTTTGTGGGTGTTCTCCTTGCAGAAGAGATCTGAGATAAACATTAAAAACAAGAGCCAAAGTAAGTCAAAACATAGATGCGGATCAAGATCCATCCCAGTTAGGGTACATAAGGTAAATTTTCTTTTTACCTCTTAAGTTTAATTGAACTGTGGACATGCTTAATAAACTCATTGTTTTCAAATTCAACTGACAGATGAAAGAAGATAGTGGTCTTGAACCTGTGCTGAAAGTCGTCTACAAATCCACGCACTATAATGAAAATACACAACAGTGGATCTATGAGGAAAGCAGGAAGAATTTCGTACGTATATCTACTTATTTGTTGTGTTTGCTAAATTGTTATATCCAACAACTTAGCTTTGTATATTGTTCTATTATTTTTTAATGACAGGATAAGATGGAACAGATAGAGCCGAACAGTCTTCCCAGCTTGATGCAACCCCAATGACACAAGAGGAGCTATCGAGGATTGTACTGAAGCCACGGTCGGGCTATGTGAAAGGACTAGGTATGAGGCCTAGGTCCTCTATTAGGACCACTGTTGTAGTTGCAAACAACGACGAATATGTGTCACGTCTTGAGGCAAAGGTGCAAGAGCAAAATGAGGAAATTTTGGCGCAAAAGGATCAAATAGCGGCGCAAAAGGAGGAAATATCGGCACACAAGGCAGAACTATTGGTGCACAAGGAGGAAATATTGGCGCAAAAGGAGGAGTTGCAAGCACACAAAATTCCATAGCAGAACTTTTAGAGAGTAAAAAACAACAAGAAGAAGCCACCTCTATGATCATGGGCTTCTTAAGACAACAAGGGGGCGGGTTCAACCAGTACTTTGGATGTTCGAGGACCACGGCTTGCTGGTTAGTATCCTAGTTTCTTGTTGGTTGCACACCCTTCGGGCTTGTCTGATTACCTGCTATGGATGCTACTGCCCTTGTGTTTTCTTTTTTATATGGGTATGATGTTACTGCTGCTGCTGCTTATGTTTTCTTTTTTGGAGTGGTCTAACCTTAGGAAACAAGCATTCTTTTCATCTGCTTCAAAAAAAAAAAAAAATTATATATATATATATATATATATATATATATATATATATATATATAACATCATTAGCGATCACTCTGCTTCAAAATTAAGGCTGATTGCTCCTGATGCTATCTATGCGAAATTCATCTTAGACTTAGACTGGGGGAGGGGGTTATTGAGTGTGCTGTAACATATAATGGATGCTTGCTCTTTGGACTGGTAACTAAATAATTAAGGTAATCGAGCCTATATATCTTGATTTTTCCTCTTTTTAGAATGACTTCTTCATGCACATATGCCATGGTAGTAGTATTTATCCTTTGTTCCCTCTGCTATTTAGGCACTGGTTACGTATTACGTACTTTATAAAGAGGTGCTCTTGTGTATATGCATGTTTCCGGGCTAAGAATGATATTTGTCAACTTGAGAAATGGGATTAAATAAAACTGATTAAAACACTGAACCCAAATTCCTCGGGATTGGGGTCCTTTGCAACGGCAAATTGGGGGTCACCATAGATTTGGGTGAGCTTTTGCCATGGCAAAGAATACTTTTTGCAACTGTTTAAATACCATCGCCAAAGGTCCTACCCTCTGCGATCTGTCGTTTGGACTTTTTGCGATGGCTAAGTCTAATGTCGCAAAAGATCCATACTTTTTCCAGCTTTAATTTTGGCTCACAAGCAAGCTATAAAAGCCCATGGAAGACACTTGTTTTACCTAAAAAGGAAAATACAACAGAACAAAGTTAATAATTGAGTTTTAGCGATATTTGCATCTTAAGAATTGTATTAAACTAGTTGGCTACTACTTGTAAGTAACCAGCTAATCTAACAAGCATAGAAGTAGACAAACAATAATGTATTCACTACGTGATGATCGGTTTAGTGAATTGAACATCATATTCTACTTAGACAGATTTGAGCCTAAGAGGCAGATTTGCTTATGGGAGTTTTGGTCATCCAGGAGGCAGATTTCTCAGGATATTGTTGCAGCAGTTTTGGCTTCCATTTCCCTCTCTAGTAGTTTTGTAATAGGTGTTTTCTTCACTACTGTGCTTGGTTTTATGGATGGCAGGGTATGCCCTGTTCCATCATTTGGTTTTTTGGTTGTATTTTCCTTTGGTTGGCCTCTAGCCAACTTCCTCTCCTCTTGGGGCAGTAAGGGGCATACGAGTTGGGATTCGGATTCTACTTGTTGTGATGCCTTACATCCTTGCTTTCCATTTAATCTTTGTACTCTACTTATCCATAAAATGTTTGAACTTTTTCCATGATATAGAGAGTACCTATTTTATTCAAAGTTAAGGTATTGAAACATTCAGTCTAGGTGAGACTTTGAAACCTCAAATGGAGCAAGCTCTAAATTTGCATAACTTAATGTACATCGGTATCTTCATTGTCTTCGTGTGCGTCCTCCGCATATATCCCTCTGATTTTGTGGCTTCTATGATATTCTTATGGTTGGTAAAGTTAGTGAGCATTCTGCTGTCATGTGTTTGGTTTGCTTATCCTCTCTGCTAGGAACAATGCATTGGAGCAGTAAGCCTCGACCCATGATCCTTTCTTAACATATATACCCTTCCATTAGCCTGGTTTCACTGATTTAAATGTTAGTCATCAAACATTTACCTTAGAATAACCACAAAACGACACTGCAATTCTATCAAATCTTTTGCCTAAAACATCGAAAACTATCTCGGGAGATAAAATAGGAGTAATGGGGATTCCATTTTTTTGGTTTAGTTATACATTTTTCTTGATTGCACTCAGGAATCAATAGTTTAATTTAAACCTCATTTAATTAAACAATTGAATTAACCAAGAATTATTAAAAAATACATGTATGAACTCAAAAAATTGTCTCAATTCATTGATACATTAACATGGTTTCGCGGTTTGTTCTTACCTGTTTGGGTTCTAGATGTTGTTTTTCAAGGTATAACTATGAGCCGGAAAAGGGGTATTTACTGGTTAATACGGATACTTTGCCGGGAAATTGGTTGACTTAAGTATTGATGTGGTGTGGCTTTTATCTGCACTTGTTTGTGTTTGTGTGCATTTTCTCGTTTCTGATTCCTCGAGGGAAGAAAAAATTCTAGAAATTTGACATTGGATGTGTCTGTTTATATGTCAGGTTTCAACATTTGACTTTGAGAGCTCTACCGTGATTGAGTTTTAAATGACTATTATTTGAAAGTCTTCATGTTAAATTTCGCATATTTTTTATATAATTCGTACTTTATTTCACGAAAACTCTTATGTTTCTCTTGAAATTAAATATCGATGCCTCCAATTGAAATCCATATCTATCCAATGGAACTGAAGTGTTTTGCTTTGCTCCATAGACTGGGTACTTGCTTATAATATTTAAGGAACTTGTGTTTGGTGTATTTTGTGGAAGTAGGAGCTTTTGTTTTGAATCATTTCGGGTTGGTTGAAAATACTTTATCAAAATGTCATGCCCAGGTTTCTGAGGATCAACCCTTTCTTCCTTTAACCAATACCGGCTATGCTTCGGTTTTATAACTAGACCCCCCGTTTTGTACATTTCAGAACCCCATTTAATCACTCTCTCATATTCCTAAACAGTTTTCTTGATTTATGCATCACAGACTCTTGGGAAACCAGTGGGATATGTGCAACTTGGCTTGGTCTTGAACCCTGTTTCTTCACTTCTGCGCAGACCATTAAGAAACAGATCCAACCATTTACCTATGCATCCTAAGATACAAAACATACATTGAGTTAGTAAAGGAAATCTATGAATCAATTATAATTTCGTTTACATCTAACCGGTAGATTAATATCCGGGAAAGTGATGATCATAGCACATTTTCGGATCTGTAATTGAAAGAAATGCCCATTTTAATAACTGCCTAAATATGCTTTTTGTATCGCCAGTACATAACGATCTTTGATTCATAAAAATTGCAGCTCAGCGGGAGGGACACCTAAAAGTACTCTTATTTTTTCCACAGCCATAGCCACTGCTCTGTTTCTTCTGTTGGTGGCAGCTCCGGCAGCCTTTGGAGCAACGCAGTATTTTCTTAGTTCATGTTGCCTAGTATTTTCTCATATGTTGTCTACAGTATGCAGATCATTGTCTCTCTTGGCTTTGTTGCTCCAATGTCTCCTATTCTCATAGCCCATTAGTTAAATTCCTTGAAAACCCAGAAAATCCAGAACTTGTGCTATAATTCAGATTGTCCATAAGACCATTAAATTATCATAACCACTATCTATTGCATTCACATTAGCAGGTATTATTATGATGAGCAATGGCAACCACTCTACAAACTTTAATTGCATTATTTGCGTTATTCTGCAAGGTGAACACTGACTGATTATATTTCTATCATACCTGTGATTATGTTGCTATATATGTACCTTGACTAGAATAATATTATAATGCTTTTCTTTTGTTTTTGTTTGTTATTTTGACAGATTACAAGAGCACGTTGGTGGCTTTTTGAGATGATACAAGAACTTCTTTTTGAGATGATCGATGATCGATGATCTTAGTAGACTTTGGTTTAGTTTTGTGGTCTTTTTGAGATGATGACCTCAGTAGGTTACATTCGTATTTGTTTTTTTGCTACTTTTTTACAATTACCGAATGTACATGTTGGTTTAACTTTGTTAGTTAATGAAACTTAATTATTTTGTATTTGAGTTCTGAGGGATGTGTATTTTAATTTTGTATATTGGTTTTTTTTGACATCTAACAGGTTTAGTTAAAGCAATTAATATATAAGTATTAATTTAATAAATAATTGCAAGGAAATGGGTGTGCCATTTTGTCTCTAATAGGTTTAGTTAAACCAATTAGCAACAAAAATAATTTTCTTTACCGACAAATATTTTCTCGTCTATTAATAAAACTAAATCAATTAGCTACAAAACATTTCCTCATGATTAATAAAATGTTTTAGCAACGAAATATTTCCTCGTCTAGTAAATATATCAAAACTTTCTACGAGGATATGGGCATGTGTTTTGTCGTCAAATACGTTTAGCTAAATCAATTGGCGACAAAACAATTCCTAGAAAATAATAAAATGCTTTACCGACAAAATATTTTCTCGTCTATTAATAAAACTAAACCAATTAACCACAAAACATTTCCTTTGTTAACGAAATGTTTTCCTGGTGAAATATTTCCTCCTCTTATTCAGAAAATTTTTGCGACGAAATAGGCATGGTGTTTTGTCGTTAAATAGGTTTAGCTAAACCAATTGGCGACAAAAACATTCCTCAGAATAACAAAATTCTTTAGCGAGGAAATATTTCGTCGTCTATTAATCTGTAATTATTAGTATAAGTACAGCATCTGCGAGGAAAAGGATATACGCGACGAATTATTATCATCTTTTGCGAGGAAAACTTTCGTCGACAAAAGAACTTAAAGGCGACAAAACAGTAATTTCCTCGCGTAGTGGTTTTTTGCGTGAAACTATACGCAAGAAACAAAAGTGAGGAATATTTTCGTCGGTGTTTCTATTAACGATGAAATTACTCTATTTGGCGACAAATTGCGATCTTGTTATAAATCTTATTTGTTGTAGTGAAAAATGATGCATCAACGTATACACTTCAAACACTCCATGCTAAACTCCCGATAAGGTACCTGAAAGGAACAGAGTGAGCTACACAACCTAGTAGGAAAATCTACACAAATATTATGAACATATGAGGTGAATTGGCATGCAACGCAAATATTGTAGGACAACAAGTATAATCTCAGAATGCTATAACAAGATATGCATGCTCAATGTACTCATTCATAACGTTATTATCTATCCATAAGTTCATATGACTATCTCTTGAATTCCTGTTTCCGTTGTCAGCATTGTACATTCCAAACTACATTCCTCCTCCATTATTTTGTCATCTACATTCCTCCCGAATGGGATCACAACGTCAAGATACATTCTCTAAGAACATCTATCACGAAAATCAACAATCTCATTCATTCCTCTAACACATTTCCAAAGAACACTAGGCCAAATAGCATCGCACAAACAGGATCATATGTGACGAGGGTAAAAACGTAATTGAGAAAATACGTTTAGCCCCCCCGAGTAAGTTTGGAGTTCGGCTAAGACCAGAAGGTGTGTTCAGAGGCACGTGCCGATCACATGAAGGTATGGCCGACACGAAGACTGTCGACCGTACATAAATCAGGACAACATAACCAAATATTGAGCAAGCCGACCTGAGAAAGGCGGATCCATGTCTTGCCGACCATACAAAGTCGGCCCGAGAAAGGCAACGAGCAATCGTTTCTCCAAGATAAGACAGAATTCCGAATAAGTCGGGATTCGGTTCAAACAGATATGGATGAGAAATCCACGGCCAATTTAATTAATATGAGAAGTATTAATTGAATGAAACTCTAATGATAGAAGATAACTACTTGACAGAAAGTTATCTCATTAGTGGCCAATCAGAAGGCACTTCACTCCAATTAGAGTCCTAAGAGAATTGGGATTAAAGAGAAAGTCTATAAATAAAGCTCCAGATCAACAAAAAAGGTATGTTCTAACTAGTGCATAGTTTCGCTTGCTAATAGAGAATATTAGTTTGAGTTATTATTCCTGTGAGCTTTGGCCTGACTTAATCATCGGAGTGTCTTCCTACCACAGCGGCAGAGGGCTCTTTGACGGATTATTGTTTTGCAAATCACAGGTCCACCCAAATTGAGAGCATTGTTTCAGCTGGATAGTGAGCTCCTACTTTTCCGCCTTGATTGAGAAAATCAACCCATCTACAATATGCATGACCCGAAAGGAGCAATAATATAATACCTTCGCAATCCATTTCCACCAAGTCATTCACCTGTCAAATGCTTTAACACACTACACGGCTCACATGTCTTGCCGAATTATCATAATTACGTATCATATTAGTCAATTCCTGGTATTTACCCAAGAGGGTCCAACACATTCCTGGCATTACCTGAGAGGGTCCAGTATATTCCTAGACTTCCCGGAGGAATCTAGTACAATCCTAGCATTACCCGAGAGGCTCCAGTATATTCCTAGATTTCCTGGAGGAATCTAGTACATTCCTGGCATTTACCCGAGAGGGTCCAGTATAATGAACATCTTTTTATCGCCATATCATATGTCAACATTCATCAACGTATCTCATTTTAATATCCATTCCGTGATCAAAGTGTGATAAGTATCCCTCATGTTCAATCAATCGAAACGAGTCTAAAGATTCCATGCAATCTAGCAACCAACGAGAATAGACAATTTATAATCTAAAAGTGAAACCCCAACCAAATATCATGAGCTTAAATATTGGAAGTTTAAAATAATCACCACACACTAGCACATCATAACCAACCAACACGCATCACACCCATGCCAAATCTTCATAATTCGCCTAATGGCCAAAGTTGTTCTGTAGGAACTCACATATACCAACACATGCATCAACCAAAATAGACAAGACAACTCACACAATGTCATCATCCACTCACACTCTACCTCAATCACACACCACATAATGCCTCACAATAGGATAAGGCCGAACTCCTTCCTATAGGACAAGGAGACTCCTCACAGCACTAAAATCGAATGAAACACCTCCTACCCAATGGCCAAAAGGGGTAAACCCTAGGTGGTAGAACCTTACGTGAAATCTTCGCACAACAAACCCAACATACGGTCACCTAACGATTCCTCACAACAAGGTCTCGATCTAAAAGTAGGTATACGGTGCTCATGCAAGAGACATAGATTGACGACGACATCAATGCCGAGTACTCCTGGTATTAGGGCCTATTATATAACTTAGTCCAAAGTTCTTTACTTCCACAAAATGTCGTAGGTTCTCATCATTATTCCAAAATAACTTTGAAGTTATAGGTTAAATCACTACTCATATCGTGTTACCACGTTATCTTGAGAATCTTGTCTTGTTGAGTAGTTCAAAACAATGCCTTCACTTCGTAGGTTAGAAGTATTGTCCATCTCCGGTTCTCCCATTATCCATCCAATTCGTAAGACGTAGTAGGGTTTCATCAGAACATCCATAATTTCAAAACGTTCCGCGATCCACGGTACACATTATCCTAAATATGAATTATCTCTCAATTTCACCGTATCGCACTCTCTAATCATACACGACAATCCCGCTCTCATAAATGTAATATAATATGCGAAATAATGGCCCAAAACCATAAACATGTCAAAATTCCAAAAAATTTGGCCAGGTCACTCGAGCGAGCTATAGGCCGCTCGAGCGGTCTACAATTCTAAAACTTTCAGAAAGATTTAAAACACCACTGGACAAGCCGCTTGAGCGATGTCCAAAATATGCACAGGTCACTCGAGTGAGACGGAGGCTGCTCGAGCGGTCGAGGAGATTTCAAAAAATTTCCAGAAAATGCAGATTCGCACAACAGACTTCAAAATCCCAAATCTACGACCAAAAACATAAACAATGCATCAATACATATCACATATGCATAATAGAAGTGAAATTCCCCTACCTCAAGCTTCAAATTGATGGATTTGGCGAAAAATCTGAAACCCTTGCTTCTAAATCCTCTTGAGCTTCGAATCCGCTCCTCCGAGCTTCGAATCCGCTCCTCCGAGCTTCGAATCAACGATCAAGCCTCGGATACTTGTCAAGCACTATGCCATCCCGCACCATCTTGAAAGAATTTGAAAGCGGAGAAAAATCCCATGAGATGTGGTAGAGAGAGGTGAGAGCAATGCTAGAGAGAGAAAGAGAAATGGAGCAAATGAGGGTGTGTCCTCCCCCCCTCTCCAAAATTTTATTTTAAGCCCCCAAAATGGGTCCCCAAATAAAGCTTAATGCTTTCGTGTATACGTGCGTATCAAATAAAAGCCACAAGTCCAGGCCCCGCTATTAAACGTTCCGAATATATAAAATAAACCAAACACATATTCCGAGAATAATTAATTAAAAGACAAAAATTTTCCTGGTCCTCACTAACACGATACAATGATTAACTAGGTTACAGGTATACAGAACACTTGGATCCCTAAAAATAAAAGGAGAATCTCCAACCAAAAATTTGATGCATATAAACACCAACAGAGCCGACCAAAGAGGTCACCCAAAACAAAAATCCATATCACCTCCAGGACCTGAAACCTTCAAGATTTCTCGTGACATTGATCAAGAGTCAAGTAACAGGAGATTTTGAGCTTGATCTTAGCCCATGATGCAACTCTGAGCTTGATGATATCGACTAGGTCGTCAATAGAAAAAGTGAATGGAGCTTGTTGCGAGGCAACCAAAGCTCCCACAAGGTGGAGTAAATAGAAGTGGTCCAAAGAATTCTCTCATTGACGTTGAAATTAGGGCAAGGAAACCCAATCAACAGCTGATCGACGGACTCCGACACCACCCACAAGAGATTCCACCAAGAGAGGATACGTCACCAAACCTTCCAAGTGAAATTGCAATGAAGAAGAAGGCGTTCTACCGATTCTTCCCCAGAATTATAGTGAATACAGGTAAGATTGTGAATCCCTATTGATGGAATTCCTCTTCTATAGAGTACACTTTTTGCCCCAATTGCGTTTTGATAGGCAAGACAAATAAAAAGTTCGACTTTAGGTGGAACGTATCCTTTCCATGTCCTATTAAGACCATCCATATCTGTGAATTTAGACTACTCCCATTTCTTGTATGCAAATGCTATTGTGAAGATGAAGCCCAAATCCCATACCCAGGTTAGTTGATCTGGAATGTCGTTTGAAGGAACGTAGGTAATTATTCTCTATAGTAGTTCTAGTAGTAATTCTTTCTCCTATTCAAGCAGAGCTCTCCTGAAAGTGAGATGCCAGTAGCCATTAGAGAAAAGATCAGAGATAAGGAGGTCCTTTTGAGTAAATATTGAGTACAATCGTAGGTAGTGTTCTTGAAGCCTGAGATCCCCAATCCATCTATATATGTTCCCAAAATTTGGCTTGCTTCCTTGAGTTGACTTTGATTCTGAAACCCTAGTGAACCACTGAAGCAAACTCATTAGAGTTGTCCTCAAACCCGAGTGGACAAATATTCCTCCAAACTTGGGAAGCCCTATTGCTGATAACAGCCGGAGGCAACCAAGAGTTGAGTTGAATGTCATACTTTTTCCGGATGATCTTCATCCACTATAACAAAATTGGTTCATAATAGCAAAATAATTTTGTCACAAAAATTATATTTTTCGTCGCTAACTGGTTAGGCAACGAAATTTTTCATCATAAACTTTTGTTGCCTATACTTTCACGAAAAAAAGTCTTAGCGACGAAAAATAATTTTTCTCTCTTAATATGCTCTATTGGCGACAAAATATTTTGTCTTCAATAGAATATATTCGGCAAGTAATTATTTCGTCGCTAATATCAAATTTTAGAGACGAAATATTTTGCACCAAAAATACATATTCGGGGAGGAAGTTTTTCGTGACCAATATTTGCTTTTGGAGACGAAAGATTTTGTCTCTACCCATAATTATTACGCGAGGAACTTATTTTCGTCGTTAGTAGTTAGATTTGGCGACAAATCTTTTAGTCACTAAATTGATTTCAAATGCCAAAAAATACACGCACAACACCATTTTCTTTCCTTTCCAAGTTTTGAAACTTGGACCTTCTACCCAACCAACACCTTATGCACACCCCCACTAACCATTGCACCAACCATAATGTTCATGAGTTTTTTTTACAATATCTAATATATAACATATGTTTAACATTTTTTTCTTCAAAAAATAGATGTTACACATAATTTTTTTTCTCTCTACACTCTCTCTCCTTCATGAGTCTACTAGCTAGCACATTTCCGAATGAAAGTTAGACATTTCATAACTAGCACATCTCCCATCGGAAGCTAGTTGTCGCAATATGTCAATCCAAATTAATGCTACAATTCACAATTCAATAATTAAATTCATTACGTTCACAACACCTAAGAACAATTTCATAAACATGCATAAGACGTCAAATAAAAGCCCGAAACAATAGATCTATCATCTAACTATAACCATAGGCCATAACCATAACCAACTAGTGCATAATCTCAAGACAAAATAAAAACCATCAGGCAAAGTCGCCCAACAAGTTGCTGGAGCAACCAAAGAGTCGTTGGATCCACATTTGGGCAGTAGCAATCACTGGACTGTCGCCCAACAACTAGCTGGAGTGACTTGTGTCAGTGATCTCCAAATTCGCCAGGCATCTCCAAAATCGCCAAGCAGATCACAAATCGTACAAATCGATTAAAAATACAAAATACAAAATCTAAACATGGATTCAACTATATCAATACCTAGTATAAACACATAATAAGGGTAAAACATCCCTACCTCAAGTTTTGAATCGAGTTGAATGGCAAAATGTGTGCAACCCTAGCTTTGGGTGATTCTTGGAGCTTGAAATCCTATCTTCCCAAGCCTTAATTCACGATCAAGCTTTGGACAACTAATGAGCACGTAGCAATTCCACAATTTTCCGAAGGAGAACACAAATGGTGAAAAATTTAGAGACTGGGTAGGGAGAATGAAGAGCTTTGTAGAGAGAGAGAAGGTTATGTAAAATGAATGTGTATGGAAGCTCTCAACATCCTATTTCAAAGAGCTAAGGAGGCAGGTTTAATTTCAGGTGTTAAGATGGATCACAATGGCGAGATTATTACCCATTTGCAGTTTGCAGATAATACTCTCATCTTTGCAAACAACAATATTGAGGAACTCAGAGCAATCAAACGAATAATAAAATGTTTCCATTATTTGTTTATGTGGACTGGAAGTCCTGCAAAAAAATGAAAAGTTATGTAAATTCATCTAGTGATCGATATAAAATCTCAATTTTTTGGCCAGGGAATATATTTTGGCTTTAGATCATAACGTTTGATCACTTATTTTACTCTTCCTTCATGTTTACTGACTGAGTTGTTGAAGACAATGGAGGTATCTCTTCCGAATCGTGGATATCAAGCAAATTAATGAAAGCATAAGTAGCGACCAAACCAGAATATTGACTCATAGTTGCCAAAAATTTATTACAAAAGAATGAAGCAGATCACAATGAAAATTAAGAGCATTTGACTACTCATTTACACTTGAAGTAGTACCAAACTTGATAAGGACCAAAGAGTTTGACAAAATGAAATGGACACAACTTGACCAATTTCTTAAAAGAATAAATTAAAGAATTCTGTAATGGCCGGAAGATATGGTCCTAGTTTAGAGCACTGCAAATCCTCCTTATAACTCCATTTTGACTAGTAGCAGGATCAATGATATCTCCCATTTTGATCATGGCAGAAGCAAAATCTGACTTAAATGTTGCAGGGTTACTGCTATATTGCGAGACAATATTGTCGCTCGATCCTCCACTAAAAAGTGCCTGGTCCGACTCAAGAAGACCCTTCTTTTGAATTAGATTTTTGAAGTAGTTGTTGTCGAACGAATTGGGTGTCACCAAATCAAGAGGTGCTAAATTTGAATTCCTACCAGCAGGGCAACCACGCCTACGCGTGCTAGCAAAACCAGCATCAATGTTAGTCCCATTGTTGTTTATCCGATCGCTGAATGTAAAGCATTGTGCTTGTCCTATGGTGTGTGCCCCTGCAATATTTCACATATGCATAACATACATATGAGTTTAGTAATTTTTGTTTTTATCATCAGAAGGAAAAAATGATTCTTTTTGTGGTTCAGTGATAATTACCTGATAAAGCGACCATGTCCCTTTCACTAAGGCCCTTCCTAGCAAAGTTCGAAATAAGTTGGTTAAGGTTACTTCGGAAAAAGGGTAGGTCAGAGTTTGCTAGATCACGACTAGCAGTGGTAGAATCTTTCCTTCCAAGTTTCACTGTCCACAACGGACCACCCACCTGATTATTTAAGAAAAATTAAATAAGTTAGCATGATATGTTGAATTTAGTCTTGATGTAATGACTCCATTAAATTGTGACTTTAAAGAAGAGTAGTTCAAAATTTTAAGAATTAAGCTAGCTAGATTGTATTTAATTAATTACTTACAGCAAACGAGGCGTCTCGAGCAGCTACTGCAAGTACATCGGCGCAAGAAACAACACCGGGACATATTTTCTCGACCTCGGCCTTGGCAGACTCTACGACTTCAAAACCTCTTGCAGATCCAGCGTTAGGCAATGCAGACCTCTCGCTCGTTGGAGTAGCGGCCTCATCAAGTAAGACCGATGCGTCACAACCCTGAACAAAGCAATCATGGAAATGGAGTCGAATAAGGGAAGCGGCCATGCGGCGTTCGCGTGAGACGGCTTGTCTAATGGAAGTTCGAATAGTGGTGAGTGCATTTGGGCAGGTATTGTCGTAAAAGGTAGAAGACAACTGTGCATTAGTAGAAGCTGTATTCAACAGTACTAGTAAAAACAAGAGCAAGGCAGAAGCAGAAGCAATGTGGACTGAATGATAATTAGTATTCCTTGGAGAATTCATGGCTAGCTAGCTGTGGTATATATTCAAACTCTCTCTCTCTCTCTCTCTCTGAAATAAGGGCTTGCACTAAGAAGGAAGAAATGGGAATGTGGTGAAGATGATTGAGAAAGCGTGAAGGGTTGAGTCAATTTATAGGGAAATATATTTAATTAATTAATGGGAGTGGGAATGCATGGATATAATTAAGGGTTGGCTAGGTCACTATTTTACTGCTACAATAAGTACACCGCGTAGCTAAAGTTCAAACAATCATATAGCTGGAATGGAATAGGTCCTTTTCCTATTCATATTTGGCGGCCTTCAGAACTGCCTTCCTTTAAAAGTGTGAAAACCGAAGGTGAAAGGAAATGTGACTAAGTGGGTTATATATAGTTTTGGATGCTTTTTGTCTTGTAATAAATGAATGAGAGTGGGTGCATGTATTAGCTGTTAATGATGCATGCTTGAGACTTTTATATATTTTATTACTCTTTAATTACAATTGCGTAAACATTTGTCAACAAAGCAATTTTAGTAATATTTTATTAATAATTTAACATAATACGTACATCCAGGACCATGATTTAGCATTACCATAATATTGAGTAAAAATCATTGGAGCATAAAACCCAAATTTATTAGACTAGAAACCCCTATTGTACCTCCAAAATAGATCGAGCTCATCTCTAGTCCAAAATTTAACTCAAACAATTTATAGTACAGAGTTATACTAGTAGAATTTCTCTAAAAGTTAAAAATATCAAGTTGATCTATCCAATGTAATCAACTACGTGATGGAGTGAAATTTATTTTGAGAAGTGTAATTCTAAAAATCTTTCTTCCTTTCAATTTTTTAAAATTATTATACCTAGATTGTTGAGTAACTACCAGTGTTGGATCGACTAGATTTCTTACAAGAATTTTTTACTCATCGAGTTTTATAATGTGAACAGTTCAATTTATAAAATTCTAAAATTCATAATGAAACTCATTTTGAACGGACAACACTCGGGACGTAGCAGATCCCATATCCAAATCTTAATGAAATTTCTAAGGTTGATATGGTCAACTATCTAAAACCGCTCCCTTCTCTTTTGACTTTTGAAAATTGTCAAAACAAGCAACTGGTACATCCAGCTTGCATGGCTCATTGGCTCTAGCTATCCTAGTGGAAATTTCACTTACCTCCCTTGAAGTTTCTGGTAAGTATAAACACCTCTCTTGCAGTACTAAGTGTCGCTTTTGTCCCTCACACAAATCTATCACCCTCAATTTCTATTTCCTTCTTGCGAGTAAAATTCGTAACGAGTTTATTTTTATTTTTTTTGTCTTAGACGTGAACTTTTGTAATGTATTTTTTCAAACTGAATTAGTGAAACACATTTTTACTTTAAAAATTAATAGCACTAGAGACTTAGCAAAACCCATACTCATACTAGAGACTCAGGCAGAGCCCACACCCAGACTTTTGGGACTTGAAAATTTAGTCTTTTAAATTTTTCCGATTAATAAATGTTTCATTTCTTTATTACCTAAGAGCCTTGGAAATTTCATTTAGACTTTTATTTTTATTTTTATTTTGTTGGATAAACATATTAGGACTATTATTAGTCTAAGCATTATGCATACCCTTAGTCTTTAATTACCATTAAACTTTGTGTAGCATTTGTCAACAAAGCAATTTTAGTCGAGCATGCATTATGCATACCCTTAGTCTTTGAACAGTTCGGATCATTAAAATTTAATTAGGAATGAAAAGTTTGGATGTCAAAAAAAGTGTTAGTCTATGGAGTCATCCCCTATATGTATATATGTATTTCTTTTTATAGAACTGTACGAGTAGAACTTCTCCGGAAATAGAAAATATCAAGTCGATCTAATGTCAATAACTATGTGATTGGGTGAAATTTATTTTGAAGTGTAATTTTAGAAAAATTTCTTCCTTTTAATTTTTTTAAACACTGTACGTCAACCGTTGAGTTATTAATGTCCGATCTATTGAATTTTCTACTAAAAAATTCTATTTCTTGTTGAGTTTTATAATATGGACAGTATGAAACTCATTTTGAATTCACAGCACGGAAGACGGAACAAAATCCATACCCCAAAGTTTTGGGACTTAGAAATTTAATCTTTGTTTTGTAATTAATAAATGTTTCATTTCTTTATTAGCTAAGGTCCTTGGAAATTTCTTCGGTTGAGATGGGAGATATGGTCAACTATCTAAAACGGCTTCCTTCTCTTTTGACTTGCAGAAATTTTCAAAACAAACACGTCTCTTGAGATTTTGTTATTAATCTTGCTTACATATGGTTCATTGGCTCCTAGTGGAAATTTTACTTACCTCCCTTGAAATTTTTGATAATTATAGACATGTCTCTTGAGATTTCTAAAATTAAACTGACTTCCCCTCTGCTTTAGTTTTCCAATGCAAATACCCTCCTGTTGCTAATTAGCCATTAGTCAGCTAACAAAAATTGATCATTTTCAGCAAAAAAATTGCACTAAGTGTCGCTTTTGCCCCTATCACAAATCTATTACTCTCCATTCCTATTTTGTTCTCTCGGATAAAATATCATAACGAGTTTACTTTTATTTTTAGTAAACTTTTATAATGTATTTTTTTCTAGTTGGTGTAGCCCATTTCTACTTAAAAATAAACATCAATGAGATACAATAACCACTAATCAAATACTCACTTAAACTGATACCACTAAAATACCTAATTTTACCTATGTTTTATTTTATTCTTTTTTACATTTTCTCATAATATCTAGTACACATTTGAACATCATAGAGCCTAACTTCAGGTGTTTTGTCTAGTTTTGTCACATTTGAATCTAAAGTTATATATAGACTGTTATGACAAATACAATAAACAATAAGAAATAATCAACAAGAAAATGGAAAGACACAGAGATTTACATGGTTTCGAATAATTAATAGCTTAAACGTACATCTACGGGAGGAGAAAGAAAAATTTCACTATGATCAAGAGAGATTACAAGGGTCAGCTATGTTTTGAAACCCTAATGTGAGGTGACCAATCAATTACATCTCAAGCTTCTTTCTTTTGGGATATCTTTTAGGGAACCGTATCTTTCATATTTATGGGAAACCCCAATAATAGGAAAGAATAACAATCCCTACAGAATAGGAAAATAAATCGTCTAAAGAATAGGTAAGGATATGCACCATTCAAAATAGATTAGGGAAACAAATCTCCTAAATCTCATCACTAGGATTTTCGTCCATCTCCTTACTACCGGTAGTACTGCACCTACTACCGGTATTACTGCAAGTTGTCCAAAAAATCAAAAACTTTTAGTACCGGTAGTTCCAACACTACTATTGGTACTGCTGGCCACTGCCCAAAATTTGAATTTTCTATTACCGATAATTCCAACACTACTACTGATAATACCAGCTACTACCCAAAATCTTTCCTTCTTCAAATTCAAGGCACTTTTCAACAAATCTCCATCTTGACTTGAATTCCAACGAACTCAATCAACAATGATCCACCATCTTGCACCTTTCTCTCCTCCAAAGCACCGAAGGGCAATCAGCAACTGCGAACACCAATCAAGTCCAAGCAAAATTTGAACTTGACAACCGGAATTGGTTTAATGATCATATCTGTTGGATTTTCTGCCGTGCCTATCTTTTTCACCTCAACCTGTTTCTAAGAGATGATATCTCGAATAAAGTGATACCTGACATCAATGTGCTTCGTTCGCTCATAGTACATAAGATTTTTAGTCAAATGTATAACAGTTTGACTATCACAATAAACGACTCTCACGCCTGATTTCCCAGTATAATAAATCACAATATATCTTTCACAATTCTCACTAAATACCGTTTAATAACCCGAAATATTTCATAGATGTGGCATCCAAAACGGTAAGTATCCTTCAGTTTTCAAAAGGAAGGGGCACTACTAGCCCAAAATACAATGCCCATGATCTCAAAAGTAGAAGGCTCCATTTATCTTCAACTAAAATTCAATTAAAAGTTACAATATATTTTCCAAAAATAAATTCATAAATATGATATATAACTCCTTCGATTTTCTTTTCAAAAAGATGTTAAGCCATGCACGTCACACACTCCATGCTATTCATCCGGTGCGGTACCTGAAAGATGGAAGGCTTGAGCTACAAGCCCAGTAAGAAAATCTATGCCAAGACTATGTGCATGTGAGATGAAATGGTATGCACTATGAACATTGTATGGCAATATAAAGAGTCATATGTCAAACACCAAAATATGAATAGGGACGCACGTGACAAATTTTCCACACAATTTATAGTTTACCAATCCAAACGCTACAAAGATAACATCTTACTACCAACTCATCGCTCAAAGAAAAAGCTAATCAAATACGATCAAATGATATCAAGAAGGGGTTATGTCCTAGAACTTCTCCCAATGGAGGCTAGTAAAGCCAATTTATGTTAATCCATGGTCATATCTTGTCCTAGCACTTCTCCCAAAGGAGGCTAACCAATCCAATTCACGGCATTTCCTAGCACATTTTTCGAAGGAAGCTAGATCTGTAATTTTTCTAGCACCACTCCTGATGGAGGCTAGCGTTATATTCATATCAGTCAATATCAACATATGCATATATTATGCACATCCATACTACGTTCAACTTCTATCAACTATGTTCCATTCAATCTAAATCAAAACAAATGCACGAATAACCCGCAATCATGATAATTTATTAAATAAAAGAGAACCCAATGCAAAATATAAGACAACCCAAACTGTCACAACCAGACATGTCCGGTCTTGTCCGGACGCCCCAACTTTTCACCTCTCTGCCCAAATTCTTGAGCCAGCCGTCCCGACGCCCAGGTTTTCGTTCGGAAGCCACTGTGCGATTTTGGAGATTTAATTTTAAATTTCTCCAACACTCTAACTCACACCAAAACCTCAACATAGATATGAAATATGAACCAAAACACATCATATACACATAATGCAAGGTAGAAATCCCTCCCTCAAGCTTTAAAAAGATGGATTTGATAAATGGGTGAAAGCCCTAGCTTTGGTGAACCTCCAAACTTTGAATTCGAGCTTTCCAAGCACCAAATCACGATCCGTCTTCGATTTCACATCAAGTATGATCCATGCTTCTTATATTTAAAAGGAATTTGAAAATGGTGGTGTGGATTGGTGGTGGTGGTAGAAAGAAGGTGGAGCTAATTGTGGAGAGAGAGTGAGATGAGGGAAATGAGATACATGAGTGGGTTAAACACCCCTAAAAATCTGATTATTAAGGGCCCCCATGGGCTCCCACATAAAACACCACATAAAGAGACGCGCGCGAAATAGAACAAAAAATCATGTGCTCAGGTCTTATAACTAAAAGCCGAAACACATAATAACAATCAATCGAATGTCCCAAAAATATAAATAATTTACTTATTTTTTTAAATTCAAAATTTTTTGGGTTTTTAAAACGACAGTTCCAACTTGCTTTAGACCATGTTCCTCAATAAGTCTCCTCATCCACAATGCATCCTTAACAGATTCAGTCACCGCCATATACTCCGCTTCTGTAGTGGACAACGCAACTGTAGTCTGCAAAATAGCTTTTCAACTAATAGCAATGCTCGAAAGAATGAACACATATCCCACTAAGGATCTCCTCTTGTCATGATCTCCAACAAAATCAGAATCCACATGCACTGCAATTTCGTTGAAACGTTTGGAGCCGCATCCTGGATTGGTGAGATATCTCTTGGGTGTTACCTGCACGATCGATCAACATCTGGAAGACCATACAGGCCCAATTATCAACAAGATGGAGAAGATCCTTTGGGCATCATCCATTTACGCTACAATCTGGTCACTGTGGCTCCCAAGCAACAGATTGATTTTCCAAAAGCAAAAAATGGGAGTGGAAGACTTGGTCAATCTGATCAAGATCAGAGTAACTACTTGGGTGAAGCTTAAGCTAAATATATCAGTTTATAGGCCCACGACATCGCCAGCTATTTGGGAGGTATTCGCAAGACGTAGATACTTGTATTTTGTTTTTTTTCTTTTATTTGTATTTTGTATTCTACGTTTTCTTTTTTTTTATTTTTGCATTTGAATCCAATCTAATCATTGTAACCCGTTACTCTAATTATTTTTACTACCATTTTACTTAGCAAAAAAAATAATTTTGACAATTCAAAATAAATCATACGAATCCAAAAACGCCCAAACAATAAAATTAAACTGAAAAAAATGACTAACAACCGATATAAGAAAATCTAACTATTGAACTTCATTAAATTCTTCTAAAAAACTCTAATGTCTTGACTCAACTTCATTTCCTGTAAAAGAACCATTCTATTCACAGAACGTAAGCCAAAACTTGAGTAGAAAAACGTAGAGCAACCATGATAATGAGGGTTAAAACATATCGGCATTAATATCATGTCAAAATCAAGCAGAATAAAACTATAAATACGTGATAACATGCTCAGTGTGTCACACCCTCGATTTTAAGTAAGATAAATATCCAAATTTTAAATAAAATCTCCCAATTTACACAAAGTATTCCCAAATTATTATTTTTCATAATCCATTTAAGTTCACAAGTTTCAGGTATTACAACCCAAAAAGGGGCACCCCCGGCCTGATAACCAAAATAACATGTTCAATACCGAAATATACTAGCACATCTGATCCCGCCAGAGGCTAGACCATATATATATAGAACTAGCACATCTCCCGTCGGAGGCTAAAAATCGCATCATGTCAATGCAATATTACAATGCACAATTTAACATTTTATCGGCCAATCACATATCCCGCAAAAGAGCAACAATGTCACATATCCAATAGGAGAGATCTTAATTTTATAGTAAAAGAAAAACAAAAATTTGGGTAAAGGCATAAGGATATAATATCAACATTATCGAGTCCCATATCTAATTAATAAGCAATATCTCAATCTTATAGTAAAAGAAAAACGAGCATTTCAACGTCATGGAGCTCCACTACATAAACTTTAATTTCAACATGTACCACTACAATTTTTAGCTCCTAAACCCCACTTCCAGCGCTTAAAATCAAGTTTTCAGCATTTAAAGTACGTATTTCAGCTTTGAAGCCCCTTTCTCCAGCAATTGTTTTTAACTTTCAGCAAACCAGAATTCATTTTTCAGTAGCATAGGTCAAGGTTTTCAGCAATTAACCTCAATTTCCTGCATTAAAACTGCTGCTACTATTTCTAGCAGTTTTAAAATTGCTGCTGCAAGTTCAGGCAGTTTCAATATTGCTGCTGCATGTTCAGGCAGTTTCAATACTGCTGCTACTACTTCAGGCAATCTGGTGCTACTACTTCAGGCAATCTGGTGCTATTTTAGGCAATTTTAAAACTGCTGGTGCTACTTTAAGCAGTTTTAAAACTGCTGAAAATTCAAGTAACTGCTGCAAGAAAGAAAAGAATCTGATATTTTACCTTACTTTCTCATGCAGTTGTTGGGAAGTAGCATACCAAGTTACTTTCAGTCCATTAGTACGAAGAGATAATTTTGATTAAGAGACATAGCATCTCGCTAATTAATTATTTGGCTTACGTTTTCTTTTTGTTTTTCTTCCATCTATGGACTTTGTTCATCTAAGGTTAGATTACAATCCCTAAATTCATGCTCCTTCAAACACATCTATGGACTTTGTTCATCTAAGGTTAGATTACAATCCTTAAATTGATGCTCCTTCAAAAACAAGAAGTAACAGTAGATATGCAACAACAGTCTAAAGCAAATTATTAGTAAGCATTGTATCAAAAAATGCAACAACAGACTATCACTAGATAGAAGATTTTAGCACTTTGCATCAGACTTCTAAAATAGTTGCATCAAAATAGCAAAAGAACCAATAGAGTCAATAGACATGGAAATGGTAACCAACGCAAAAAGCGGAAAATATATATGCACTTCCAACCTAATGATGCAATCGAGTCACCAATGCACACAATTGAATCAAGAAATATAACACTTGAGCCCCAAGAAGTTATTACCTAAAATCAAGAAAAAAAATACATACCTAATTGAGAAGGTGATACTTCATGACTTGCAAAAGATGATCCTTGGTTTGCTCGAGAAGAAGCTTGATTTAGGATGCCACTAGCGACAACATCTTCAGCCTAAGTCATTGAAAGAAGAATAGTTGGGGTGAGATTGGTCAGTGCCGAGGTTAAAGTTGGAGAGCTAAACTGAATCCCAAATACATAAACATTTCCACACAATATCTGCAATACAAATCAAATCAAAACAAAAGCATAAAACTATAAATAAGTCCAAAATCAGCAACAACCTAAATAACATCATCAAAACAGAATAGATCTTGAATCTATACAATCGAATGATCAACTGAGAACTACTGACAACATTAGCGATATATAGTCAAATGATTAGATAAGCTAGAGTAAATTAGGGTGAAATGAAGATGAAAGTAGGAAAAAAGGAGAAACGATCTAATGCGAGAAAGAGAGAGAGAGAGCACATACAGATCTAAAGAGGTTGATTTTGAGTTCATCAGGCTTCACAGCATGTCGGCGCTAGGTTCCTGTAAAACATGAACTCGCGCTCTCTGGGAACAACAGTTGAACGGCGAGAGAGAGAGGGGGGTTACCTGAAACGGTATCGGGAGATGGAGGAGGGAGTAGCTCGAACATTGAACAAAGACGATTGCCGATCCAACGATCGGATTCGACGGATTGAAAGATGGGGCTAGGTACTGAACAGAGAAGAGCGAAGATGGACAGGTCGAGTGAGTCTGAGAGAGAGAGAGAGACGAAGGTTCAGAGACAGGAAGATAAACGGCGCGCGGGGTTATTGAAAATGGGGCGAACAGCGGTATTAGATTTAGGTTTTATTTTTTGTTTTACTTCAGGTTTTAACACCCAAATCAATTTTTTAAGTATTTGTGGGATTTTTTAGAAACGCAGGAAATTAAGTGCGGGGAATGTGTATTTTTGTTGTAGTGGAGCCCTAAGAGATTTATAGAAATGTTCTAAGCCCGCTCAAGACAGACATCCCACATACCACATAGATGAGTGATAATGTTATAAAACGTACATAATCTCAAAATAAGATGAAAATCATTAGTTAAAGTCGTCCAACAAGTCGCTGGATGCATCAAAAGTTAGTAAAAGTCGTTGGATGGTCACTGGACAAGTCGCTAGAGCGACTTCCTAAAAAGTGATAGCGCTGGAGCGACATTTAGGTCACTTGAGTGACCTGGTCGATCTCTGAATTTTCAACGGACGATTGCATAATCGCCCAAATGCCCAAATACCCAAAATACACAATCAAAATCATGATTTCAACTACCAATACCTATCATAGACATGTAATAGTGGTGAAACATCCCTACCTCAAACTTCGAAATCGAAAGATTTGACATAAAGGTAGAAGCCCTAGGTTCCAAGCTTCGGATCTTTCCTTCCCGAGCTCCAAATCGAGATCAGTCTTCGATTCCACGTCAAGCACGTTCCAAGTTTCGATATCTTGAAGGAATATGAAAATGGAAGGGTGGATTGGTGGTGGTGGTGGTGGTGGTGGTGGTAGAGAGAAGGCAGAGCTTGGTAGAGAGAGAAAGAGATGAGGGAGTGAATAATGGGTTGAGCTAAAACCCCTCCTCAAATTAGATTTTAAAGCACCAAGGGCACTCACGTAAAATACTACGTATAGGGACGCGCGAGTTCTATAACTGAAATTCCTAAACACATATTAACCAATTAATCGAATATCCCAAAATATAAATATAAATAATTAATTTTAAAAACTCAAAAAATTTCAGGTCCTTACACAATGCAACACATGCACGATATGAGACTCTGTCGAAAACGGCAACTCATGTAACTACGCTCAAACCTACGTCACGTGTGGTGATTTGGGCTAAAATCTATATTACCTCAGTCCTCCCTCCTTCGAAAAAACTTTAATACCCTGTAAGGTACAAAGCCTTAAGCAAACTTAGAACTTACATACTCAACAGAAAAAAAAATTATTTTTGCAATGTGAGACTAGGTGATCTTTTCACCTTTCCACATACCACACATGAAGCATACTTTGAGAAATAATTTCTTATTCAAACCTTAATAGATTTTATACAATCTTTTCGTGATTTAAACCTCCCCTATTACTACACAAACCTACTTAAACCATCATGGTGGAGGACAAAGGAGGAAGAGGACAGAGAGAGTGAGAGAGAGAGAGAGCGAGTGAGAGGAGGAAGAGGACAGAGAGACCATCGTGGCCTGTCGTCAACAAACACAGGAAAAATAGAAAAATAAGGATGGAGGTGGGTGATGAACGTAAAAATAAGAAAGATATCATCAGATGGCTCAAACAGGAAGTTTTTCAAGGATAAAATAGACCGCGCTCCAAATATATCCAAAAATAGGTATCACCACAAACGCAACAAATGGAGGGAAAGTCATGAAGGGATTCATTCATAGACAAAGGTAAGAGTTTCTGCCAGGTGGTTACAGGACATGAAAGGAAGAACGTGAACCATTAAGAACAGATAGAAACTACCAGTATGGTAACAGCACAAGGAAATGAGTGGTTGGAGCGAAGTGCAGTGGGGAACTTAGTAGACTGATCTCCATTGAAAGACTTCAAGAAGGACTAGAGAAATATGGTGCTATTGACGTTGAACTGAGACTAATGAGAGGAAGATGGATATTGTTAACAACTGCATCTACTCAGTCAAGGGATGAGTTGCTAAAATGGGAATGGATGCAAATATGGTTCACCACAATCCAACCATGGAAGGGTCAGCCAGCTAGTCTAGAAAGATTGGTCTGGATAAAATGTAGAGGCATCCCTTTGGAAGCTTAGAGTGTGGAAACTTTTCAAATGATAGGGGGCATATGGGGATCATTTCTTCAAGTGGTTGAAGACACTCTACATATGAAATCCTTTCATAAAGGTTCTATTATTATAGCAACTACAATCTTGTCAACAATTAATGAATGGATCCAATTAGTAGTTAAGGGGAAGACATTCAGAGTTAAAGCTCAAGAGGCTACTTCCCAGGAGTTAATGAACCACAAGCCTTTAAAGTCAGTAGTTGTTGCTTGGTGTAATCTTAATTACCAACAGCCATAGCATTCAAGGTGATATAGACAAGGAGGATGAAGAAGAAAGATAGGTGGCAATGGGATGCACAGTAAACGAGGAAATTAACGTATTTAATGCTGGGATTGATAAAGATATGGAGGTACAAAGTGGGGAGAAACAAAGACATGCTTTTGGCAAAGTACAAAATCCAAGGACAAAGGAGAAGGTTAAACATGATCAGTTGGGAAACATAGTAATTGAGGAGGAGGAACAAGTCAACTCAACATATGTGGCTGGTGAGACGATGAATATTCAGGGGCAACAGGAAAAAGGAGAACTAAACCCTTGCCATTAGCAGAAGGCCTAGAATAAACAAGCCCACAACAACTGTCCGGCCCAAAGGATAGTCCAATCTTCCTTATCTGAATCAGGGTCAGATAACTGGGAAGAAATCAACTCAACTGGACCAATCAGAACACAAAAGCCCATAACAAAATGGCACTCAAGGGAAGGAATCCAGCTTATGGTGGACCTAACTAGTGAACCAAGAAGAATGACAAGAAGCGAGGCTATTAATTCAACCAATGGGCTATCTTCTCAAGACTCAAGATCAAGTCCAACAAGAAGTGGAAGCTACAATCAATGTGGGGAATCAGCTGGGGATTCTATTCAATGGGAATGAAAAAGAAATGATCAGAATAAGGGTGGAGCAAGGAGTGAAGGAACAGTTGGGGAATCAGGTGCAGGCAGCCCAAACTTGAGGTTTGGCTTGTTTTTGTATGGTGTTAAAAAGTGTTAAATCATTTACATGTATTTTTTATCTTGGAATATTTGAGGTCTTAGGGGGAGGATGAAAAGGAAATATGTGTCTAATCTTATAAAAAAATACAGGCCAACGATAATTTTCATTCAGGAAACTAAGATGGCAAAAGTCGATTTGTGTTTTGTCCAAAAGTTGTGGGGGGAACTCACTGGTTAATTTTGCATTTTCGGAAGTGGAGGGTACTTCAGGAGGTTTTTGTCAATGTGGGATGATGAGTTTTTTTTAGTATCTAGAACCATTACTAATAAAAACTATATCCTGCTGGAAGCAAAATTGACCAACAATCAAGAATGTTCAATAGCTAATCTCTATGCCCCAAACAATGTCACTAGGAGAGAAGAATTGTGGGAGGAGTTGGTGGCTATAAAATCTACCCAATCAACTCATTTAAACTGGTGTTTGGCGGGTGATTTTAATGAAATATTGGAGGTGGAAGAAAGGATAGGGAATGTGCAGTTAGATAGGGGGATGAAGGAGTTCGCCCATTTCATTAGCCAAATGGAAGTGTTTGACATTCCAATGGAATGTCGATCTTTCACTTGGTCCAATTTTCAAGTAGATGTGTCCAGAGCAGGTTGGATTGATTTCTAATTCCCCTGGATTGGCTCAACTTAAACTTAAGACATATAGGACTCTCCAGGTTAATTTCAAATCATTATCCAGTGGTACTCCAAGAAGATAACTTCGATTGGGGGCCCAATGGTGGTTTAATCCTTCATGTCTAAGAGTATCCAAAGAAGCATGGGAAAGCAGCAAAGTGGAAGGTTGGGTAGGTTTATTTTATTGAAAACAATTACAAGCAATAAAGGGTAGGTTAAAGAAATGGAATGTTGAAGAGTTTGGGAATGTCAACTTGAAAATCCGGACAATAGAAGGAAAACTCCACCAGCTGGATTTAGTGCAGGAGAATAGACCATTATCGGAGGAGAAAAATTGGAAAGAAATTTTTTGAAAGGAGATCTCTGGTCTGCATCTAAACTAGCATAGATCATTTAGAGGCAAAAGTCAAGGGCTTCATGGCTGGCATTGGGGGACATAAATTCTAAGTATTATCAGAACATAGTCAACTACAGGAGAAAGAAGAACAACTTGAGTGCCATAGTAATGGAAGGCAAAAGACTGGTAGATCCAATGGAAATCAAAGCAGCAGCAACATTATATTTCAGTAAAGCATTTCAAAATTCCCAGCACAACAGGCCGCTATTGGGGGGAGTTCTCAATAGGAAGTTGTTACCTCATCAATCAGAATCTCTAGAGCAGCCATTTACAATGGAGGAGATCAAGGAGGCAGTCATGTTAGTAGCAAAAAGAAAGCCCTAGGACCGGATGGTTTCAACCTAAGGTTCGTGCTTAAAGCTTGGCACTTCATTCATAAAGACTTGTTTAATCTTTTCAGGAAATTCTACTCTAATGCAAAAATCTGTAAGGGATTAAATTCTACTCTCTTGGCTCTAATCCCAAAGGTCAATAACCCCACCATGTTTAATAAGTTCAGATCAATAAGCCTAGTCGGTTGTATTTATAAAATACTTTCTAAGGTGCTAGCCAACAGGTTTAAAAGAGTTTTACCTAATATAATGGGGGAGAATCAAACTGCCTTTAGAAGGCGAAAACAAATACTTGATGGTATTTTAATAGCAAATGAAATGATACACTACTGGAAGAAAGCTAACAGAGGTGGAATTATTTTAAAATTGGATTTTCAAAAGGCTTATGATATGTTGGACTAGAATTTCCTCATTCATATGTTGCAATTGATGGGGTGCAATGGTAAATGGTGTTCCTGGGTGAAGGAATGTATATCTTTGTCACGTCCTCGATTTTCAACATAATATCACAATAATATATATTAAAAGAAATCTCGCAACACTCAAAGATTTACCCATGATCCCAAAATATTTCATTCAATGAAGTACGGAAGTCAAGTCTAGAAATATTACAACAAAAGTACTCCCAGTTCAAAAAGAGATTCCAAAATAAAACATGAGTCAATCGTCCTTCACTTCTTGTAAAATAAAGTACAGAATTGAAAATAAGTTACAGTACATCTCTTTTAAAAATTTAATACAAAGATGCTAGGTAACTCTAGTCAAGGTCTTCAAAATCATGCAACACCTTATGCACATCACGCACCATATGTTAAGTCTTCGGAATTGTACCTGAAAATGATAGGGTGAGCTTACAAAATCCAGTAGGAATATCTATGCCAATGTCACACGCATACAAATGACACGGCATAAGGCACGAGTGATATAAAAAAAATGATGTAAACTGATAGTAAATGATATACTTTCATCCAAATTAATCTCACGATTCAAGACTCCGTTTTGTCACTATCCTTAGCTATTTCGTTATTTGATAAATTTCATTCAAATCTAATGATCGATAACGGCTCCTCACCCAAAGGTGGCCCAACATAAATAAATTCCTACTAGCACAATTCCCTCAGGAAGCTAGTCAAATTTCATAACTAGCACCACTCTCATAAGGAGACTAGCAACATTTTCCATTTCACTAGCACCGCTCCCATCGAAGGCTAGACCACGATATCATGTTCCCTAGCACATCTCCTCACGGAGGCTACACCATTACGCCTTGTATTAAATGTGTAAAAATTACAAGCCTACAATGTAGGTATTTCACGATTTATGATTTCACGTATTTCTCACAAATACTCGTCATGTACAAATTTCATGTCTATCTAAGACAAAACATCACACATAGTGCCCTAAGCCATTTTCAACTCTCCAATGTCATATACAAGTATGATTCAACCCAACACCAAGACAAACCCAATCCAAAGAAATGATAACCCAACCAAAGATGGAAAAAAAAGTGATTTAGTACCGGAATCGAACAATGGAAACACAAATCTAAGAAAAACCCAACATGAAGGGATATACAACAAAACTCCACAAAACATTCAAAAAGAGGAGATATGCGTCAAAACATGTTGAAAACCCATAAATAGAAAAGAAAACATCCCTACCTCAAAGTTTGGATCAAATGGGTTGAGCTTCCAAACCTGAGCAACAATGGAGGTGGAGATCTCCCAAGATCTTGCTTCAAGTGAAAATGGTACTTCAAATCTTCAAATATCCACTAATCTAGAGGTATTAGTGGTAGATCTTGAAGGAATTTGGGTTTAATCAAGAGGATCAAGGTTTGGAGGGAGGGTTTGGTTGGGGAAGAAGACCCCTTAGAGAGAGAGAAAGAAAAAGCCCTCTTTGGAAAAGTTAGAAATTTGTCAAAAACTTAGATTTTTGCCTTTAAAACGCGCGTCCAAGATCTGACCGGATGGTCCAAGATCTGACCGGTCAGATCTCCTCACTGACCAAAATTTTCAAAATTTCTAGGCAAAAATCAAAATCTGACCGGAACATCTGACTGGTTTGACACAGATCTGATCGGTTAGATTTGTCTTCTGTCTGAATTTTTCAAATATGATTGGATGAATTCCAGAATCTGACTGTTGGTCCAAAATCTGACCAGATGGTCCAAAAATCTGACCCGATCGATTTTTACCTATTTTTTACTTTCCACTTCACTCCAAACATTGTTAATTACCCAATTTATGCCATACACTTCAATATGGATCAATTAATGACCCTTTTATTCTATGGATTTAAAAAAAATTCCGGGCCCTTACATCCTCCCCTCCTTAAGAGGAATTTCGTCCTCGAAATTAAACAAAGAAGAACAATCTCGACACAGATACCTCTCAACTTTATCAACTAGTAAGACACGGATACATCACCACAAAATCAATTCCGTTTCACATAACTCATGCATTTTCCATGCCCAATGAGTATCCAACGACACGACACAATAATGTCATCAACCCAAACTTTCACATTCATGCATGCACATTTTAATATCTTCCAGTAAGCACAATATCATTCCATATGCAAAAATTCATGAAATCAATAACACGCAGAAATACAGTCTATACACAATCAAGATCTATTAGTCATGTAAACAAAGTGGCCGAACACGTCCCAAAACTATCAAGTACAAACTAGCGGTACATCAATCAAACCACAAATAAGTGAGGGTATTTCTCCTGGACCTCATCCTCACATTCCCAAGTCGATTCTTCCTTACTTTGGTTGCTCCACAGAACCCGAACCAACGGTATCATCTTGCCTCTCAACACTTGCTCTCGGGAATCTAAGATACGTATCGATTTCTCTCAATAAGATGCATTAGCCTCAATCTCAAGTTCGGACTATTCCAACACATGTGAAGGATCTAGTTCATACTTCCTCAACATAGATACGTGAGACACGTCATGCATGCCTGACAATTTTGGAGGTAAAGCCAGACAATAAGCAACTTCTCCTATCTTCTCAATGATATCAAACGACCCAATATACCTCAGAGAAAGCTTCCCCTTCCTCCCAAAGCGCGATAAACCCCGTCGCGGTGGTACTTTCAAAAACACGTGGTCCCCTACATTGAATGATAACGGGCAACGACGGCGATCGGCATAACTTTTCTGTCGACTTTGAGCGGTGAGTAAACGTTGACGAATCACTTTCACTTGTTCGGTTGTCCTTCCTTGGGCATTCAAAAGTTGGTTACAAATCGATCTCATGCTCTCCGTAGTTTCTCCAATTAAGTCTGGCCTAACAAACGTTGCCTCTCCTATCTCATTCCAACAGATGGGCGATCTACACGGCCTACCGTATAACGCTTCGAACGGTGCCATCTCAATGCTCGATTGGTAACTATTATTATACGCAAACTCAACAAGTGGTAGATGATCTTCCCAACTACCCCGAAAATCCTTAACGCATGCTCGTAACATATCCTCCAAAATCTGGATCGTGCGCTCAGATTGCCCATCAGTCTGAGAGTGATACGCGGTACTAAACAAGAGGTTTATGCCAAGCATTGCTTGCAAACTCTGCCAAAAGCGAGCGGTAAAACGTGGATCCATGTCGGACACAATAGACACGGGAATTCCATGTAGGCGAACGAATATGACCCGTTTGGTTGCATCGAAAACAAGCGATCGTGGGTCTAGAGGTATTGCCTCACGTGTCTGAAGAAGGAGGTGGCCTAAGATTCAATTGGCCTCGTGGAGACTGAAATTGCTCCCTTTGTCATTTATGCCCCTAACTCCCGGAACTCCCAGATGATGACAAATTTGGCATAACATTCAACTACCTTGGTTCCCAAACTCTGAGCCTCGTTGTGCCTCCCTCAGCAACTCCACACTCCTAGCACAATCTATAATTTCAGTAAAGTCCATCTTATGTTGGCTCATCACGAGCCTCTTCACCGAGGAGTGAAGACCCCTCTCAAAATGATGGCACTTGCGGTCCTCCGTAGCCACCAACTCCGGTGCAAAACGGGATAAGTTCTGAAACTTTGCAACGTACTCCGACACTGTCATATTCCCTTGCTCTAACCTCTCAAACTGTATACGGAGTTGCTCTCGACAAGATTCAAAAAAATATCGATTTTCGAAGAGCACCTCAAAGTTAGCCCATGTCATATCCTCCACATCCGGTTCGTCAATACCAGCCATTCGCGTAGCGGCCTTCCTTGCATCCTTCCTTACTTCAAGGATTGACTCCCCCCATTCATTCGCCTCTCCGGTCAATTGGCATGCCATAATCGAGACTCAAAGGTCATCCTCCACTATCCTCAAAGCATTGAATAACTTACGGATCTCGGAAAGCCAATAGTTAGCCGCGAGAAAGTCACCACCCTCTCCGCTGAACTAAGGAGGGTTAAGACAGAGAAACTCTCTCATAGCAACGATTGCCCGATTACCAGCATGAGCTCTAGCGGCCTGATTCATCGCATTAGCCTCAGTAAATGCCGCTACAAACTCCCTTACAAGTGCGCTCGGAATGACCGGCGGTTCGACATTCTGCTCCACTCCATCATGCACTTCCTCCGCTTGAGGGATATTCCTTTGTTGACCCATAATATCCTCTAACGGGATTTCACGACAACGGCCTTGGCCTCGACCTCGAGGTCCACCCAACCTCACCCCACCTCTCGGAGGCATGATGCTACAGGTATAAAAAGAAAGTCTACAAGATCAAACAATATTTTCTACCACATGGTCAAGCCTTATTACGAATTCCTAAAACGGGTTAATAATACCATACTTCTCTAACATAAGGAGAATACAATGCCCATGTATGCTATGCAAGCAAGCACATACAATACATGTCAATATGCAGCGTGTTTAAACCCATAAGACATATAGTCTTCCCACGATCTCAAGATATTCTAACTTATGCTCTGATACCAAGTTGTCACGCCCTCAATTTTTAACATAATATCACAATAATATGTATTAAAAGAAACCTCGCAACACTCAATGATTCACCCATGATCCCAAAATATTTCATTCAATGAAGTACGGAAGTCAAGTCCAAAAATATTACAACAAAAGTACTCCCAGTTCAAAAAGAGATTCCAAAATAAAACATGAGTCAATCATCCTTCACTTCTTGTAAAAATAAAGTACAGAATTGAAAATGAGTTACAATACATCTTCTTAAAAATCTAATACAAAGATGCTAGGTAACTCTAGTCAAGGTCTTCAAAATCATGCAGCACCTTATGCACATCACGCACTATATGCTAAGTCTCTGGAATTGTACCTGAAAAGGATAGGGTGAGCTTACAAAGCCCAGTATAAATGTCTATGCCAATGTCACACGCATACAAATGACACGGCATAAGGCACGAGTGATATAAAAAAAATGATGTACAAGTAGTGACATTAAACCAATAGTAAATGATACACTTTCATCCAAATTAATCCCACGATTCAAGACTCCGTTTTGTCATTATCCTTAGCTATTTCGTTATTTGATAAATTTCATTCAAATCTAATGATTGATAACGGCTCCTCACCCGAAGGTGGCCCAACATAAATAAATGCCTACTAGCACAATTCCCTCGGGAAGCTAGTCAAATTTCATAACTAGCACCGCTCCCATAAGGAGGCGAGCAATATTTTCCATTTCACTAGCACCGCTCCCATCGGAGGCTAGACCACGATATCATGTTCCCTAGCACATCTCCTCACGGAGGCTAGACCATTACGCCTTGTATTAAATGCGTACAAATCACAAGCCTACAATGTAGGTATTTCACGATTTATGATTTCACGTATTTCTCACAAATACTCGTCATGAATAAATTTCATGTCTGTCTAAGACAAAACATCACACATAGTGCCCTAAGCCATTTTCAACTCTCCAATGTCATATACAAGTATGATTCAACCCAACACCAAGACAAACCCAATCCAAGGAAAAGATAACCCAACCAAATATGGAAAAAAAAGTGATTTAGCACCGGAATCGAACAATGGAAACACAAAGTTAAGAAAAAACCCAACATGAAGGGATATACAACAAAACATTCAAAAAGAGGAGATATGGGTCAAAACATGTTGAAAACCCATAAATAGAAGAGAAAACATCCATACCTCAAAGTTTGGATCAAATGGGTTGAGCTTCCAAACTTGAGCAACAATGGAGGTGGAGATCTCTCAAGATCTTGCTTCAAGTGAAAATGGTACTTCAAATCTTCAAATATTCGCTAATCTAGAGGTACTAGTGGTAGATCTTGAAGGAATTTGGGTTTAATGAAGAGGATCAAGGGTTTTGAGGGAGGATTTGGTTGGGGAAGAAGACCCCTTAGAGAGAGAGAAAGAAAAAGCCCTCTTTGGAAAAGTTAGAAATCTATCAAAAAATTAGATTTTTGCCATTAAAATGCGCGTTCAGGATCTGACCAGAAGATCCGACCGGATGGTCCAGGATCTGACCGGTCAGATCTCCTCAATGACCAAAATTTCCAAAATTTCTAGGCAAAAATCGAAATCTGGCCGGAACATCTGACTAGTTTGACACAAATCTGACCGGTCAGATCTGTCTTCTGTCCGAATTTTTCAAATATGATTGGATGAATTTCAGAATCTGACCTGTTGGTCCAAAATCTGACCCGATGGATTTTTACCTATTTTTCACTTCCCAGTTCACTTCAAACATTGTTAATCACCCAATTTACGTCATACACTTCAATATGGATCAATTAATGACCTTTTTATTCTATAAATTTAAAAAAAATTCCGGGCCCTTACAATCTTCCACTTCTATTTCTATCTGGATAAATGAATCCCCAACCACAGAATTTAAACCGTCTAGAGGCCTTCATCAGGGGGATCCCATTTCTCCATTTCTATTCAATGTGGTGGCAGAGGCAGAGGGCCTCAACATCCTTTTTGAAAGAGCAATTGTTGCAAGTCTAATGCAAAGGATGTCAGCAGGGCGTCAAGGTTGCTTGATTTCACAACTCCAATTCGCAGATGATACGATTATTTTCTGCAGGAATGACTTCCAAGAATTGATCAATATTAGAAGAATTCTTAGATGTTTTGAGGTGATTTATGGCTTGAAAATTAATATGGCTAAGAGTTCTATTTGTGGTATTAAGGTTCAAGAAGAGGTGATAAATAGTATGGTTGTAGTTCTAGGTTGTAAAAAGGTCTCATTACCACTCAAATATTTAAGAATGCCACTACGAGCAAATCTAAGGAAATCTACTACTTGGCAGCCCATAATGACAATATGAAAAGCAAGCTGTGTTTATGGAAAAAGAAGATACTTTCCCTAGCTGGAATGGTTACCTTGGTGAAATCAACCCTCGATAACCTTCCTGTTTATTACCTTTCCCTATCTAAATGTCCCAGAGGAGTGACTAAATTTATGGAAAAAATCCAAAGAAGATTCATATGGGAAGTGGGGGACAAGAAAAAGCTACACATGGTCAATTGGGAAACCCTTTCAAGTTCTAAGAAATACGGTGGAGTGGGCATAAAGAGAATTATTCAATTTAATCACTCACTTCTGGGAAAATGGTGGTGGAGGATGTCTACAGAAAGGAATGTACTATGGTCTGCAAGGTCAGATTTTAGGGCTGTGGAGAGATATTTGCTCACTAAGTGAACCTACAGCTCCACTGGGCGAGATAGTGAAAGAGGGAATGTCAATTGTGGTAAAAATTGGGAGGAATATAATGTTTTGGGACCATGTTTGGTGTGATGATGTGCCCCTCAAAGATCAATTTCCTAGGCTCAATCAAATCTCTTTGCAGAAATCTGATTTGGTATATCAAATTTTGGTCCATGACTAGGACCTACAACTCCAATTTAGAAGGCGATTGTTTGTCTGGGGACAACATTTGGTGGAACAATTGAAGGCTCGGTTGAGGTTTTTTGACGAGATCAGAGGAGGGGAGGACCACCTTAAATGGAAGTGAAGTCAGGACAAAAGATTCTCCATTAAATCAGCTTATACGATTTGGGAAGAACACAATTTCTCAGAGAATAACCTTCTCAACTCAATTTGGAACAAGCTATGTCCACCCAAAATAGTGATTTTTACATGGCAACTTTTACAAGATAAAATCCCAACTAGAATGGCTTTGTGGAGGAGGGGCATTATCAACTTAGGACAAGGAGTGTGTCCAATGTGTAACAGCTTTGTTGAAACAACACTACTAGAAAAAGACTTTTTGAGTCAAACCGTTACCGTCGCAAAAAGTCAGACGGCCGTCGCAAAAAGTCTTTTGCAACGGCTTTGCGACGGCAAAGTGAGGGTCGCGGTTGCCTGGGTCGCAAAAACATTTTGCGACGGGATGTTGCTGTCGCCATAGGTTTTGCGACGGTGTAAAATACTGTTTGCGACGGTTTTTCTACCGTCGCAAATGATTACACCTTTTCCGATTGAGAACACTACCATCGCACATAGGCAGACTTTTTGCGACGCCAAATACCCCGTCGCAAAAACACCGTCACAAAAAGTTATTGTTTTGCCACGGCTAATATACCGTCGCAAAAGGTAAACGTTATTTGCGACCGCTCTTTGCCGTCGCAAAAAGTAGAACTTTTTGCAACTACCTATCACTGTCGCAAAAGGTAAACGTTATTTGCGACAGCTTTTTTCGTCGCAAAAGGTACATGTTATTTGCGACCGCTTTTGCCGTCACAAAAAGTACAACTTTTTTGCAACTATCGATCGCCGTCGCAAAAGGGCTGTCGCATAAGGTTACTTTTGCGACTGCTTATATATCGTCACAAATATCACCGTCGCAAAAGGTAAAAAGGTATTTGCAACGGCTCTTTGTCATCGCAAAATACAAAATATTTAAATTTACTTAAAATAAATCTCTTAATTTGAAATACCACAAGCTAACTAACATAATTAGAACAACAAAAATAATAATTTCAAATATAACCACATAATTTTTAAATCGTTCGTCATTCACTTAAAATAAACATCCGTAAACACATTCATTCAATCCCACGACATTTGCATTGTCCTACACAATATGCTTAAAATAAGTTACTCCAAACATTCAACAAAATACATGTTCATCCAACAAAATACATGTTCATTCTTTCACAAACAAGTAGGCTTCAAAATATAAATCTTCTTAATGATGATCACTTTAGTTTTCTTCAAACACCTGAAAAGAAAGATGATAAAATAAAATTGAGAAGTGAATTTAATCTAAATATGCGTATGTATTTGCAATCACATGAAATAAAAAGATTTCATCGTAACATACATCACATATTCGCCAAGTAACGACACGGCCAACCGCTTGTCCAACTGTACGCATTTTTTTCAGAGGTCTTTCCAAAGAAGCGTTGGGATTTATTACATTTTTAATTAAAACTTTCTAGAACTCCGAACCCAATGCCTTTCCGTATACTTTTACCAATGGATCCTTACTAATAACGATTCCTTCGGCCACATCTTCTTTAGGAATATTGTAACTCGCCAAGCGTACAATTTGCCCGTCCTACAATTGTCGTTACAAATTTGTAAACCAACATTTAAATACTAGCAAGATTGAAAAAGTTATGGATGCTTATGTAAGTATTATGGATACGGACACGTGACAAAATACATATTAGGTTATAGAAAGTACGGGATAATTTTTTACAACTTTTGTTGTTAGATTTTACAACTTTTGTTGTTAGACAATATTTGTTCGCATGCCACTATGTCACCATATTGAAAGTGGAGATAACTTGACAATAATCTAATATGTATTTACCGACACGTGACAAGAATTACAAAATAAATGGATCTCAAGTTTGAAATCAATCTCCACATGAAATTCATATCTACTATTGTCAATGGCTGTAAAATTTAGTTAAACTAACTTAATTTACAATTGTCAATGATAATTCATTTAAAGCTACTATTTTCAGGTTTATGCAATATACATCTAATAGGTGGTTGTGAAAGGATTGAACTGAATTATAACCAAGTTTACTTTGAATTTTCTTAATCTTTATCACATCTCTAACCATGCCCACATCCTCCCATGTCTCAGCATAAGCATAAACTTTTGATGAAGCAACATAATCTTCACTCGTACCACTTGAATTCACCAAATATTTTTTTCTCCAATTATAATTTACCGACACGTCACAAGATATAGACGGACCGACAACTTAATCTTTTAAAACAATTTATAGATTCTATTGTAATTATCATGGATGCGGGCACTTGACACGATACAAACATGCCAACATGTTCATTATCATTGATGCTTGCCTAATGGTTGTTTTATCTCTCTCTCATTATCGATGCAATGAAAATATATGATACTAAAAATGTAGAGTTGAACATCATGCGCATTTGTATAAATTAAGAACTGAATATACCTGGCTATCAAGTCTTACACAAAGTGTTGGCAAAGGAGAGATCCGGTCACCACCTTGTGTCTCATCTCCTGCAGATTCCCTTGTTATGCGGTGCCCACTAGCAGCATCTGGAACCTGTGACACAATATTTTTATTTGTTCATCATTTATAACATGCTTAAAAGTTCTATGAAAATTAAAAATGACCAAACATTTAAAAACCACATGTCCATGCGTAAATCCTTCTTGAGACTCAAATGTCATCCTGACTCCTGCATGCTGCAAATGGTCCATGAGCTTCTCAGTAAGTCTACGCTCAATCTCTCCCGTGAGCCATTGCTCAATTTCTCCCGTGAGCCGTTGCTCAATTTCTTTAGTGGCCTCATGTACTTGCCTTTTTATCTCTTCTAGAGTTGAAGAAGATGAGGCATTTGACTGGCTAGATTGCCGAGACACTACATTTCGAGACACACCTGCACCGTAGGTCTTGCAACACCCATGTCCATCGTCTCCGCACAATTTATGAAAAATCTCATCTCGAACCTCTGTCGTCTGAAGCGACTTTGGTATTTCAGCAAGGGTCCGATTATATTCTTCCTATATTTCAGCATAAAAAAGAAGTGAACTAATATTGTTTATGTATGAAACATGAGGCAAACTAGATGATAAATCTAACAACATCAATCACTCACCAAAAGTTTTCGTACGTCTATGTCATGTTGATCATGCGTCTTCATGAAGACACTCATCTTGTCAACTCTCTCTCCATTTGCACTCATCTAATAATATCAAAATTTACAATTAGGCAAACCTTGATAAAACAGTAAATTAAGAGTTGGAAAGAGAAATACCTCATGCCTAATTTGGGAAAAATGTGTTCGCCCAGTCTTATGAGTTGGGCCACGCATCTCTCGATTCTTGGAATTTTTTTCCGCTAATTTCTGCATTATGAAAACCTTAGCAAAGACATTAATGCCTAAAATATAGAACTACTAATTTGATCATGATATACCTTGACTTTGTCTATGTGCCAATAGCTCACGAGTTCTTCCCACTGATTTGGTAAGATATTCTTCGGAACTTTCGCCAATATATCTGGATCACCTTTGTTTTTAACATAGAAATTGGTCTTTATCTTACACTTGTAATCTTTCCATATCTTCTTACATGCATGCATGGCAACCGGTCGGAACTCCTCTGGACAATCCTCTACATTATCCTACGAAACATATCATATACGCCTCTTTGAGACATCTTCGCAACGACTTGCCAATCTGGTTCAATCGGATCTGGAACATACCAAACTTGTTCAGCTTGGGATGCCAAGATATAAGGTTCATTGGCCGCTTGATCCTCGCGGTACAACAAATGGTTGAAGTTGACCAACGTGAATTTGAATACATCTTCTTTCTTTCCATGAATATTATCAATCCAATCACACTTAAACAACACATATTTTGTATCGTTAGTGTATCGAATTTCCACAACATCGGTAAGCCGTCCAAAGTAGTATACTGCTCCCAATCGAGGATTTTGGTCCTTTCGACTTGCATAACTCAATGTATCTGCTTTCAGAGCTACACCACTATTCTGAGTTGCACGATTATCATCAATGGCTTTCACACGAAAACAAAATCCATTAATAACATAACCACTGAACCTCCTTGCAATGGTATGGGGACCGTTTGACAATGTACAGATTTCTTCGGAGATTGCGAAATTACTTGTTCTTAGTAAGATTTGGACCTATTGTCAAAACATATTAAAACTCAATAAAAAAAATGATATAAGGGCATAATAACGTTCTATAGTGACTTAGAAAAAAACACATACATAGTCTTTGAACCTGATGTGGAATGTTCCAAAATGTTCACATTGAATTTGATGATCATCAGCTCGAGGCATCTTGTTTTTGAGGAATTCAAGGTGCTTCCTATTTAAGTTGAAAGACACGTTAAATACCATCAATAAACACATTAAAATCAAAGGAGTAACGGGGTACTTAAACTTACGTAACGAAAGGTGCAACTAAACTTGTGTTGAACAAAACATATCGGTGAGCTTGTATCCACTCCTTATCATCAAGATGAAATAGTGTGTTCTCCCCAACACCTCTTCCCATGTTGTCACCACCATCATAGTTCCTCACTGGACGGTTAGATTTCATTTCCACATCACTCAAATATTGTGCACAGAAATTCATGCATTCTTCCATCAAGTATCCTTTAACTATTGAACCCTCCGGACAAGCTCGATTCCTCACATATTGTTTCAAGGTAAGAAGGAATCTTTCGATTGGGTACATCCACTGAAATTGAACAGGTCCAGCAATTAATGCTTCGTCAGCTAAATGTATAGCCAAGTATTCCATTACATCAAAAAAGGATGGTGGAAATATTTTCTCAAGAAGCAAAGTATCACCGCAATACGATCTTGGAGATATTCTAAGTATGAAGCATGATACACTTTGGAGCACAATTGTCTAAAAAAATTGCCCAACTCAATCAAGGGTTCAACCACTTTCTTCGGCAATGCCCTTCAAATGGCAATAGGTATCAGTTTTTGCATTAAAATATGGTTGTCATGACTCTTTAGCCCCCCAATACTTCTGTCTTGTAGGCGCACACGTCTTGAGATGTTAGATGCATAACCGTCCGGCACTCTAACTTCCTTCAACACTTTTAGAAACAAGATTTTTTCTTCCTTGCTCATGGTAAATTGTGCAGGGGGTAAATATGCTTTATTAGACCCTCTGGACTGCAAATGCAACGGTTTTCTAATGTTCATCTCTTGTAGATCACGCCTAGCATTTGCATTGTCTTTAGATTTTCCTACAACTCCAAGTATTGTCCATAATATATTTTCACAAAAATTCTTCTCTATATGCATTACATCAAGATTGTGTCTTATTAAATTGTATTCCCAGTAAGGCAACTCATAAAATATGCTCTTCTTCTTCCAGTTGTCCTCTTGAGTTGTAACGGATTCTTTACCTTTTCTTTTCTCATGTCTTATCTTAAGATCCTCTTTCTTATATTGCGTGAGAATGCCTGCTGATTCTATTTGATTCAACAAGTCAGATCCGAACAATAATTTGGGCTTGCTTGTCCACTTCCGTGTTCCATCGAATGACACTTTATCTTTCCGAAATCTATGGTTACTAGGCAAGAAACGGCGATGACCCATGTAGGCTTGTTTTTTGCCATGTTTTAACCGACAAGATACAGTTCTATTATTGCAACAAGGACAAGCATATTTGCCTTTGGTACTCCATCCTGACAAGTTAGCATATGCAGGAAAATCATTGATTGTCCACATCAAAGAGGCATGCATTTGGAACATTTGGTTTGTGGATGCATCAAACGTGGGTACTCCTTCGTTCCACAATTCCAATAGCTCATCAATTAATGGTTGTAAAAACACATCGATCTTATCGCCTGGTCCTTTAGGGCCATCAATTAGCACAGACAAAATAAAAAAGGGTTGTTTCATGCAAATCCAAGGCGGTAGATTATACACCACTAACACGACCGGCCAAGTGCTATGAGCTATGTTCATGGTGCCAAATGGATTGAATCCATCAGCGGCTAATCCAAGCCTTACATTTCGACTATCACTTGCAAACCACGCGTATCGTTGATCAAAATCCTTCCACGCAGGAGAATCAGCAGGGTGCCTATACTCACCATCATTAGTTCGTCCATTGGCATGCCATTTCATGAGCTCTGCTACTATGGAGGATGCAAAACACCTTTGCAATCTTGGCTTTAGAGGGAGATACCTCATCTTTTTTGCAGCCGTTTTTTTAACAAGTCTCTTACCTGCATTTGATCTTCCCACTGATACTTTCCATCGAGATTCACCACATATAATACAAGCATCAAGTTTTGAATCCTCATTCCTGAACAACATACAATTTTTAGGACATGCATTGAATGACTTGTGTGTAAAGCCCAGATCTTTAGTCATCTTCTCAACTTCATAGAAAGAACTTGGAAGTTTCACGCCCTCAGGAAAAGCCTCGAGAAGAAGCTCAAGCAATCGAGTTTTGTATGCTTGAAGCCTCAACAAATTTGTCGATTGTTTTGTTTGTCAACTTATTGAGCACCTTCATATGTAAAAGTCGAACAATGAACGATAATGATGTAAACTTCAGCTTACACCCAGGATACAACTCAATATTTGCATCCTGTAGAAGTTTGAAATAACTTGCAGTTGCGTCGTCAGGCCCTCTTCGAGGATCATTTCGAGTTTGTTCATCGTTGTCCACACTTGAGTTTGTATATGGATTTCTTAGGGGCCCATTTATCATACCCACCATATTGTCCCCAATGGTTAAATCTATCGGAGTTTCATTCCTTCTGTTACAATGCAAAGGAGCATAGGGTTCCCCATGGTTAATTTGTCCAATTTTTGTACTTCTTGAAAAGTCCATTAGAGTAAAGATGCTCCTTGACAACTTCTCGAGAAAAACTATAGCGATTCTCACATTTTCTACACGGACAGCTGATGAATGAACCGGCAAGCCTACTAGTGTAAGCAAACTCGATGAAGTTGTCAATCCCATTGAAGTATTCTCTGGACATCCTAGTTGGTAAATCAATCCAACTCTTGTCCATCTTTATAGTCACTAAGATGGGAAAAGAAAAAAATAGCGATTAATGCAACAGATCAAAAAAATTAATGTTGATGGAGTGTTTTATTATTATTTCCTCAATCTATTAATTACGTAGTTGTTAATATCCTATTGATTAGCACGTAATTTCTTTTCCCATGAATAGAGTTGAAAAAAATTTTACAAAAAGTAGTCATCATGACCTTTCATTACCAATAATCAATAATCACACAAGTAAATACACATAGTAGGGGGAATGCAACAAGCTTCCTCTTGCTCCCTTCTCAAGTGGAAAAAAATAAAGAAAGTACACTCACAGTCAAGCAAGACTACATGTAGAAATCTAAATCATCAAGGTACTAACAAGAGAGATAAGAAAGTACACTTTGTACACCGAGAGAAAGAACGTGATAGTTACCCAAATATTCATTAACTCCCACAGTCAAATACTAGATTTGGAAATCGATCATACCTGCTGCGGTGGATTTGGAATTTCACACTCAAATATGTGTATACTGAATATGTGATCTTGAGAGAACACGGTCCCAACTCCGGAATCAAATAGCTGAAATATACATAGTATTATAAATCAAATCGATTACCACATCAGCATATTCAAGGAAACTAACATATATATCCACAAGTACAAATGCAATACTACAAAGTTCGTTAGCGGAGCTTCCATATGGGCAAGAAACTACAAATTCATTATCCATTGAAGCCCTTTTTTTTTTTTAATACTCCTCCCATCTTTTTTCACATCTATGTATATGTATGTATATGTACATGTGAAGGAAAAAGTCATCATTTATCATACTTCTAAAAGATCTAAAATAATGAAAGTGGATAAGCAAATTAGTAGTGAAAGAATATAATTTAGCATAACCATGGCGCATACTGCATTATGCGCTTTTTTCTCCCAACTTCATGATTATTCTTCGAAGGGATATTCACTTATAAAAGAGGTAGTTCAATGAATGTTTTGTGTAATGATTTTCCTTCTATACATTGTTACGCCACTTTTTAAAACGGAATATATAAAAATGAGTTTAAAAATATAATCTTATAGCAATTCGTATGGACTTTGCACTTTTAGGTGTGAAATTTCTTTCCTTCACAGAATGCCACCATCTTAATCATCAAAAAAAATATACACTGAACAAACAACTAAATAATATACAACTCAAATAAAATGTCCAACTGTTATTCCGATTTGATATTAATTTATCTTTTGTTTTATTATTAATTTCCTTGGTTAGGCATTTGAGTTATTTCTTAACTCATGTTGCTTGAAATTTCACGAGTGCTTGAAAGCACTTCTCAAGATGTTCTAAAGTTAATTTAAACCAATCAATTATAAAAGTTTACGAGAGAGAGATTTGTTGTCTTTGAATAAGAAGACAGCTTCGCACTAGCAAATGAGATACAAAGGACATAAACAAAAACTCTCACTACAACAAAAAGTAATATTCTCAGCATTTGTTAAACCCTGGCAAAAGTCACAAAAACGCCACAAAAATACATTACCAGCATTTTTTTCACAATTCCCGGCGTTTGTAAAAAACGTCGCCAGTACTCCTATCGGGAAAAATTACTGACGTTTATAAATGTCGCTAATATTTACCAGTGTATTTGCCGGCGTTTGTAAAACGCCAGGAAAAGTTTGAAACTGATTTTGTTTATTTTGAAACTGATTTTGTCATACGTAAAATGTTTCATTTGTTCATTTTGTCATATTTTTGCCGCTTTGTTCAATGTATGGCCTTTTGTTGTTATTATTAAGTTTGCATAAAAACAGCAGGCTCTTTTTTTATAATTATTCTTGGGATTTTTTAAAAGTGTGGGGAATTAAGTGTGGAGAATATGCATTTTTGTTGTAGTGTCTAAAGGAGAGAATTGGCCCTTATCCCATTCAGGAGTCCTTCCTTGAAGTCAAGAACTAACGAGGATAATTCGATATCCTATGATTCGGTCACAACATCTTATACCATTAAATATAAAGAATGAAAGATTGAAATTTAAAAGAAAAAAAAATATTTTTTTGAAGATAACCCGCTATCTTGTTACAATAGATATATAAAGAAAGAGACCGTACTTGAACCATGTGAAGATTTACTATAACTAAACCAAACTCTAAACAATCACTGAAGAATTATCTTCATTATGAAAGAAGAAACAAAACACAAAAAGAAAAGAACGATCAAATTGGTGACTTTGGGCAAATTTAATGTATATATTTAAGTCCATCTATATTTCCATTTTAGGTGAGATAATGGCGTACACATGTATTTCCATTAACAAACATGAGGAATCATACAAATAGACACATCATCTCTCTCAATCATTTCATCAAACACCATATGTGCACTAGCTAGGTTTCAGGGATACATTGCCAGCTTCTTTATATTTTTGTTCTTATTCTTTTATTTTTGCAAATCAAGTTGTTTACCAGAGTAAATAGATGACTCTCTGTTAATGCAGCTTCTTATGTTATGACTTTTACTTGTGACATTGATTGTAGGTGCTAACAGAGCCAAAGAATGCACTTGGGAAGCAGTACAAAAAGATGTTTAAAATGAACGAAGTAAGTTTTTCTTCTCAGGCCTGTTTTCTCACTATTTCATTTTAACGATGGGCTTCTTTAGTTAGCTGTATACCCCAACTATGCCTCCAATTTTTATGCACTATATTGTGAAAATTGCCCAAAATACAGTAGCAGAAAATAAAATTGCTTTGAGATACACTTTCTTCAGTTCGAGATTTAGGGTTCATTACCTTTGTTTTTGAGAAGACTAGCACAGAAATCAGACTTCTCATGCGCAGGGCTGAGAGGGCTTCGAGATAGAGAGAGCAGGTTTCACGAGGGGGAGAGAGAGAGCGTGTGTAGGCTTTGCAACAAAGAGAAAGACTGTTGTCTCTCTGGAGAGACAGATCTGGTTTCCGCGCGAGAGCGAGAGGGAGAGAGAGAGAGAGTGAGAGGGGGGGGGGGGGGGGGGGGGGGGAAGGCTTATACGCTGGAAAACATAAAAACAGAGAAGCTGAGGCAAAATTATTGGGCGGGAATTAATAAGCTTAGGCGGGAAATTAATAAGGTCATGCGGGACCCGAATTTGTTTTGTTGCCAAACAAAATATATTCTAATTGCCCATTACAAATAGAAAGAAAATAAATTTTAACAATAAATTTTTTATTAAAAGAAAATGCGTTTTAATTCTGATTGGAATTTTAATTCAATTGAACAAGAAAAGTAAGCCTATTTCTTTTTCTTTCGGCTTGCTTTTTACATATCTTTCCTTATTTGGGACCCTATGTATTAAAATCAATTAAATTCATTTAAATAACTTCTAAAATAAAATTATGGCCTCGCCCTATCCCTTAATTCCAATCAACAGATCTCTCGAATGACGACCGTAACGGATGTTAGCTCAATCCAAAAATTTATTACCTTTTTCATAGGGGTAGGAGAACTAAGCTAAGCAATTTCACACTATTTAAAGTTCTCAAGTACTTTTCTAAATCAGAGTGAAATTTTTTCAAATATTAGTTCAAAAGTAATATATTTTTTTAATTTTAAAAGTAGTATGGTTTTTTATTTTCAAAAATATTATGAATTTAAGAACAATACCACTTATTAAAATTTAAAAATAAAATAACTATTTTTAAAACTTAATTACGAGGGTTTCAAAATTAATTACGAGAAGAATGTGCCGAAATTATTTTATAGGTCACATGGATTTATATTTACTCACAAGATTAACTAGTATTTCAAATTCAGGGATTCGAATTTTGGATTTAGAGTTTCGGTTATAGGGTTTTAGAGGTGTGGGCCGGGGTTGGGGTTTAGGGTATGAGATCTAGGGTATGCGGTTTAGGGTATGAGTATATGGACTTTGAAGTTTGGAGTTTAGGATTTAGGGTCTACAGTCAAGAGCCGGGGTAGTACTCTCGAGAATGACGTCTAGATTTTAATATATATATATATATATACATTTTAGAGTTATTTAATGTTTATGATTTAGTGTACTTTGGGTATTCATGCATGATCTACAAAAAAAGACTCAAATCATAATTATTCTATATTGTTGATGGAAATTGATGCAGCGAAGCATATGATTGGATAAGTGTAATACGAGGACAATCTCAAAACCTTATTTGAACTAGAGGTACGTACTCTCTCCTTGAACAAACGAATTGAAATAAAACACTCAGTTTTTATTAATCAATAATCAACTTCTAATTAGTCCTTAAGCCTATACCAATTACTAGGAAACGAAATAATAAATATTTAGACTTGCTAAATTAGCCTAAATAAAAGAAAATAAGAAAATCACCAAAAATAAAAAATTCTGATTTATTTAGGTAATCAAATACTAGAAAGAAATATAAGATTACCAAAACAAACGGCGACTAAAACGGAATTTCCTACGAAAAGATATAAGGAAAGGAAATCTTTCCTAAAATGGTACATTCGCTGATTTGGATGTCTAAATGAGGAAATCATGCTGAAATCCACCAGGGCCCATGGATCAACACATCAATGGGCCGTGATCAGAATGTCATTTCACTTCAACACTGTGACCCACGGGTCAATCTGCCACCGGTCTGTTCTGCCCGTGATCAATCCAAGCGTTCCAGAAATGTGATCGCGACCCACTTAGTATCAGAATTGAGCAAGTGGTAGTCTACAAAAATTAAAATCACCATTAAATTGCCTCAGTGTTCTTTGATTGATTTTTTTTCATTGGGTTGTAAATACATATATAATTACCACAACAATTCATAAACAACACGAAATCGTCGTAGTGTCTAATTAATATATTTTTATTATTATTTAACTTAAGACCAATTCGAACAAAATTTTATATGTTATAACTTTTGAGTGAAAATCGAAATTGACAATTCATATCAATCATATATTCATTGATCTTCCATTTAATTACATGTTTAAAATTTTTAATTAATTTGTCATTCTTTTTACAGAAAAACTTACATAACTAAAAAGGCAATAAATTTTAATGATATACGCATACACATATATTTTTTGAATTAAAGAATAAATCACTTTTATGCATAAGTGTTTAATTTTTTCAAATCAATTAAATGTCTCTCAAATACTAATTTTTTTAATTTAGCATACAATAAAAATTTAAAAGTATAATACGGGTTTTTTCTCCCATTTAACAAAAATATGATTTTAAATTGTTTAAAAATAACAATTGTTTAAATTTTAAAAATACATATTGCCAAAATAGTATGATTTTAAAAAATATTTACTTTTGCGACGGGAAACCCGCCGTTGCAAATAGTATCACCTTTTGCGACGGCACCGTCTGCCGATGCAAATAGAGAGTACGTTTTTGCGACTGGGCCGTTGCTACGGCGAACGGCCCCGTCGCAAAAAATACTCACTTGTTACCACGGCAGGGTTGCCCGTCACAAAAGGTACTCACTAGTTGCGACGGCGAGATTAGCCGTCGTAAAAACGTCTCTTTTTTTCGACAAGAAACGCTTCAGTCGCCAAAAGTAGTACTTTTTGCGACAGGAGACATGCCGTCGCAAAAGGGTGCACTTTTTACGACGGAAAACACAGCCGTCGCAAAAATGTTGACTCAAAAAGCCTTTTTTCTAGTAGTGCAACCAACCATCTTATGCTTGGGTGCAGCTTTTCGTGGAAAATATGGGTGCATATTCTAAGTTGATGGGGCAGTGAATGGGTTACACCACCTAATATCCAAGTTTTGGCAGAATTTTGGTTACAGAATAAATACATTCTCAAATTTAGAAAAAATTATTTGGGATGCAACCTTTTCCGCAACACTTTGGCCAATATGGATTGCAAGAAACCAATGGCTTTTCTATGGTGTTCAAGTGCAGCCAAAAGAAATCTCAGACATGGCAATCACAAGAATAGCAATTTGGGTTAAAGGGAGATTCAAGATTCCTGGAGTAGCAATTGAAGACTTCCTCTGGAACATTCATCGTGTTAAAACACTATTGGTTTAAGTTTGGCTTTATCAGTAGTGTTCCTTTGTTTCTTTTCTCTGCCTCTTTTCGTCTCTTTCTCATGTATTGGCCTTTGTCCTCTTTGTTGCCTACTGGCCAACTTGGGTTGGGATGACCTCTTTGATTCATTGTTGTAACCTCCTTTACTTCAATGGAACTTCTTTGCTACAAAAAAAATGGCCTTTGGGTCTCCTTCAATTTTTGAAACAAAACCACCAAAATAAAATATAAATAAAAATCTATTTTTCTAATAACTTAATGGTCTCACGCACAATCTGTAACGCCCCAACTTTTCGGTACGTACGTTATTTAAATTATTTATTAGATAAAAAAAATAATTTAAAACAAATAGTACAACTTTTTTTTCTGTTATTAATTCATTAACTGCGGCGGGATTACATTTGTAATGTCAATAATACCCTTTCAGGTTTACATAAAAGATAGAATTAATATAAATTCAGAGCGTCTAATAGTACAACAATCAGGTCATCTTGAACTCTCCATCTTTATCGTCCCACTCTTCTATATCTGGCATGAAACGCTAGGAAAAGAGAAATTACTCCAATGATGAAACTCGATAGAAAGTACTACCAAAAAACAAACCCAAAGATATGCAAGTACAACTAACATAATAATAAGTAGAGTAAAGTTAACAGAGAAAGTAACACTTGGGTTCATTATAAATCGTCACTGAATGTTTCTAGAAATCCTCCTTGATAATAAACGAACATCCAAAACCTAATCATCAAAACCAGTGTACGACGGTGGTAGGACTCAAATCTGCATAACTCATCTCGAAACTCTAACCCAAAAACATAATCCATATACAGTACGATGCCTCAAGACCGTCCAACACACAAAATACAGCTCAACACATCAAGATCGTCCATCACACCAAGTACAAATCAACATATCTACAACGTCCAGCACACTAAGTACAGATCAACGTATCTAGACCGTTCCAACACCTCGAGCACAGTTCAATATATCGTAATCGTTTAGCACCTCGATTGGAACCCACAAGAGACTCGCTGGCCTCTCAGACAATCCCGAGATTATACAACCAATCACCATTTCAAAGTTTATTTTCATTTGAGCATTAAATACGTTCTGCCCAAAAGCCTATCCGATCGACCGCTACATTCGTGTCAACTAACATCATCGATGCTTGAATGCCCAATTTTTAGAAACATGCATTAATGGAATAAAACTAAAAAATTTAATTGCAACTTTGAAAACAGTTAATTAACCGGACAAAATTAACAAACAATGAGTTAATATACAAACTATTTTTTCCAAAGGCTTTGAAAAATATTATAAAATAACTCATTTCTAATAGAATTATATTACAAATTACACAACAAAATGAGGATCTTGTTCCTAGCTTCTCTTTTGTCTTCTTTACAGTGTTACTAAAAGTAGTAGAGGATACGGAGTAGCTCCACTATCGTCCATATGGTTTTTTGTTTTTTTAACTAAACCAATACAATCATTTCTCATACTTTCTCTTTAAACATATTCACAATTTCATCGTAGAAACTCAGCCCAAAGTGGGAGAAATCGGAAATGGTCTCGTACCAAAGTTATGAGCGTGTACAATCAAAACGAAAATGACCAAATCAATACTATAGAATTGAAGCACAAACCACAATCAACGGCTAGTAAAGCAAGAATAACAAATCGGAGCGCTCGGTTCTTTGGATTCTCAAACAGTAAACTGTTAAAATTAAGGATTTGATTTGATATGGTCAATATCCTTGATTAAGTATTCGCCTTTATTTTCTACCTTAACTGTAGGATATTTCCTTGTAAATGTTTCCTTGTATCGTTGATTCTTTCCTTGTAAATGTTTGTACTATATTATTGTAAGACTACAATGTATGAAAGAATCAGAAATTTATTCCACAATTGTGTTTATTTGACATGGTATCAGAGCCTTCTTCAATATCCTCTTCTTTACCCTAGGAATTGAAGTTTGGTCCTGTATTCACAATTGTTCTTTCTGTTCATACCATTCCGCTGCGAGAAGGGGCTGTAATGGCCTCTCTGAAAACTCCTACTTCAAAGAAGGATCGGAAGTGTACTCATTGTAATGGTACTGGTCATACGGTGGATACGTGCTTTCGACTCCATGGGTATCCAGATTGGCATCCAAAGGGCAAAAAGGCGTATTATGTATCTTCCAATGCTAAGGAGGAGGACCCTAATTCAAAAGGGAATCTAGCTACAACTCTTGGATTTACTGCTAAGACTGGTATGTTTTTTATTGGAAATAGTGATTGGATAATTGACTCTGGCGCAACAGATCATATGACTTGTGATCGTTATAAATTTAGTCACTTATCCCCCAAATGTTCCAAAACCACCATTACCAATGCCAATGGTGTATCATCTCCAGTTATTGGAGTTGGTACAGTTCCGTTATCTCCCACATTAGCTATCAAAGATGTCTTATTTGTGCCATCATTAAATTGTAATCTTCTCTCCATAAATCAATTAACCAAATCTCATAATGGTGTTGCAGAGCGGAAAAATGGACATTTATTGGGAGTTACTCGATCTCTCTTGATTGGGGGTCATATTCCCTCTTACTTGTGGGGTGAAGCTCTGAATTCAGCGATCTACTTAATAAACCGTACGCCATCTAGCGTTCTCAATTTTAGAAGGCCATTGGATGCTCTCTCTGATCACTACACTCTTCCACCAGTAGTGCTTTTGGCCCCTCGAATTTTTGGGTGTGTGGTCTATGTACATTTACATCCGCGTCAACGGAATAAGCTTGAATCTCGGGCTTTAAAGTGTATTTTTGTGGGATATGGGATCAATCAAAAGGGGTACAAGTGTTATGATCCATCTTCTCGGAGGCTTTATGTTTCCATGGATGTTACCTTTCATGGGAAAGAACTGTTTTATAGGCCAGTGACTACAGATTTTTCACTTCAGGGGGAGAATCAGGAAAAAGTGATAAATCATGAAGAAGTGGAGGCATTTTTTCCTAGAAATTCAGAAAATATTTTTTCTGTCTGGAGATTCTACAGACAAGGGTAAATTTTCAGATGAAAGGGAAGAGTTACCAATTGCTGAACCAACGACTTCAAACATCGAAGATAATCCTCTCCATGATAGTACAATGTCTCTTGATAATCCAACACAACCACTGGGTCAATCTTCTCCTGAGATTCCTTTAGAGGTATCCACTATTCCTAATCCTATTTTCAATGATGGTACTATTTTTGAATCTCAAGTGTCTCAATATCGTCTTCCAGCTCGTTCTAATCGTGGTATACCACCCATTCAATATGAGCCTGATCCTAAATGCAAAGCTAAATATCCCATTAGTAATCATGTGTCTTTCCAAAAACTATCCAAGTCATATGCGTCCTTTGTGCTACAGTTATCATCTGTTCCTATTCCTAGTAAAATGCAGGAAGTTTTAGCAGATGATAAATGGATCCAAGCCATGGCAGAAGAAATGGCAGCACTTGAAAAAAATCATACTTGGGAGCTTGTGCGTCTACCAAAGGGAAAGAAAACCGTGGGATGTAGATGGGTGTTTACGGTCAAGCATAAGGCGGATGGGACAATTGAAAGGTATAAAGCTCGGTTGGTTGCAAAAGGATATACGCAGTCTTATGGGATTGACTATCAAGAAACTTTTGCACCTGTTGCCAAACTTAATACAGTTAGAGTGCTCCTGTCTTTGGCGGCTAACCAGGACTGGCCACTTCTTCAATTTGATGTAAAAAATGCTTTCTTGCATGGAGATCTTACAGAAGAAGTGTATATGGATCCCCCTACGGGTATAGAGAAATACTCCAATATTCCAACGGTGTGCAAACTTAAGAAAGCTTTATATGGGTTAAAGCAATCTCCAAGAGCTTGGTTCGGCAGATTCACCAAGTCTATGAAGAACTTTGGATATAAACAAAGCAACTCAGATCACACTTTGTTTTTGAAGCACCAAAATGGTAGAATTACTGCTTTGATTATCTATGTTGATGATATGGTGGTGACAGGTGATGATCAAGATGAAATTGAGAGCCTACAGCAATACTTAGCTTTAGAGTTTGAAATGAAACAACTTGGAGACTTGAAGTACTTTCTTGGGATTGAGGTAGCGCGCTCAAAGAATGGTATTTTCTTATCTCAACGAAAATACATTCTTGATTTGTTAACTGAAACAGGTATGCTTGGATGTAAGCCTGCAAATACTCCTATTGAACAAAATCATAAGTTGTTTCACTGTTTGGATGCAACTTCTACTGATAAGGCAAGGTACCAGAGACTTGTGGGAAAATTGATTTATTTGTCCCACACAAGGCCAGATATTGCTTATTCAGTGGGTGTAGTGAGCCAGTTTATGCATGATCCTCGTAAACCTCACATGGATGCCGTGGAACGTATTTTAAAATATTTGAAGTCTGCTCCAAGTAAAGGGTTATTGTTCACCAAGAATAATCACTTGAAGGTAGAAGGTTACACTGATGCAGATTGGGCTGTTTCAGCTAATGACAAAAGATCTACATCAGGATATTTTACTTTTGTAGGGGGAAATCTTGTGACTTGGAGGAGTAAAAAGCAGCCAGTAGTGGCAAGATCAAGTGCAGAAGCTGAGTATAGAGGGATGGCTTTTGGAGTTTGTGAGTTACTATGGTTGAGGAACTTGCTTAGGGAATTGGGTGTTGACTATCAGGACGCAATGAAGTTGTATTGTGACAACACTTCAGTTATAGAAATTGCTCATAATCCAGTTCAACACGATAGGACGAAGCATGTAGAAGTTGATAGGCACTTCATCAAAGAAAAACTTGAAGCTGGGATCATTATTTTTCCATTCGTGAAGTCTGAAGATCAACTAGCCGATATTCTTACTAAAGCTGTAGCCAGCAATGTTTTTGATGTCTCTTTAGACAAGTTAGGCATGTGCGATATCCATGCTCCAACTTGAGGGGGAGTGTTAAAATTAAGGATTTGATTTGATATGGTCAATATCCTTGATTAAGTATTCGCCTTTATTTTCTACCTTAACTGTAGGATATTTCCTTGTAAATGTTTCCTTGTATCGTTGATTCTTTACTTGTAAATGTTTGTACTATATTATTGTAAGACTACAATGTATGAAAGAATCAGAAATTTATTCCACAATTGTGTTTATTTGACAAAGAGCTTTAATTCATGCGTTTATCTAAAAATTACTTAATCTATGGGTTGTAGGTAGTACATCCTACCTATAATGCGTGATTCGATTGCGATCCGGCGACTTGGTTGAGTTTTGGCTCCTACTCTTTGCAGCAGCCCCCTCTCTCTCTTTTCTCTGTGATTTTTCTCGTGAACAACAAAGTGGAAAAACAATTGGATTTTTTTATAGACCACAAAGACCAAAACCCATATAGATATCATTCAAAATCCAAATAAAAACTGTTTTTTTATTTTATTTTATTTAGAATCATAGGAGTTCTAACGGTTGGAAAATTAAAGAAGAAGAAGAAAGAGAAAATATACTGGCGTGGCACATTTCAACACAACTCCCATACATGTGCCGTGTCATCCGTCCGTTACAAAATTATTAATGCTAATGGATATATTATCAATTAAAACATGAACTAAAATTTAAAAAAAAATAATTTAGTTTTATTTTGTTTATTTTGAATTATTTTTATCATTAGTAGAGTTTTTAAAATTTTATGTCATAATTTTTCCTCTTTACATGTTGTCATCAAGATGAACTAGTTATCCATTACGAAAAAAAGTTGACGCAAAATTAACAAATAAATAATATTAAATAATATTAAATAAAAATAAAAAATAATCTAGAAAAATTAGGCAAACTTGGGCTATAAGGTTTGACCTGACTTTATAATTTCATTATTTTTTTCGTTCATATGTGAATTTCTTTTTGTAATTTTGTCTTTCATCAACTTTTTTGAATTACTAGTTCGTCTCGACGAAAGGTTTCAGAAAAATTATAAAAGATGAACCAAATTTGAAAAAAATAAGAAAAAACAAAAATAATGTAAAAATAGTCTTTTGCGTTCATTCGTCATCTTTAATGATTTTTTTTAGCTTTCGAACATAATTTTATATTTTTTAGATTTATCTTATTAAGACAGACCACTAATCCACAAAAATTTAAGACCAAAACAACAAATGTGAAAAAAATTAAATAGAGAAAAAACATGCTTAAAAATAATCAAGTTATTAAATCAACCAAACCATTGTTATTACCGTTTGAGAGTTGAAATATTGGTACAAAAAATATAAGAGGAAGATTACAGCATTCATCTACACTTACACATGGAAGGCCAGAACTCGGGACGAAAGAGGAAAACAAAAAACAAACTAAAAAATTAGATGGACCGACGATATACTGAAAGGAGAAGAGTTTTCTTGCCCTAACAGATGGTACTGTGACTTGAAACAACTAGTTTAGAGCACTGCAAATCCTCCTTATGACTCCATTTTGATCGGTGGCTGAATCGACAATATCTCCCATTTTGATCATGGCAGAGGCGAAATCGGACTTAAATGTTGCGGGGTTGTTACTATATTCCGAAACAATACTGTTGGTTGATCCTCCACTAAAAAGTACTTGATCAGATTCGAGAAGACCCTTTTTCTGAATCAGGTTCTTGAAGTAGTTGTTGTCGAATGAATTGGGTGTTACCAAGTCAAGAGGTGCTAAATTTCCATTTCCGGCAGCAGGGCAGTTGCGTCTGCGCGTGCTAGCAAAACCGGCATCAATGTCGCTCCCGTTGCTGTATATTCTGTTGCTAAATGTAAAGCATTGAGCCTGACCTATGGTGTGCGACCCTGCATATCAAATACAAAAATTTATATATATCTACGATTTCAAATAATTATCGGCCAAAAGAAAAACAAAAAAATAATATTATAGAAATAATTACCCGACAAAGCGACCATGTCCCTTGTACTAAGACCCTTCCCGGAGAATTTGGAAATAAGTTGGTCGAGACTACTTTGGAAACTAGGAAGGTCGGACTCTGCTAGGGCACGACTTGCCGTGGTAGAATCTGTACGCCCAAGCTTCACAGTCCATGATGGACCACCCACCTAATTATTTAAGAGAAACTCAATTAGCATGGCTTTTAATTCCATTGCACGGAAATGAAGTCTATTTACATTGTTACTTAGGAAAAATATATGTGCTAGCTAAATTACAGCGAACGAGGCGTCTCGTGCAGCTACTGCAAGTACATCAGCACAAGAAACGACTCCGGGACATGTTTTCTCCACCTCAGCCTTGGTGGCCTCTATGACTTCGTAACCTCTTACAGATCCTGCATTCGGCAACGCAGCCCTCTCACTCGTGGAGGTTGCAGCTTCATCAAGTAAGATTGACGCATCACAACCCTGCACACCCAAAACAAGTATATTAATACCGTTATTCTTCTCATAAAATATCCACACAAAGCATGAAACTTGAGATTATCATGTGGTAATTGCATGATTAATTACCTGAACAAAACAATCATGGAAATGGAGACGGATTAGGGAAGCTGCCATCCGGCGCTCACTTGACACAGCTTGTCTAATGGAGGTTCTAATGGTGGTGAGTGCAGTAGGGCAGGTACTGTCATAAAATGTAGAAGACAATTGTGCATTACTAGGTGTGTTCCATAGCAAAATCAAGAGCAGGGCATAAGCACTAATTGAACAAAGATTCCGAGAATTCACTGGTGAACTCATGGCTAGTAAATAAATTGTATTCTTTTGAATTATAAGTACTAACAGGCAAGGGGGAAAAAAACTCTGAAAATGGAAGTGATTAAGAGGTTATTAGGAACAAATTGAGGATGATTGAGAAAGCCTAAGGAATTTGCATGAATTTATAGGGGGGATGTGGGGGCATAAAGTTTTTTCAGGTCGCAATTTTCTGCTGCACCGCGTAGCTAAAGTTCAACCTAGATGCAAATAATATGACCTGTTCTTCTTTGGCTTCCTAAAATGCATATGCATGCATGGGTTAATTACATTTTACCCCTCCAACTATGACCCTCTCTTAACTTATCCTCTTTGACTTTTTTTACTACAACTTATCACCTTCAACTATGAGAGCTTCTATAACACTCTACAGTCTTAACAGAAGAGGTCAAAAAACCCCAAGTGCCTTTTTATCTTTTGGGGATATGGGATGAATACCTTCAACATCAGTTATGAGAGGTCCTTTAGGTATTCACCTCATATCCCTCAAAAATAAATGGGTACATTAAAGCCATGTTCGATTGAATATTTTTGTACTTTTTTAGAATAATGTTTGTGAACTATATTTGGAAAAAAATCCGTAAATATTGTTTGGTTTATTTGCCAATTATTAACTAACATTAAATCATCATATTTGCTAATGATTAATGCATTAAATAGTCATATATGATCCCATTTTGGTTGTGTTCGGCATCGTTTATTTGATTCCCTTTTGATCGTGTTCTTTAAACTTTATTTTCAAAAAAAAATTTAAAACTCATTATTGACTTTAAAAAATATTTTGAGATTAACTGCAAACTCAAAATTTTAAAATAAAAAAAATTGTTAACAAAATATGTGCACAAAGCACATAAAAAGAAATTTTATTTTAAACACAATACTCATCTTTCAAGAGAGAGAGAGAGACTTAAAAATATCAAAAAAATCTAACCCTGAGTTTTTTTTGTGAAACACTTACACCAAACAACATTTGAGGGTATTTTTTTATAAAAAGTCGATTCACAAACTATCAACCGAACATGGTTATTTTGACCTCTTCCTAATATAGTAGAGTGTTCTAGAAACTCCCATAGTTGAAGGTATCAAGTTGTAATCAAAACAAAGTTAAAGGGGTACTGTTGAAAAAAGGTCATAGTTGGAGGTGTAAAATATAATTAACCAATTAATATATTCAGTATAGAAATTTCAGGATTGCAAGTCAAAAGTGTGTTTTGATCCTAGTTGGGGGTCTTTTTGGCATTTTGTAAATTAGTGAGAGTGGGGTATGAGTTGTCTATGATTGATAATTAGGTGCTAAATAATTTAGGCATCATATGGAGAAATGGTCTTTGGAATGATTAAGTCAAAAGCAACATTAGTCCGGTAAGTTACACAATTTCTAGTACAGAGCTCTACTAGTAGAATTTCTCTAAAATATCAAGTTGATCGATCCAACGTAATCAACTATGTGAAATTTATTTTGAGAAGTGTAATTCCAAAAATCTTTCTTCCTTTCAATTTTTTAAAATTATTGTACCTAGATCGTTGAGTAACTACTAGTGTTGGATCGATTACATTTCTTACAAGAATTTTTTTACTCATCGAGTTTTATTATTAAGATTATACTAGAATATCTAATCTTCTATTTATAGAATATGTATATTCTGATTTGGTCAATGGTATAATTGCCATATTATAGCCATATTATATATTAAGATTATACTAGAATATCTAATCTTCTATTTATAGAATATGTATATTCTGATTTGGTCAATGGTATAATTGCCATATTATAGCCATATTATATGGATTGTACCCATAACTGTAGCTAGACTTTTAGTTTGTAATATTGTATATATATTATCTACGGGTGAATCAATAGAATCAAGGAAAACCAATTCTTTCATGGTATCAGAGCCCTAGCAGCCTAGCAAGCTCTTACCCATTTTTTTCTACGATTTCTCCAGCCATCATCGTCAGCCTCTCTCTCAGATTCTTCTCATTATGGCCGATGATGGGAAAATAGATCCCCATTCCCCTTATTATCTTGGGTCTGGAGATCAACCCGGGAATACGATCACCCACGTGATCCTTTCTAATGACAATTATATTACATGGGCACGTGCAATTAAATTGTCTTTGAAAGCTCGCCGAAAGTTTGTGTTTGTTGGTGGGACAATCACCAAACCTACGGAGAAGAAGAAACAACTCGATTGGGACACTGTCAACTCTATGCTTGTCTCATGGATCACACGGACTCTTGATCCAAAATTGGTGGCCTCCATTCCTTTTCATGATGAAGCCAAACGACTTTGGGATTATCTTGAGAAGCGGTTTTGCGTGGCCAATGGTCCTCGCCTTCAACAATTGAGGGCCAATATTACCAACTGTAAGCAAACATCGAATATGTCTATCGATGATTATTATACCCGTTTGATGGGATTGTATGATGAATTGGATCGTCTCAAGCCTCTCCATGCGTGTGCCTGTGGTAATTGTACTTGTGATGTTGCTGGTCGATTTGCTGCGGATCGGGAGGAGGAGAAACTCCATCAATTACTCATTGGCATTAACGATGAGTTATATGCAACGGTACGTTCTAATTTGTTGTCCACTTCTCCTTTACCTGATCTCGATCGTGTATGTCGAGCATGTCTTCAGGAAGAAAAGTCTCGGGGTATTGCTCGAGATAGAGCGGACAAGGAGGAAATCCATGCGTTTGCTCTACAAACCGCACGACCCAAGGCTCGTGTTGCCCGTCCCGATAAATCAAAATTGTACTGTTCTGTTTGTAAGCGATCGGGTCATGATGACAATACTTGTTTCAAAACGCATGGATATCCGGATTGGTGGGAAGATCGGAACCGTGGAGTCCAAGGCAGTGCACGGCCCAATGCACAACCACCTCCTGCGACTCCTCCGACGGCTCCTCGTGGTCGGCCCAAAGCCGTGGCCGCCACGGTCGTGGCTGCCAATGCTGTGGATGGTGGGGGGACCGATTCAGTGGCCTCCTCTCATGGGTCCTCTGGGATTTCTTTGCCTGACTTAAAACCGGAACAGGTTCAAATTTTATTGAATATGATAAATAATCGCCAGCATGATCAGATGATGGGTAGGTTCTCTTCTTTTTCCTGGATTATTGATACTGGTGCTTCTCACCATGTTACTGGCACTGAATCATGTTTGACGGACACTCATCATATTTCGCAATGTTCAGTTGGGTTACCTAACGGCGCACATGCCATTGCTACTAAGGCTGGCCATGTTTTGCTGACTGATGGGTTGATACTTGAACATGTTTTATTTGTACCACAGTTACATTGCAACTTAATCTCGGTGTCACAATTAATTGATGATTCTAAATGTCTTTTACAATTCACTGATTCACTATGTGCTATACAGGACCTACGCTCGGGGAGTCTGATTGGAGCCGGTGAACGTAAGGATGGACTTTATTATTTTCGGCGGATTCCTACAGTGTGTGCGGTAACGGTTCCAGAGATTTCAGATTTTGAGTTGTGGCATCGTCGTCTGGGGCATCCGTCCGATAGAGTCGTCAAGTTAGTTCCGGCTATTTCTTCCAGTACTTCTAGAAAGAAATTCAATAAAGTATGTGAAGTTTGTCCTCAAGCAAAACAAAAACGTGATAGTTTTCCTGTTAGTGATAGTAAAGCTAGTCGAATCTTTGAACTTATTCATTGTGATTTATGGGGCCCAAATAAGATACCCTCTTCATGTGGAGCACATTATTTTTTGACTTTGGTGGATGATTTTTCAAGAGCTGTATGGGTTTATTTATTGCGTTCAAAAACACAAGTTTCTCAAGTTTTTTGTTCATTTTTTGCTATGATTGCCCGCCAGTTTGAAACACATGTCAAATTAGTACGGAGTGATAATGGTACGGAGTTTAAATGTATGTTGGAGTATTTTGATACACATGGCATTGTTTTCCAAACCTCTTGTGTTGGGACTCCTCAACAAAATGGTCGTGTGGAACGAAAACATCAACATATTCTTAATGTGGGTCGTGCTTTGATGTTTCAAGGCAATCTTCCTATTACTTTTTGGGGAGAATGTGTGCTTGGTGCAGTGTATCTCATTAACAGAACTCCTTCTGGTTTGCTCCACAATAAAACTCCCTTTGAAATTCTCTTTGGCCAGGCACCTGAGTTTGATGCACTTAAGGTGTTTGGCTGTTTAGCTTTTGCCCACAATCAAAAGGCCAAAGGTAATAAATTTGCTCCTCGAAGTCGGAAGTGTGTCTTTATTGGTTACCCCCATGGGAAGAAAGGGTGGAAATTATATGACCTTCAGACAGGCGACATCTTTGTTTCCAGAGATGTAAAGTTTCATGAAAATGAATTTCCTTACGAGACTGTTTCTACTTCTCAAGTGTCAGCTTCTTCCTCGTCGCCACCTGATTCTAATGCGGGGATTGCTGTTGATTTTTTGGAAGACTTGGAGTCTGCTTTGGTTGATGATCATGCAGCCCCTGCAATTGGGACTGACATTGTGCTGAATCCCACATCACCTCATGTGCCCCCTGCACTTCTGTCTCCTCCTGTCTTCACCGATGACTTAGGGCGCGGGTTGCGGGATAAGCGTCCCTCCGTTCTTCTTCGTGACTTTGTTACCCACACTGTACAATCTTCGAGTCCATCTGAGTGTTCATCGTCTTCTCCTAGCTCCTCAGGTACTCCTTATCCTATAGCACATTATGTGAATTGTAATAAGTTTTCTCCACGACACCGTGTTTTTCTTGCAGCGATCACTGAAGGCATTGAGCCTCGTTCTTTTAAAGAAGCTATGCAAGATGAAGGTTGGCTCGAGGCTATGCAGAAAGAAATTGCTGCTTTAGAAGCTAATGGCACCTAGGAAATGGCAGTTTTACCTCCTCATAAAAAGGCTCTTGGTTCTAAATGGGTATACAAAATCAAATATCATGCGGATGGGCAAGTAGAGCGTCTTAAGGCTCGTCTGGTTATTTTTGGCAATCATCAAGTTGAGGGGGTTGATTATAATGAAACTTTTGCTCCAGTTGCGAAAATGGTCACTGTTCGTGCCTTCTTAGCAGTTGCAGCGGTCAAGAATTGGGTTTTGCATCAGATGGATGTTCATAATGCGTTTCTTCATGGTGATCTTGATGAAGAAGTTTACATGAAACTTCCTCCTGGCTTCAACGTTCGCACTCCTGGTTTAGTGTGTTGCCTCAAGAAGTCTTTGTATGGTCTACGACAGGCTCCGCGGTGCTGGTATGCTAAGTTAGCTGCTTCTTTAAAGACTTATGGTTTCCTTCAGTCTTATTCAGATTATTCTCTGTTTACTCTACATCAGGGATCGGTACAACTTAATGTTCTTGTGTATGTTGATGATCTCATTATCTCTGGTAATGATGCTTCCGCTGTTGACCATTTCAAGGCCTATTTGCACGAGTGTTTTCATATGAAAGATTTGGGTGCCTTGAAGTATTTTCTTGGTATTGAGGTTGCTCGTAATTCAGAGGGCATCTTCTTGTGTCAACGAAAATACACTCTTGATATTATTGCTGAAACTGGCTTATTGGGGTCTCGTCCCGTTGGCTTTCCCATGGAGCAGAATCACACATTGGCTCTCGCCAAAGGCCCTTTGCTCGCCGATCCTGAAAGGTATAGACGACTTGTGGGTCGTCTCATTTACTTAACCTCCACCCGTCCTAACTTGGTTTATACAGTTCATATCTTGGCTCAGTTTATGCAACACCCTCGTCAGGATCATTGGGATGCAGCGCTTCGTACGGTTCGCTACTTAAAAGGGTGTCCGGGTCAAGGCATTCTTCTTCGCACTGATTGTGAGTTATCTCTGACAGGTTGGTGCGATTCCGATTGGGCTACGTGTCCTTTGACTAGACGATCTCTTACTGGTTGGATAGTGTTTCTTGGATCTTCTCCGATTTCTTGGAAGACCAAGTAACAACATACAGTGTCCCGGTCTTCTGCTGAAGCCGAGTATCGTTCCATGGCTGCTGTCACTTCGGAGTTGAAATGGCTCAAAGCTTTGCTTGTGAGTATGGGTGTTACACATTCACCAGCCATGCACTTATACTGTGATAGTCAGTCGGCACTCTATATTGCTCAAAATCCTGTCTTCCATGAGCGTACCAAGCATATTGAAGTTGATTGTCATTATGTGCGTGATGCCATTCGTGATGATATTATTTCTACGTCTCATGTGTCTACTGATGATCAGCTTGCCGACATCTTCACCAAGGCTCTTGGCAAGCGCAAGTTTCTGTATCTACTTGGCAAGTTGGGCATTTGTGATCTCCATGCTCCGACTTGAGGGGGGGTATTAAGATTATACTAGAATATCTAATCTTCTATTTATAGAATATGTATATTCTGATTTGGTCAATGGTATAATTGCCATATTATAGCCATATTATATATTAAGATTATACTAGAATATCTAATCTTCTATTTATAGAATATGTATATTCTGATTTGGTCAATGGTATAATTGCCATATTATAGCCATATTATATGGATTGTACCCATAACTGTAGCTAGACTTTTAGTTTGTAATATTGTATATATATTACCTACGGATGAATCAATAGAATCAAGGAAAACCAATTCTTTCATAATGTAAACAGTTCAGTTTATAAAATTTTAAAATTCATAATGAAACTCATTTTGAACGGACAACACCCGAGACGTAGCAGAACCCATACCCAAAGTTTTGACACTTGGAAATTTAATCTTAATAAAAAAAATTTAGTTTTTTTAATCGCCTGGGGGCCTAGGAAATTTCTAAGGTTGATATGGGATATGGTCAACTATCTAAAACCGCTCCCTTCTCTTTTGACTTTTGAAATTTGTCAAAACAAACAACTGGTACATATTCAGCTTGCATGGCTCATTGGCTCTATCTATCCTAGTGGAAATTTCACTTACTTCCCTTGAAGTTTCTGGTAAGTACAAACACCTCTCTTGGGATTTCTCAAATTAAACTGACCTCCCGTACTAATATTGCAGTACTAAAGTGTCGCTTTTGTCCCTCACACAAATCTATCACCCTCAATTTCTATTTCCTTCTTGCGAGTAAAATTCGTAACGATTTTATTTTTATTTTTTGTCTTAGACGTGAACTTTTATAATGTATTTTTTTAAAGCTGAATTAGTGAAACACGTTTTTACTTTAAAAATTAATAGCACTAAAGATTCAGCAAAACCCATATCCATACGAGAGACTCAGGAGAACCCACACCCAATCTTTTGGGACTTGAAAATTTAGTCTTTTAATTTTTCCCCATTAATAAATGTTTCATTTCTTTATTACCTAAGCGCCTTGGAAATTTCTAAGGGTGAGATGGGAGATATGGTCAACTATTGAATACCGCTTCCTTCTCTTTTGGCTTTTGGAAATTTTCAAAACAAACAACTAGTACGCCCTGCTTACATGGCTCATCCTTATTGGCTCCTATTGGAAATTTTACCTTCCTTTCCTGAAATTTCTGATAATTACAGACACCGTAGTCATTAATTACGATTAAACTTTGTGTAATATTTGTCAAACAAAAGCAATTTTAGTCGGGCATGTGTAATACTATTTATGTCTTTTTTAAATTTTATGAGCCCCGAATTTTCTTTATTAATAACATAAGACATCCAAAATCGAGGACCATGACTAAGCATTAACACGTTGTGTAAAAATCTTAACTAAGCTGGCACCTCTGTTCATGCAAATCATATGCCCGTTAGAGCCTAAACCAAAGTTTTGAGACCTACGGATACTACTGTAAAAATTAATATCAGTCAGATACAATATCCACCAAATCAAGTACTCACTTAGAACAATAACACTAAAATACCTAATTTAATCTATGTTTTATTCTTTTTTTTTCATAGTAACTAGTATACATTGATAAGTATGCAGATATTATCATTTACGCCGCCTAATTTACCATCGGTAGTCCCGTTTATTTAATACATTCAAAACTAAAACGCCATGCAATCGGGAACTTAGTCTTTGTTTCCTTATTAATAAATGTTTCATTTCTTTATTCCTAAGGTCCTTGGAAATTTCTAAGTTTGAGATGGGAGATGGTCAACTATCCAAAACCACTTCTTTCTCTGTTGACTATTGAAATTTTCTTCTTCTTTTTTTTTTTTTAATCAGCCAAGAACAACATAGAATTATATTAAGTAATGAGACAAAGTAATAACAAGGCTTAGGGACCAAGTTGTCTAGTTGACAAACTGGAGCTCCACTACCCTAAACCAAGATACAAAAAAAAAAAAAGGAGGCCCAAGAATTGCCTCACTAAAGACAATAAATCTCAAAATTAAAAGACCTCAAAGTAACCCTAAATGGCAAAAAGAGAACCCCATGTATCTCACTCATGTCGCCCAGATCACCACCACCATGGCAAACAGCAACCCCATATAGCCAAGAGTTAGACTGTTGAAAATTCTGAAAACAAACAACTAGATCGAGCTTATATTACTTATTGGCTTGGTCCGAGTGGAAATTTCAAATATATCTCCCCTAGAGATTTCTAATAATTTGAGACACCTCTTTTGATGTTTCTAAAATTAAACTGACCTTCCTTCTGCTTAAGTTGGCGGTTGCAAATATCCTTATGCCATTATTTAGCAGTTATTCAAGTAATGAAGATTAATGATGTGCGCAAAAAAAAATGTAGTAATTAGTGTCGATTTTTTCCCTCACAAATTTATTACTCTCAACTCCTATTTTCTTCTATCCGGTAAAATATTATAATGACTGAGAAATTTACCAAAGTATTTGAAACCTCAATATTTTACCTTTTTTCGTCACGTGGGTGCCCCCATTATTTTTCCTTCACCGCTACACCTCTACCGAAAAAATCTTAATCCCTACATATACAATTAGTACAGTAAAATCATGCACATATTGAAATCCTGTGTCAATATTTATGAACTCTGACCACATTTACGTACCCTAATTCATCCCCCCAAAAAAATAATAATAATAATTTAATGTAAAAAACATACAGTGATAATATGCGTCCAACATAATAGAGTACAAAATAATAATCGGAGTACATTAATCAATAAACAATAACTATATATGTCCCCTCAAAATAAATAAAGGTGATGATCATCTGCTATAGCAGAAAAGCCTCTTGCACAAATAGTCATTTTATTTAATAATAAAGGATCATCTGATATATTTTAATAAAATATGTGTAAAGGATTAGCAGGCATCAAAAGCCAGCTACATAGACGAAGAATGTTCACTACAACAAAAAGCAGAATTGTCGACCACCAATGCCGACCAAACTAAAGTTGGTCGCCAACAAGCATACGTTTCCCGACTAGATACTTTTAGTCGGCTAAAGTAGGCACCAATGCCGACCAAATTCCTATTTAGTCGGCCATTGTTCTCGGGCCATTTTGGAAAAAAAATTATACAGCATTGCCGACCAAATCTTTGGTCGGCGTTAGTTTTACACTTTGGCCTACCAAATGGTTGGTCGCTAATAGTATGCTTTCGCCGACCTACTATAATTGCGTCGGCAATAGTGCTGGCGCCATTTTGGGAAAATTGCCGCCATTTTTTGTACGTTTTGGCCGACGAAATATTTCGTCGGCGTAGGGGTTACACCTTGGCCGACCACAGTTTTGGTCGGTAATAGTGTGCCTATCTCTCACAAACTTTCATTTTTTCGGCAATTGTATTGGCGCCGTTTTGAAGAAAACTGCCGCCAATTTTTTTCACGTTTGCCGACCAAATGTTTTAGTCGGTGTTGGTGTTACACATTGGCCGACCAAATAGTTGGTCGGCATTGGTGGAACACAGTTGCCGACCACACTATTTGGTTGGCAAACGTGTGACTTTCCCCGACTAAAGCCAACTTAGTCGGCAATTATACTAGCGCCAATTTGGGAGAAATTGCCGCCAATTTTTTTTCCGCCATTGCCGACAAATATTTAGTCGGCGTAGTGTGACTTGCCCTTACTAATTCGATTTACTTGGCAATTATACTCGTGCCATTTTGGGGGAGGAGAGCGCTGACTTGCCCCGACTAATTTGATTTACTTTGCAATTGTACTCTCACCATTTTGGGGGAGGAGAGCGCCAAATTCTTGACATCATTGTCAACTAAATAATTTGGTCACCTTTGGTGTTACTACTACCTCCGTATGCGATGTGCTTCTCCCTCCACCGTCGCGACGACCCCTCATCGAGGTCCCATAAATCTTATACCCTAACCCTAGACACCAAACTCTAAACCCTACATCATAAATCATAGAACCTAAATCCTATATCGTAAACCCTGTACCCTAAATCCTGATCATAAAACCCAAAATCCAAAATCTTATCCTGAATCTTAAAATCCTAAGCCATCGATTGTAGACTTGAAACCCTAAACCTCAAATTCTAAGCCCTAAACATATTATGGTTTTTGATTTTCAAGTTTAGTCCTGGTTGCGTTTTTCGGTTTATGAATGCTATCTATGCAACAATCTATTAGTATCCTTTTTGGTTTTCGAAAATCAATCTATTTTAGAATCCAAAAATAGTAGTTGCCTCCTTGTATGCTCTGTATATCTATCTTGTTCTTCTCTGATTAATTTTCATATGTTTCATTCAAAGATTAATAAATTACTTTTTTTTTGCCTATTAAAAAAATCTTAAAACAAAATTACCTTTGGTAATTTATATGTATATATCTTTCTGTGGTTGCATGTGTATATATAATTTTAATCTCAATAACCTCTCTTAAAAAGTAATCATTTATTTAAATATGAAAATTTTGCATAAAACATAATTTATTCATCGTACTAATAGTCCTACCTAACAAAATTATGCATGGTTCCAACTTAGCACTTGGGGCCCCATGAGCAATTTAAATATGCAAATTTTATAAACTCCTATCCAACAAAATTGACCTTTTTGTTATTATGTTAATGCATAAGTTTAACTTTTTGTAAATTAATTTTTCTAGAAACTAGAGTATAGTGAAAGCATTTGGGGCCCATTTCTTTTTGTAAATCCTTTTAGAATTCAAAGCACCAAGTCCCCATAATACTTGCTCCCAGCAGAGAAACACGAGCCATCAGAGAAGAGGAAGGTGGAGCGAACACTACTACAATAACCGTAAAAGATCACACACAAAAAATTAAAAAAATCTCAGTTTTATAAAAAAGCGTAATGAATTATTTTGAAAAGTCTTTTTAATCACACATTTCCAAAACAACCGTGATAATAGTATCATTTTATCTCGGTATGTGACAATAATGTGATTGTAGTTAATATATTTTAATCTCGGTTTTTATGTGTATGCGAGATTAAAAACATAAAAAATCTATTTATAAAAATTTAGGAACCAAACGAGGCCTTTGTTTTTAATCTATCTCAGTTTTAATATATACCGTGATAACAAGTTAACCTAAAAATTTCCAAACACTACTAGAATAACTGATTTTTTTATTTTACTTTCTTCAGTTCCCTCCTTATCCCTCAAGCCAACTAAAGGAAGCCCTAGCTAATTAACAGCCCAAAAAAAATGCCGCCAGAAGAAGAAATGAAGGTATCAAACTGTGTTCGGATCGGGAAACCAAGATTCGAAGGTATATCATACAAGCAAAAACGAAGGGATTATCAATCGTTTTTCGTTCGTGGTATACTGTTCATACTCCAGATCAGTTGGGATTGTGAATCGATTTTTGTTCGTGGTACGCTGTTCTTGGCCGATGAAGGGATTTTTGTTCATCTCCTCCGGTGAAATCATACTCTAGAAGGTCAGTTGGGATTATCTATCCTTTTTTTTTTTTTGCCAACAATACACCAAAATTAGCCCCAAATAAATTTGGGCGCACGGGAGCCACTACAACAAATATGACCTTTAATAATATTAGTTAATAGCGTTTTGCAATGAAAATATGAACAATTAAAGTGGGAACAATTTCAAATATATAAAAATATTAAATAAAAAATAATTTAAAAAAAGTTCAAAACACAAAATTTAGTGCCAATACACAATACACAATTTCACGTCAATAATTTAGTTCTATTTCCTCCAACTAAAACCTAATTTCCCTCCCTTCCCTCCAGCTAAATTTTCCCCTCCCAAGTCTTTTAGTCTTAGGGTTTATCTTTGTCAGGACACCCGGCGCACTCAGCCTCAGTCCCTCGTCCTTGGCGGCGTCTCTGAGTCTCTCTCTTTGCTGACAACCAGTCGCCGGCAGCGCGGCACATCCCCAGGTTTGGGGTTCCCATTCTCTTCTCTGTGACTCTGTTCTCTCTCGCTCTTGCTCTTAACCTCTCTAGTCTGCTCTTTCTCTCTCGCGCTCGCAGCTCATTCTATTATTTCTCTCACGCAGCAAGCACGATTTGTTCTTTCTCTCTTGCGCAGCGAGCACAAGTTTAGAATCGATCAACAATTGCAGGTACATTTTTCCCTAATTTTAGCCTCAACGCATTGTTCTCGACCAGAACTGAAGCCTGGTTTTGGGATTCATCATATTTGAAGCTTTCCCGTTTCTTCTCCTGGTTTGGTGGTTTGCAATGTAGCATTTGGTATGAGATTATGTTCTAGTTCCTTTCTTCTTGTTCACTTATTTAGCCATTGATTCAAAAGAGGAAGTAGTATATAAAAAAATTAAGTTTCTGGTGATGATGGATTTTAGTTGTGGTTGGACTGGCTTTTGGATGGATTTTAGTTGTAGTTGTAAAAAATGCTAGATGATGGATTTTAGGTTATTGGAAAAATTAGTATTTTTTTTTTCAATTTTAGGATTTCCATTCCCCATTCGGGGCAGGGTGGAGGGTAAAAAAAAAAAAAAATTATTCAAGTTCAATTTAGTTCGCAAAGGGCTAATTTTAGCTTCAAACATCAAAATTTTGACTTGGCATGTGATGCCTCTCTCTCTCTCTCTCGCCTTACAGCTCACTCACGTCCTTCCCCAAGCCCCCTTCTCTGCTATATGTATTCGTCCAAATCATAGCCATAGTTTCCTATTAACATTAGAGTGAGAAAGAACATCAATGGCAGAGAATGAAAACAGTGTGCGGGTCATGCAATTAGGGAAGAAGAGGATTAATAATGTCCACGCCGAAACCTCCACTGCCCGCCACCAGGAAGCGGGTGGCATTAGGTGAGCTTTCGAATTAGTCGAATATTCCGGCATCTAAGGATCTGGGTCTTGAGCCACCACCAAAGCCGAATAGAAAGATGAAGATGTATGAGTATCTTCACAACATGGAGGTTAGTGTTTTGCATTGATTCTTTGTTTGTTTGGTCAAGTAACATATTCCTACATGTTTATGGGTACGTATGTAGATGATTTTTGATGATAAATTGAGCACTTTTTAAAACATTGACCAAGTGTAGGCTCATATGTTTAGAAAAATAAAAGTTTATATGCAATGTTCATCTTCAGTGGTGTTTGAATGTGTCAAACCCCAATAGAGCCGAAGCAAGTATGAAATGTTTGGAGGTTAGTATTAAGGCCCCATTTGGAAACCAATAATTATGTGCTCATTTGCTTATTCCTTGCTATTAATTGTGTTGCCTCATCAATCTTGGAGCTTAAATCAGAAAACTCTGTCTTGCTCTAGTCTTTAAGCATGGATTTGATAGCTTTCATTTTCTTTAAAATGCAAAAACCAGCCCATCAATAAAATGATTAAAGTCAGACATCCCTCTATTCCTCCTAGTGCATCCCTTCCTTTCACCAATTGTAGATACCTCATTAAAATCTCCTCCAACAGCCCATGGAAGATTGGATAAGCTTTTCAGGTGAAGTAATTTAGTCCACAGAGCCCTCCTACTAACCACGTCATTAGGAGCATAAACATTTCCAAAAATACAGTTAAAAGTGTTGTTTAGGGTGCCTTCAAGTATAATGCAATTTGGGATAGCATAAGCAGATTTCATAGAAAATGAATTAGAGTTCCAAATAATTAATAGACCTCCGATATATCAAATTTGCGGCTTTAGTACGCTAATTCTATACACATCATATGATTTGCTTGTTTATTTTTCATCTTTCATGTATATTGCTTTGCACTCTGTTAGTTTGATGAATTTTGATTGTGGTTTGTTTTTTTACAGGTAAAAAATGGAGTTCACATGGATATACTTTTGCTAATGGGTCTCTTGTCGTTGTTGGACTTTTGAGAACAAACTCTCTTATAGTTGTTGACTCTTTATTATAGATATCCTAGCGGTTTAGTTATACGTTATAGATTTTCTCTTAAGTTCGACTTTTAGTATAGCCTTTGGCCTTTGAACTTATAATTATGTTTGGATTCATGTATTTAGATATTGATTTATTAAGTATTTGATTTGTCTATAGTAAACAAGGTTGCAAATTGTCTGTAGTTGATGATTTCAATTAATTTATCGTAATTGATGGCTTTGTTGGAAGAATGGTTTGTAGCTTGAATATGTTAGGAACAAAAAATATTTATTAAGAGGGCAATATTTTTGTAAAAAAAATATATGGCTCAATTATTTGCCGACCAAATGAGTTAGTCGGCGATTGTTCCATCTATTCATTTGCCAACCAATTAATTTAGTCGGCCATTATTAAGTTGAATTGTGTAATCCATGCATTTGCCAACAAAAATGTTTGTCGGCGATGGTTATACCATTGCCGACTAAACTCATTCGTCGGTAGTAGTATCATATGTGCCGACACTACAAGAAAAAACATGTTTGGTGACATGAAAAAATGTCACCCAAGATCTAGTTTTTGTCACCTATTATTATTGGTGACACCTTCGTGACATAAGAAGAGGTGTCATTGTATACATGACACTAAAATTCAAGGGTGACAAAATGACGTAGCTGTCACGGAATAATGTCAACTGTGACAGGAATACAGTGTCACTGAAAATATATTTTCCGTGACAAATGATGTCGCTGAAATGTAAATTTCAACCGTGACATTAATATAATGTCACCGAAGAGAAATCTTTCGTGACACATGATGTCACTGAATGCAACGTGAATACAATGTGGTGTCACTAAAGATAGATTTTCTATGACAAAAGTTGTCACCGAATATATATACCATGACAACCAAATCTACGTCACCGATAACATTTTATAGTGGGCGAACAAGGGTGACAAATATTTGTTGTCACGAAAAAATAGGACTACAGTGACACCACACTCAACATAATTGTGTCACCCAAAATATTATTTTTACCTGCTTACAAAGTTTCCAACATTTATATGTTATGATTCAACCTTAGCAAAATCTTATATAGCAAAGAAACAAAATATCATTCAAATCAAATATCCATTAAGTCAACATTTACCATCCAATTTTAAAACATTCACTCTCCAATAATAAAAACTTCAAACTAATTAATAGCATTAGCTAAACTACAAACATCCATAAGTATTATATGTTTCTAATGACAAAAAGAATTCAAAACAAGTGTTCCAATTAACTACCAAAAAATCTTCAACTTCATCTTGGTTAACTACTAAAATGTAACTCCATCTCGTACTTACCTGTACAAAATCGCAAAACAAAAAAAATGCAATTAGTATGGTGACTTTAAGTGACTTCGATGATAGTCATCCTAAAGTCTTCAAAGATAACAAGTAATATGGTGACTTTAGATAACTGTAAAAAGTATTTAAAAAAAGCCCTTCATCTAAGGTAGAAACATAAGATTGAGTGCTAATAAAGCGGAAGTTACTTACTGAGAATTAGAGCTTGCGCCAACATGATGACCTCCGTGCGTAAACATAGACATAACAGCATCGAAGCGTGCAAACCTTTCATCATATGCATGTATTTTCTCTTGTTGCATTTGGCATAAATCCTTCAAGGTTTCAATCTGATTCTTTTGTTCTTGGCACACATCTTTGAGTGTCTCAACCTGATTCTTCAGAACGGACGCTTCTTCATGTGATTGACCACTAGACCGCTTCGATGATTTCTTCAAACCAACACCATATTCATTCACGTAAAACTTCTTACCAAGAACTTCCCTCAACATCGCCTCTTGTGGCATGTTGATTGGTGACCCAAGCGCCTCAACATCGCCTCTTATGGTCCGTCACAATGGAAGGGATAGTACCATCATCTGTTTTCATATATGGCATAACTTCTGTCGCCAGCTCCCACTGTGGTATAGACTTCAAGTTTGTGGGTGTCTTGATTTCCCAATTGCCTCCACCCCATTCAGGTCCTTTTGGGTCCATGCTTTCAGCAGCAAAATTGGCAAAAATCCCTTGTGTCCATCCAGTAGAACGGACTCTTAATAAAAGGAAGTGTAGATAACATTAAATAATACACACAAATGGTTAAGAAAAATACGAGATTATTGTTGGTTCACTAGTATCTAATCATGTATATAATATACATCATTGCCAAAATTTCTCTCTCTATTTGTAAGTATATATGAAACACGAAATGGGTTAGAATTCTGTGAATTTTTTAAGGTATGATCTTTCCCACAAACACGTTCACTCTACCAACTGCCTACATCTCCTCCTCACTCCTTGCAAATCCAACCAACACAAAACAGGAAAAATATCACTCCAGTTGAATATCCCAAGCAACTCGTACCCTTCACTCACCAACCCCTCAAGCTCACGTCCCCCATCATTACCCCTATATATTTTCACCATCAAACTCATAACACCTCCCAAAAACACTCACCGTCAAACTCATACTCCATTGCTAAATTGTTTGATTCCCAATTGAAGCCCTAATCGCTTCACCCATCATCAAATCCCAGAATAATTGTAATTCCAAATTGAAAAAATATATAAACATACTGTATACAGAGAGAGAGCTTACCACGAATAGTCGTCAATAACAGTGCAGTCGTCGCGAGCAGTTTCGGCGAACAGGGCTTTTCCATGGGAGGGGAGGGGAAGGGAAGGGATTGCACGAACAGTGAAGAAATTGGCTTCTCTAGATTAATTAGGGCTTTTCAGGCTTTTGGGGGAAAAGAGAGGAGGGAAAAATAGGGAAAGAAGTGTGTACGTAAAACTACGTCGACCAAATATATGGTCGGCAATGGTCTCCTATTTATCGACAAAATTTTGGTCGGCGATGGTTTGCTATTTGCCGACCCAATCTTTGGTCGGCAATAGCCACTATTGCCGACCAACTTCTTCATCGGCGATAGTCCTTTTATTTACCGACCACATTTTTGGTCGGGAAAGGTATACCTATGGCCGACCAAAAATTTAGTCGGCGATGGTTCGCTATTTACCGACCAACGTTTATTTAGTCGGCGATTACTTGCCGACAGCATATTCGCGACAAACGGGGCGACCAACATTTTTGGTCGGCAATTATAATTCCCGACAGAATGTATACCATTGGCAGACAAAGGATTTGGTCAGCAATTGTGAGTTTTCTTGTAGTGGTTTTATTAATAGTAGAACCTAACACATCCAAAATTGAGGACCATGACTGAGCATTTTACCACATTAATATTGACTAAAAATCTTATCTAGACACTTCTGCCAACCTAGTTAAGATCATGTACGCTCATTGGAGCCTAAAAACCAAGTTTTCGAGACCTATGGATACTACTGTATCTCCAAACTCTATCAGCTCATCTCTAGTCCAAAATCTAACTCAAACAATTTACTCTATAGAACTAGCTCTACAAGTAGTGCTTCTCTTAATGTAGAAAATATCAAGTCTTTTCAATGTCATCAATTACGTGATCGATTGAAATTTAGTTTTGAAGTGTACTAGTTCCGAAAATATTTCTTCCTTTCAATTTTTTAAAAATATTGTACCTAGATCATTGATTTGTATGTTGGATCGCTTGAATTTCTTACAAGAATATTTTACTTATCGAGTTTTCTAATGTGAACAGTTCGGCAAGAGAATTCAGCCAGTTTGGCAAAAGAATTCTCTCACACATAGGCATGTGCCCCAATTACGTGAAGGTATATGACTTGAGGGAGATAGTTCTTACTACATCCAAGTCAAGAAGCCCGGATCAGGGATCGGCTGACTTGGGAAGGGCGGTCTAGTATATTGTCGATCTGAACAAGGTGGTCTAATGTGTTGCCGGCCTTAGAAGGGGTTATCTAATATATCACTAGTCTAAGAAGGGTGGTGTGTAGTCTCGAATCCAAGATAAGACAGAACTCCGAGTAAATCGAGATAATCCTCTAATCAAATATGGATGACAAATTCAAGGCCAATTCAACTTAATTATATAAGGAACAAGAGGTTGAATGACACCCTAAGAGTAGTAGTTAACGTCTTGGATAAGGACTAAGTTTGACTTATTTTAGTAGTAGTCAATCAGAAGGCAATTGTGCTCCAGTACTGATACAGATCGAAAATTAGTGGCCAATCAATTATGATTTGATTAAGGTTCCTTGGAGACTGAATTTTGATTTCTACGATTTTATAAACCCTTAGACTGCTCATTAGATAAATACAACTTTGACCTAGCTCATTCTCAAGCAACCAATTGTCATTCTCTGCAAACTACGAATTCCTCTCACTTTGATTCAATTCGAATTTTTTTTTTTTTTGAGTGAGATATTGAGAGAGAAAAAGAGAAATTATAAACTGTACTTCGCTTTCACTATTTATCTTCTTCTCCATTGCATTGTTAAAGACAATATGTTGTAGTCTTCTTCACCAATCTGTATCAGTAGATTATTTGTGAGGTTTGTGGATTGTAAATATTGAAGAATGGAGTTTCGGGGATAAAAACTCAGCGATTTGGTTAGCTCTTCGGGAAAGCTAATGGGAAGAAAAGTTTGTAAGAGTTTGTACGGCACCCAAGTCGTTCAAATTTCTAGTAGATCATGTGACTCCTAGGGAATGGACTAGACTAGGCAGTGGACTAGGTTGGGCAGTGGACATGCTCAGAGCTAGCCGCTATACATTGTCTGTGTACTATCTTTCATTATCTCCTTATTTACACATTGATTATTATATTATGTTGCTTGTCATTACATCTATTTTGATTTAATCATGAATCAATTCCAAATAATTTTTGTTAGAAACTAATTTTTATAAACCCAATTCAGCATCCCCACCCCCCTTCCTCTCTCTCTGGGTTGCCACATGGGTATCACATCTCATTGATTATGAATTCTCCAAAATTGATGAGTTGAACCTTCTTGAATGCATATAAGAGATGGAGCCCTTTGTGTCTTTTCCCTCCCCATTGGGTACAAATTATACTTTATAGTTTTATACAATATTCGACACTCATCAGTTAACTTGCCCATGCCATATTTCCCATCAGAACCTTCGATGTCCTCCACTAAATTCGAGGCATATAGCTTATAGTCAAATTTAGCTTCTGGTACTAATGCACACAAGACCGAGCAGTCTCGAGAGCCAGCACATCACACCCTAAATAACATGAAATTTGAGTTCGAGTGATGACTACCTTAATTCCCCTCACAATTGCTTCAACCATCACCCCCGCAGTTCCTTTAAACCAAATTGCAATAATTTTATAGAATTCTTCAACAATCCCTCTCAAATATCCCTTCTACTCTACAAAAAGTCAGTTCAACTTATGCTTTCCAAGAGTTTTGACTTTTGGGTGTATTACGCTCAATTGCATCTCACATTCAGTTGTGATAGACTTTGCTATCACCCTGTCTTCCCAAAGTTTTTTACTTCTTTCTTTCTCTCTCTCTCTCTCTCTCTGTCTGCTCTGCCTCCTCTCTCGCTATTTGAAGTTTTTCCTCGACAACCCCGTATTAGGTTTCTAGGGTGGGGGTCCACTAGGCCACACACCCGATTTTTGCTTGTCCCATAGTTTAGGCTTTCGGGCTATGCTCTTGATTCTAGGAATACTGAGGTCACATTCCAAAAACAACCAACACAGGGTCAGGGGTGGTGGTTCACTTGATCAAAAATAGTAAATGGTTAATTCCAGTTTGACAATGCAGATCAAACATGATCAGTCAGACAATAAGGAAACCAAAAATAGTATTCAAAATAAATAAAGGAAAAGACATTTAAAATTTGCAGACATGTGAAAGCCTGACCGATCAAACAGTAATCTTACCACAACTTGCTTTCCATCGACGGCAGGAGCCCCCGTCAGATCTTCACCATTAAGCCTAATAGTCCTCACATCAATTCCTAATAGAGATTCTACCATCGTACTTATCAGAAAAGAGAGATTATCCTCCCCATTAGAATCCCCAGTTGCGGGGTTGCGAATATCTACCGGTCCTAGTCTAGTTCATCTACTTGATCCAAAATGCTCTTGTAGCCTACGTAGGGAATAACCAGCTAGACTTATTGTATTTGAAGTGAATCACATTGCTGCGTAAACTTGTTATTTTTGGGTTGCGGGGGCTGGGAATGCCCTTTTTGGATTGTAATATTGTTGGACAAATATTTTAGTTATGATCTATGGAAATGCGATTTGCTTTATTGTCGAGATGTGAGATTTTGACAATAAATATGGTTTGTTATTTTGTTCGAAATCGAGAGCGTGACACAAAATGGCATTGAACCTATTTAATTTTTCAAAAATAACTTTCATATCATAGGTTAAAACACCACCCATATCCAATTCTTACATTATCCTATCAATTTGTAAAAACATTATTGAATTCCGTTAAACTCCCAAAGTCCATGGTACAACTCATAATACGTCATATTGTACTCCCTAACCACGCACAAGGAACCCAAACCCATAAATGCAATATAACGTACTAAATGATGACCAGAAACCATAAACACAATATTCCAAAGTCCATACCAAAATTTTCCAAAATAAGCGTAGTTGCTCGAGCGAAGTAATGGTCACTCGAGCGACCCACGAGACAATAGAAGTAGCTGGTTGGTCGCTGGACAGATCGTTGGACCGACCTCTAAAATTGCACTAGTCGCTCGAATGACTAAGGGGTCGCTCAAGCGACTTTGTTGATTTCAGAATTCTATAGAAATCGCAGATCGCAAAAAATATTTCAAAACTCCAAATCATCAATCAAGAACACAAACAAGGCACCAATACATGTCATATATACATAATAGAGGTGAAATCTCCCTACTTCTAGCTTCGAATCAATGGATTAGGCGAATAATGCAAAACCTTAGCTTTCCAAAACTTCTTGAGCTTCAATCTTCTCGTCCTAACTTTGAATCAACGATATTCAAGCCACAGATATCCACCAAGCACGATGTAATCCTGCAATGTCTTGAAAGAATTTGAAATCGGAGCAAGAACTTTAGGGATGTTGTACAAAGAAGTGAGAACATAGGGGTAGAGAGAGAGTGAGATAAGAGAGATGAGGACTTTAGAGATATCCCCCCCCCCCCCCCCCCCCCCCCCTTCCCTTTACAAATCTGACTTTAAGTCTCCAAATGGGTTCCCAAATAAACTCAACACCTTTCCTAATGCGTACATATCAAAATAACGTTCCCGGGTCCAAGCCTTGCTGTTAAAAATCCTTAATCACGTAAATAAATTGACCATACATACTGTAACACATTCCGAATAGTTAATTTAAAATGCAAAACAAATTCAGGTCCTTACAAGCAACAGCAGTAAATCAAAACAACAGCAGCGCAAAGTAGCAATAGGTAGATAATTTATGTGTTTCTAGTTTATTTTTTCTTAAACAAGTACAAGAAAAAAAAACCACTAGAGAGCGACACCAATGTTTATTGAGCACAATATTCATAAAATAGCAAACAGTTATATGCACTTTTGATATTTTTCAAATTAATTATCACTAAAAGTTTTACAAATAGTAAACGGGTAGATTGTTTGACTTTTCTCTGGATTTTTTGCCATTAGAGAAAGATTATTAGGCAAATACTAAAATAATCAAGTTTTAATATTCAGTTCCAGATAATTAGAATAGGCGCCCAACAATTATAAAATACACGTACACTCAACAACTCTAAATTTACGATTTTTGTTTTTAACAATGGTAACCCCACCTTATACTAGGTCTACCATGCGACTATGCGACCTAAGATTATAGATAATGAGATCGGCTTTCTAATTATAACAACAAACCATGATTTCATTTTGTTACAAATTATTTAACTTCAATTCTCTAGGTTTGTTAACTTTCTGAATTTTAATTTCATGCATTTGCATTTCCATTAGAGTAGAGTGTGCCATCATGATCATCTAGTAGAATGAACTATGGCTAACTCGTGCTAAAAGACGATCGAAACAAGCCTTCAAGTAAAATGCCTCTTTTGTGATCCACTCATTTGATGTGTACTGCAACTCCTATAAAAATGAAAAGTTATAAAAAATTCTTCTAGTACTGATCAATATAAAATCTCACTTTCTGGGCCACAAAATATATTTTAGCTTTAGATCATAACGTACATGGTTTCTTTATTCTTCGTTCATGTTTACTGATTGAGGTGTTGAAGACAATGCAAGTATCTCGTTCGGATCATAGAAGTCAAGCAAATTACTGAAAGCACAAGTAGAGACCAAATCAGAATATTCATTCACAGTTGCCACAAATTTATTACAAAAGAATGAAACAGATAACAATTAAAATTAAGAGGATTTGACTACTCATCTACACTTGAAGTAGTATCCTAACATGGTAAGAACCAGAGAGTTTAACAAAATGACATGGACACAAATTGACCAACTTTTTAAAAGAATAAAAGAATTCTCTACTGGATGGAAGATATGGTCCTAATTTAGAGCACTGCAAATCCTCCTTATAACCCCATTTTGACTGGTAGCAGGATCAATAATATCTCCCATTTTGATCATGGCAGAAGCAAAATCAGACTTAAATGTTGCAGGGTTGCTGCTATATTGCGAGACAATACTGTCGCTAGATCCTCCACTGAAAAGCGCCTGGTCCGACTCAAGAAGACCCTTCTTTTGAATTAGATTTTTGAAGTAGTTGTTGTCGAACGAATTGGGTGTCACCAAATCAAGAGGTGCTAAATTTGAATTCCTACCAGCAGGGCAACCACGCCTACGCGTGCTAGCAAAACCAGCATCAATGTTAGTCCCATTGTTGTTTATTCGATCGCTGAATGTAAAGCATTGTGCTTGTCCTATGGTGTGTGCCCCTGCAATATTTCACATATGCATAACATACATATGAGTTTAGTAATTTTTGTTTTTATCATCAGAAGGAAAAAATGATTCTTTTTGCGATTCAGTGGTAATTACCTGATAAAGCGACCATGTCCCTTTCACTAAGGCCCTTCCTAGCAAAGTTCGAAATAAGTTGGTTAAGGTTACTTCGGAAAAAGGGTAGGTCAGAGTTTGCTAGATCACGACTAGCAGTGGTAGAATCTTTCCTTCCAAGTTTCACTGTCCACGACGGACCACCCACCTGATTGTTTAAGAAAAATTAAATAAGTCAGCATGATATATTGAATTTAGTCTTGATGTAATGACTCCATTAAATTGTGACTTAATTTAAAGAAGAGTAGTTCAAAATTTTAAGAATTAAGCTAGCTAGATTGTATTTAATTAATTACTTACAGCAAACGAGGCGTCTCGAGCAGCTACTGCAAGTACATCGGCGCAAGAAACAACACCGGGGCATATTTTCTCGACCTTGGCCTTGGCGGACTCTACGACTTCAAAACCTCTTGCAGATCCAGCGTTAGGCAATGCAGACCTCTCGCTCGTTGGAGTAGCGGCCTCATCAAGTAAGATCGATGCGTCACAACCCTGAACAAAGCAATCATGGAAATGGAGTCGAATTAGGGAAGCGGCCATGCGGCGTTCGCGTGAGACGGCTTGTCTAATGGAAGTTCGAATAGTGGTGAGTGCATTTGGGCAGGTATTGTCGTAAAAGGTAGAAGACAACTGTGCATTAGTGGAAGCTGTATTCAACAGTACTAGTAAAAACAAGAGCAAGGCAGAAGCAGAAGCAATGTGGACTGAATGATAATTAGTATTCCTAGGAGAATTCATGGCTAGCTAGCTGTGGTATATATTCAAACTCTCTCTCTCTCTCTCTCTCTCTCTCTCTCTCTCTCTCTCTCTCTCTCTGAAATAAGGGCTTGCACTAAGAAGGAAGAAATGGGAATGTAGTGAAGATGATTGAGAAAGGGTGAAGGGGTCGAGTCAATTTATAGGGAAATATATTTAATTAATTAATGGGAGTGGGCATGCATGGATATAATTAAGAGTTGGCTAGGTCACTATTTTACTGCTACAATACACCGCGTAGATAAAGTTCCAACAATCATACAGCTGGAATGGAATAGGTCCTTTTCCTATTCATATTTGGCGGCCTTCAATATCTAAATATGCCTTCCTTTAAAAGTATGAAAACGGAAGCTGAAAGGAAATGTGACTAATTAAGTGGGTTATAGTATTGGAGGATGCTTTTTGGTCTTGTAATAAATGAATGAGAGTGGGTGCATGTATTAGCTGTTAATGATGCATGCTTGGGACTTTTATATATTATTACCCTTTAATTACAATTGCGTAAACATTTGTCAACAAAGCAATTTTTAGTAATATTTTATTAATAATTTAACATAATACATCCAGGACCATGATTTAGCATTACTGTAATATTGAACAAAAACCATCGGATCATAAAACCCAAATTTATTAGACTACAAACCCCTACTGTACCACCAAAATGGATCGAGCTCATCTCTAGTCCAGAATTTAACTCAAACAATTTATAGTACAGAGCTCTACTAGTAGAATTTCTCTAAAAGTTAAAAATATCATGTCGATCGATCCAATGTATTTAACTACATGATGGAGTGAAATTTATCTTGGGAAGTGTAATTCCAAAAATCTTACTTCCTTTCAATTTTTTAAAATTATTGTACCTAGATCGTTGAGTAACTACCAGTGTTGGATTGATTAGATTTCTTACAAGAATCTTTTTATTTATCGAGTTTTATAATATGAACAGTTCAGTTAAAATTTTAAAATTCATAATGAAATTCATTTTGAATGGACAACACACGAGACGTAGTAGAACCCACACCCAAAGTTTTGACACTTGGAAATTTAATCTTAATAAAATTTTAGTTTCTTAATTACCTGGGGGCGTAGGAAATTTCTAAGGTTGATATGGGATATGGTCAACCGCTCCCTTCTCTTTTGACTTTTGAAAATTGTCAAAACAAGCAACTGGTAAGTTCTGTGAGGGTGAGGTGGAATCCCAGGATCATCTTTTCTTGCATTGCTGGAAGATCTGGAGTATTTGGAGCAAGTTCATATCTTATTGGGGCATTGAATGGGTATCTCCACCCTCAATTCAGGGATTGTTTGATTGGTGGTCCAACTGGAAATTTAAAAGGAAGTCCAACCCTTTAATTATCTCACTATGGTATTCCCTCCCTGCTAATATTATATATTCTCTTTGGATGGAAAGGAATAACATTTTGTTTAGGGAAGGCACAATTAACTGGGATTGGCTAATAGACAAGATAACCCAGAGATGGATTCTTTGGTCAGTTTTGCAGCAGAAGAAGAAGCACCAGGTTACAATCAGTAACATCTTGTATAATTTGGGGGGGTTCCTCAAGAGTGTGGAGTTTTCTACAAATTAATCCTGCTACAAAGGGGTGGGTAGGCATTACGAAGTGGTGCGTTGTAGTTGTTTTTCTCTGGTTGGTGTTGGTTTTAGGCTTTATTCTGGGTTGATTGGTCTTTCTTGTCCTACCTGGTTTCTTTATTTATGGTTGGACCCTTGCTAACCAAAATGGAGTAAACCATCTTCTATGTATTTTGTTTCTGGTTTTAATATATTCCTTGGCCTTTCAAAAAAAACATCCAGCTTGCATGGCTCATTGGCTCTAGCTATCCTAGTGGAAATTTCACTTACCTCCCTTGAAGTTTCTGGTAAGTATAAACACCTCTCTTGCAGTACTAAGTGTCGCTTTTGTCCCTCACACAAATCTATCACCCTCAATTTCTATTTCCTTCTTGCGAGTAAAATTCGTAACGAGTTTATTTTTATATTTTTGTCTTAGACGTGAACTTTTATAATGTATATTTTTCAAACTGAATTAGTGAAACACATTTTTACTTTAAAAATTAATAGCACTAGAGACTCAGCAGAACCCATACCCATACTAGAGACTCAGGCAGAACCCACACCCAGACTTTTGGGACTTGAAAATTTAGTCTTTTAATTTTTCCCCATTAATAAATGTTTCATTTCTTTATTACCTAAGAGCCTTGGAAACTTCTAAGGATGAGATGGGAGATATGGTCAACTATTGAATACCGCTTTTGGAAATTTCAAAACAAACAACTAGTACACCCAGCTTACATGATTGTTTGGTAATTTACCATCAGTAGTCCCGTCTATTATATTGTTTGGTAATTAATTTTGTTTTTGATGTTTCATAACTTAAATTCATAATTTTGTTTTAACACACTACGATTATTTAATACAGTCAAAACTAAAACGCCATGCAATTGGGAGCTTAGTCTTTGTTTCCTTATTAATAGATGTTTCATTTCTTTATTCCTAAGGTCCTTGGAAATTTCTAAGTTTGAGACGGGAGATGATCAACTATCCAAAACCGCTTCCTTCTCTTTTGACTTTTGAAATTTTCTTTTCTATTAAGCTATATTGTATTAAAGCTATATTTGGCAATTAGCCATATTTGGTAGGCAAATCAGAATTGATTTCACAGCTGTATTGTAATTAGGAATTAGTAGCTGTAATATCAGAGGACAGGCACAAAGTTAGGAGGAATTGTAGGTGCCCATTCTTGTATATAAACAATGACCCTTTGAGGAATAAAGCAACACTGGAACCATTCTTTACATGGTATCAGAGCGTCATATACGACCCTAGGGTTAAATATACTTGGCGGCTGCTATGACAGAAAAAGAAGATCAACCAAAGTCTTCTATGGAAGGAGACGACCAATCTCAGAAGAAAAAGCCATCACCATATGATCTCAATTCCAACGACAATCCTGGGAGTGTGATCACGCAGGTGCAGCTGCGGGGTGAAAACTATGATGAATGGGCTAGAGCTATGAAGACATCTTTGAGAGCAAGAAGAAAATGGGGCTTCATAGATGGAACCATAAAAGAACCCGAAGAAAGATCCTCTATAATGGAGGATTGGTGGACTGTTCAAGCCATGTTGGTATCATGGATCTTGAATACAGTAGAACCTACTCTACGAACAACCATGTCTTATTTGGAAACTGCCAAGGAGCTTTGGGACGACATAAATGAGAGATTTTCAGTTGTGAATGGTCCACGCATTCAGCAACTGAAATCAGATTTGGCCCAATGCAAACAAGGAGGTTTGTCCATGGTGTCTTATTACGGAAAGCTGAAGGTTCTGTGGGATGACTTGGCCAACTATGAACAAGTGCCGACCTGTACTTGTAAAGGCTGCACATGTGGTATTGCAGCAAAACTTGAAAAACGCAGAGAAGAGGAACGGGGTCACATATTTTTGATGGGCCTAGATGATGGGCTCTATGGAACGGTTCGTTCCAACTTGCTAGCCACAGATCCTATGCCATCTTTAAATAAGATGTACTCTACTCTAGTACAAGAAGAAAGAGTGCGGACTATCACACGCGGTAAAGAAGAAAGAACAGAAGTCATGGCCTTGGCTGTTCAAACAAGCGCAAGGATGAAAGGGCGTGAGATCAAGAATGGATCTGTTTGCACGAACTGCAATAAAGGTGGTCATGATGAAGCAAGCTGTTTTTTGCTGATTGGATACCCAGAATGGTGGGGTGAACGTCCCAGAAATGATGACAAGGCAGGTGGACGAGGAAGAGGTCAGAACCGCACTGGAGGTACTGGATCAAACAGTGGACGTGCACAAAAGGGTCCAGTGCGTGCTCATGCTGTCCAGAGCTTGGGATCCAGCGTTGGTAGAGATGCAGAGAATTCTGTCATGGCAGGGTTAAGCAAGGAGCAATGGCAAACTCTGGTAGAAATGCTTAACACTTCCAAGGTCACTCCAAATGAAAGCATGACTGGTAAGATTAAACTCAATTCATGGATCCTCGATAGTGGGGCATCTAATCATATGACAGGAACCTTACAACACCTATGTAATGTAAGGGAAGTGCTTGGGTGCTCTGTTGGACTTCCTAACGGACACACTGCCACATCTACTAAGGAAGGAACAATAAGGCTTCCCGGTGGTTTAAGACTTGAAAACGTGCTTTATGTTCCTCAGTTGAATTGCAACTTAATCTCTGTATCACAATTATCAAATGATTCCAATTGTAATGTCCAGTTTACTGCTAAGCTATGTGTTATACAGGACCGCGCTTCGAAGATGCTGATTGGTGCGGGTGAACGAAGGGATGGACTCTACTTCTTCCGTGATATTCCGAAAGTGAAGGCTTGCAGAGTTGAAGGAATAAATCAACTAGAATTATGGCACAAGCGCTTGGGACATCCATCTTGGAAAACTACTCAGTTAGTCTCTAATGGCAGTGGGAGTAGAGTTGGTGAGTTGCAAAATAAAGTTTGCGATACATGCCAAAGAGCTAAGCAAACTAGAGAAACATTTCCATTAAGTAATCATCAAGCTTCTAATATATTTGATTTGATACATTGTGATCTATGGGGAGCATATAGAACTCCTTCTTCTTGTGGGGCTTCATATTTCCTTACTATTGTCGATGATTGCTCGCGTGCAGTATGGGTTTCTTTGCTAATTGATAAGAAAGAAGTATCACGGACACTGACAAATTTTTTTGCTATGGTGGAAAGGCAATATAACAAAAAGGTTAAAACGGTGAGAAGCGATAATGGAACAGAATTCCTTTGCATGAAAAAATATTTCCTTGAACATGGGATAGTTTTTCAAACTTCTTGTACAGGAACACCTCAGCAAAATGGCAGGGTCGAAAGAAAGCATCGCCATATCCTCAATGTGGCGCGAGCTTTGCGGTTTCAAGGCAGTTTACCCATTGATTTTTGGGGCGAGTGTGTCTTGACAGCAGGATACTTGATTAATCGCACTCCAAGCTCAGTTTTAAAAGGGAAAACTCCATATGAAGTATTGCATGGACAGCCACCTTCTTATACTCACCTACGTGTTTTTGGGTCCTTGTGTTTTGCGCGCAACCAAAATACGAACGGAGACAAATTTTCAAGTCGCAGCCGTCGGTGTGTCTTCATGGGATATCCTTATGGGCAAAAAGGATGGAGAGTTTATGATCTTGAGACCCACGGATTCTTTGTATCACGAGACGTCACTTTCCTTGAAACCCAGTTTCCATTTCACCACACCGAAACTGCACCAACTCCCTCAATCTCCATAACTGAATATGCTGACCTGGAGAATCAAATTGACGGTAGGGCAGCCAATCAGAATGAGTCGCAACCAGAAGTGATTCTTGATGATAGGGGGGGTACTCACCTTACAGAGGCTGTCGTAGCGGATACTACTGTAATCCCAGACCCCCCAGATATACAATCCCCAAGCGCTCATGTTGAGAATGAACCATTGGGGCGTGGCTGTCGTGTCAAATATCCATCCACTCGGTTGCAAGACTACGTTACACACACAGTTCAGAAGTTAAGTCCTTCCACTCGTTCATCAGCTCAATCTCATTCTTCAGGTGCACCCTATCCTATCACCCATTATGTAAACTGTGAAAAATTTTCTTTGCCACATAGACATTTCCTTGCAGCAATTACTGCAGAAAAAGAACCACTCTATTTTCATGAGGCACTGAAAGATGTTCGCTGGAGAGACGCAATGCAAACTGAGATTCAAGCTCTTGAACGCAATCGTACGTGGACCATGCAGCGACTACCACCCGGAAAGAAAGCCCTCGGGTGCAAATGGGTGTACCGCATAAAGTATCACTCGGATGGGACAGTTGAACGTTTTAAAGCCCGATTAGTTGTACTCGGCAATCACCAAGTGGAAGGGATCAACTACACTGAAACATTTGCACCGGTCGCTAAAATGGTCACGGTGCGCACTGTCTTAGCAGTAGCAGCAGCAAAAACTTGGGAACTTCACCAAATGGACGTGCACAATGCGTTTCTACATGGCGATTTGCACGAAGAAGTTTTCATGAAAATGCCTCCTGGTTTTTCAGCTTCGCAACCGGACATGGTCTGCAAGCTAAGCAAATCGCTTTACGGGTTAAAACAAGCTCCACGTTGTTGGTTTGCCAAGCTCTCTGCTGCCCTCAAATCCTATGGATTTCAGCAATCATATCTTGATTATTCTTTGTTCACTTTGCACCAAGAAGGCACCCAACTTGTGGTTCTCGTTTACGTTGATGATTTAATCATCGCCGGTAATACTCCTTCTGCCATCAAGCGATTTAAGCTCTACCTCAGCACATGTTTTCATATGAAAGACCTTGGTGTATTGAAGTATTTTCTGGGGATTGAAGTTGCCAGAAATCCTACGGGCATTTTTCTTTGTCAACGTAAATACGCGCTTGATATTATATCTGAAGCTGGTCTCCTCGGTGCTAAACCCGCTGCCACTCCATTAGAGCAAACTCATCGCTTGTCACTTGCTGAGGGACAATTACTTTCATATCCCGAGCAATATAGGCGTTTGGTTGGGCGTTTGATTTATTTGTGTTTCACTCGGCCTGAGATCTCATACAGTGTCCACACTCTGTCTCAATTCATGCAACAACCCCGAACCGAACATTGGGAAGCTGCACTACGAGTAGTTCGGTTCTTAAAAGGTAATCCAGGACAAGGAATATTTTTTGGTCGTAATTGTGACTTGCAACTTCATGGTTGGTGCGACTCAGACTGGGCTAGTTGCCCTTTGACCAGACGATCAGTCACTGGCTGGCTCGTGCAGCTTGGTGACTCTCCTATTTCCTGGAAAACAAAGAAACAACACACTGTCTCTCGGTCTTCTGCTGAGGCTGAGTATAGGTCCATGGCAACCACTACCTGCGAGTTAAAATGGTTAAAAGGGATCCTCTCCAACCTAGGGGTTGTTCATGACAAACCCATGACCATTCATTGTGATAGTCAGGCGGCCTTACACATTGCCAAAAACCCGGTGTTCCATGAACGCACCAAGCACATTGAAGTAGATTGCCATTTTGTCCGGAATGAGGTTCTCAAAGACAATATCCGCCCAACCTATGTTTCTACTACTACTCAACTTGCAGATATATTCACAAAAGCGTTGGGGACACCGCAGTTTAAATTTTTTCTTGGCAAGTTGGGCATTCGAAATCTCCATGCTCCCACTTGAGGGGGGGTATTAAGCTATATTGTATTAAAGCTATATTTGGCAATTAGCCATATTTGGTAGGCAAATCAGAATTGATTTCACAGCTGTATTGTAATTAGGAATTAGTAGCTGTAATATCAGAGGACAGGCACAAAGTTAGGAGGAATTGTAGGTGCCCATTCTTGTATATAAACAATGACCCTTTGAGGAATAAAGCAACACTGGAACCATTCTTTACATTTTCTTTTTTTATCAGCCAAGAACAACATAGAATTATATTAAGTAATAAGACAAAGTAATAACAAGGCGTAGGGACCAGGTTGACAACCTGGAGCTCCACTACCCAAAAGCAAGATACAAAAAAATGGAGGTCCAAGAACTGCCTTACTAAAGACAATAAATCTCAAAATTAAGACACCTCAAAGTAAACCCAAATGGCAAACAGAGAACACAATGGATCTCACTCATATCGCCCAGTCGCAGATCACCACCACCATGGCAAACAACAACCCCATATCGCCCAGAGTTGACTGTTGAAATTCTGAAAACAAACAACTTGATCGAGCTTATATTACTTATTGGCTCGGTCCTAGTAGAAATTTCAAATATCTCCCCGGAGATTTCTAATAATTTGAGACACCTCTTTTGATGTTTCTAAAATTAAACTGACCTTCCTTCTGCTTAAGTTGGCGGTTGCAAATATCCTTATGCCATTATTTAGCAGTTATTCAAGTAATGAAGATTAATGACGTGCGCAAAAAAAATGTAGTAATTAGTGTCGATTTTTTCCCTCACAAATTTATTACTCTCAACTCCTATTTTCTTCTATCCGGTAAAATATTATAATGACTGAGAAATTTACCAAAGTATTTGAAACCTCAATATTTTACCTTTTTTTGTCACGTAGGTGCCCCCATTATTTTTCCTTCACCGCTACATCTCTACCGAAAAAATCTTAATCCCTACATATACAATTAGTACAGTAAAATCATGCACATATTGAAATCCTGTGTCAATATTTATGAACTCTGACCACATTTACGTACCCTAATTCATCCCCCCCAAAAAATAATAATAATAATTTAATGTCAAAAACATACAGTGATAATATGAGTCCAACATAATAGAGTACAAAATAATAATCGGAGTACATTAATCAATAAACAATAACTATATATGTCCCCTCAAAATAAATAAAGGTGATGATCATCTGCTATAGCAGAAAAGCCTCTTGCACAAATAGTCATTTTATTTAATAATAAAGGATCATCTGATATATTTTAATAAAATATGCGTAAAGGATTAGCAGGCATCAAAAGCCAACTACATAGACGAAGAATGTTTTATTAATAGTAGAACCTAACGCATCCAAAATTGAGGACCATGACTGAGCATTTTACCACATTAATGTTGACTAAAAATCTTATCTAGACACTTCTGCCAACCTAGTTAAGATCATGTACGCTCATTGGAGCCTAAAAACCAAGTTTTCGAGACCTATTGATACTACTGTACCTCCAAACTCTATCAGCTCATCTCTAGTCCAAAATCTAACTCAAACAATTTACTCTATAGAACTAGCTCTACAAGTAGTGCTTCTCTTAATGTAGAAAATATCAAGTCTTTTCAATGTTATCAATTACGTGATCGATTGAAATTTAGTTTTGAAGTGTACTAGTTCCGGAAATATTTCTTCCTTTCAATTTTTTAAAAATATTGTACCTAGATCATTGATTTGTATCTTGGATCGCTTGAATTTCTTACAAGAATATTTTACTTATCGAGTTTTCTAATGTAGAATCTCTCACACATAGGCATGTGCCCCAATTACGTGAGGGTATAGGTGACTTGAGGAAGACAGTTCTTACTACATCCAACTCGAGAAGCCCGGATCAGGGATTGGCTGACTTGGGAAGGGCGGTCTGGTATATTGTCAATCTAAACAAGGTGGTCTAATGTGTTGCCGGCCTTAGAAGGGGTTGTATAATATATCACTAGTCTAAGAAGGTTGGTGTGTAGTCTCGAATCCAAGATAAAACAGAACTCCGAGTAAGTCGAGATAATCCTCTAATCAGATATGGATGACAAATTCAAGGCCAATTCAACTTATATAAGGAAGAAGAGGTTGAATAACACTCTAATAGTAGTAGTTAACGTCTTGGATAAGGACTAAGTTTGACTTATCATAGTAGTAGTCAATTAGAAGGCAATTGTACTCCAATACTAATACAGATCGAAAATTAGTGGCCAATCAATTATGATTTGATTAAGGTTCCTTGGAGACTGGATTTTGATTTCTATGATTTTATAAACCCTTGACTGCTCATTAGATAAATACAACTTTGACCTAGCTCATTCTCAAGCAACCGAGTGTCATTCTCTGGAAACTACGAATTCCTCTCACTTTGATTCAATTCGTATTTTTTTTTTTGAGTGAGATATTGAGAGAGAAGAAGAAAAATTATAAACTACACTTCGCTTTTCACCGTTTATCTTCTTCTCCATTGCATTGTTGAAGACAATATGTTGTAGTCTTCTTCACCAATCTATATCAGTAGATTATTTGTGAGGTTTGTGGATTGTAAGTATTGAAGAATGGAGTTTCGGGGATGAAAACTCGGTGATTTGGTTAGCTTTTCGGGAAAACTAAGGGGAAGAAAAGTTTGTAAGAGTTTGTACGGCACCTAAGTCGTTCAAATTTCTAGTAGATTATGTGACTCCTAGGGAGTGGACCTTCTTCAATGCATGTAAGAGATAGCGCCCTTTGTGTCTTTTTGCTCCCCATTGGGTACAAATTATACTGCATAGTCTTATACAACATTCAACACTCATCAGTTAACTTACCCATGGCATATTTCCCATCAGAACCTTCGATGTCCTCCACTAAATTCGAGGCATATAGCTTATAGTCAAATTTAGCTTCTGGTATTAATGCACCGAGACCGAGCAGTCTCGAGAGCCGGCACACATCACACCCTAAATAACATGAAATTTGAGATCGAGTGATGACTACCTTGATTCCCCTCACAGTTGCTTCAACCCTCACCCCCGCATTTCCTTTAGACCAAATTTCAATAATTTTATAGAATTCTTCAACAATCCCTCTCAAATACCCCTTCTACTCCTCAAAAAGTTAGTTCAACTTATGCTTTCCAAGAGTTTTGACTTTTGGGTGTATTACGTACACTCAATTTCATCTCGCTTTCAATTGTGATAGACTTTGCTATCACCCTATCTTCCCAAAGTTTTTGATTTCTCTCTCTCTATCTCTCTATCTGGTTTGCCTCCTCTCTCGCTATTTCAAATTTTTCATTGACGACCCCCGTATTACGTTTCTAGGGTAGGGGTCCACTAGGCCACGCACCTAATTTTCGCTTGTCCCATAGTTTAGGTTTTCGGGCTATGCTTTTGATTCTAGGAATGCTAAGGTCACATTCCAAAAACAACCAACACAAGTCAGGGATGGTGGTTCACTTGATCGAAAATAGTAAATGGTTAATTCTAGTTTGACAATGCAGATCAAACATGATCAGTCAGACAATAAGGAAACAAAAAATAGTATTTAAAATAAAATAAAGGAAAAGACATTTAAAATTTGCAAACACGTGAAAGCCTGACCGATCAGACAGTGATCTTACCACAACTTGCTTTCCTCCGACGGCAGGAGCCCTCGCTAGATCTTCACCATTAAGCCTAATAGTCCTCACATCCATTCTTAATAGAGATTCTACCATCGTATTTATCTGAAAAGAGAGATTATCCTCTCCATTAGAATGCCCAGTTGCAGGGTTGTGAATATCTACCGGTCCTGGTCTAGTTCGTATACTTGATCCAAGATGCTTTTGTAGCATACGTAGGGAATAACCAGCTAGTGCCACCCAAAAGGAAATCCAATGCTTAAGTTAGAATGTGTGGGACAAAAGCACAATAGTAATTGTACTTATAATTGATAATGTATCTCATGCATTTCGCCTTTGATTCCCTATCTATAAGCCATCGAATTCCTTAGTTTGGTAAGCAAATAACATGGGATCTTGTCCTAATTGCACACTGTCGTACGTGACCAATATCTTGCAGCATAAAGGGTTTCCTAAATAGGAAAGATCTAGAATCTCGCACTTTCCTATTCGAGTCTCATCCAATTTTTCCCGTTGCACACGCGTGGTCATCGTTTCATCAATTTTGTCTTGCGTTTCTTTGCTAGTGATTCGTTTTTTGGAGTCGCCACTTGGATTTTAGGCTTTCCTTGAGGAAACAAGCAAACACATACACTTCAAAGTTACTGATCATTCATTTACCAAAGATCACAAGGGTTAGGGAGTAAGTCACGTAAAGGAAAGGTGTTAGGCACCCACCGCGCACGATCCAGAAATCGTCTCTATTTGACGTTCAGAGGATTTTAAGCACATGTTATGTTAAATAAATCACGTCGAGTAGGGGACATTTAAAAGGGTATAAGTGAAATGATAAGCATCATGGATAGTATGAAAATTATTACTGCAAAAACACAAGTGGCGAGCGTCGTTAACTTGACGTTACCTACTTTATGTGGGCGATACGTTTTTACTGAGCCTAATAAGGCGTATCGACCTGAAATCAGAGTAATACAAACATTTCTATAAATTCCTACGTATTCACAGAGATGATAATACAACGAGATCAATGCATTCTAAAAGGTGAATGTCTCAATCCTAGGAGTAATGTATATTTACTTATTCAATGCCAATCTTGTCTTTTCCTACTATTCCTAACTTGAATGCTCCAAAAATATCTTCTCGAGAAGGAGTTAGTTTTTTTAAATGTTTTACTATTTTCTTTCTCTCTCCAAAATTCCTTTTCTCTTTCTCCCTCCAATCTGCCTTTCTTTTTCAAGGCTTGGGGAGTCCTATTTATAGGTCCCCAAAGTCCCAAAATCGATCAAGGATAAAATTGTACCTCCAAAACTTGGGCTGGCACATGCAAGAATGAAGCACCTCATGCCATTCCAGGAACTGGCAGTTGCGAGAAAGCCACAACACACAACTATGAGTCGCTCAGCATGGTGAGCCATATCGTAGTCAAACTAATTTGACCAGGCACTGGACTAGCAGTCGTCGAAACTGGATTGGCGGGTGCCACACATGTCAAAGGGGCATGCGAGAAGGTGGTTTTCCAAACATTTTTGGTAAAAAAGAAGTGAAGTTTAGAGCATTGAAGGCTAAGTTCGTCAATTTCTAATACGACTTGAACCTACTTTTAAGGGTAAGTAGTATCCTTTTCATCATCAGGAACATCCAATCACCGCTTTTGAAAATTTGTCGAGATTTAAATTGGGGTGTCAATAGTCCGATTGGCCATAAGGGATGTGACACCCCAACTAGGCTGTGATGCCAACTAATAGGCCGAGCATTCGGGAGAAAGAGTATCGGTGGACGTTCGAATGGGTGGTCAAAGATCCCACATTGCTTGATGAATATAAGTCCGGTACTATTTATAATACATCATGATCTTATCTTGTAAAACGCCTTTAAAAATTATGAGAGTGCCAAAACTAAATGAAATTCCATAATTAAGTGTGCTTATCCTAGAGCAATCTAGGGGATGGGTGACATCCTTGAAAGTCCATGGAGTTTGGACGGTCAAAACAGACAATATTATACAAGGCAGGAGCAATGCGTTACAAATGGCATCAAAGCATGCACCAACCAAAATGTGGGACAAATCTTTACCCCACACATGAGGACATGTGTTCCTAAATGGGGACGATTATGACTGTTTATTCAAGTTGTGGTGCCAACTGTTAGGCCAAGTATCTCGAAGGAAGAGTCTCATGGATGTTTAGATGGATGGTCAAGAGTCTCACATCGCTTGGTGAATGTAGGTTCAATACTATTTTGTAATAGATCATGACCTTACATACCTTGTGCAAGGCCTTTAAAATCATGAGGGCAGCACAACTAAATGAAACTTCACAGTTAAGCGTGTTCGTCATAGATCAATCCAAGGATGGGTGACTTACTAGGAAGTCCATGGGATTTGGGCGATCAAAATAGAAAATATTGTACAAGACTAGAGCGGGGCATTACACAGGATGCCGATGACTCGTGCATCTAGTCTAGTGTCAATCAGCAATATGACGTCTTATGCGTGTTTATGGAATTGATGTCTTACGCATGTTTATGGAATTGTTCTTAGGCATTGTGAACGTAATGAATTTTATTATCGAATTGTGAATTGTAGCATTGCATTGACATATTGCGACAACTAGCTTCTGATGAGAGATGTGTTAGTTATGAGATGTCTAGCTTCCATTTGAAAATGTGCTCGTAGGCTACGACATTGTTTAGTCGTCATCGGGTGATGTGCTAGTCGAAAAGATAAACTTGGAATTGATATGAGAACAGTGGATTGGTTAATGTAAGTGGCTTACCATGATTGCATTGTAGATATTACGAGAGTAATTGATGATGCATGAACTTGTCATCTTTTGTGCGCCATACCTTTGTATATTCATATAATATTGGCATAAGCATTTTGACTGGGCATAGTGACTCATCCCTTTGTTTTTCCGGTACCATTCCAAAGTCTTGACATGGATTGCACGGAATGCATGAGTATGTATCTTTTTTGAAGAAACCTCATCATATGAGTTATATAGCATCTTTCGAATTCATTTTTAGAACATGTAAATTAACTTCTCATTTGTCAGACTTATTGTATTTGAAGTGAATCGCATTGCGAATTAAACTTGTTATTTTTGGGTTGCGTGGGCTAGGAATGCCCTTTTTGGATTGTAATATTGTTGGACAAATATTTTAGTTATGATCTATGGAAATGCGATTTGGTTTATTGTAGAGATGTGAGGTTTTGACAATAAATATGGTTTGTTATTTTGTTCGAAATCGAGAGTGTGACACAAAATGCCATTGAACCTATTTAATTTTCCAAAAATAACTTTCATATCATGGGCTAAAACACCACCCATATCTAGTTCTTACATTATCCTATCAATTTGTAAAAACATTATAGAATTCCGTTAAACTCCCAAAGTCCATGGTACAACTCATAATACGTCCCTAACCATGCACAAGGACACCAAACTCATAAATGCAATATAACGTACTAAATGATGACCCGAAACCATAAACACAATATTCCAAAGTCCATATCAAAATTTTCCAAAATAAGCGTAGTTGCTCGAGCGAAGTAATGGTCACTTGAGCAACCCACGAGACAATAGAAGTAGCTGGTTGGTCGCTGGACAAATTGTTGGAGCGACTTCAGAAATTGCACTAGTCGCTCAAATGACCAGGGGGTCGCTCAAGCGACTCTGTTGATTTCAGAATTCTGCAGAAATCGCAGATCGCATAAAAATATTTCAAAACTCCAAATCATAAATCAAGAACACAAATAAGGCACCAGTACATGTCATACATACATAATAGAGGTGAAATCTCCCTACTTCAAGTTTCGAATCAATGGATTAGGCGAATAATGCAAAACCTTAGCTTTCCGAAACTTCTTGAGCTTCAGTCTTCTCCTCCTGACTTTGAATCAACGATATTCAAGCCACATATATCCACCAAGAACGATGTAATCCTGCAATGTCTTGAAAGAATTTGAAATCGGAGCAAGAACTTTAGGGATGTTGTACAAAGAAGTGAGAACAAAGGGGTAGAGAGAGAGTGAGATAAGAGAAATGAGGACTTTAGAGATATCCCCCTATTGGCGGAAAAGGAGAAAATAATCTTTCCATATTATGTGTAATCATAAGCATATATTCTTGCTGATTTGGTGGTGATTCGTTGCCTATCTTGCTGCTACCTTTTTGGGATTATTTCCCCCAATAGCCACATGTGTTTGTATTTACACATAGGGTGTTCTATTACAGAATGAATGAATAAGATTTCTTCTTTGTCATCTTTATGGTATCAGAGCAGAAAAAGGCAAACGGGTATGTATTCATGTGTTTTATGTTTCTGCGCAAAATTCATTCAAAGTTGATTATCTTTCAATCCGGATATCGGAATTGATCAAGGTCGGTGGCGTTGGATTCGTATCGTCCATATCTAGCTAACGTCCATATCCAGCTAACTTACTTTCGGGCTATATTCGACACTGTTTTGGGGCTTAAAATCGATTTTAAAGTTCGTTGCAATTAATCAATGGGTGGTGAATTTGATTTTAATCCTTCTACAAGGCTCTCTTCAGTCCCCCTCAATGGACTGAACTATGTTTCATGGTCTCGTGTCGTTTCTTTGTCGCTAGGTGGAAAATCATTGTTGGGGCATGTTGATGGAAAAATAGTTGCTCCAAAGGCTGATGATTCCAAATATGGTGACTGGAAATCTTAGGATCAGTATGTTATGTCTTTGCTCCTTAACTCTATGGAACCTAAAATTGCTGAGATATTTACCTTCTCTGAAACTGCTAAAGAACTTTGGGAGTCTGTTAGGGATCTTTATGGTCACCAACACAATGCTGCTCGTATTTATCAATTGCACCAAGATATTAGTAATTGCAAGCAAGGAGATCAGTCTTTTGCTGAGTACTTGGGTGAATTGAAGAGTATGTGGGATGAACTTGGTTTATATCGCTCTCCTTCGACTGATATGAAGACTTTGCAGAAAAGGGCTGAGCAAGACAAAGTCTTTCAATTATTAGCCCACATAAAACCTGACTTTGAAAACCTACGAAGCCAAATTTTGATGGGATCCGAAGTCCCCTCTCTCTCAAGTGTCTGTGCTAGCATTCAACAGGAGGAAACCAGGAGGAGAGCTATGAACATTGAACACAAATCCATCGTTATAAACTCTGAAGCAAGTGCCTTAATGGTGGATAAGAAGAAAGCTGCTGACGGTAAGAAGTACTTAGGTGGTAACAGTGGTAAGGAGCATAACCCTTTTACTAATAAAGAGCGTCATTGTGACCATTGTAACAAAGATGGTCACACTAGGGATCGTTGTTGGATCCTTCATCCCCATTTAAAGCCAAAATTTAAGAGGGGAGACAAGAATGATAAGGCAGCTAATAGTGTTACATCTGATACATCAGACTTGGTTGGACAATTGAGTAAACTCTTACAACAGTTTAGCAAGGCAAGTCCTCCTTCTGAACCTTCATCCTCTACTCATGTCTCAGGTAATCTTCAAGCTCTTCTGTCATCAAGTTCTAATACCTGCACTTGGATTGTGGATTCTGGCGCAACTGATCACATTACTAATGATCGTGGTAGTCTATCTGAGTTTACTACTGAAATTGATAAATCAGTGTCAGTCGCTAATGGATCATCTATTCCAATTCATGGTTGTGGTAAACTTGAAATTTTTTCTAACCTTCCAAATTCTGAAGCACTTTATATACCATCTTTTCCCTCCAAATTGCTTTCTGTTGGTCAACTCACTAATACCTTGAATTGTGATATTACCTTTTCCCCTACTTCTGTGATTTTTCAGGATCGGGTCACGGGGAAGAAGATTGGTGAAGGAATTTATTCCCATGGGCTATACCTCCTCACGCCAACCTCTCAAGTGTTGACTGTCCAACATTCAAATCTTTGGCACGAGCGTTTAGGACATCCTTGCGATCGATATTTGTCCTTACTTTTTACTAGTGCACCATCTTCCAGTCCTTGTGAAGTGTGTCAATTTTCTAAATTGACTCGCTTGCCGTTTAGTCCGTCTTTATCTATTACAGCTAAGCCATTTGAGTTAATTCATTCAGATTTGTGGGGTCCTGCTCCTATTGAATCTCATGATGGTTTCAAATATTTTGTTAGTTTTATCGATGATCATTCTCGTGCTACATGGATTTATCTGTTGAAAGAAAAAGAGTGAGGTTGCTACCATTTTTCAATCTTTCCATGCTATGATTGTTACTCAGTTTAATGTCCATATCAAAGTCCTTCGGTCTGATAATGGCACAGAATTCATAAAAAATCTTCTTGCTGATTTTTTGAGTAACCAAGGAATCATCCATCAAACTAGTTGCGTCGACACTCCACAACAAAATGGAGTTGCCGAGCGAAAAAATCGACATCTCCTAGAAACCACTAGATCTCTCATGTTTCAAATGCATGTTCCCAAAAATTATTGGTCATATGGTGTTCTTACAGCAACCTATCTTATTAATCAACTTCCGAGTCGTGTTCTTGGCTATAAGTCACCTCTCGAAATTCTTAAGAAACGCAAAATTGATCTTTCTCACATTCGGGTTTTTGGGTGTCTTTGCTATGTGCATGTTCATGCATCTCATAGAGACAAACTTGATGCTCGTGCGGTTAAATGTGTTTTTCTCGGATATTCTTCCACTCAAAAGGATACAAGTGTTTTGATCCCAATAGTAACAAATTTTTTGTTTCTCGCGATGTTCGTTTTGTGGAAGATACACCTTTTTTTCAAAAGTCCCATGATAATCAACTTCCAAAGGAGTATCTACGTAATATCGTGCCCCTTCCCATTGTTGACACCCCTAATTTTGTTGATCCTTCATCCACATTAGATGCCCCAGAAACTTCAACTGAAACTTCTACCGTGGCCCCTCCTGTCACCGCTTCTTCTCCTTCATACATTCAGGCCCAACGTCGATCCACCAGAGTAAGTCAACCTCCAGCAAAAATGCAAGATTTTTATACCTATCATGCTTCTACTTTTCCCATCCAAAAATATTTGTCATATGCTAATGTGTCTCATTCACACTCTGCTTTCTTGAGTTCTATTACCACTGAGCCTACTAGTTTTCGTGAAGCTAATAATCATTCAGTTTGGAGAGAGGCTATGAAGGAGGAACTTCTTGCTCTCGATCAAAATAAAACTTGGGAAATTGTTCAGCTACCAAAAGGAAAAAAACTAGTTGGATGCAAATGGGTTTTCAAAATCAAATACCATAGTGATGGGACGATTGAGAGATATAAGGCCCGATTAGTTGCTAAGGGATTCACACAAACTTATGGAGTAGACTACAAAGAAACATTTGCCCCAGTCGCCAAAATGACCACGGTTCGAGTGCTTTTATCTATTGCTATTAATTGTAATTGGCAGTTGTTTCAAATGGATGTGAAAAATGCATTTTTGCATGGTGACCTCAAAGAAGAAGTTTATATGAACCTCCCCCCCGGACATCCTCAAGAAAATCAGAAACAATTAGTGTGCAAATTGAAAAAAGCCCTTTATGGGCTTAAACAATCGCCTCGAGCGTGGTATGCGAGCTCAGTTTGGCTCTCATGAATAATGGACTCCAAAGAAGTTCTGCTGATTCCTCCTTGTTTGTGAAACGTGTTGCCACTGGAACAACAATTGTTTTGGTTTATGTTGATGACATAATCATCACTGGAGATGATATGAATGAGATAGCTAAACTGAAGTTACTTTTGCATACAAAATTCTCTACCAAAGACTTGGGCATATTGAAGTACTTTTTGGGGATGGAGGTAGCTCACTCCAAAAAGGGCTTGTTCTTGAATCAAAGAAAGTATGTTCTAGATTTACTAAAAGAGACTGGAAAATTGGGGGTCAAACCGGCTGGCAATCCGGTTGATGCATCTACCAAACTTGGGGTTGAAGGCGAACTCTTAACTGATATGGGTCAATATCAAAGGCTTGTAGGTAAGTTAATTTATTTAACTATCACTCGCCCTGATATCACATATGCCGTAAGTCTTGTAAGTCAATTTATGCATGCTCCAAGGACTAATCATTTGACTGCCGTCAATCGAATTCTTCAATACTTGAAATCATCTCCTGGTCGTGGTATATGGATGCGAAAAAATGGTCACACAAATATTATTGGATACACAGATGCTGATTGGGCAGGAAATCCAGTTGATCGGCGATCCACCACAGGGTATTGCACATTTGTTGGAGGAAACTTGGTTACTTGGAGAAGTAAAAAGCAAAATGTTATTGCTCATTCCAGTGCAGAAGCATATTATCGGGTCATGGCATCCGCAACTAGTGAGATAATATGGCTTCGTGCTCTTTTACATGACTTGGGTTTTGAATCTCCGTTACCAGTAAACATGTTTTGTGATAATCAAGTTGCAATCCACATTGCCTCTAATCGCGTGTTCCATGAAAGAACTAAGCACATCGAAGTTGATTGCCATTTTGTGAGGGAGAAGGTGCAAGATAATGTGATTAGCATGCCGTATGTTCGTAGTGAAGATCAGTTGGCTGACATATTTACCAAAGGCTTGTCGTCACCCAGATTCCATGAGATCTTGTCCAAGTTGGGCTCAATCGATATCTTCGCACCAACTTGAGGGAGAGTATTGGCGGAAAAGGAGAAAATAATCTTTCTATATTATGTGTAATCATAAGCATATATTCTTGCTGATTTGGTGGTGATTCGTTGCCTATCTTGCTGCTACCTTTTTGGGATTATTTCCCCCAATAGCCACATGTGTTTGTATTTATACATAGGGTGTTGTATTACAGAATGAATGAATAAGATTTCTTCTTTGTCATCTTTACCCCCCCTTTACAAATCTGACTTTAAGTCTCCAAATGGGTTCCCAAATAAACTCAACACCTTTCCTAACACGTACGTATCAAAATAACATTTCCGGGTCCAAGCCTTGCTGTTAAAAATCCTTAATCACATAAATAAATTAACCATACATACTGTAACACATCCGAATAGTTAATTTAAAATGCAAAAAAAATTCAGGTCCTTACAAGCAGTAGCAGTAAATCAAAACAATAACAGTGCAAAGTAGCAACAGGTAGATAATTTATGTGTTTCTAGTTTATTTTTTCTTAAACAAGTACAAGAAAAAAAAACCGCCAGAGAACGACACCAATGTTTATTGAGCACAATATTCATAAAATAGCAAACAGTTATATGCACTTTTGATATTTTTCAAGTTAATTATCACTAAAAGTTTTACAAATAGTAAACGGGTAGATTGTTTGACTTTTCTCTAGATTTTTTTCCATTAGACAAAGATTAGGCAAATACTAAAATAATCAAGTTTTAATATTCAGTTCCAGATAATTAGAATAGGTGCCCAACAATTATAAAATACACGTACACTCAACAACTCTAAATTTACGGTTTTTGTTTTTAACAATGGTAACCCCACCTTATACTAGGTCTACCATGCGACTATGCGACCTAAGGTTATAGATAATGAGATCCGCTTTCTAATTATAACAACAAACCACGATTTCATTTTGTTACAAATTATTTAACTTCAATTTTCTAGGTTTGTTAACTTTGTGAATTTTAATTTCATGCATTTGCATTTCCATTAGAGTAGAGTGTGCCATCATCATCATCTAGTAGAATGAACTATGGCTAACTCGTGCTAAAAGACGATCAAACAAGCCTTCAAGTAAAATACCCTTTTTGTGACCCACTCATTTGATGTGGACTGCAATTCATATAAAAATGAAAAGTTATAAAAAAATTCTTCTAGTACTGATCAATATAAAATCTCACTTTCTGGGCCACAAAATATATTTTAGCTTTAGATCATAACGTACATGATTTCTTTATTCTTCGTTCATGTTTACTGACCGAGGTGTTGAAAACAATGCAAGTATCTCATTTGGATCATAGAAGTCAAGCAAATTACTGAAAGCACAAGTAGCAACCAAATCAGAATATTCATTCGCAGTTGCCACAAATTCATTACAAAAGAATGAAACAGATAACAATTAAAATTAAGAGGATTTGACTACTCATCTACACTTGAAGTAGTATCCTAACATGGTAAGGACCAGAGAGTTTAACAAAATGACATGGACACAAATTGACCAATTTTTTAAAAGAATAAAAGAATTCTCTACTTGCTGGACGATATTGTCCTAATTTAGAGCACTGCAAATCCTCCTTATAACCCCATTTTCACTAGTAGCAGGATCAATAATATCTCCCATTTTGATCATGGCAGAAGCAAAATCAGACTTAAATGTGGCAGGGTTGCTGCTATATTGCGAGACAATACTGTCGCTAGATCCTCCACTGAAAAGCGCCTGGTCCGACTCAAGAAGACCCTTCTTTTGAATTAGATTTTTGAAGTAGTTGTTGTCGAACGAATTGGGTGTCACCAAATCAAGAGGTGCTAAGTTTGAATTCCTACCAGCAGGGCAACCACGCCTACGCGTGCTAGCAAAACCAGCATCAATGTTAGTCCCATTGTTGTTTATCCGATCGCTAAATGTAAAGCATTGTGCTTGTCCTATGGTGTGTGCCCCTGCAATATTTCACATATGCATAACATACATATGAGTTTAGTAATTTTTGTTTTTATCATCAAAAGCAAAAAATGATTCTTTTTGTGATTCAGTGATAATTACCTGATAAAGCGACCATGTCCCTTTCACTAAGACCCTTCCTAGCAAAGTTCGAAATAAGTTGGTTAAGGTTACTTCGGAAAAAGGGTAGGTCAGAGTTTGCTAGATCACGACTAGCAGTGGTAGAATCTTTCCTTCCAAGTTTCACTGTCCACGACGGACCACCCACCTGATTATTTAAGAAAAATTAAATAAGTTAGCATGTTGAATTTAGTCTTGACGTATATAACGACTCCATTAAATATTTTTGACTTTAAAGAATAGTAGTTTGAAATTTGAAGAATTAAGCTAGCTAGATTGTATTTAATTAATTACTTACAGCAAACGAGGCGTCTCGAGCAGCTACTGCAAGTACATCGGCGCAAGAAACAACACCGGGACATATTTTTTCAACCTTGGCCTTGGCGGACTCTACGACTTCAAAACCTCTTGCAGATCCAGCGTTAGGCAATGCAGACCTCTCGCTCGTTGGAGTAGCGGCCTCATCAAGTAAGATCGATGCGTCACAACCCTGAACAAAGCAATCATGGAAATGGAGTCGAATTAGGGAAGCGGCCATGCGGCGTTCGCGTGAGACGGCTTGTCTAATGGAAGTTCGAATAGTGGTGAGTGCATTTGGGCAGGTATTGTCGTAAAAGGTAGAAGACAACTGTGCATTAGTAGAAGCTGTATTCAACAGTACTAGTAAAAACAAGAGCAAGGCAGAAGCAGAAGCAATGTGGGCTGAATGATAATTAGTATTCCTTGGAGAATTCATGGCTATCTAGCTGTGGTATATATTCAAACTCTCTCTCTCTCTCTCTCTCTCTCTCTCTCTCTCTCTCTCTCTCTGTGTGAAATAAGGGCTTGCACTAAGAAGGAAGAAATGGGAATGTAGTGAAGATGATTGAGAAAGGGTGAAGGGGTCGAGTCAATTTATAGGGAAATATATTTAATTAATTAATGGGAGTGGGCATGCATGGATATAATTAAGAGTTGGCTAGGTCACTATTTTACTGCTACAATACACCGCGTAGCTAATGTTCAAACAATCATACAGCTGGAATGGAATAGGTCCTTTTCCTATTCATATTTGGCGGCCTTCAATATCTAAATATGCCTTCCTTTAAAAGTATGAAAACCGAAGCTGAAAGGAAATGTGACTAATTAAGTGGGTTATAGTTTTGGACGATGCTTTTTGGTCTAGTCCAGAATTTAACTCAAACAAATTATAGTACAGAGCTCTACTAGTAGAATTTCTCTAAAAGTTAAAAATACCAAGTTGATCAATCCAATGTAATCAACTATGTGATGGAGTGAAATTTATTTTGAGAAGTGCAATTCCAAAAATCTTTCTTCCTTTCAATTTTTTAAAATTATTGTACCTAGATTGTTGAGTAACTACCAGTGTTGGATCGATTAGATTTCTTACAAGAATCTTTTACTCATCGAGTTTTATAATGTGAACAGTTCAGTTAAAATTTTAAAATTCATAATGAACTCATTTTGAACGGACAACACCCAAGACGTAGCATAACCCACACCCAAAGTTTTGACACTTGGAAATTTAATCTTAATAAAAAATTTTAGTATTTCTAAGGTTGATATGGGATATGGACAAACAACTGGTACATATCCAGCTTGCATGGCTCATTGGCTCTAGCTATCCTAGTGGAAATTTCACTTACCTTCCTTGAAGTTTCTTGCAAGTACAAACACCTCTCTTGGGATTTCTCAAATTAAACTGACTTGGGACTCAGCAGAACCCATACCCATACTAGAGACTCAGGCAGAACCCACACCCAAACTTTTGGGACTTGAAAATTTAGTCTTTTAATTTTTCCCCATTAATAAATGTTTCATTACTTTATTACCTAAGAACCTTTGAAATTTCTAAGGGTGAGATGGGAGATATGGTCAACTATTGAATACCGCTTCCTTCTCTTTTGGCTTTTGGAAATTTTCAAAACAAACAACTAGTACACCCTGCTTACATGGCTCATCCTTATTGGCTCCTATTGGAAATTGTACTTACCTTCTCTGAAATTTCTAATAATTACAGATACCATAGTCAGTAATTACGATTAAACTTTGTGTGATATTTGTCAAACAAAAGCAATTTTAGTCGGGCATGTGCAATACTATTTATGTCTTTTTCAAATTTTATGAGTCCCAAATTTTCTTTATTAATAACATAACACATCCAAAATCGAGGACCATGACTAAGAATTAATATGTTGGGTAAAAATCTTAACTAAGCTGGCACCTTTGCCCATGTAAATTGTATGCCCGTTAGAGCCTAAAAAGAAAAATTTTGAGACCTACGGACCCTAGTGTACCTCCAAAATGAATCAAGCTCATCTCTAATTTTAAAATTTAAAGAAAACTCAATAGTCTTATTCATATTAGTCTTTAATTACGATTAAACTTTGTGTAGCATTTGTCAACAAAGCAATTTTAGTCGGCCATGCATTATGCATACCCTTAGTCTTTGAACAGTTCAGATCATTAAAATTTAATTAGGAATGAAGAGTTTGGATGTTGATCTAATATTAGTCAAAAAAAGTATTAGCTTATAGAGCCATCCCCTATATATATATATATATATATATATATATATTTCTTTTTATACTGCTCTACAAATAGAACTTCTCTGGAAATAAAAAATATCAAGTGGATTTAATGTCATCAACTATGTGATCGGGTGAAATTTATTTTCAAGTGTAATTTTAGAAAAATCTCTTCCTTTTAATTTTTTAAAACACCACATGTCAACCATTGAGTTATAATGTCCGATCTATTGAATTTCCTACAAAAAAATCTTTTCTTGTTGAGTTTTATAATGTGGACAGTATGAAACTCATTTTGAACTCACAGCATGGAAGACGCAGCAAAATTCATACCCAAAGTTTTGGGACTTCGAAATTTAATGTTTGTTTTGTAATTAATAAATGTTTCATTTCTTTATTAGCTAAGGTCCTTGGAAATTTCTAAGGTTGAGATGGGAGATATAGTCAACTATCTAAAACGGCTTCCTTCCCTTTTGACTTGCAGAAATTTTCAAAACAAACAATTGGTACATCTTGCTTACAATGGTTCATTGGCTCCTAGTGGAAATTCTACTTACCACCCTCGAAATTTTTAATAATTAGACACCTCTCTTGAGATTTCTAAAATTAAACCAGCTTCCCCTCTTCTTTAGTTTTCCAATGCAAATACCCTCCTGTTGCTAATTAGCCATTAGTCAGCTAACAAAAATTGATCATTTTCAGCAAAAAAATTGCACTAAGTGTCGCTTTTGCCCTTGTCACAAATCTATTACTTTCCATTCCTATTTTTTTTTCTCTCGGATAAAATATCGTAACGAGTTTATTTTTATTTTTTGTCTTAGACATGAACTTTTATAATGTATTTTTTTCAAGCTGAATTGCTGAAACACATTTTTACTTTAAAAATAAATATCAGTGAGACAATAACCACCAAATCAAGTACTCACTTAAAACAATAACACTAAAATACCTAATCTAATCTATGTTTTATTCTTTTTTTTCATAGTAACTGCTATACATTGATAAGTATGCTGATATTATCATTTACGCCGCCTAATTCACCATCGTTAGTCCCGTTTATTATATTCGTTTGGTAATTAATTTTGGTTTTGATGTTTCATGACTTAAATACATAATTTTGTTTTAACACACTATGATTATTTAATACATTCGAAACTAAAACGCCATGCAATCTTGAACTTAGTCTTTGTTTCCTTGTTTCCTTATTAATAAAATGTTTCATTTCTTTATTCCTAAGGTCCTTGGAAATTTCTAAGATTGAGATGGGAGATGGTCAACTATCCAAAACCACTTCTTTCTCTGTTGACTATTGAAATTTTCTTCTTCTTCTTTTTTTATCAGCCAAGAACAACATAGAATTACATTAAGTAATGAGACAAAGTAATAACAAGGCTTAGGGACCAAGTTGTCTAGTTGACAACCTGGAGCTCCACTACCATAAACCAAGATACAAAAAAAAGGAGGCCCAAGAATTGCCTCACTAAAGACAATAAATCTCAAAATTAAAAGACCTCAAAGTAAGCCTAAATGGCAAAAAGAGAACCCCATGTATCTCACTCAGATCGCCACCACCATGGCAAACAGCAACCCCATATCGCCAAGAGTTGACTGTTGAAAATTCTGAAAACAAACAACTAGATCGAGCTTATATTACTTATTGGCTTGGTCCTAGTGGAAATTTCAAATATCTCCCATGAGATTTCTAATAATTTGAGACACCACTTTTGATGTTTCTAAGATTAAACTGACCTTCTTTCTGCTTAAGTTGGCAGTTGCAAATATCCTTATGCCATTCTTTAGCGGTTATTCAAGTAATGAAGATTAATAGTGTCCGCAAAAAAAATGTAGTAATAAGTGTCGATTTTTTCCCTCACAAATTTATTACTCTCAACTCCTATTTTCTTCTTTCGGGTAAAATATTATAATGACTGAGCAATTTACCACAATATTTGAAACCTCAATATTTTACCTTTTTTCGTCACGTAGGTGCCCCCAGTATTTTTCCTTCACCTCTACATCTCTACACAAAAGAAATTGCACTTTTAGTGACCACTTTTGGTGACTACATTAAATTGTGGTCACGAAAAGCAATATTATCAGTGACCAAATTTATTTTACTCATTGAAGGTTAGTTATTCGTGACCAAATTCATTTTTGGTCACCGAAAGAAATGGTGCGGGTGCGAAAATTTGGAGGGAGAAAACCTTAAGTATTTGGTGAGCAATGTTCACTACAAGAAAATACACAATCGCCGACTACCGTTTTAGTCGCCGAATGTCGGATATTTGGTCGCCAAAAGTTTTGGCCGACGAAAACCTTTAGTCGCCCAAGTGGTCGCCAATTCGAGGTCGGGGAATGTATTTGGCGACTAAAATCGTTGGTCGGCAAAGGTTCTGCCCAATACCGACCACGGATGTAGTCGGGGAATACATTTGGCGACGACAGTAGGGTGGTCGGCAAATGGTCGTCTTTGGCGACCAAAACCGTTTAGTCGGCAAAGGGTTTACCTAATACCGACCAAAGTGTGGTCGGTAAATGGTTGTATTTGGCGACAAAAACCGGTTAGTCGGCAAAGGTGTGATCGGCAAATGGTTGTATTTGGCGACAAAAACCGGTTAGTCGGCAAAGGTTTGGTCGGTAATGGTTTGGGGATTTATTTGCTCTGCACTTTCAGCGACGAATATATGTTTAGTCGGTAAAACAGTTAAGTGCGAAAAAAAATATGCGGTGACAGCTATTTGGTCTACCTGTCATTCATTGCAAAACACTACCAAAATGCATCAAAATATTACAAAAATCATACAAGTATTTTCCATCCGACAAAATCATTAAAGTATCACATCTTCCATTAAACAAAACGTGGCTATTGTGAAGACCAATCCAAAAAGCATTGTAACTATTAACAGCTACACCAAATGGAGAAGAGAACACAGATGAAAACAACAGTTTACAGCTTGCAATGGAAGAAAAAACAGAAAAAACAGAGATCAAAATAACAGCCGCAACCAAAGATAGCAAAACAAAAATCAAATCCAGCCAAAGATCAAGCGGAACCAACAGCTGCACAAACCAAAACAGCCTGTTAGTAGCAACAGCAACCAAAGACACCAAATATTGAGTGTGCAAGTGAAACATTAGCAGCAACCAAAGACACTATAGTAGCAACCACAGACACCAAAGGCAGGAAACATCATTAGCAGCAGCAACAGATTTGTCCAAGTGAAACACACACTTTCATATCACTTCAACTATTGAGTGTGGTAGGATTTCATTGTTTAGTGAACATCTTATTTCGAAGGTGGGGTTTTACTATGTATTCTAGTTAAATACCTATATATACATATGACAAAATGGCAATAATTGATAAATTAAGAGAAACAAAACGGTAAAGTCCCACAAGTTCAGATCAACAAGCATAGTTCAAAGCCAAAACTCATACCTTCATCAGTCGAAATGGCAACTAAAATACAAAAGGTAGCAAGTAGTTTAGATCAACAGGAACCAAATTCCCACTTTCATCACCTAGAAGCCAAATTCCCATAAGTTTAGATTAGCAGAATGCAGTTTAGATTAGCAGGATGCAAATTCTTGCATAAAGACAAGCCACAGTAAACTTACCTAAGTGTCTAACCATCATTGCTCGTAAAGGAATTGATTGCGCCCACAATTACTTTGGAATTTCATCATAAAACTTTTAAGTTCATCAATCTCCCTTTGTTGGGCATCCTGACGTCTCTTTGTCTCCTGCTCTCGATATATTTGCTCCTCCTCACGTTGTCTCTGCTCCTCCTCACGTTGTCTCTGCTCCTCCTCACGTCGTCTCTGCTCCTCCTCTCGCTCTCTCTGTCGCTCCTCGCGAAGCAGCTCTAATTCAGATCGAAATTTTTCGAGCTCCTCTTGGCGTGCAATGTCGGCATCAGATCTAGACGAATAGGAAATGGGTCTTGGCCCGACCCCAAATCCTCTTATGTATCGTTTCTTCTCCCCAAGCACTGTTTTTGAAAGTTCCTCCTGTGTCATTGGAGTCCCGGACTCGGAAGCCTCATCTCGCACTACTACCATTTTTGACTGTTATTTCAAAGAAAAACATATAAAAAATGAATGGAGATAACATGAAATGCATAGAGAAAAAATGACGAACTAGATCCTTACGTGTAATTCCTTGCAAATAGGTTTGATCCAATCGTTTGTCTCTTTCAACTTATGCGATTTTTCGTAAAAATCACAAAAATCTGGCATTTGACCATCATTACCTTCGGCCTAGAATATCCAATCAACATAGAATAAGCATAGTAAAGCACATGATGAATCTCATGTAAGGTGCACATGTAAATACATTAGCTCACCACAAGACTCATGGCAGCAGGAAATGATTGAGATCCCATAGTATGATTATACGGTAGGCGGGCTCTATTTAATTGGCCAGCCTCTCTGCGAGCCTGAAAAAGATGCACATGTTAAATATTATCATACACTTGAGAATGAAAGTTAAATAACTAATGACTAACCTTAAGTTTTGGGTCCTTGAATATATGATCGATCATATACCTCCACCCATCTATGTTTACCCCCTTATACGGATGTTGATATGGATCGAATCCTCGATTTATCTGTTCGGTGTAATGCTTGCTCATATTGTGTTTCCAGTCTTTGTACAACCTATTAGCCTTCTCATCAATAACTTCTTTAACTAAATCAGTGTACTCTTCTCCATCCTCCATGATTTTGAATTTATCCTACATGCATTGTAATAGGTGAAATAAATCTAATGACGATAGGCTACAAAATATAAACAATCTTACAATTTGATAATTGCAAGATTAAATATTCTCACCCGAACAGCTTGTACAATGGCTTCTTTAAGCACAGAATCAACAAGCTTCCACGAGTGTGAGAACCCATCAAGAGGGCAAATCCTCCTAATCTGTGAGCCCAACTCATTAGCCACCTTCGTTGCATGTATCCCACCAAAAGCCCTCATTTCTCGGTGTACATATACTAAGAGCCTATCCCCATGATTGGAGGCGATTATTTTCCTAATTCTTTTTCCAACAGTAGGCCCTCGCACACGCCTTAATGGAGGCGTTCCTAAAAAAAAAACAATAGAGATTATTTACCAGCCAAGTAAAAAAGATGAAATAAAAAAACTGCAATATATCCTTCAATATATGTTCGTATTTACCAACCAAGTAAAATTACGAAGCCAAAATAAGTTTATTGGTATTTACCCACATCACTAGACTCGGCAGAAAGAGATGGCACAGTCCCAGGAGGTGATGATATTGCAAGTTGAGGAGGGGATGGTGTAGGTGTTGTTCCCATTGGTGGTGGTTCCGATCGGCGCGATGTACCCACAGAGGATGATGATGTATTACTCCTTCTAGATCCGGGAGACATGTTGCAACCTGTCAAATTGTTCAAGGATATCTAGCAAGTTGATAAATGTTGGTAAAGTTTTGATAACAAGGAATTAAAAGACATGATATATCCTTCCCATCCAAATTACATTACAATTTTCCGGCAACATTAAACTAAGGTTCTACATCACTGTCGACATAAAAATCACTATGAAGCTCTTCTTCTTCCCCCCCATCATCAAAATCTTCCATTACTTCATCTTCGTCATCACATATGAAGCTTTCATCATTTACACCTACAGGTTGTGCTCGTTGACTAGTTAAATGTAAAACCACATCCTCGCTAACAATATCAGGTTCAATATCATTTCTACGCAAAGAGATCGCAATGGGATCATCAACAACTACTGGTGGAACCTCAATAGTTGTGTCCTGTTGGAAAACTGTATCAGGAATGTTGCTAGTTTCTGAATTATCCCTTTCTGGCACATTCCAAATTCCTCGACGTTGAATGCGTTCTACAACTTTCCAATGATCACCTAATTTGGTATCATTAACGTAGAATACTTGTTGAACTTGACTTGGTAGCACGAATGAGTCATCTTTGTACCATCGACTTCTTACATCAATGCTTGTACAATGTGCATCAACTCGCAAAGTTCTACTACTTCCGGTATTGAACCATTCACACTGGAACAAAACATCTGGGTACTTCCGATAGTTTACCACCGTGGTTGCTAACGCATTTTGAGATGTTAGCTGCATACCCATCTGGGTACTTTATAGACTTTAAGAATTTGCAAAAACCTTCTCTCTCGGTCGGTGACAATGTGTACACGGCTGGAGGCTTTTCAAAAGACCCATTCGGACGCCTCTTCATGTGCAATTCCTTTCGTATTTTCATATCCTCCAAATCTAATCGTGCTTTTTCTGTATCTTTGTTCTTCCCATCAATGCTCAACAATGTCCCGCACAAGTTTTCGCATATATTTTTCCCAATGTGCATGACATCAAGGCAATGTCGGAGATTGAGTGTCTCCCAATAAGGCAACTCAAACATTATGCTACTTTTCCCCCAATTCAAATTCTTTTTATCATCACCCCTTTGTCTTTTCTTGCCTTTCACTAAGTTTGTATGTTTTCCAAATTGTTTGTATGTTCCTAAGCTAATCTGGTCTCGTACTTGTTTTCCCGACAACTCTATAGGTTTAGTCCTATTCTCAACTTCACCATTAAATAGCTTGCTCCTTCGCCAAATGTGTTTCTCAGGCAAGTAGCGGCGAGCGCCCAAATACCCTATCTTACTTCTTAAACCAACTGATGAATTGTCCTCATTGCAAATCGGACAAGCCAAATAACCTTTTGTGGACCACCCAGACATGACACCGTATGCAGGAAAGTCATTGATAGTCCATAGAACGCAAGCTCGCATTCTAAACGTTTGATTACTAGAGGCATCATAAGTTTTAACACCATTGTTCCATAACTCCTTTAACTCATCAATTAATGGGCGCAGGTAAACGTCAATATCTCTACCAGTTTGTGATGGACCTGGAATAAGCAATGACATAAAGCAAAAGGGTTCTTTCATGCACTTCCATGGTGGGAGATTGTAAGGAACCATGATAATTGGCCACATACTATATGATGTACTCATATTTCCAAAAGGATTGAAACCATCGGTGGCCAACCCTAACCTCACATTTCGGGGATCGACAGCAAACTCAGGATATCGTTCATCGAAATCCTTCCATTCCTGACCGTCTGCTGGATGCCTTGATTCCCCATCATCCGCACGTTTTTCTTTGTGCCATCTCATATCTAGAGCTGTTTTCTCTGAAAAAAACATTCTCTGCAATCTCGGTGTCAATGGCAAGTATCGCAATATCTTATGCGGAACTTTCGTACCATTACCACTATTCACTTTGTATCTAGAATGCGCACACGTCGGACAATTATCCAAATTTGCATTTTCCTTCCAAAAAAGTGAACAATCATTTTTGCATGCATGAATCGGCACATAACCCAAACCCAAATCACGTAAGAATCGCCTGGCCTCATATATGTTCCACGGAACTGTTTCGTCACATTCCGGTAGCATCTCTTTGAAGACGTTCATAATCATATCGAATGCAACATTGCTCAACTTGTTGTGCACTTTAATGTGAAGCATCTTAACGATAAATGATAACACGGTCTTTGCACATCCAGGATACACTTTACGTTGAGCACCATCAAACAACTTATTAAAGTTCTGCATATCTTTCTTTTCAAAATCAACGGGCAAGTCATCGATATCATCGTCCATAATGCCACCAATATAAATTTGTTCCAACATATCATGCAATTGGTCATCATTAGTCCCTGTGCTCCCTCCCATGTCATCCCCACTGCCTTCATCCCGGTCATGTTCATCGTCATGATGTACTTCGGACTGCGAATTGGGAACAAGTTCCCCATGGTGGACCCAAGTCCTATAACAAGAATCTATTCCTCTCCGTATCAAATGAATCCTAACAACTCCAACACTAAGCGTTTTGCTATTCAAGCAATCAATACAAGGACACCGAATACCAACCTCAAGTCCCAAATTTGTCATCGCAAACTGTAGAAATGATTCCACCCCTTCTTTATATTCTCTACTATGCCACCTATTTCTTATTATCATCCAACTCTTATCCATTTCTTCTCACCTACAGATTAATTAAAGGGTATGTGTCATTGTTCAAACGATGTTTGGAAGCTTGAAACTTAGAAAAATGGATTGTGAGGGAGAGGGATTTTCAGGGAGAGTTTAATTTTGAGTAAAACAAAAAGTGGCGACTAAACTCTTATTTGGCCATTTAATTCATGTTAACTAAATTCAAATCCACAGTCTACACACATAATCAACTCAAGAGTCACCAGGTGCTCAGGCAATAAACAGATATGCAACATAGCTAAATATGGAGACTTGCAACCTGGTGCTCTGCTCCAAACAGTCTTTTAACTTAGGGGCAGAGCTTGCAACCAGGTGCTCCAAATACAAGAATATAAAAAAGGCGAGGAATCAAACATCTTGCAACATATATAAATATGGAGTCTTGCAACCTGGTGCTCTGCTCCAAAAAGTATTTCGACTTTGGGACAGAGCTTGCAACCAGGTGCTCCAAACACGATAATCAAAAAAAGGCGGGGAATCAAACCTCTTACTTGCTTGGTTATATTAGATTTTTTTTGCCTCGCCAACCTTTTACTTCTGTGAAATCACTGTCAACACCTGGGCAATGGACATGTTGTGATTACAATAGTATTATTTTTCAAACAAAGACCATTAGACGAACCTCTCCGGTTTGTCTCAATCATGCTTATACAAACCTAGTGAGTTTTTTTCTATGGTTGAGATATTCAAACAGTTTTGAACGTACCTTCAACTTGATATTCAGCATCGTAGAATCCATTAAGACTACAATTTTTGACATGATCCACATGATGTCCACAACAATGGGCTCAAACTCTTACCGTACCCGTAAACATTAGCTGCAAAAAAAATAAAAAACAAGGAATTGAACAAAGACAGACGACATACAAAAGCATATATAAACAACAAAATCATATATTTTCCAACGAGCGTGTCCAAGGCTTTTTTCCCTATCAATCTCGTAGCCCCCATTCTACATAAACTGGCATAAATCACTTGAAATAGTGAGGAATGACATTAACCTTTGATTCACCCATTGGAATTGAACCGGGATCAGTAGTTCATATTTATAGCTTGCAGTGTATCTTCTGTTTGACTTGCAAAGGAAAATCTGATGTTTATTTTCCATGGTTATGTCATTAAAATGTTAATCATCAATTGGTAACCCCACATATTCCTCCACTTCAATTAATCTTCATAGACATGTTTGCCTACTGCACTCACCCTTGTCCTCCTCCTTTAATATTAGTCAACATCAATGGTATTTTAAATGCAACTGGCTTTTGGTTTCTACGCAAGAATTGGATTCGCCAATGAAAAAGTCCATTAATTTAGATCACATAGTGGAGTCCCTAGATTTTTTATAATGGAGGACTAAGTGTAATCTCACTTAATTGATCTTATCCCCTTATGTATATCCCTGTATTGCAGCATATTATATTGCACGTAAGCACAATTCATTCTAGAGAGAGAGTATATGTGAAGGGGAGTCCTCATTCGAGATGTATAACAACCTAAAGCTATATTTGTGTGTAATTTTCTTGCAATTTGGGTATGCTAGATTCTTCATGACTCTAAAGTTTAGAGTCTAAACTGTATGTTATTCTAATTTTCTGTTAGATGTATAGCTGTTGCTAATCCCTTGTGCTTAGAACCTGTTAAAAGCTCATACCCGTTTGCCACGAAAAGCTTCGGAGACGACGGCTTCGGAGGACGGGATGGCGACGTCAGGCGGAGGCAGCACGGCAACGGCGATATGAGGCGGACAGAGGACGGCGACTGCGATGTGAGGAGGAGAGAGGACGGCAACGGCGATGTGAGGAGGAGAGAGGACGGCGATGGCGATGTGAGGCGGAGGGAGGACGACCGAGTGGAGGACGACAGAGGCGGAGGGAGGAAAGTGTCGACTGAAATTAGAAACTTGGGTTAAGATCTGAAAATCCTTAAAACGGCGCCGTTTTACGTATCATATTCGGCGACTACCACATTTAGTCGGCAATTGTGACGTTTCCCCGACTACAACGTATTTAGTCGCCGAAAGTCACTCGGATCAATTTTCGCCGACGAAATGGTGGTCGGCAAATACTTCATTTTCCCTCCACAAATTCCTACCATGGCATTTTTCCCGCGCGGTTATTTTATTATTCGGCGACTAACATATTTTTAGTCAGCACAAATATGATATTTTTACCGACGAAACCGTGGTCGTCGCTAAAAGCTCAAATAGGATATTTTTACCGACTAAACTATTTGTCGGCAAAAATATTTCATTTCCCTCCACATTTTCCCTCCGGTGGAAATTTTGCCGCGCTAACTATTCGGCGACGAAACAAAAGTTGGTCGGCAATTCGTATCCTTTCGCCGACTAAATGTCCGTTGGTCGGTAAAAGGTCAAACGTTAGGCGACCAAGAGTTTTTTGGTCGGCAATGGTCGTCCTTTTAGCGACTACGTTTTTTTTGGTCGGCAAAGGTGGTCGCCGAAAGTGTTTATTCTTGTAGTGGTTTGGTCTCAAATGCCATATTTTTGGAGACTAATTAATTGTTGGTCACGAAAAGTAACCTAATTTGCTCAAAATTTTCAGATGAAAATATATACGCGGGAGTGAAATTATTTGGTGACTAAATCAATACTCACTAAACATTTCAAAGCTCTAAAACTACGTAGTTTCATATTTTAGAAACAAAGAAATACAAAAAGTTTGATAAAGTACATTTGGTCTGACCTTCCACTTACTATTTTTGACCTTCCATTTTGTCTTCACCCACTTTCTCTTTTTCTGAACTTCCATTTTCCATTTTCACCGACTTTTGATCTTCACCCACTTACTCTTTCTGACATCCAAGACTTTGAGACCTCCATTTTCGATCTTCACCCACTTACTCTTTCGACCTTCCATTTTCTACTCGTTTTGACCTACATTTTCTCTTTCCATTCCACAACTTGATTGAATCGTTCAAGATTTACGGTGTCTTTCCTTCCGGCAGTGGCCTGTCACGACTGATTTCGGCTATCTTGATCTGCCATTCTCAATCTCAGGTATTTAACTGTATATCTCTCTCTCTCTTGGTCTGGAGAAGAACCACAATCCAAAAAACTTTGAACCTTCCTTACTTTCATTTGTCAAATTTATTGGTTTTACTCGAGTTGGTTTGGGTTTTGTTCTTTTTTTTCAGTTCTGGGTTTTACTCAGCATTCGGATTTGGTACCTTTTCTTTGAACCCAATATTTTTTGAGTTAGGTTTTGCTTAAACCCTACTAAACTGAGCAAAATTATTGCACCCAAATAACCTTTTGAGGTATTGGTTTCTTAGATATCAGAACATCACTTGTTTTAGAGTTTCTTTGTTTTTTATTCATTTGCGAGGTTCTGGGTTACAAATTAGTGCTAGAATGCTAAGATTGATTCTGAAAATTCAATAATTTTTATTTTCAAAAATTGGGATTTTTAAGCTAAAGTTCATTTGTTCTTGCTTTGCAATCTCTAGGACCCAATTTTCCGTATAACGGATGCTCCGATGGCTCTCCGTCGAACATTCCCAGTCTCATTTGGGTTGTAACCATATTAACTAAAGCCCCACCAACATCCTCCTCTCTCAAAATTCCTCTGTGTGTGTGTAAGGACCCGGAAAATTTGAGTTTTTAAAATAATTAATTGAAAGTTTATTTCGGGCAAATGAATTTAATTAAGTGTGTTATATATCGGATTATAATCATAGGACCCGAGCCCGGAGTCCCTTGTTTTATTTCGTGCGCGTGTCCTTATTTGGTTATTTATGTGGGTGCCCTTGTGGGGGTTAAAAATCAGATTTGGTGGCTTGGGGAGGGAGCACTCCCATTTTCCCCAAATCCCCTTCCTCTCTCCAACCTTGCTCCTTCTTCTCTCTACAAACCCCACCCCTTTCTCTTCACCATTGCCAAATTTCTCGGAGATATAGAAGCCTTGCAACGTGTCTAGCAAGAAATCGAAGTCGGATCGTGGATTGAAGCTCGGGAGGCGCGGTTTTGAGCTTTGGAGCACCAACCGAGCTAGGGCTTTCATCTTTGGGCCGAAACTTCTACTTTGAAGCTTGAGGTAGGGATTTCTACCTTGTATTATGTGTATGTGATGTGTTTTGGAGTGTATTTCGTGGTTGCATCGCGGTTTTGGTGAGATTTGGAGAGTTTGCGAAATCTGGAAATCGCGCTGATTTCTACAGAGGTAGCGCTCCATGGAATGTGGTGTAGCGCTCCTGGGGCTTCTGGAGTGAGAGGTAGCACTCCATGTTTTATGGTGTAGGGCTACTGGGGCTTCTGGAATGAGATGTAGCGCTCCATGTTCTATGGTGTAGCGCTTCTGGGCTTCTGGAATGAAGGCCGTGCGTTTTGTTTTCTGACTTCTTTTCTGTCACGTATTAGGCCGTGGAATATCGTTAATTGGTAATTTAACGTAATCGTGAACCGTTGGAATTTGTTATGCATGGTTGAGATTATTGAATGTGATACGTATCCAATTGACTAGCATAAGTTGTTTGTGAACGATAAATACAATACTAGCCTCCGTCGGGAGTACTGCTAGGTAAACTATGAGACTAGCTCCCGGTTGGGAATGTGCTAGGGAACGCCATGAATCAGCATTGGCTAGCCTCCGTTGGGAGATGTGCTAGGATATACGCATGACTATGGTTTGGCACGACATGGTGCATTGCCTAGCCTCCGTTGGAAGAAGTGCTAGGGTATGAATATCTTGACTTGTGAGATTGTATCCGATTAGCATTGGATGTGAAAAATGGGTCAATTGCGGGACGTGGTTGTTATATGGGTATTGGCGAACCGTGGATTGTTAATCGTGTGGTGGTGTACGAAATATGAAAGCGATGCATTGTTATACCATGTTCATTGTGCATGCCATGCATTTCACATATACATAATCTTGGCATAGATTTTCCTACTGGGCGTGTAGCTCAACCCCTCCATCTTTCAGGTACCGTAGCAGAGGAGTAGCATGGAGTGCTTGGCATGGCATCTTTTGAGTAGACTAGTGGAGAAGTTATTACACATCTGCATGGACTCATGTTTTGGGTAGATGTAATATAACTTCCATATGTATTCTGTTAACACAAGTGAGACTTCTAATCTTTTGAAAATCATGAGTATGTAACTTGGGCCAGTAGTGCCCCTTGACTTTGAAATGGTAATTGATGAAATTATTAGTATTAATCATAATTTTAATTATGTGGAAATTCGGGGCGTGACAACTTGGTATCAGAGCGAGAGTTGGAATACCTTGAGACCATGGGGAGACTTAGAGTCTCATGGGTTCAAACTCTGCATTTTCGAAAAGGCATGTGTGTGCTTGTGTGCATAATACTCATATGCATCATACAAACTGGTTCTTATGAGCAAATGTAGAATTGATGAGATGTGTTGGACCTCCGTGTTAGGCATTGGTCTCGTGTTATGTTGTTGTTGACCTTGTTAGTGTTTGTATATTGTAGAGATATGCCTCCTAGACGTGGTGTGAGGTTGGGCGGACCCCGAGGCCGAAGCCGGGGCGGTGGTCGCTACCGTGAGGTACCATTAGAGGATGTGGTGAGTCACCAAAGAGAGGTTCCTCGTGCGGAGGAAGTGAATGAAGAGGTGGAGCAAAGTGTTGAACCACCGGTTGCTCCGGGGGTGTTTGCTCGGGAGTTTGTGGCGGCGCTTGCCGAGGCCAACTTGTTGAGGACAAGTGCAAGGGCCGATGATGGGAATCGGGCGATGGATGCCATGAGAGAGTTCCGACGCTTGAATCCACCGCAGTTTAGCGGGGTATGTGGTGATTTTCTCGTGGCCGACTATTGGCTCTCCGAGACTTGCAAACTGTTCGATGCTTTGGGTATAGTAGAGGATGACTTTAGGGTCAAAATTGTGGCATGCCAATTGATTGGAGAGGCGAATGAATGGTGGAAATCAGTTCTTGAGTCACGCAAGGATGCACGGAGGGCTGCGAGGCGAGCGGCTGAGACTAGTGAACCGGATAGGGAAACTTTGACTTGGGCAGATTTTGAGGTTCTCTTCGAGAACCAGTACTTCCCGGAATCTTATCGTGACCAGTTGCGTGAACAGTTTGAGATGTTGGAGCAGGAAAACATGACTGTGTCCGAGTATGCTGCAAGGTTCCAAACCTTGTCCCGTTTTGCACCGGAGCTCGTGGCTTCGGAAGGTCGTAAATGCAGGCGTTTTGAGAGGGGTCTTCACTCCTCTGTTAAGAGGCTCGTGGTGAGCCAACGAAAGATGAACTTTGTGGATGTGGTCGAATGTGCAAGAAGTGTTGAGTTGCCCAAGGAGGCGCAGCGGAGTTCCAGAGTGTGGGAACCAAGGCAGCCAAGTGCGGTGCCAAGTTACTCTTCATCTTCGGGGAGTTCTGGGAGCCAAGGGCGTAAGCGCCAGAGGGAGCAATTCCAGACCCAACGAAGCCATTCGAATCTTAGGCCTCCTGTTTCGTCAGAATCACGGAGCACTACTTCAAGGTCTCAGAGTGTATGTTTCCGATGCAATCAACCTGGTCATATCCGTAATCAGTGCCCGGTACCTCCCAAAGTTTGCTATACTTGTGGTAAGGAGGATCATATTTCGAGAAATTGCCCTCAAGGGGGAGGGACACATAGTGAGGTTGGCTCGGTGCAGCAACCGAGGCAAGGACAAGGGCAGCAGTCTCATGGGACTCCACAACGACAACAACAGTCCCATTTCCGCCAAACCACTTCGGTTCAGGGTTCACAAATCGAGAAATGGGCTAGTTCATCGGTACCGGCGAATTTTGTTCGACGGGGAGGCGGGTATATGCAAGGGCATCATGTTCCTGCTAGAGCGTACAACATTACTACTGCAGTGGCACCTTCGACTTCCCAGAGTCCAGACCCGTCGGTTGTAAGGGGTACATTTCTCGTATTCAACTCTTTTGCAAGAGTTTTATTTGACTCTGGAGCATCTCATTCATTCATTGCTGCATCATTTGCTTGTGCTTTGGGTTTGGAGACCACTTTGTTAGACCCACCATTGTATGTTGAGACACCTATTGGGGGAAGATCACTATTGACCGAGTGTGTAGAGATTGTGAGCTTATGATACTTGACCGTCGCTTTACCTATGATTTTATTGTGTTGGGCATGACCGGGTTTGATGTTATTTTGGGTATGGATTGGTTGTCCACCCATCGTGCCATGATTGATTGTTTTAAGCGCCGGGTCCGTATTTGTTCGCCGGTGGACGGTTGCTTTGAGTTCTTCGGAGAACGCCGAGAACCATTAGAGCCTTATCTTTATGAACCCCAAGAGCGAGACTCTATTTATGCGTTATTGGCTAGTTTGACCCTTGATGAGAATGTGCATGCGCGTGGTGAGTTGCCGTTGGTGGTTCGAGATTTTCCGGATGTGTTTCCGGAGGAGTTACCCGGTTTACCTCCCAAGAGAGAGATTGAGTTCACAATAGATTTGATTCTGGGTACCACACCAATTTCCATGCCTCCGTATCGTTTTGCACCGGCCGAACTGAAGGAGTTAAAGATTCAATTGCAGGAGTTGCAAGATTTGGGTTTTATACGTCCAAGTAAGTCACCGTGGGGAGCTCCGGCTTTGTTTGCGCGGAAAAAGGATGGGTCATTACGATTATGTATCGATTACCGGAAGCTAAACCGTGTAACCGTGAGGAATAAGTACCCAATGCCGAGAATCGACGACTTGTTTGATCAACTCCGAGGAGCTAAGTGTTTCTCAAAGATTGACTTGAGATCGGGGTACTATCAGTTGAGAGTCCGGAGTGAGGACATCCCGAAGACTGCCTTTCGGACACGTTATGGGCACTATGAATTTGTGGTGATGCCATTTGGGTTGACCAATGCACCGGCAACGTTTATGGATCTTATGAACCGTATCTTCCGTATGTACCTTGACCAATTTGTGGTGGTGTTTGTTGACGACATTTTGATATACTCAAGTACGGAAGAAGATCACGAATCGCACCTTACTATCGTTCTTGGACTTTTGAGGGAGCATCGGCTTTATGCTAAGTTGAGCAAGTGTGAATTTTGGCTTTCCGAAGTCAAGTTTTTGGGGCATGTGGTTTCGCAAGGAGGGGTGTCCGTTGATCCGGGAAAGATAGAGTCGGTAATGAGTTGGCAACGACCGAAGAACGTTTTTGAGATTCGGAGCTTTTTAGGTTTGGCCGGATACTACCATCGTTTCGTGCTTGACTTCTCTCGTTTGGCGGCACCCATGACCCGATTGACTCGTAAAGGGGCGCGTTTTACTTGGGATGACACATGCGAGGCAGCGTTTGAGGAGTTGAAACAGCGTTTGACTAGTGCACCGGTACTGATTGTACCTGAGAGGGGAGTTGGTTACTCGGTGTATTGTGATGCATCGAAAGAAGGACTTGGGTGTGTTTTGATGCAGACAGGACGAGTTGTGGCCAATGGGTCAAGGCAATTGAAGGTTCATGAACGGAGTTATCCAACGCATGATTTAGAGTTTGCTGCAGTTGTGTTCGCACTGAAAATCTGGCGACACTACCTCTATGGGGAGAAGTTTGAGGTGTTCTCTGATCACAAGAGTTTGAAGTACTTATTCTCTCAGAAGGAGCTGCATTTGAGACAACGCCGTTGGATGGAGCACATGGGGGATTACGACTTTGAGTTACAGTATCACCCCAGGAAGGCAAATGTGGTAGCGGATGCCTTGAGTAGAAAACCAATTCAATTGGCGAGCTTGGCCATTCGTGAATGGAAAATGGTGGAGGAGTTGGGGAATTATGCGACGTGTTTTGAGGAAGCCGGTGATGGAGCAATATTGTGCAATATGATGATTAAATCCACCTTATCCACCCGGGTAGTGGATGCTCAACAACACGATGAGGAGACGGAAGAGTTGCGCCGAAAATTCTTAAGTGACAATGCACGTGATGGATGGATGATCTATGCGGACCGAGGTCTTCGCTTTCAAGGGAAGTTGTTTGTACCCATCTCTTGTCGGGAGGAAATTTTGCGGGAGTTTCATCACTCTCCCTTAGCGGTTCATCCAGGTGGAACAAAGATGTATCATGATTTGCGTCGGCAATTTTGGTGGTTCGGAATGAAACGAGATGTGGTGAGTTTCGTGGCGAGATGTTTGACATGCCAACAAGTAGAGGCCGAACACCAACGACCCGCGGGGGAGTTACAACCTTTGCCATTGGCGGAATGGAAGTGGGAACATGTGACGATGGACTTTGTTACGGGTTTACCGAGGTCGCCGAGAGGGCATGATGCGATATGGGTAGTAGTGGACCATTTGACCAAGACCGCTCACTTTCTACCAATTCGGGTTACTGATTCAGTGGGGAAGCTCAGTCGACTGTATATTCGTGAGATTATCCGATTACATGGGATTCCAGTTTCTATTGTGTCTGACCGAGATCCTAGATTTACGGCACGATTTTGGCAGAGCTTGCAAGCAGCGCTTGGCACGAACCTATTATTTAGTACTGCTTACCATCCCCAGACCGATGGGCAATCTGAGCGTACAATTCAGATTCTTGAGGATATGCTTCGGGCATGCGTTTTGGATTTTCGGAGAAGTTGGGAGGATCACTTGCCTCTTGTCGAGTTTGCATACAATAATAGCTATCAATCGAGTATTGAGATGGCACCATTTGAGGCTTTGTATGGTAGACCATGTAGATCACCCATATGTTGGACCGAGTTGGGTGAGGCAACACTTATGGGGCCGGATTTGATTGGGGAGACTACCGAGAGCATGAAGTTGGTTCGCAAGCAACTTTCGAGGGCGCAAGAGAGGACTACTGAGTTAGTCAAGACAATTCGCCAACGATTGCTTACCGCTCAAAGTAGACAGAAAAGCTATGCCGATCGACGTCGTCGTCCGTTATCGTTTGAGGTGGGAGACCATGTGTTCTTGAAATTATCACCACGACGGGGCCTATCGCGTTTTGGACGGAAAGGTAAGTTATCACCGAGATATATTGGGCCGTTTGATATCATTGAGAGGATTGGAGAAGTTGCTTACCGTTTGGCCTTGCCACCCAAGTTATCGGGCGTGCATGATGTATTTCATGTCTTGATGTTGAGGAAATACAAGCCGGATCCTTCTCATGTTTTGGAGTGGTCCGAGTTGGAGCTAGAGGCTGATGCATCTTATGGAGAACAACCGATCCGTATTTTAGATGCTCGAGAGCAAGTGTTGAGACGTAAGACGATACCTTTGGTCCGGGTATTATGGGGAAATCAAGGTAAGGAGGAATCTACGTGGGAGCGTGAGGATGAGGTTCGGGAGAAATACCCGCATTTGTTTAACCCTTGATGGGTTGGGGCGTGTTTGCCACCATGTTTTGTGCTTATTGAGTGTGGTTGAAACATGAGTGATGTGCTTGTTTATAATATGAGCTATGGAAAGTGATAATTGACTATGCGTTGGTTGTTATGTACTCGATGAGCACGGTGTGTGCATGATTGTTGTGTCCTTGGTTGATTTTGTTTAAAACATGATGACTTGATAGTCGACATCCGTTGAGCTTTGTGAAAGCACGGGTGGTTTATGGTAAAGATTGAGAAATAGCGGTGTATCCGTATCTGTGAGTATCTGTGTCTGACTTGTGGCTTGTGTATAGAAGTGCCGGTGTCGGCATGTTGTTTTAAATTTCGAGGACGAAACTTCTTTAAGGAGGGGAGGATGTAAGGACCCGGAAAATTTGAGTTTTTAAAATAATTAATTGAAAGTTTATTTCGGGCAAATGAATTTAATTAAGTGTGTTATATATCAGATTATAATCATAGGACCCGAGCCCGGAGTCCCTTGTTTTATTTCGTGCGCGTGTCCTTATTTGGTTATTTACGTGGGTGCCCTTGTGGGGGTTAAAAATCATATTTGGTGGCTTGGGGAGGGAGCACTCCCATTTTCCCCAAATCCCCTTCCTCTCTCCAACCTTGCTCCTTCTTCTCTCTACAAACCCCACCCCTTTCTCTTCACCATTGCCAAATTTCTCGGAGATATAGAAGCCTTGCAACGTGTCTAGCAAGAAATCGAAGTCGGATCGTGGATTGAAGCTCGGGAGGCGCGGTTTTGAGCTTTGGAGCACCAACTGAGCTAGGGCTTTCATCTTTGGGCCGAAACTTCCACTTTGAAGCTTGAGGTAGGGATTTCTACCTTGTATTATGTGTATGTGATGTGTTTTGGAGTGTATTTCGTGGTTGCATCGCGGTTTTGGTGAGATTTGGAGAGTTTGCAAAATCTGGAAATCGCGCTGATTTCTACAGAGGTAGCGCTCCATGGAATGTGGTGTAGCGCTCCTGGGGCTTCTGGAGTGAGAGGTAGCGCTCCATGTTTTATGGTGTAGCGCTACTGGGGCTTCTGGAATGAGATGTAGCGCTCCATGTTCTATGGTGTAGCACTCCTGGGCTTCTGGAATGAAGGCCGTGCGTTTTGTTTTCTGACTTCTTTTCTGTCACGTATTAGGCCGTGGAATATCGTTAATTGGTAATTTAACGTAATCGTGAACCGTTGGAATTTGTTATGCATGGTTGAGATTATTGAATGTGATACGTATCCAATTGACTAGCATAAGTTGTTTGTGAACGATAAATACAATACTAGCCTCCGTCGGGAGTACTGCTAGGTAAACTATGAGACTAGCTCCCGGTTGGGAATTTGCTAGGGAACGCCATGAATCGGCATTGGCTAGCCTCCGTTGGGAGATGTGCTAGGATATACGCATGACTATGGTTTGGCACGACATGGTGCATTGCCTAGCCTCCGTTGGAAGAAGTGCTAGGGTATGAATATCTTGACTTGTGAGATTGTATCCGATTGGCATTGGATGTGAAAAATGGGTCAATTGCGGGACGTGGTTGTTATATGGGTATTGGCGAACCGTGGATTGTTAATCGTGTGGTGGTGTACGAAATATGAAAGCGATGCATTGTTATACCATGTTCATTGTGCATGCCATGCATTTCACATATACATAATCTTGACATAGATTTTCCTAATGGGCATGTAGCTCAACCCCTCCATCTTTCAGGTACCATAGCAGAGGAGTAGCATGGAGTGCTTGGCATGGCATCTTTTGAGTAGACTAGTGGAGAAGTTATTACACATCTCATGGACTCATGTTTTGGGTAGATGTAATATAACTTCCATATGTATTCTGTTAACACAAGTGAGACTTCTAATCTTTTGAAAATCATGAGTATGTAACTTGGGCCGGTAGTGCCCCTTGACTTTGAAATGGTAATTGATGAAATTATGAGTATTAATCGTAATTTTAATTATGTGGAAATTCGGGGCGTGACAGTGTGCCACTAGAAATGGCCCACAATTCAAATACAAGCCTGATAAAAAAAAATTAGAACAAATTAGGATATCCTTAAAGAAGGGACAAGTTAAATAGTTGGTTAGGGAATGGGATTAACCTACTTTAATTTAACTTCAGTTGCAACAGCTTCTTTTGGTGTTGATTTGTAGTGATTATCGTAGAAAACTCTAACCGAGTCACAGTCAGAGACTATCTTTGTGTATTTAGGTACTCAAACACTAACACAAATATGGATTTAAACAGACAATGATGTTACATATATGTAAAGTGTATATAAAAATCCTCATCCATTGAGGTGCCAATTGTTCCAAACGGTTTGGTGGATAAGTTTAGGGTCAGCGCAACCATTTACCTTATTGTAAGAGCACATAACACACTTGCCACCTGGAAAAGAAAGACCTGATCAAAAGAGATTTTTTTTACCTTGAGATGAATGGAATTGGAATTAAAAGTTCAAATATTTTGGACATTCGAAAGTCTTATCACTTTTGATCTTACCAATGGGAGTTCTTTTTTTGATATTGGGTCGAGCCATATTGTAATTTGCATGATGATGTCTTTGAATCATTACCCATTTATTAGTTGTATAGGTTGTTTGTTAATTTCCACTTTCTTCAAACTAAACCACAATTATTGATGTCAATTGGTATCCAATCCCCCCTTTTGTTCCCTTTTTTCACCAAAGTTACATGTAACTTGTGTTCAATAGTACAAAATAATATGAATCACCCTACCCAAAGGCAATTCAAGCGCTGCTCATTGGGGCATTTGATGTCTTTTTGGTCAAATATATTTGATGTTAATCAAAGTTAACAAATCAGCCCTATCTGTTTACATTGATGTACTAAAAATAAAAGAGTTTTATTACTATCACCACCGTACATATTTTTGCACACATAATTAATATACACACTCAAATATATGCTGGTTCCTATACTCTCACTGCATAGTATGTTTATTTATGGGTGAAAAATATGAGTCATAAGCGTTGCAATCTTTAATTATATGTCGGACTTCCATGTGCAATGGGATGATGACCTTCTATATGTTGACGAGTGGCTAGGTGTTTCTATGTTTTGATTTTAAGGGCTGCAAGTAGTTATAACCACACTATAATTGCTTTCCGATATGGAACTTCTTTATTTTTTTATCCTTCATCATTCTTAACCTTAGTGTAATTACATTATAGCTTTCATTTATAGGCATGTTTCGAATGAAATAAGTTTCAAAATATGTTGTCAAGTATCTTAATTGAAATTAGTTAGTCCATTTTCAATGGGAACTCGCATAGTGTGTGAGTTGTGCATTGACATGTACGATGTTGACTTCATAGGTGGGAAAATGGATAAGAGTTGGATGACAATAAGAGATAGAGTAACAAGCAAGAAGTATAAAGAAGGGGTGAAGTCTTTTATTGAATTTGCGAAGGCTAGCGTAGGCATCGGTGATTATATTTGG